>CM067318.1:8964603-10164603 GCA_034231615.1 Meghimatium bilineatum
TGGTTGGTTTTATGGTTGGTTGGTTGGATGGATGGTTGGTTGGTTGGTTGGTTGGTTGGATGGTTGGTTGGTTGGTTGGTTGGTTGGTTGGTTGGTTATTTGGTTGGATGGTTGGTTGGTTGGTTGGATGGTTGGTTGGATGGTTGGTTGGTTGGTTGGATGGTTGGTTGGTTGGTTGGTTGTTTGGTTGGTTGTTTGGTTGGTTGGATGGTTGGATGGTTGGTTGGTTGGATGGTTGATTGGTTGGTTGCTGATCCAGCAGTCCATGGGCTCATGTTCTTTGACCACTAAATGACATTATATTGCTATCATATAATTCATTCATTCATTTTCCTTTTACGCTGAAGTTAGCGCATAGGGCAGAGGTCAGATCTCTCCAATTCTGTCTGTTCAAAGGTATTCTGTGCAGTTCTTGAATAGTATGGATATTGGTTGTTTTACTTTCTCTAAGTATTGTTCTTCTGAGTGTTTCATTTTGTCTATCATAGAACAGATATAGCATTTTATAATTCTCATTGTTAGCTTGTTTGTAATGTACCGGTAAACTATACACAATTGAATTAACACTTCAAGCATTCTGAGAATATTATTTTCAGAAACTATTGATGCTCTGATTCCCTGCTAACAGAATCAGGGACAAAACTCTTAAAGACATCCTGTTTTTGTTTATTGATTTCTTACGAGAGGATTAAAACAATCCTTTCATTGACGTAACTAGACTTCCGTCAGCAAACTTGACTTCCGGTCGCGACGTATCTAAAATTAGAAACTCCCCAAATTTCCTCTAATCAATCAATATTGTAGCAACGTTCAATGATGTCAAATCGAGATTCAAGTCTAATTAACGTTCACCTGTCTATCTACACGCAACACATTAGATCAATACAGAATATCGATACGAACATTCTTTGAGAAATCAATACCGATTATCGACAAGACGATTCTTTGATACAATATACGATCCGAAATGGAGAAGTAATGTATTCGTTCTAGTATTTGCAACGTACGCATAAAACATCGGTCTCAACATTCTTAAAGAGAACAGAATTTTCTCTTTCTAACATCGTCATTTATGTTTATTTAGTAATGGCAAAAAATAACACATTTTATGGATGTGGATGTGGAACAATGGATGTGCTTGGATGGATCCAATGGGTGGATCAGCAACCAAGGATGTGAATTATGTATATCGTATACACAGAAATTGTTTGTTGCAGTAGAAATATAATTTACGAGAATGTGGGAGACATGAAATGATTGAGAATTGAGACTGATTTGGTTGCATTTCCTAGAATGCCAACGTCGCTCGTATGTCGTCACGGCCCGAAAGGTGAACACATAATAGCGATACTGTTACCTGCCTAAGTAATACCCACCTGTATAAGTAATATCTATACGCCTAAGTAATACATACCTGTATAAGTAATACCTATTTGCCAAAATAAGACATACCTGTATAAGTAATAACTACCTGTCTAAGTAATACCTACCTTTATAAGTATTACCTACCTGTCAAAGTAATACTTACCTGTCTAAGTAATACCTACCAGCTCAAATAATACATACCTGTCAAAGTAATACCTACCTGCCCAAGTAATACATACATATATAAGTAATACCTTCCTGCTCAAATAATACCTACCTGTCTAAGTAATACCTACATGTATAATTAATACCTGTCTAAGTAATACATACCTGTATAAATAATACCTACCCACCCATGTAATTCCTACCTGTGTAAGTAATACCTACCTGCCCATGTAATACCTAACTGTATAAGTAATACCTACCTGCCCATGTAATACCTACCTGTATAAGTAATACAGAAGCCATTCAGAAGTCGGATGTGTCAGGACGAAATGTGCAGATAAAGCAGCTAAAATGTAAACCGTAGCAGAGCAAATTCCGTTTTCCGGACTACATCCTGCCGATCTGTAGGAGTTGGAGAATGAACGCAGAAGAAGAAAAATATCACAGTAGCACTAAATATTCGCAGTTTCTATGTTGGGGGGGACATAGATATCTGGAGGACAGTCATATTTGCAGGATATTCATATCGGAAGGACAGGCATATCTGGAGGACAGTCTTATATGGAACTGTAGCAGTTTTAGAGTTTCGGGAGGACAGTCATATATGGAACTGTAGCAGTGTCTGAGTTTGGAAAGGACAGTCACATCTGGAGGACAGTCATATCTGAAGGACAGTCATATCTGGAGGACAGTCATATCTGAAGGAAAATCATATTTGGAGGACAATCATATCTGGAGGACAATCATATCTGGAGGACAATCATATCTGGAGGACAGTCATATCTGGAGGACAGTCATTTCTGGAGGACAATCATATCTGGAGAACAATCATATCTGGAGGACAGTCATATCTTGAGGACAGTCATATCTGGAGAACAATAATATCTGAAGGACAATCATATCTGGAGGACAGTCATATCTGGAGAACAATCATATCTGGAGGACAGTCATATCTGGAGGACAGTCATATCTGGAACTGTCAGAATAATAATGAATTGGATATGAACTGACCAGTGTCATCCATAGACAGGGTTGGATTGCGGTAGGGAAACGGTTTTTCTTTTATTTTTACGTCAATAGAACATAAGTTCGTTTTGATTAGCAGGAACTACGGGAAAGAGAGCTATTGTATACTTTTAAAATACGATTATGGATGTTGTTTCTATGCGTCATAGTTCAAATTAAATGACAAACAAAATGTAAATTAACGTGTGGTAATATCTATGTATTTCTGTGACCATTTCACCGTGGGAATTTTGAAGAGGAGGTGAATACTACCACAAGCCCCCTGAACTGTCATTAGGAGACATAAAGAATGAGTTTTAAGATAATTATGGAAGAAGATGTGGCTAGAAGAAAAAGATGTGGCTAGAAGAAAAAGATAGCTGGATAATATCAAGGAGCGGACAGGGTGTGAAGTTTTCAAATTCATCAGGATGGTAGATTATAGTAGAGCGCATGGGCGTATGATTAGAACGCCATTCTCAGACACTTGAGGTACCGGGTTAAATCCACGGTTGTGACGCGATTTTTTCTTTCGGAGGTATAATCAAAATTCTTCCTGTACCTGTCGCGGTGTCTGCTATGGCAAAGCGACCTTTATTTCCATAGTACATAGAAAACCACCCTGCACTCCTTCACAGAAAAACATGCAGTAACTAAAGTGAAAGTTTGGTAGAATATAGAATACATCAAGAGACAACAGATTCACTGGTTTGCACACATCAGCAGACTACCATCAAACAACATACCACAATAAGCTATACTACACAGATACAGTCAAGGCAAACATAGAGGCCGACCGTAAAAACGATGGGCCTCCTGATATAAAGGAGGCGACACAGTCCACAATATACTTAGCACACAAGGGGGCTGCTTCCAGTAAACTCTTCTATACCTGACGTCGAAAGACAACAACGGATTTTAGCGAATAGATAGATATATTGGTAGGTAGATTATAGAGATGGGCTGAGATCTTCGCGCATTAATATCTCCATGTAGCACTCCTTGGACCCAGACTTTTGTGTGTTTTATTATTATTATTATTATTATTATTATATACAAGAAATATCGACCTTAAAGTGCATACCTAATCATAAATTAAATTTATTAATGAGAAACTGATAACATAATTTTGCTACTTTCAGTGTGTCAGTCATGACCGTCACGAGTAAGGACCTTCCAACTGAATTAATTAGAACCCCATTCGTAACTTTTTAAAAATTATTGTTGTATGTCAGTTGGTCACTATTTACGTATATTTAAATTTGTTTTTGACTATTTACGTACTTGGAATTGCATGCCAAAAATAGCCAAGGCGACTCCCAGTATAAAGTGAACAACAGAAAGCCCAATAATAATTAGAAACGTAAAGAATGGGGTCCTAATTAATCATGTTGGAAGATCTTCTAAACCGCCCGATGTCTCGTCTCAATCCAATGAAATACATGCTACAACAAGAAAACGTGATTATAAACGTATATGCGCGACTGATATAACTTTAAGGGGTGCTACGAAACCGTGTCCCTTGCACCAGACATTAAGGGAATGCCCATAAATTACGTCAACAATTGGGGGGGGGGTGACATTTGTTGACAAGTGTGAGAGGATGCAAAAATGTTGACGTCAACAACAGTAAAATATTTTTTAGGATATATCAATTAAATTGGGTGAATTTGAGAATTCAGCATGATCAGGTAACATATCCTGAACAGAATGTAGCAGTAATCACAGCTTGTCGAGAAACTTCTGTCAACCTTGAGCCAGTCTTCCTGCTTCTGTTACTGTCATGTTCAGGTGGTCTTTGAAGTCCTGTGTCCACCTTCTTCTTGGTCTATCTTTTGTTCGTCTCTATGGCATCTCCATTTTGTTCGTCTCCATTATGGTCTTCTTTATGCTGTCATGGCGTTTGATATGACCAAAATATTGTAGTTTTTACAATGTATTATACATACATGTATAATATATTATATTTTGCATTACAACAGTAGAGCCATCTTGTTTAGGCAGTTTTTTTTTCATTCATTTATCTTATTATGACTACATTAGTGATGTTTTTGGTCCATGGTATTCTGAGGACTTAGATCAGACATATGTTTTTGATCCATGGTATTCTGAGGACTTAGATCAGACATATGTTTTTGATCCATGGTATTCTGAGGACTTAGATCAGTCATATGTTTTTGGTCCATGGTATTCTGAGGACTTAGATCAGTCATATGTTTTTGGTCCATGGTTTTCTGAGGACTTAGATCAGCCATATGTTTTTGGTCCATGGTATTCTGAGGATTTAGATCAGTCATATGTTTTTTGTCCATGGTATTCTCAGGACTTAGATCAGTCATATGTTTTTCATGGGTATCAGATTCTTTGACATGACAGTTAACCTCCTTCTGACATCTTCATACTCTTCATAGCAATTACCGTTACTGTTGATAAGAGAACCAAGGAACCTCCTTCTGACTTCTTCATAGCAATCACCGTTATTGTTGATAAAAGAACCAAGGTATTCAAAACTGGCGACTCTTTCTAATTCGCTGTTGCTGATACTGATTGAGAATTTGCTAGTGTTTTTGTCGCTTGTTATAATCTTGGTCTTGTTTCCATTCAGAAATATGTGTTTGTTTTTCACTATGTTCTTTATTGGCGTTTATGAGATGTTCGCGACCTGCTTTACTGTGTGCCAATAATGTATCGTAATGATGTTACAACATATCATAGTTCTGATATCTCGTGATCATAGTTCTGATATCTCGTGATCATAGTTCTGATATCTCGTGACATCCGATGTTGATTGAGTCGAAATTATTTCACGATTTGTGATTTCTTACATTTTTCATTATGTTTTCTGCATAAATTTGTGAAGAGATATGTTGATAGGACACATCCTTGTCGGACTCCTTTTTCCACGCTGAACCAATCAGATATTTCACTTTCTACTCTCATGGCTGCCTGCTGGTCTGGATATAAATGTTTTTATGAGGCGGACTAGGTGTAGCGTGAAACTCGTTTCTTTTGAAAGATGAAATTTGTGGGGGTAAATTTGGAAGAAAAAAAGGTTTTTCAAACTTTTTTTCCCAAAAACAATTTTGAGAGAATTGTGATAGAGTGTAGGGCCTAATCGGTTCTCTTTGTATTTAATTGTAGCTGGGTAAAAACATTTTTTGACATAAAAAAATATTTGTAGATGGTTCCCACTTATTCTTGACATCCAGTTGACAATGGTTTGGAAGGGGAGAGGGCGAGTGTCAAAAATTAACAAACATTTGTTGTCGAAATTTACGTACGCCCCTAAAGGCATATTTCTTAATCGTGGACATAACGATCTTCTATACCACCATGTACATTTGGATCAGTCACGGTTTTACCGACGTAATCGCGTGTTGTTGTTGTCGCTTTCAGTTGATGTAATTTTGAAATGTCATCTAGTGATAATTGCACGATATTCTAACTGTATTCAACCTTGAACTGTGACATTGAAAAGGTGACATTCATTACGAAAAGACACTATCACGTGAATACGAGTCTGCTTTGATTGTCTAGTCTTTCCTACCTTGTCTAGTGAATGATGTCAGATTCTCTCTCAACTGTCTTGAACGACTGGTCTCTCCCAACTAGTCTAGTGATTGCTGCCAGATCTCTTTCAGATTTTATTAAATTTACGTGAAATAAATGACTACCAAGTGGATTAAGTTGGGAGAAAATCATTTTAACCTCACACAACTACGAGCACCAGACTGTGTCTCATTATCACAGATGTCTGATATGCCAGTTTGTACACTTCAAGTCAAACTAACTCAGCGTGAGCCAACTATTGTTAAATAGAAAATACTGCAAAACCAAATCTTATTTTGACTATCAAACTACTGTCTCCATACAAATCGAGTCGTCTAAGATGTATTCCTTCACGGCAAATAATTTCTGGGAAGAAAATTTGGTGAATTGCATAAATCCGATATGTTCTTATATTGAATAATACTCGTGGGTTCAGACGTAGAGCTGGGGTTCACATTAAGCGACCCATATGTTGGCATATGTGCTGAATGGCTTGTGGAGACCCACTAAGCCAGTAGCGAAAATATTGTTGTTTTTTCTTTGGAAAAGGGAGGGGTTAAAAATGCTGGATTGAGAATTTTTACTGGGGAAAGTTGTCAAAATGTTCTTTTATTTTCTAGTTCATACAATTACCAAATAATATCATCTGATCTCTGGGGTCCGTATTTGTTTTCTGTAAGTATAGTGGGCCAGCTGTAGAAATGGTTTGGCTGTCGGATTTCCCCACCCAGACAGTATTTTGCCAACCAGTGCCAATCTCTTTCTTCTTATGGTATATGCGGTATATCTTGGTTATCATACCAATATACTTCTTATGGTATATGCGGTATATCTTGGTTATCATACCAATCTGCTTCTTATGGAATATGCGGTATATCTTGGTTATCATGTCCTTCCACATTCTGCTATTTCATGTTCTGTCAATCATTTCCAATACCGATGTTCTCCCATGCCACAATGCTAGATTTTCAATAATCTTCTCTCTATGTCCTCTTGAAACCTGCCTTTCGATACACTGTGTTTCATCTTTACTCTTCTCATGATGTGTCGATAAAATGTCGACTGCCTTTCTGATGAGGGTGCTACTATATTTTGTTAAATTAACTTCTTTTAAGATATCTCCATTAGACTTTCATATGCCCATGGTGTTTTTAACATTCTTCTATAAAACCACATCTCTGCTACCTTTTTCTAACTCGTTTCACTATTCTATTGATTACCAAAGAATAACTTCCATCCATCAGAATTGGTATATAATTTCTAAGAACTTTCTTTCTCAAATTAACTGTCTAAGACATATTATGTAGAAGATTCTTCATCTTGTGAAATATTGCCTTTGCCTGGGCAATTCAATATTTGACTTCTTTAGCACATCGTCCATAAAATATTTGAATATGTTGAGTTTCTGCAGACTTATCCCATCTACTTTGATGTTGCATTCTGGTGGACATTTATTTTTTCACAATACCATAATTTCAGTTACTATTCAACATATATCATAGGTAAAGAACAACTCAATAGATGACAGTCAAAATCAGACAGAACGCTACAGAACAGCCAAATAAATTATAGCTAAAATCAGAAAGATCTCAAAGCTACAGAACCGCCAAAAAAATTACAGCTAAAATCAGAAAGATCTCAACGCTACAGAACCGCCAAATAAATTACAGCTAACATCAGAAAGATCTCAAAGCTACAGAAAAGCGCAATAAATTACAGCTAACATAAGAAAGATCTCAAAGCTACAGAACAGCGCAATAAATTACAGCTAACATAAGAAAGATCTCGAAGCTACAGAACAGCCCAATAAATTACAGCTAACATAAGAAAGATCTCAAAGCTACAGAACAGCGCAATAAATTACAGCTAACATAAGAAAGATCTCAAAGCTACAGAACAACTCAATATATTACAGCTAACATAAGAAAGATCTCAAAGCTATAGAACAGCCCAATTAATGATAGCTAACAGGGCTGTGTCGTGCAATGATGCAAAGAGGCTGCCGCATCAGCTGTCAACCAATTAAAAAAAAACATTGCCGAGACGGTATTTCGAAAACAAACTTGTACGGGTGATGGAGGGGGGGGGGCATTTTGAAGAACTTGCAACATATTGAGAAAATCCACCCGCGCTGTCGTAATAGATAAAATCAAACAGATCTCACGGCTAACCAAACAGCCCAATAAATGACTTCCAATCTAAATATAAAATGAAATATACAGATTAAAAATGTAGAACAAAATAAAGGGAATTCCGATTTACATATATTATTTTTCCAGTTTCCTGTTTGATGCTTCCGATGGGAAGAACATTGATGGGTCTGAGACTGTGCACGTTTTGAAAATATATGCTTGAAACCTGCATTAAATGTGCACCTTATATCAGCTAAAGTGACAGAAAACAAGAAAGAAAGAACAAGAATGATAGAGATACAACAGGATTCCAGATACTAGAAAAAAAAATAGACGTGAGATTAGGACGAACGTGTCACAGTTTCCAGAATAGCAAGTTATAAATACGAGTTTTTAAATGTATGTATATAAGATAAAAATGTTATCTGTTAAATTCACTTACGCGATTATTATTATTATTATTATTATTATTATTATTATTATTATTAATGTTATTATTATTATTATTATTATTATTATTATTATTATTATTATTATTATTATTACTATTATTATTATTATTATTATTATTATTATTATTATCATTATTTTATTAATGATATTATTATTATTATTATTATTATTATTATTAGTGTTATTATTATTATTATTACTATTATTATTATTATTATTATTACTATTATTATTAATGATATTATTTGTATTATTATTATTATTATTATTATTACAGTCAAATCCCATTAGAACATCTTGGTCCCGACTGATGACATGCGTATGTAATAACATAAATTCGTGATATAACATAAATGGTGGTACAACTTGATATTATCCAATAAATATTATAATAATAAGGGGAAAATATAGTTCTTACGCATGCGGTTGCGTCTGTGGGTCTCACCAATGGCTCACTAGACAAACCAACCATGCAACAGAAAACCATAGTAGATGACAAGCCTTTATATTGATGTTATTTTCTTATAGAAGCTTCATGGCATGTTATCTATACAATCCCGTAGTCGTAACCTTCGATAACACTTACCATGTTGTTCCGACAGGCCGACGTTGTGCTTGAACTAGTTACGGGCACGGCGTGGGTGGGCGGAACAACAAAGAAACCTGTCGCAATGGCTAAAGTTGTGCCCTGATGTCGACGTCTGTTTCGGCGGCGTTGGACTCGAGGCACCATCAGAGGGTGGAACAGAAGTCGGAGTACTTATGGGAATGCCCCACGTGCTGTGAGGCCAGTTTCTAATCAAGAATGAAGATATTATCCATGAGATCAGGCGTTCATTAATCACAAAGGGTTTAAGAGTGCCAAATTGGTTCAGTGGTTTTCAATCTTCCTAATGCCGCGACACACTTTAATACAGTTCCTCATGTTGTGGTGACCCCCCCCCCCACCATAAAATTATTTTCGTTGCTACTTCATGTGTTTTCCAATGGTCTTAGGCGAACCCTGTGAAAGGGTCGTTCGACTCCCAAAGCGTCATAGGACTGAACTCGTGATTTCTTTTGTCAAAGTCCATGTCCGATATTGGTAACGCAGACTTGGAATAAAATTCAAGTTGATCAATGAACGTTTTGTTGTCATTTCCATATGTTTGTGTGTGTAAGTATTGACGTCACTTTGTTGTCATGTCTATATGTTTGTGTGTAAGTAGTGGCCTCAGTTGGTAAAGAAGCACATTTGCTTTCTGTCAACGTGTCTCTATCTCTGGTTCGAATGTTTCGTCTTCAGTAAATATACTTCCTATGTATCTAAACTCTTGCACTTGTTTTATTGTTGTTATATTGAGTGTTTTCTTCCAATTGTATGTTTACAGTTTCTGTTTTACTAAGTCTCAGTGTTTCAGTTTTTTGTGTTGTTTATTTTCATATTATAATTTCCGCATGCTTTGTTAAGAACTGTTATGTTATTTTGTATTTTAGTTGCATTATCTTGTATTAATTCCTGATCATCTGGGAATAGTATTTCGTTTATACTTTATTGTTCATCTTCGATGGTTAGTGATGCTTCTTTTATATTCTTGTCTATATAGAAATTAAATAGTAACGGGGACATGACACATCCTTGTCTTACTCCCTGATGTTACTACGAAATATTCTCATGACTTCTGATGTTCTAATCATTGTTTCTTATGTGTTATATACAGCTCTAATAAACTTCTCTAAACGTAGTAATGTATTTTTAATAATCAATTTCTTCATGTAGTCGAGCTATTAGAATTTAGTATTTTGTCTTCTATTATTACAGTTCACTAATGTTGTTGTTTTTGTTTTGTTGCTGTGAACGAACCTTTTTGGCCAGCGGCAAGAGCATTAACTCATTAATTCATTTTCCTTTTGCGCTGAAGTTAGCGCATAGGGCAGAGGTGAGATATCTCCAATTCTGTCTGTTCAAAGCTATTCTGTACAGTTATTGAATAGTATGAATATTGGTTGTTTTACTTTCTCTAAGTATTGCTCTTCTGTGTTTCTTTTGGTCTACCACTTGCTCTTTTGCCTGTAGGTATCAATTCAAGAGATTGGTGGTGTATTCTGTTGGTGTCTGCGCGTAGGATATGCCCGATGTAGGACCAACGGTGTTTTCTGGTCAGAAAGAAAAGGAATTGGAATGAACTGACTTCTGTTACACAAATCGGTCTGGACTTTACGATGTTAGTTGATTAATCCAACGATCGACGGAGTTACCCAGATTTTATTAGAGAAACACCCTCCATCAACGAACGTCACTTCCCAAGAGCATACAACAATAAAATTAAAACAGCAAGATGCAGAGGAAGATCAACAAGAAGATGGATTGAAGGAGTTACTAACAATGTAAACCGTCAAAAATATCTAAATTTCAGGCAACCAAATGTGACATATTCCAACAAACTAGTGACATTCAATCCTGCGACTTCATACTGCAAAAGATGGATGTGACAATAGATAGACAGACAGACTGACAGACAGGCAGTCAGGCATGCAGGTGTATTAGCAACGCAATCGGCACACTTACTCCAGTATACCTGATGTCACACGTATTTATTGCTTCTGGGTGCATCTTTGTTTAGGGTTCAGAAGTTTTCCAGCTAAACTGCGAACAGAACCTTTCGAACCCGAATAGAAATGTGGTCTAGTTACTTATCTACCGAAGATAAAACGTAATTGGTGTGTAAAAATAAATGGGAACTAACCACGAACAATCTAGTAGTAACATTATATTTTATAATTCCCTCCCTTTACACAAGTACAATATCTGTCGTTTGTCTTAAAACGTGATTTTTTGTTTTTATAACTAGTAGAACATACGAGTATGCGATACTCTTAAGACAGAGGTTCATACGCCCCTGTGTTGTCAGGGCCCGAAAGAGGAGCAAAGAATAGCAACACTGTTTACCTTCCATACATGTCGTAAAAGGCGACTAATGAGATTATGGGATGGAGTTGGCTGTCCTATCCCATATAGGTCAGTGACCTACAGCCATGCTGAAATAGGATGTGTCAGGCCGAAAGGCGTAGATATCGCAGCAATGCTGTAAACCATGACACAACGCATTCCGTTCTCCGGATTACATCCTGATAATCTGCAGGAGTTTGAAAACGAACGCAGAAGAAGAAGAAGAGGTTCACAACCTTTTTTTTTTTTAATCCTTGAGCCTACTTGTCACATATTTTTTTTCTTGCTGTGCCGCAGGCAAGGTTTTTAAGAAACGACCTTTTAGTTTTATGTACAATCCGCCAATGTCTTTTATTTTTAGTTTTAGTCATAATTGTCTATTGTCATAATTACTTCCAGTGTTCAGCTTCTTAGGCGCCCGCCTCACCTCTCTGGTCAGTTTTGTCCCCCGCCCCCCCCCCCAATTATCATAATATTTCTCCGTGACCACTAGAGTGCCGTTTCTATATATAAATCCGTAACCCGTCAGGGTCGTAGGAATACCAAATCAATATACAGTCCAACTGCGATTTATATCTTCAACGATGCCGATGAGTGAGGAAAAAAATAATTGTATCCATTCCTTGTTGTTGCATGTTTTATTTGTTCTTCACTGCTTCTTCCACCATCGATGGCTCCCTGTACTATTGTTTTTGACAAGAAATCATATCAGCATACATGTCTAAATCATACACGTTTTCGTCGTTTCACTATTAAAAGTAATGGTTCTTGTGAACCTGCAAACATCCCTATGTTATTTCTTAGTAAACATTTTTCTTATGCCCTTTACAGGATTTTCGTGGAATGTATCTGTAATATTTGTATTCATAGGTCTGTAATCGTCTCTCCATGTCCGCAGTGAGTATTCAACCATCACAACCATACATCAAAATGGTAAGCACTATTGAGTTATACAGTTTGATTTTCACTGTTACACTGATGTTCCTTTCCCAAACTAAGTTTAGCTTTGACATAGAAGCTAAAGTTAGGGACCAAACCCGAAATAAAGGAATGACGAAAACGGATGTGCTGGACCTCGGATGTCCTGACCACAAGTGGCCAACCGGGGTGCAAATAATCACAGTTTTAATGTGGAACTTGCAGCACAACGAACTTCACGCTCCCTGGCGGGAGTCACACGAAATATTCCTTGTGGTTATTTGAGAGCGAACGCTGAAGAAGAAGAAGAAGAAAAATAAGCAAAAGTCCTCTCCAACCTTATCCTTAGCAAGTAAATTCAAGTAGGAAGCACGAGGATAAATGAAAATAAATCTTTCAGCTGACGGGAAATGAAGGGAATTATCTTCAACAAGGTAATATGTCACACGTTGAGAACATCTGCTCTAAGAAACTAGAAATGGCTACATGGGCCGTTAAAATTAGAAGACTGTTTGGATTCCCTGCGCAGGAACTGTAAAGTGCTCGGTTCGTGATTGTTTTTCATCATGGTGAAATCAATTCATAATTAATTATTTCTACGTTTACTTCCACCCCACCACAGGTAATATGCATTTATTATTACTAATAGTCCATAATTAAACATATCTCTTCTTCTTCTTCTTCTGCGATCAGTTTCCTATGCTCATAAGTCTATACAGGAAGGTGGGCCGCCTCCATGAATTCAGTCCTCAGCAGGAGGTCCTCACGGTTGCCCCACAGCTTCACCTTCAGATCAGTCTCTTTTGGCCATATTTTGGTTCTCACGTCATCAAAGAGTGGGCATGTCTGCAGAATATGTTCTCGAGTCTTTGGACCCTTTTGACATGGGCATTGGTCAGTTTGGACAGCCTAAATTTTGTGGAAATATGCTTGTAGTCTGCAATGTCCTGTGCGAGGTCTAAAAATTGTGGTTTGTTTTGAACTGTTTAGCTTTAGAATAGGGTCCTGCGGAAAGTTACTGCCTGTTCTCTGACTCCATGTATATTTGTATTTTGCTTTGATGAGGGTTTTTGCTTCAGTCAGTGATTTTCTGTGCTGGAATTGTTCCTTTTTTTTAAACATATAAAACCATCTCAGCTCCGAAATGTTACCTGGGTGAGAAATTGAATTTTATTGCAGGTTTGCTGGCTTCCTAGTGCGCTACGACCCTGTTGTGGTCTCTCGACTCGATAGAATGATGCCACTTCCTCACTAGACTAATTTGCTTGTATCAGAGCTACAGCATATGAACATAGACACTGAAGTTGAATTATACAAGTCTATTATTATCCCATCACTGTGTTACCAGTATTGGAGCACATCAAGAGACAACAGATCAAGTGGTTTTCACAAACTTCCACACTGTCAACAGAGAGCATGCCACAGATGGTCATGACACACAGACATCACGGCTATAAAGCCAGAGGCAGACCATGTAAAAGATCGATCACACAATTGAAAGAAACCACAATGAACAAACTTACAAACATCAAACAGGATGGCCGTCTCCAGAGAACTCTTCTATCTATGACGCCGCAAGGCAAATAACAGCCACAGGTTACAGATAGATTGATGGATTTTATCAACAGAGGTGTAACCATCAATAGAGTTGCAACCATCAACAAGAATAGAGATCGTAGTTTAAAACCTTCTAACGTAAATGTATTATTAGACTTTAGATATGTTTGTCCAGGACGCGGTTACCATACAAGTGTCATTTTTATCTATCTATCTATCTATCTATCTATCTATCTATCTATCTATCTATCTATCTATCTATCTATCTATCTATCTATCTATCTATCTATCTATCTATCTATCTATCTATCTATCTATCTATCTATCTATCTATCTCTGTCTGTCTGTCTATCTGTCTGTCTATCTATCTATCTATCTATCTATCTATCTATCTATCTATCTATCTATCTATCTATCTATCTATCTATCTATCTATCTATCTATCTATCTATCTATCTATCTACCTATCTATCTATCTATCTATCTATCTATCTATCTATCTATCTATCTATCTATCTATCTATCTATCTATCTACTTATCTATCTATCTATCTATCTATCTATCTATCTATCTATCTATCTATCTATCTATCTATCTATCTATCTATCTATCTCTGTCTGTCTGTCTGTCTATCTGTCTATCTATCTATCTATCTATCTATCTATATATCTATCTATCTATATATCTATCTATCTATCTATCTATCTATCTATCTATCTATCTATCTATCTATCTATCTATCTATCTATCTATCTATCTATCTATCTATCTATCTATCTATCTATCTATCTATCTATCTATCTATCTATCTATCTATCTATCTATCTATCTATCTATCTATCTATCTATCTATCTATCTATCTATCTATCTATCTATCTATCTATCTATCTATCTATCTATCTATCTATCTATCTATCTACCTACCTATCTATCTATCTATCTATCTATCTATCTATCTATCTATCTATCTATCTACCTATCTATCTATCTATCTATCTATCTATCTATCTATCTATCTATCTATCTATCTATCTATCTATCTATCTATCTATCTATGTATCTATCTCTATCTGTCTATCTATCTATCTATCTATCTATCTATCTATCTATATATCTATCTATCTATCTATCTATATATCTATATATCTATATATCTATTTATCTATATATATATCTAATATATATATCTAATATATATATCTAATATATATATATATATATATATATACATATATATATAATCTATCCATCTATTAGCTAACATCTGTTTTACCTTTCAGCGTCAGGAGTAGAAGAGTTTTCTGGAGATGGCCCTCGCGTATGCTGAGTATATTATGAAAATTGTCGCCTCTTTTATTTTGGTGGTCCATCGTTTTAGTGGTCAGCCTCTAGGTTTGCCTTCACTGTATCTGTGTAGCATAGCTTGCTGTGGTATGCTGTCTAATGGTAGTCTGCTGATGTGTGCAAACCATTTGATCTGTTGTCTCTTAACATATTCCACGATTGGGCATCTAATGTCTCATTTCTCACTCTGTCTCTTAGCGATATTACTAGGATTCTGCGTAAGCATGTCATTTCAGCTGTCACTAATTTACGTTTCTCGTGTGTTGTCGTTATTCATGTTTGGCTATTGTAGCACGTAGTTGGTATATTAATCGTTTTGAATAGTGTTAACAGAAGAGTGTTAGAAGAAATTGCAAAAGTTTCTCAATGTCCCACAGACGCAACTCAGACATTTTCAGAGTGCGGTAGAAAATTCAAGGCACTCATAGGAGTCAGAAACTCGTAAATATTTGTTGGGAAGAAATCAAGTCAAACAAGCAAGAGAAGACACCAACAACAAAATGTTTCTACATCAATAAGAAGAAAATAATGGACGTTTGTCGGACATTTACTTATATTGAATAAAAACAGACTGCAACTACAAGAATTGAAATGTGTACCCGATGGCAATGAACAAGAGGAAAACCATGAAAATCTCTTCGCAAAACAACCATCAAAGAGGGCATAACTATGGATCTCAACAAAATACAAGAATTACACACATTAGAATCACATAGATCGAATTGGAGAGCTCTGGTTTTCTAGCTCCTGTGAACTATATTCCGCGCTAAAGACGCTTGATAGATATAATTGTAAGAAAAAATAACGGTTATTTAATTTATGACAGATAATTTGACACGGATTGCTGTGTATATTATGTCAAATATACAGATTATATGGGTGAATGTTCGATGTCAACAATAACTCTCTTGTCAACGAGAGTAATATAACATCGGGAAGAAAATGTCACGCTTACAAAGCAGGAAATTACACGTCATTTAACGCAGGCCAACGCATCCTAAACATAATTCAAAGTAATTATATGAATTTATATATGATAACATGTGTTCCGTGTCATTATTTGTCAGAACAGGTAACTATGGTAACGTAATCATTATGTGTGGTCTTCAGTTTATGACTAATTTGATTACGATTATGTTGATGTGAACTATCGATACTCGTATAAAGGAATGTCACAGTGAGTATTTAGATAACAGTAAGCGAGTATTCGTAGTTCCGATTACTTTGTCGTTAAGTAAAGTCGATTTTTCAATTTCCGACTGTAACTGTATTAAAATCTAACCTCCAAACGTGCCACAGCTGAAAAAAACGATCACGTTCAATTCTGCAGAACCTTACTGCACGCTTAGAGAACAGAAAATATATAGATAATCTAACCTCATAAACCTTTCCGCGTGCAAATGTAAATTGTTTGAAGTACAGTATGTCGGGCGCTCGTTCGCAAACTCCCATTGGAATTCTCCCACAGCAGAACAATGAACCTACTAGCTTTCCAGCAGGATATAGCTCACATAGCATAGACGAGCTATGTAGAGGTGTCATTTGCATCAATGACGTAATACATCCGACTTCGGCAGTAGCATGGTTCTAATTTACGATTTCACCGCAAGGTGTGTAAACGTATGTGAAATGTATGCATACTGTGCACAAAAAAGGGAACTCACCATTATTTCAAACGTGTACCAAAATTTTATTTTACAGAATTAATTTTTCAATCTTGGCTTGAAAAAACTTTCAGGCTCTAAACCAATCCCGTCTCCCGTCATTTATAAAGGTTCACTGACGATACTGGTTCCCCCACTGCAGTCGATTAAGCCGATGTCGGTCCGTAAGAACAGGACCTCTGTAGGGTCTTCTAACCCAAAGACCAGAGTCATGCAGACGGTTCCTGACGCTTTGATCTGAAATTTGGCGAGCTGCTGGCATTGATTGGGCTGTAGAGGACACAGAAGCAAATCGATTCCTGAGTTAACGTAGTCTTATGAAGCGGTATTCGGCAGGAGTTGTGACTATGGGTCTTCAACTAAATAGCCGCTCTGCCACTGAGCCAATTTGTTGAAATCGCCTCCAAAGGCGACTAATGGTGCTAATAACAACATTAAATTGTCTAGCCACTACACTTTGAGATTTTCCAGTCTGCAAGCGTATAATGATAATATATCGTTGTTTTGTAGTGAGATTAGCAAGAATAGTGGATCAACAACAAGGATCACTGTTAATTAGCATAAAAATTCGTAAATTCCGATGGCACGAGCACGTCATGAGACATTCCTCGAAAACAAAAGATTTTCTTCAAGGGACGGTGGAGGATGGATGAAGACGAGGGGGCAGAAGAGGACATGGCTGGACAATATCTAGGATTGGACAGGGTGTGAAGTTTCCAAACTCATCAAGATGGTAGAGGATAGACATGAGTTAGGGTCTTTACCCATCTCATATCTCAATGTGACACCCCTACGACCCTTACGGTCTATGTGTGTTATTATTATTACTATTATTTGTTCCTATTCACTTTCTTCTAACAGGGACACTGGCATCTGCATTTCGCAGATTGTTTATTAGCCTGACACAATATAATGTTAACAGTAACACATATAACAGGAAAGAATGTCTCGATAAATGAAGCTCATTATTCCAACTCTGAATGTTCAGGACATCTTTAAAATTAAAAAAAGCGACAAAACCATTGGAATGTGCCCTATCTGATTATTAGGTCATTTCAACGAACATCACTTTGCTAGGAGTTGGTTTGTATTATTCTCAAACTCCCGCAAGATCTCACTTAAAGCACTGCAATCTCCTACTAAGATTTCCAACAGGATGTTGTCAGGAGAGGGAAATTTTGTTCGTGAAAAACATCCGACTTCGACTGTTCGTCTTTTCGGTATGAAATAAAGTTCTGGAGAAATCATCACTTTGCACATAGGTAATAAGAGTTAATTGCTCGTAAATCTTGGGGGAATAAAACAACTTTCATTATCATTATTAGGTGCTGTCTTCACATCGAAGATTGGCAGAAACAAACCTCCAATATCTTCTGTTTCTCGCCTTAGTGGTGCACTCTGCTAGACTGCTACTTCTTCTCAATGGTGTTTTCTTCCCATTTGTATTTCTGCTACCTCTACAAGATCACCATCATCATCAACCCCATAACTCTTGATGGTTGTTATAGTCTGCCACTCTGAAAACATCAACACAAAACGTACTCCGTCATGCATACCTGTTCTCCAGTCTTTATTTAAACGTAGAGAACTAGAGAATCGTAATCATGCCCAGTCTTTAATATTACCTGTTCTCCAGTCTTTGTTTAAACGTAGAGAACTAGAGAATCGTAATCATGCCCAGTCTTTAATATTACCTGTTCTCCAGTCTTTATTTAAACGTAGAGAACTAGAGAATCGTAATCCTGCCCAGTCTTTAATATTACCTGTTCTCCAGTCTTTGTTTAAACGTGAAGAACTAGAGAATCGTCATTCTGCCCAGTCTTTAACATTACCTGTTTCCCAGTCTTTGTTTAAACGTGAAGAACTAGAGAATCGTAATCATATCCAGTCTTTTATAGTATTAATCCATATTTTCATTTTACCTCTTCTTCTTTTACCCTCAACTGTTGAATGAGTAAAATACAGAAATGCTTACTAGATCGCCGCCGGTCGGTTCTACCTATAACACGTTAAAAAACAATAACACGTTACGGTTGCAAACAATAACACGTTACTGTAAAAATAAGAACACAGTATTCAATTTGATAGTGACTTTGTTCACTATCACCAAATTATTACGCTTACTATGCAGCGTGTCAGGTTCTAAACCCCATTTGGATCCCACAAATATCCGTTTCGTGATTTCTCGCCTGACACGCCTGTACAGTTGTAACTTAATACATGGCATATGAGTTAGGGAAGTTAAACACAGTAATTAAGGAAACTGGCCCTCCCCTCCCTCACGTAAATGTGGTTGAAGCGTGGTACAGGAAGAGTCCTCTTCATTACCGACATCAAGTTGCTATCATAAAAGCTACCTTTATTGCAAAAAAATAAATACAACTCAAATGTTTCTAAATGTGATGTAAAGTTTATATTTTTCTGATAAACTGACCTTTAATCTTCCACTTAATCTTATCTTCAGCTGTTTCTATACATCTACAGAACCCGTATACCATGTCTCCATTTAGTGTTTCTATACATCTACAGAACACGTATACCATGTCTCCACTTACTGTTTCTATACATCTACAGAACACGTATACCATGTCTCCACTTACTGTTTCTATACATCTACAGAACTCGTATACCATGTCTCCACTTACTGTTTCTATACATCTACAGAACTCATATACCATGTCTCCACTTACTGTTTCTATACATCTACAGAACTCGTATACCATGTCTCCACTTACTGTTTCTATACATCTACAGAACACGTATACCATGTCTCCACTTACTGTTTCTATACATCTACAGAACTCATATACCATGTCTCCACTTAGTGTTTTTATACATCTACAGAACTCATATACCATGTTTCCACTTAGTATTTCTATACATCTACAGAACTCATATACCATGTCTCCACTTAGTATTTCTATACATCTACAGAACTCGTATACCATGTCTCCACTTACTGTTTTTATACATCTACAGAAAAACATTTGTTAAATTGAATAAGAGAACACACCACAGTGTGATTATGTCACGTATCTTATTTCCAATATCTACTGATAAAATACCCAAGACAGTTAAATTCCAATGCAACAAAGAAAGAAGACAATATTATCTTAACCGCTTACGTGGACATATCGGTATGTTACAGCCTGCGATAACATCCATGGAAACTGCAGTCGCCTGCGGAAGCTGCTCCACGGTCAGTGAAAACTTGGAAGAACTGATAAATATTCGGACAAGGCAAATCTTTGAAGTTGTTAACTATGTTTTTTTATGTAATCTTATCGGTGTTTTTGGACTGATTTCAAACTTCATCAACATTACCGTGTTTTATAAACAAGGTTTTCAAAATACAGTGAACATCAGTTTCATTGCATTAGCTATTTCTGACCAATGCTGTTTGATAACCTTGTTATGGTTCAGCATATTTGTAAACCCGCTGGTTATAGGATCGGATATTCCTTTCGCTGTTGATGAAGTTCATTCTCTACTAGCAGGTTGGCCTCACGTCACGTTCGGGCGCATCACTGGATGGATTACAGCCTATATCACGGCAGAACGTTGTTTATGTATCACAGCCCCACTTGCAGTCAAGAAAGTCATCACTCCGTGGAGAGCAACGTGCTTATTAATGGGCATTTATGTTATGAACATAGTTGTTCTTTTACCAGAATACTCAACGTCGTACATCGGGTGGAAGATCTACCCAGAGAAGAATAGAACTCTCCTAGGTTTACTGGTCACAAGCAACAGCGAAAGTGGCGAGGGTTTGGTGTTTTTCCTCCACGCTATTTTAATGCTTGTAGGTTTTTTGTGTGTAGCTATTCTTACATTTATTTTAGTACTCAATCTTCAATTAGCCTCACAATGGCGTCACAAGGCAACAAGTACAACCAAATCGGAAGAAATGTTAAGTAAAGAAAAACGAACTACAAGGTTGGTTATCATGATATCCAGCCTTCTCGTCGCTATGTATTCTCCTGGAATCATTCTCTCACTGGTCAGATTTATCGAACCTAAATTTGGCATCTTCGGAGCTTACCAAAATTTGTTTATGACCATTTGGTCGTTCGGTTTCTTATGTAACGCCATCAACTCCAGCGTCAACATCTTCATGTACTACAACATGAGCTCCAGGTATAGAGAAACGTTTCATATCATATTTCATCTGCAGTCATGATGTGGGTCGATTTCATATTTCATCTGCAGTCATGATGTGGGTCGATTTCATATTTCATCTGCAGTCATGATGTGGGTCGATTTCATATTTCATCTGCAGTCATGATGTGGGTCGATTTCATATTTTACATCTGCAGTCATGATGTGGGTACATTTCATATTTCATCTGCAGTCATGATGTGGGTCAATTAAACATGTGGGTCCGTTACTGACAACGTTCATACTTTTACACACGTTCTTCACATTAAAGGATATTAATAGCATTATATTTGATATTAGATGACGCCAAGGTGTTGCAAGGGCCAGAAAGGGAGCAAATACTTGCAGCAATGCCTACATTCCATGCATCTTGTAAGAGGAGACTGTTTTATGTCTGTGATTTCTGTAACAAACATAAGGCTTTTAGATTTGAGTGTAGATTTTACAGACAAATGGTAGAAAAAAAACAAACACGAAATTTTAAATATAATATGGAACACACACGAAATACTAGAAGACTGGAAAAACGTTGTAATAATACCTATCTGGAATTAAAAAATCGTATTAAATCCCCTAGATTTTGTGTTTGTGAGTGACTCATATTGTTGACATATCTTCAATCCAATCCCTTAGGTTTCGTGTATGTTAGTTTTCGTTGAGTCTTTTATTTATGTAATCCATCGTTTACAAGGTGTACCCCTGACTTTGTATCCATCGTGTCTGAACAGTCATTTATGTGATGGGCACTGTCTGATGATAGTCAGGAATCATGCGAAAACAACTTACTCTGTTGTCTTCAGATGCAATCCACGATTTACATTGTGTGTGTTAATCTTCTGATGTAATCCAGGATTGACATTGTGTGTGTGTTAATCTTCAGATGTAATCCAGGATTGACATTGTGTGTGTTAATCTTCTGATGTAATCCAGGATTGGCATTGTGTGTGTTAATCTTCTGATGTAATCCAGGATTGACATTGTGTGTGTTAATCTTCTGATGTAATCCAGGATTGACATTGTGTGTGTTAATCTTCTGATGTAATCCAGGATTGACATTGTGTGTGTTAATCTTCTGATGTAATCCAGGATTGACATTGTGTGTGTTAATCTTCTGATGTAATCCAGGATTGACATTGTGTGTGTTAATCTTCTGATGTAATCCAGGATTGACATTGTGTGTGTTAATCTTCTGATGTTTTCGTTCCTGATTCTGTCTTTTTTCTCCGAGGTATCTACTTAGATAAGTTATTTCTGTTGTAACAAGTTTTCTTTTGGATTGTGTTGTTAGTGTCCACGTTTGACATTGGCAGTATAATGATGGTATGATGATATTTTTAAATAATGCAGTTATAGAGTTCATGCTTATATATTTGTTTTTGAAAATAGAAAATATTGATCACAGAAATTAACGAAACCACAGTAACAAGCTTACAAACAGTACACAGGAAGGCCATCTCCTGAGAACTCTTCTACCCATGACACCGCAAGACAAACACGAGATACAGAGTATAGATAGGTAGATAGATATATAGAATAGAAGACATCTTGCCCGAGATCTTGTATGCCATGTTGGATTTTTTAATATATTTCTCATTCGATGATATGATGTTTCAAAGATGAAATTCGATTATGATTTCAAAGATATGTGAATTCTTTTACCTGTTTAAGTTGTTTATCATTGATTAGAATAATGGTGTTTCTTTCTGTTTTTGTGATTAACATTACTTCAGTATTTTTTCTCTGTTTATTTAATGTTACAGTCGCGACGTGTGTGGAGTCTATTTATATGTTGTTCTTTCGTTGTTAATATTATTGCTTGATCGTCTGCAAAATAAGTTCGTTCTGGAGGTTGTTTAGATTGTCTTCTTCATTAATGTTAGAAATTTTACATATGCTATCGATATATGCGATGAATAACACGGAAGATAGAACACATCTTCGCGCTCCAGAGAGTACGTGGATTTTATCTGACAGCCCAACACTTGTTCTAACTGCACATTGACTGCCTGTGTAACTACTTCTATACAAGTTCCTTAGATTTTGTGGAACCCCATATTGTGATTGTAGTTTCCAAAAAGGTTGTCTCTCTACTCTGTCGAAAGCTCTTTCTTGATCGACAAACGCAATATACAAAGTCTTTGTTTTTTCAGTTGTTGCTTTTTTCTGCCAGTTGTCTGAATGTAAATATGACATCTGTACAGCTTTTGTTCTTATGGAATCCCATTTGAGGTTTGCCAAGCTGTGGTTCTATGACGTCTCATAACTTCTAGAATTTCTAGAATTTTGTTGTAAATATTTTTTTCCAGTGAGGCTTGGAAGTGAAATACCTCTGTACTTTGTACAACCTCTTTGCTTTCTTGTGTATTCCTGATAGGTATTATTACAGCGTTTCTCCAGTCTTCTGATATTTCATGTGTGTTAAATATTATATTAAACAGCCTATATAACGATTTTATCTCTATATCTGCTGCTGCTTTGATTCATTCCACATGTATGTTATCGAGGCCTAGGGCTTAGAAGTAAAATATCTCTGTATTTGAAAGTCTCCAAGTTTTTGTATTTTGCTACCTTTGTCAAAATCAATATACGTCACTGTGTGAGATATATTTCTCAACATAGAATCAAGCCCCACACAACCGTGTCTCCAAAACCAAGCCTAAAAAACAATCTTTACGAGGTCAAGAGTCACAAAACCAAGCCTCACAGAACCAATACACACATAACTTAGCCTCATAGAACAACGCCTATTACAACAAGGATTCGCATAGCCAATCCTCACACATCTGAGTCTCACAGAATGAATATTCACACAACTAAGTCTCACACAACTGAGTCTAACAGAATCATTATTCACACAACTAAGCCTTACACAACTGAGTCACTCAGAATCAATATTCACACAACTAAGCCTCACAACAACTGAGTCTCACAGAATCAATATTCCCAAAACTAAGCCTCAAACAACTGAGTCACTCAGAAGCAATATTCACACAACCAAGCCTCACACAACCGAGTCTCACAGAATCAATATTCACACAACTAAGCCTCACACAATTAATCCTCACAGAACCAATGCCTTGTATGAGAAGCTAGACAATGAAGTGAAATATTTCAAATTCAGATTTCATTTAGAAAATTAGATTATCTTAACGTGCATGTGGGATTAGACCCACAATCATATTCGGTCTGTCTTGGAAAACACAATGTTGGGTGCCAAAATGAAAATGGACAGAGATTGTTCCATTTTGCACCAGTAAAGACTTCTGTATTACCAACTCTTCCTGTGCAACGAACAAAACGTGTCATGGAATCATCCAAGTTCGGGATGATTCAATGGTACCAGCTGGACTTTATTATGACCAGAAGGCAACATTTGAACACAAACAACTAACACGCAGTAATACATATCATTCATTAGTTGCTGCAAACATCAGACTGAGACCAAGGAAAATATTCACAACCAAATATAAACCCACGCCCATGATTAGTGTAACCAACACCAAGGATGCCAAACAAGTCATTTGATTTCCAACAGCAGCTTAAAGAAGTTTTTACTGCCTAAACAGATAAATTTACTGCAAGTAAAATGTGGAATATAATTAGAGAAATGTTCTCAAAACAATGATAAATATTTCTGATACGCTTGAACATACAAAACAAGATTGACCTGAGACTTACATGCGACTACGTCATCCTTGAATTAACAGTAAAATAGACAATACTTTTAAAGAACAAAGAACGTTCAAACAAGAAATACTCTTACTTAGCTGTGACGAACAAGAAAACTAATAAATCTGTCATAAAATAAAGTGTTGTATTCATAGGTAGATGCTAGATAAGACTGTTAAGAAATCCATGAACAGAAAATAAATCAAGAAATGATAAGAACATTAAACGTTGAAGAGGATTGGCCCATAAACAATATTACAACGAGAACGCTGGTGGTTTTGGCTATATAAAGTGACATAAAAGCGTGGAAAAATTAGTAATGGATGGCATGGTTGTTGGTAACAGGAAAGAGGGTAACGATAAATAAGAGATATTTCAGATTGTTTAAACATGCCTTTAACTGCATCAGGTCAACTTTCCTATAATCATCATCATCAAGTGCCGTCTCCGCAACGAAGGTTGGCTGCAACGTATCTCCAACATCTCCTGTCTCTTGTCTTGGTGGTGCACTCTGCTAGGCTGTAACCTGTCCATCGTGTAATGTTACTCTCCCACTTGTGTCTCTGCCTACCTCTTGCTCGCTTCCCTTTGACTTTACCCTCAAGTAAGGTCTTCAATAGGGTGTCATGTCTTTAGCGAGGCGTTTATGGTATCAGTAAGAAGACTATGTTCTGAAAGATTGTTTCACTTGAAGATGGATCTTAAAAACAGCCTTCGTTATTGCAACCATTTTTTTGTTGGGTGATTATACAACAACTTGCAATAGATGCTACGCTCTAGCACTGCGCTATCTTCGCTGTGAAAATTCTACTCAAGAAGTGGAACTTACTTTACCGATCAGATATAGTGTTTGAGTGTATGTCTTGGTACAATCAAACTCAATCTGTCTTAGTCTACACAATCCTGAATCGATCGTTAGAACGTTAGCAAGCACTAAAACTACATATTTGGACCGTTTACATGCGAGTAACGGGTCGGTCATATGACAAGCATGACTTAGAGTCTTGACAGACATGAGAAGCATATCTAAGTCTGCCTTCACTGCGCCTGTGTAGCATAGCTTGCTGTGGTATGCTGTCTAGTGGTAGTCTGTTGATGTGTGCAAATCATTTGATCTGTTGTATCTTAATATAATCCAAGATTGAGACTGTGTCGGTTCTTTGTCTAATGTCTTCATTTTTCACTCTGTCTCTTAGCGATATTCTTAGGTTCTGCGTAAGCAAGCCATTTCAGCTGTCACAAGTTTACGTTTCTCTTGTGCTGTCGTTGTACATATTTGGCTTGGTGGCACAGCGTTGGCATAGTAATCGTTTTGATTAGTGTTATTTTTGGTATTTAAATCTACATTTTTGTTTTAATAAATGTAAATTCATGTTATTCTCAATTACTTCATTTTCTTTGAAGGGACGGCCAATGTAAAATGCACGTAAAGGTAGATGCATGGCGAGAGACAAATATATTTCATACTGGGTACAATGAAACAATGAAAGGGCAGAACAGCGCTAGAGGGCAGCGCGAACTGCAAATAGAAAGTGAAAAGTTCCTAGGAAAGGAGAACTACAAGCTCCCTCAGCTCGAGAAGAGCTTCTAGTTACCTGTGCTCCTTACAGACAGAGACCCAGACCCAATCATTGGCGTTCGGAAAAGCAAGAAGTCCTAATCCAACTCTAATGTCGAGTCTTCCTAAACCGGAAATATGCTCGCGAAGAGAAAGGGCCCCGTACCCTATGGGCTTAGGCAAGAAAGGGACAACGATGGCAGTCCTGGCCCAACTCTACTGTCAAGTTTTCCTATACCGGAAATACACATGCAGAGAGAAAGGGTTCAGTACCTGATTGGCTCATGCGCTATTAGGACAAGGTCGCTCAGCTCGAGAACGCCTTGCTCTCAAACGCGTGGTGTGAGACTCGAACTTGGACAAGGGGTACAAGATGTCGGTGAATGACACCTCGGCTAAGAGGGCGAAAGAGCCAGGGTCCAACTCTTCCGATGAGTTCTTCCCCTTAAGGAACCAGGCTCACGTAGGAGAAACGGTTCAGTACCCGATGGGCACAGACACAGTACGTCCAATTACACGAGGCAAGTTCATAGACAGTGGAACACCTCGTGCAAGACAGACTAGAGCAAAAATCGTCTGGGCGAAG
Organism: Meghimatium bilineatum; assembly: GCA_034231615.1. Taxonomy (NCBI): domain Eukaryota; kingdom Metazoa; phylum Mollusca; class Gastropoda; order Stylommatophora; family Philomycidae; genus Meghimatium; species Meghimatium bilineatum. The sequence continues at coordinate 8,991,658 of CM067318.1, forward strand.
AGTCACCACATACACGCTTGCCTGGAGACAGATATTGAGGCTGTCACAGGCTAGGGTAACCCACCCGAATTGTCAAGGCATGCCGAAATCGAATGTGCTAGTCCTACAAGGCGCATAACGGTGGCACAACGTAATCACGCTCCCGGCGGAAATCGCACGGATATCCGTGCTGGTTACAATGAAGCGAACGCAAAACAAACAAACTTCACTTTCTGTATGAGAAATGTCTCATTATCATGTCGACATCAACGCTTAGAAAAGAATTTACAAAATCTACAAATAACGACAAATATCGTCGAATAATGGTTGCTCCTGAATTTGATAACAGGTTATGTAGTACAATTTCAGAATTGTAATTTATTTTCGATTATGTAGGTAGCACTGCAGTTGGAAGTGAGAAAATAATGATCAGACTAAGTGATCGTTATTTATTTAATTATCAGTTCTATCATCATCAGATCAAATCTTACCTCCTGGTAGACCTGCCAGTCTGAATAAATGTTAAACAGGGCCATTGCCGAGACAAAATCGGGAATAATTCATGAATATTGTATATGTTAATACCAGACTTGATGGAAAGTTAATTGATATTTACGAACTTAATTATACAGTGTGGTGAGGAGATGATATAACAGGCAACAGAAAGCCGTATTCTCTAGTCTATGCCACTGGTAGTATGTCGCTTTCTTAACGATGTTGGAGAACATAAAAACTACGTAATCAATGCCAACACATCGCAGGCGATTTCATTGAACAAATTATGCAATATAAGAAATAATTTCAACGTAACCATCTATTACATAGTGTAGGTTTTTTTTTTATTTTACAACAAACCATTTCGACTCGAAACCCAAAAGTTTTTTTTCGATGGATTCGTGACACTTTTAAAATATCACATGATTTGAACGATATTCTCCAGGTATTTAAATTTGTAAAAGTATTTCTGCTCAACAAATTTTGAAGGTAAAACTTTTTGTGCATTTTAACAAAGTATGTTTTTCTTATTTAGTTTCACTTAAGTTTTCAAATATAAAATATTCAGTATTGATATCACTTTAGTTTATTTCTGCATTTAATTGTTGTAAAAATATACTTTTGTCCCTTCAAATTACATTTGTAAAGAAAAGGGTACCATGCCCATAAAGCATTGATATACAGCAATATCCAAATTTTGTTTACAAATTATGGGGATAAACGTTCAGTGTCGGGTAACAATCCTAAACAAGAAATCGGTGGCTGTGGTAACACAGCGCACATATCAAAATGAATAAATAGGTATAATAGTTACGATAATTAGTCATAAAGCAACCATACAACGAGACACAATGACAGAGACCGTTTCGACTAAAAAATCTTCTTCTGGACAAAGAAATACCACAGGAAGCAAATCTTATATAGAGACACACATGGCCGTGATAGGAATGAAAGAAAAAGGTAGAAAGACAGTAGCGAATAGAGGACTGAAGAAGCATAGATAGTACAGCATGACAAGGGAGAGAACGGTGTGAGGGGAAGATGTGGTTAATAAGGAGGGGAAATCGCACTGAAAAAGTGTAAATAGATAAGATATCATACAATTAAAATAAATTTAAAATATTTATCTAATAAATAGTCGGCATAGAAAAAGGAAGTATACAATTGAGATGCCAGGTTAAATAGCAGACAGACAGTAGTCAAAACCCATAATTTGAAAGACGCTGTGGCGAGTTAACGTCCTCGGGCAATAAAAGCGGACAAAGACCGAATCAACAAAGACAGGTAGTTAAGAGTACGCGCGGCAAACCAGAACCTAAGCGTAAGGCAGGTACGTAGAAGCTAAACACGGAGGAGGGGGTATCAGTATCCGTTACTCGAACCAAATATCATATAGAAACAGACAGCAAGAGATGAGAGGGCTAAGCGAAGGAAGGAAAATAAAAAAAGGGGGTAAATAAAGAGGCTTGGAAGAAGAAGAGAATGGAAATTCGTAGATCCCCAAACGTGAGCCCCAAACCTAAACTGAAATACGCACGCAAGGAATGAATGTAGAGGTGGGAGGGGTCCGATGGACGCAGAGAGGGTATAGCTGGGGAGTGGGGTAGCCATCACGGAAAAGCGTATCGTGAGATATTAAAAAGGGGGGCCGATATAGAGAGACGAGAAAAGAAGGTGCCGAAGAAAAGGGCACCAGGGTATGTGGAGAGTAAAGGAACAGAAAACGAAGGCCGTGGCGGAAGGTGACAGGCCCGGAACTTAGTAAAAAAGTAAAGTAAAGTAACCCATAGCATTTATTAATGCCGTAGGAGTGTGAAATGTTAGCGATCTCACATTTCAGTGGCTCTCACTAGTTTGTGCTAACAGACCACCATTTCGTGGTCAGTGGAGGTCGGTATGACAGACGTTCTGATGAAATATAAAGGAAGATGGACCAAGGTCACAACAGCAACGACAAGTACTTTGTAGGTCAGGTGTTGGTAAATGTGACAGGTCGTATAAATCGACGATGATATAAGGGTGAGTTAGCTCCACGTCGCAACCGCTATGTGAATATTGCTCGCACTGTACGCTATCTCATTTAAAAGGAACAACGATCAAAGGAAAGAATCTCGAACCACCAATACACAATCCCTTAGTGTGGGCCATGCACCACGAGAAGGAAAATGTCAAATGAAACGAGGTTCATGTCTGTGTGAGACCATGAATTCAGACCGTTCGTCGCAACCCGTTTGTAGGCGTTTCTCGTACTGCATGCTGGTTCTATAGAAAGACATTGTTGGGACCACTGCCTCCTAGCCATCTTAGTCATGTGTAGCAGGACACTATGCAAACATAGCATGGTCGTAACATGTGACGGTGGGGTAATTCCTGGTCCGTCATACAGTCTCCACATGATATGCTACTGTAACGGCAGTCGACCCAACAAGGCCATGGAAAACCTGTCAGAAAGTAGCCTAGAACAATGGTAGGCCCAAACATATAGTGTAGCTAAAATGGGCGCTCGCGGGTGAATGTGAGAACAGAGCAAGTAGGTAAAGTAGGACGAGGAATTGTAAGGATAAGACACGAGGAATGTATGGGTTAATCAACCCATAGAAAGAGAGTGAAGGAGTATGATGTATGGGTTAATCAACCCATAGAGAGAGAGTGAAGGAGTATGATGAGGAGGGATGCTGATGAACAAACAAAACGACGTGCCACACCACAAAAGACCCACGCCAGATCCAGCTGCGCTTCGCAAGGTCCCACGGCGTGACATCCCACCAGCATATTAACCACACGTAGCGGGTCGTGGCATCCCCAGCCCCCAATGGAAGCCTTGGTCGAACCGCCACAATGGAGTGCAACTGTAAATAGAAAAAGGACGAGAAGAATGATGGATAAGGGGAGGGCAGTAAAAAGGAATGGAGAGGCAACATTGAAGAACAAGAGCATATGGACAGGGGATAAACGGAGGTAGGAGGTTATTGGAAGTATAACGTGTAGGTGATACCATGGGGCTTAAGAGTACCTAGATTAACAATCAGTCGGCTCTCTAACGAGAAACTATGCCGGTCACCAGAATGGCATGAGACAAAGATAGTGACCTGAATATCCTGTGCACCTCGAAGAGAGTTACTGTTAAGGTGGATGGTCACCGGAAAAATCATAGTTACGGATGTCACACAAGTGTTCTGCAAACTTAGCGGCTAGACAATTTCCCCGTCTCGCTGATATACATCAGGTTTCATCGTTTGTAAGTAATAGCGTACACGACGTTTCGGGAAACACAGGAAACATAGTGGTGAATGTGGAATACACACTTGGGAAACTAGATGGTTGAGTACAGCAGACAAACTGACACGTGAGACACGGGCAGTGGCAGGGGGAGGTGCCGGTGGGAGATCTGGCAGAGAGGAGGTAAGAGTGCACCATGGCATCACGTAGGCTTCTGTCACCTGAACAAAAAAGATAATTATTCATTCAACATATATTTATCATAGAACACTCTAAATGATGTAATAGAGGCTTAAAAGTTGATAAAATATATTTATTATACACATTTCTGTGGTTTATTTCAGCATTTCCGTCCTGTTACATCACACACATTCGTATATATTTTTAGAAGTGTAGAAGAAATATTTGTTTAGCACGCTTATGACATTGCTGACTCACTTCACTGTAAACAAAAATACATGGGAGAATATCAATCAATAAACCCATAACCCTTCAAGGTCGTAGGGGTACCACATTTGATGCCTCAGCACACAGAGTCCTCCAGCGAATTCTATCCTCAGCGATGCGGATGAGTGTGGAAATATCTTGCCCTGTCCATTCCTTGATGTTGTCTGTCCATGTCTTTATTTGTCCTCCTCTGCTTCTTCCACCCTCGACAGTTCCCTGCAGAATTGTTTTTGAAAAGGAATTATGCCTGCATACATGCCCGAACCATGCTAGTTTTCATCGTTTCACTATTTAAAGCAAAGGTTCCTGAACACCTGCACACATCTCTACTTTATTTCTTACGTACACATTGGTCTTATGTTCCCTATAGGAAATTCGTAGAATTCTTCTGTAACATTTGTACTCGAAAGCCTGTAATCTTCTCTCCATGTCTGCAGTGAGTGTCCAACTCTCACAACCATACAACACAACAGAAAGCACCAGCGACTTATACAGTTTGATTTTCACTCCAACACTGATGTTGCTTTTCCAAATCACAGTTAGCCTTGACAAGGACGCTAAAGCCATCTCCAGCCTTATTTTTAGTTCTGCTTTGCATTTACCATCGCTGCATATACTGGATCCGAGATATTTGAAGGTATTCACCTCCTCAAGATTATGTCCATTCATCATGATATTAGTCTGGTTTTCTGTGTCTCTGTTATTTACCAAGATTGAAGACTATAAGATTGGGAGAATATAACACAAGACAGATCTTAATGACGAATCAAGAATGGTGTAGAAGCTGTAGAGACCCTCAGACATAATGCTGCTCAACCAAAGGATGGCAGAAGAAAGGCAAGAGCTGTTCGATGTCTCGATAGTTTTGAAGATTCAGACTTCATCGATGTTCACGTCTTCGCAGACGTCCCTCGAATCTGCAAGAGTCAACTTGATCATGTGTGCATACAATGTTTATACAATAAATGAGAAATTATTGTGAGGATTTGAGAGAATAATTTTATCACAGGAAACCGCTGAATCGACCATTGCAGGAACTTGCGATGTTCTTGTATATTATCAGAAAATAGTGTGATTACTATGTTTCTGCAAATCACGTAAATAAACAAGTACATACAAAGTTCGTGCTAAAAACATGATATTTTACATATATAACAGTAATTACACTTATAAAGCAGCATCACTTATCATCGATTGACGTTTTATGTTGTACAAAAACTGTCAAATATCGGTATCATTTCCATATCAAACAGTATTCCAGTAACCATCAATCTATTCCAGTCGGTAGTTACAGTAACCATCAATCTATTCAAATCGCTAGTGTTAAGTATACTTTTACACGTATGTGAACGTTGGACACTCGATGCAGACACGGAAGAAGGATTCAGGTTATTGATAAGAAGTGCTACAAAAGTTTGTTAAGAATTAGTTATATTGAACAAAAGACAAATTTTCTACACTCCTCCAAATGGGTGAGGATAGAGTTGTCTGTATAGTTTTTGTATTGATGTCTCCAGTGAAGAACCGCTACCACCCTGTCGGGTTGTTCTTCTTCTTTCTGTCTTCATGTACCTTTCGGTGTTGAAAGGTGAATGTACGTCGTTTGCCCTTCTATTTGCCTCCTCCGCTGTTATATTTCCGAGTGTCTCTAATACATTATCTATCCACCTTTTGGATACATAATACTGTGGACAGAGAGCTGTGGAGAGCCATCACTGCCTACGCCAGCCGGCATGGCACCTGATGATGATGATGATGATACACCTTTTACGAGGGTGGCCAATAGGTCGATTGCTTTCGTATCTTTTGTTAAGGGTTTCTTTGATAATACTTTGCTCTTTCTGTCTGGTTATGTGGCCGTACCATTTAACTTGTTGTTTCTGAATGTATTCTATTGTTGACTTGATCCCTAATTGTGTCCTTAGTGTTTCATTCCTGATTTTGTCTCTCAAGCTAACTCCAATCATACGTCTCACACATTTCATTTCAGTGGTGTTAATCTTATGTATTGTTCTAGAATCTAATGTCCAAATTTGACACTGATAACACAACGTTGGTAAAAAAAAAATGGTGTTGAATAGCTGTTTCTTTGTTTCTATTGCAATATCTGTGTTTCTTAGTGAAGGTGTTAATTTACAAATAACCTGGCAGGTCTTATTATAAATCTTGCGTTTCTTTCTGCTTCTTGTTTATTGTCATATCTCAATGTACTGCCCAGATATTTGAATTCATCTACTTGATTTAGTTATTTGTTGTTTATCTGTATGTTGATGTTCTCCTTTTCTCTTGCAATATTCATTACTTCTGTTTTGTCTATGTTGACTGTCAGTCCACATTGCTTGCCAGTTGTGTCCATTATGTTTAGGTGGTCTTGTCGGATTGTAATGTTCTTATGGAATAAAACCTGGTCATCTACAAAAAGCAGTTCATTTGTTTCATTCGAATTTGCTGTTTTCTTTATATGGTCCATGTATGTAATAAAAAGTAGTGGGGATAATACACATCCCTGTTTTACTCCTATACTAATCACAAAATCGTATGTGTAGCCTGCTGCACTGGCTACTTTTGGGTTATGATGTATTATTATTATTATTATTATTATTATTATTATAAAACTATATTTCTGTAAGACATGTAAATAAATAAGAAGATAAAAAGTCTGTGTTAAAAGCAGGGAGTTTTATGTTGTGCGAACAAACAGAGCGAGGCACATAATGTATCAGATGTATGTTGTTAAATAGAGGTATATTGCGTCATCAGTATTTGTGTAGTGTATCCTTAATGTATCCAGTTCAGAAACTTAGACGTATTGACGAGTCATGGACAGTCAATATGGTTCGATTTCAGCAGCATTCAGTTGGATATCGTTCTAAAAGTAATGGCAGTATAAAGGTAAAGGTATGTTCCATGGCAGCTACCTGCCGACGGGGATTAAGATAACTCTTCATGTACTAAGCCGAAGCAACTATTAGGTGGGGGGGGGGGCACTTCTCTTCCTTGCGGTACTCATTTTCTGCTGAGTCGACTGGAGGAGTGGTCGTGTCCAGCGAGAAATTACAACCAGAATGTTTTATGTATCCAGCCGTGGTTTCGTACATGGAACGCTGCAACTCGTTGATTGCAGGAAAGCTCACTGTCAACTAGGCTACCGGCTTCCCTAGTCAACTAACTGTAAATATAGTTTAGACAATCACAACAGACGGAAAATTTCTACATTTTTTTCCACAATCTGAGTACGATATGTTACATACTTTTAAAATATTTGAGAAAACTAACCAATTTTAATGTTAATGATTACAGATATCTTCATGGTCGGACGACATCATGATGAGTTTCATCATCAGTTTTTATGGATGTTCGGGTGACATCATGATGAATTTAATTGTATTGATTCGCAGACATAGAGTAAACAATGGAATAAACATTCTGATTGTCACAACAATATATTGTAGTTCAACACAATAGGATGGTTTTAATTATGTTATCAGCAGATATGATTCACACAAGTATACGAGACAGTTCAAAGTGATTGTTTGTGTCTGTAAAAAAAACTATACGTCATTATAAGAATCCAAATATATTCGTATCTGAGGAATAATACCACGTTTCTGGATGTAATGGCCTTTATAAAAAATAAAACAGATGCTGGCCATGTTTATTTGTCATCCACTGGTTCCGTAGAAGATATAATAAGCTTTGAGATCAGGCAGGTTTTTTATATTGTTAACTACGTGTTTCTATGTAGTTTTGTTGGTATTTTTGGTATTGTTGCCAACTCCATTAATATTATTGTGTTTTATACACAAGGATTTCATAGCACAACAACCATCAGTTTTATTGCTCTAGCTATTTCAGATTTGTGTTGCCTCGTGACTCTTCAGTGGTATAATATCTGCATGAATCCACTCGTCATCTGTTCTGGAATACCCATTTCTCAATTAGAAATTCAATATTTGACAGGAGGATGGCCCCATTTTACATTCGAACGTATCACTGGATGGATCACCGTATATATCACAGCAGAGCGTTGTCTATGTATCACAGCTCCACTTATGGTTAAGAGAATCATCACTCCTAAAAGAGCAACATGTACATTAACCCTCATTTACGTTATTAATATATTGATTGTTCTACCTGTGTACACAACATCTAAATTTGGGTTGAAATTCTACTCAGAGATTAACAGAACACTTTTAGGTGTAATAGTTTCCAAGAACAATGAACAGAGCGAGGGTTTGGTGTTCATACTTCATGTAGTTTTAGTTCTAATATTGTTTGTAACTGTCACTGTTCTCACTACGTTGTTAGTGATAAAATTAAATATGGCGTCACGGTGGCGTCACCAGGTGACGCGACGCGATAACAAAAATGACTCTATGACTCAAAAGGATACAAAAACTACCAGGATGGTGGTTATGATTTCAGCGCTTATTATCGTCACTTACACGCCTGGCATCGTTTTTTCGCTTGTCACATTCGTCGATCCCAGAATTGGACTTTTTGGAGTATACAAGAACATGTTCCATACAATCTGGTCGTTCGGGTTCTTGTTTAACGCCATCAACTCCAGCTTCAACATCTTCATGTACTACAACATGAGCTCCAGGTATAGAGAAATCTTTAGACAGATTTTTAGGATAGATAATCAAGGTAACAATGTAACGAGTGCTTTGAAACCATAAATCAATTCAGGTGTAGTCATAACATAACATAACATAAACTAATGGTATCAAGATTTTGAAGAAAATTCATCTTCAACTTCAGGGTTCATTCTCAAACTCCCGCTGGATCTCACTTATAGAAGGACAATGATCCCATTTTTAGAAGATTTCTAGAAGAATGTAATACATATAATGAATTTGTATTGCGTCGTCTCACCTTGTTTCCTTCACGTCGAAATTCACTCAGGTATGAGACAGGTATGAGACAGGTATGAGACAGGGATGAGACAGGTATGAGACAGGGATGTGTACTACCCCCCCCCCCCCCATTCCAGGTGTAAGCAGTACATACATAATGGTAAATTAATGGAATCAAGATTTTGAGTGAATACATCTTCTACTTCAGCGTTTATTCTCAAACTCCCGCTGGATCTCTCCTATAGCAGGACAATGATCCTATTAGATTTCTAGAAGAATGTAGTCCAGAGAATGGATATGTATTGTGTCATCGTTTTATTTGCGCAAATGGTCTGACACATTCGTTTTCGTTGGTACTAAGAATATAGCCTGTGGCTCTATATCAGGTGTCCGGAACCTTTTTGTCTGAGAGAGCCATGGACACGACATATTTTGAAATGTAATTCTGTGAGAGCCATACATTATGTTTAAAACTAAAAATTCAAGTAAATGTGTGCATTTTGTGTAATTTCAATACTGAAAGTACAATAATTATGTCTCTGAATTCTTTTTAATAACATTGTTATGCTGTTGCTAATCAATAATTAGTATTTCTTACCATTAATGCGACTTTTGATGCTGAGTTGCAGTAGACTTTAGCTCATTTGTAGAATGAAATATTGATATGCAATTAATATGTAGATCAAAGGAGTCTAAAGAAACATCTTTTTATAATCGAAGATTTGTCTGCGAGCCAGATGCAGCCATCAATAGAGCCACATCTGGCTCGCGAGCCATGGGTTCCCGACCCCTACTCTATATAGTTCAATCAAATCATCTTCATCATCATCAAGTGCAGCTCCAGTTGGTGAAGGCGATGATTATTTTCCACACAACTATATCTCACGTTTTCTTGTATAAGCATCGTTGTTAACTTGTTGCCAAGCAACGATATCCAACTATTTAATATTTTCTTGCTGTGTTTCACTACACCTCTCTTTCTCTAATATCTGCCTGCTTTCACTCTGTTCTCTATCCATTTTCCATGTCTTATAAAGTGGCCACAAAATAAATCATATATATTTTATATTAGTTGATAAAAACTGTTAATACTGCATGTTTTCATGTTAGTACTGACGTAAGCCGCGGAGCCGCGTTAGCTCAGTGGTTAGCGCACTCTGCCTTGTACTGCTTACAGCTAACGATGAAAGTAAAAAACAACCGATTGTATTATCAAAACACTAACGCCCAGAATTTGTACTTAAATACAAATAAAACAAAACCCAGGACAACTGTTAAAGTCAAAACTCTACAAAACAGTATAATTACAAACCAAAAGCTGGAATGTACCTTTTGTTAAATATTTGGATGCAAACAGAAACAGTTGAGTGGAATGTGCAGCAGAAATAAAGAGATGAACTGCAATAACGACATAAAACTCGCACAAATGACAGATGTAAAACTATTTTGCAAGATACCAATAGTTAAGCGGTTTTACATCTATTTAGAGCATGTATATTTCCAATTAGATGAAGGAATGAATGAATAAACCCGTAACCCGTCAGGGTCACCGAGCTCTCCGGCTTCAACTTCAACCAATTGGATGTACGGCTGTGAATACTGAAAGCTTAATAAATCAGTCATAAAATAAATTGCTGTATTCATAGTTAAATGCTACAGAAGAATGTTAAGAAAACCATGAACAGAAAACAAGATGAATCTAGAAAGGATAAGAACATTAAACGTTGAAGAGAATTGCCTCATAAATAACATTACAACAAGTACGCTGGAGTTTTTAGGCTATATAAAGTGACTAAACAGCATTGAAAAGTTAGTAATGAACGGCATGGTTCCTGGTCACAGGGAAAAGGTCAACGATAAGTTAGAGATATTTCAGATTGTTTAAACATGCCTTCAACTGCAGCAAGTCAACATTCACAGAATAGCTAGGTGTTCGTGGTTATCAATAAGAAGACTATGTTCTGAAAGAATGTTTCACTTGAAGATGTATCTTAAGACATGCCTTCGTTATTGCAACCATTATTTTGTTGGGTGATTGTACAGCAACATTCAATAGATGCTATGTTCCAGCTGCCTCCGCTGTGAAAACTCTACTCAAGAAGTGGGACTTACTTTACCGATCAGATATAGTGTTTGAGTGTTTGTCTTGGTACAATCAAACTCAATCTGTCTTCTTCTTGATTCTTGATTCTTCTTGATTAGAAAACTGGCCTCACAGCACGTGGGGCATTCCCATTAGTGCTCCACCCTCTGTTCCAGCAGCCATTCAACTCGATGGTGTTTCGAGTTCAATGCCGCCGAAACAGACGTCGACATTAGGGCACAACTCTGGCTCTTGCGACAGGTTTCTTTGTTGTTCCGCCCACCCACGCCGCGCCCGTAATTAGTTCAAGCACAACGTTGGCTTGTCGGAACAACGTGATAACTGTTATCGAAGGTTACGACTACGGGATTGTATAGATGACGTGCCATGAAGCTTATATAAGAAGATAACCTCAATATAAAGGCACGTTTTCTGTTGCATGGTTGGTTTGTCTAGTGAGCCATTGGTAAGACCCACAGACACAACCGCATGCGCGAAATCTGTCTTAGCCTACATAACCCTGAATCTTGAGCCCTGCATAAAGGTAAATGGTGTAGCACTGAAAGTTCTAATTAGATTCACATATCTAGGCAGTACGTTATCACAAAATGACAACGTTGATGATGAAGTGTATACAAGGATAGCCAAATCAAGCAGTACTTTCGGCAGATTGCACGCAAATGTTTGGTGTAGAAATGGCATTAACCTACACACTAAACTGAAAGTTTACAGAGCAGTGGTACTTCCAGTGCTGTAATTCGCAAGTGAAACATGGACTGCGTATAGACGTCATGTGAAAAAACTCAATCATTTTCACACAAATTGTCTCAGAAAAGTTATGAACATCAGATGGCAAGACAAGATTCCAGATACCACTGTCCTTGATAGAGCTGGTATCCCCAGTATTGACACGATCCTGATGCAGACACAGATTCATTGGGCAGGTCATGTGGTACGTATAACAGACCATCCAAAGATACTTCTCTATGGTGAGCTGGAGAAGGGCACACAATCTCAAGGTGGCCAAAAAAAGAAGCGCTACAAGGACTCGTTAAAGAACTCACTAAAAGCCTTTGAAATAAACCACGATACATGGGAAGAACTTGCACAAAATAGATCTACATGGCGTTTTAAAATCAGTAAGAGCGCATCATCTTATGAAAAGAGGAAAAATGCAGCAGCTCAACAGCGGAGAGTAGCTAGAAAGTAACGGATAGACCAAGATCCGTCTACAGTCGTCATTCCATGTCCGAACTGTCCAAATACATATACATCTCGAATAGGGCTCATTAGCCATCTACGAACTCATAATCAAGGACATAACTAAAATTGAATTTTCAAAAGTGGATGTAACAAATGGTCATCATCATCATGTGATGGACGAACAACAAACAACCCAGAATCGATCCTTAAAACATTACCAAGCGTTAAAACTGCTTGTTTTACTGAGATACATCACAAGGAGGAAGTTTGCAATCTTTGGCTATCTGCTAGTAATGGAAAACTAGTATAAAACACATTGCAACCCAATAAATATTTTTCTCACTAGAGAAAAAACTTAAATTAAACAAGAAAAATTTGGAACGGGGAAATGAAGTTTTGATAATCACTGGAAACATCGGTAATATCATACACACACATAGACGTATCGACCAAACAGCCTTTGCTAAGAACATATTCACAACAAAAAACGACGAGTTTGATCGGATTTATATATGTTCACATTACACAAATAAATATTGATATACTCGGAAGAGTTATATCTATATTTATATAAGAACACGTCGAAGGTGAAACAAGACAAACACGGAGAAATGAAGGAACACAATGATATACGACTGATGGACATTGATCCCAAAGGGTTCAACCGGCCAAATGTATATATATAGCGGTTCACAAGCGAATGGTGGGTACGGTCATCTGAGCAGTAATACTTAATGCCCGTCGCCTGAATGTCATGAGAACCCTGACGACCTGTGCTATGGAAGTTGTCAGCAACAGAAGTGCTATTTGTTATATTTTCTAGCATCACTTTCAATATGTTTGAGTATGGAGTCCATTCCAAACCGTGAAAAATAGCAGATGTGTCTTTAGAGATATTACCTGGGTAGATTCATGTTTATATCACTTACTTCACTTCCTATTTGAGAAATGTCTCATTAACATATCGACATAAACGCTTAGAAAATAGTTCACTAAAACCTACAAATATCGCAGAATAATGGTTGCTCCTTAATTTGATAATAGGTTGTCATTGTCATGTGACGTATTCCTTCCAGCACGTTGTCTTCCCAATGAACTCTCTGAACCTCTCTCTGTCTTGGGCGATGTGGCTTGCATTTTCTAGCGATGTATTCATATTATCTTTAATGTTGTCAGTCCATCGTCTTCTTGGTCTGCCCCTTCTCCTCTTCCCAGGTACTCTTCCCTCCATTATTTGTCTTTCTAAACAGTTATGTCTCTTTATATGACCAAACAGGCGTAGTTTTCTTTTTGTTATTGTGTTTAGTAACCACCACTCTGGAATATTCAATGTGTTTATCATATCTGAGTTTCTGATTTTATCCTTCCATGATATTCTAAGTATCTTCCTGTAGCATTTCAGCTCGAAGGCGTTGATCTTCTTTGCCGCTGTTTTACTTAGAGTCCATGTTTCACAGCCGTATGTTACAACCGGAAAAATAAAAGTTCGTAACATTAGCACTTTCGTTTCTATTTTGTTGTTTTTCCATATGTTTTTCAGCCGTGTTATTTTGCAATATGCCATTGCCAATCTCTTCCTCATTTCTGCCATGCAGTCTCCTGCACCGTTGATGTTTGCTCCTAAGTATTCAAATTTATCCACACATTCTATCTCGGTATTGTCTATTCTGATTGATAATAGGTTATGTAGTTCAATTTCAGAAACCTATTTTATTTTCTAATTTTCGATCATGTAGGTAACACTGCAGTTAAAAAGTAGGATATGATGATCAGACTAAGTGATAGTTATTTGTTTAATTATCAGTTCGATCATCGTCAGATCTAATCTTACCTGGTACATCTACCGGTCTGAAGAAATTTTAAACAGGCCATTTCCGAGACAAAATTGGGAATAATTCATGAATATTTCATATGTTAATAGCCGACGTGGTGGAAAGTAAATTGGTATTTATGAACGTAATTGTATAGTTGTGATGAGGAGTCGAGATAAAATGCAATAGAATACAGTATTCTCTAGTCTGTGACACTGGTAGTACGTCGCTTTCTTAACGATGTTGGAGAATATAAAAATTAAATAATCAATATCAACACATCGCAGACGATTTCATCGAAGAAAGTGTGCAGTAGAAGATATGATTTCAACTCAACCCACTATTACACGGTGTAGTTTTTTTTTTAAACACAAAAAACCATTTCGACTCGAATATACATATTCCTCAATTTTGTGTTCATGTAATTAACAGTTGTTTCCCTTTATATTCGGGTGTTATATACCCCCCCCCCCCCCCCATAGATTCTTGACATTTTTAAGATGATATATGAATTGAACGATATTCTATATGTATTTAAATTTTTTTTTTTTAATTTTTGCCCAACAAATTTTGAAAGTAAAACATTTTGTGTATTTTAACACAAGTATATTTTTTTTAATTTAGTTTCAGTTTTGATATCATTTTAGTTTATTTCTGCATTCAATTTTTGTAACAATATACTTTTGTCCGTCCAAATTACACATTGTTAAGAAAAGGGTAACATACCTATAGAAACATTAATATACAACGATATACAAATTTTGTTAACAAATTATACCTGAACAAAACAAAAAAAACGTAACTATTCAACCATCAGATATTTATCATTAAAAAATTATTAGCGTATTCTTTTTGGTACGTAGCCATCAACCAAGCATTTTTAGCTGTATTGATTTTCTAGGCAATATAAATGTGTTCAGTAGTTTGCCATAGCTTTCTGAGCAGTACGAATGCTCAAATGTTTGTGGCGGGTATCGAACTCGATACATTTAACGTCACAGACGCTCTTTGTACCACTTTGTCACAGAGCCGAACGATATTTATCATAGAACACTAAATGCTGTAATATAGGCTTAAAAGCTGATAAAATATATGTATTTTACCCATTTCTGTGATTTTATTTCAGTATATTTGCTCTGTTGCGTCATACACATTTGTCATTACGTCATACGTATATATTTGTGATCAGTTTGTCGAATACGCCAAAGTGCCCAACTTTGCATAGTTGCGTATATTTACAGCACGCTTATGACATTGCTTACTCATTTCACTGTAAACAAAAATTCATGGGAGAATCCTACACAAGACGGATCTTAATGACGAATCAAGAATGGTCCAGCGGCTGTAGAGACCCTCAGACATAATCTTGCTCAACCGAAAGATGGTAAAAGAAAGGAAAGAGCTGTTCAGTGTCCTATTTAATTTTGAGTATTCAGAATTCAACGATGTTCATGTCTTCACAGACGTCCCTCGAGTCTGTGAAGCATCAATTTGATCATTTGTCTATACAATGTTTATACTAGAAATGAGAAATGGCTATGGAGATTGGAGAGATATTAATTAATTTTAGCACAGAACACCCTTGAATTGGCCATTGGCAAGCGACTTGCGATGTCCTTGTACAACGATACATTATCAGAAATAGTGTGGTTTCTAAGTATATTCCTGCAGATCATGAACATAAATGAGAAAATACAAAGCTAGTTCCAATCTGTCGTGCCAAAGTTCCAGCCAGTTTTCTGTTTGAAATATGCTTTGTTGGGTGTAGTTATGGTGGTGAGGATTGGTATATGGTCACTTCCGATGTCATCAAGGATTTCTAGAGAGCAGGAGTCTATTATATCAGATGAACAGATAATCAAATCAGGTCGACTGAGAGATAGATGGCTCCTATGCAAAAGGGTTGGTACAGACTTTGCATCTTGAAGGACTGACAGGCTTGTTGTTTCACATAGCTCCGATATATATCTTCCTGTCTTATTTTGGTTCTGGTAACCCATTGGGGTGAGTGGCCATTAAAGTCACCAGCAAGTATTATTTTGAGGAATTGTGTTGAATGAATTTCTGGTAAATTGCATGTTGTTTGAAGTGGGCTGTATATGTTGTAGATTGTGTATTTTCCTCCAGTATGCCAGATGGTCACCCTCTGCATGTCTGTAGGATGGGTTGTTAGCTGTGTGACATGTCCCTGAATATCCTTCCTGATATAATTAATTATGCCATGACAGTTAGTACACTTACAGTCATAGCTGATATATCCTTTGTGTATAGTCTCCCGTAATAGGGTCACATGTATCTTGTGAGTGTGTAGTAAATTAACATGTTCTAGTTTTTTATTTCTTATATTAAAGATGTTCAGTTGTAGGATGTTAAACGAAGACTTTGTTTTATGACAATCTCTGCTCTGCTGGTTCTCCCTCCAAGGTTTTCTCGGTTTAATGTTTTGGTGCTTGTGCAGGTGTTGTTGCTGTGTTGTGTATTGTGCATGTCGGTGTTTGTGTTGTTTTGAATGTGCTCTAGTAGTTAATTTCTCGGTCAGAGCAGCCTGGTTACCCACTGGCTGCCGCGGACATTGATAACCGAGGCGTCGTCGGATCTGATTTGTAAATATTGTCTGTTGTACTGTCAATTCTGTGGAATTATGTGGATATTCGGCCATTCCCGGGCCAGAGCTAGAGAATAACAATCACACCACTAGAAAGGTAGGTTTCACGCCATTTACTGTTCCGAGACACTGCAGCCAAGATATGATTCACTAGATCATTCACCGCCACCAAAGGAATACTGGTTAAGCCGAACTTCTCTACTGCTCCAGGCATGCAACCAAATGTTCAAGTCAAAAGGACCGTCACTTCCTGAGTCACTGTACCCCTATGATGAACCTCTGTTATAGGAAAAAAACAGTTATGTCAGTTTCCTCCTCCCCAGTGCTGCATAGTACATCTCTGTCTCCCTCCCATCCACAGAGGGTGCATACATGTACAAAATTAAATAACACAAAATACATTGCCAAAAAAAAATCAATGAGAAGCATAAGTGAGATACGTGAATGCAAGTGACATAACAGCTTGGAAAAATTAGTAGTAAACGGCATGGTTCCTGGTCACAGGGAAAATGGCAACGATAAACAAGAGATATTTCAGATTGTTTAAACATGCCTTCAACTTCAGCAGATTAACTTTCCATGAATAGCAAGGTATTAATGATATCAATACGAAGACATCATTCTGAAAGGAATGTTTCACTTTGAAGATGTATCTTAAAAATTTCCTTCGTCATTGCAACCATTTTTGTGTTGGGTGATTATACAGATACTTGCAATATATCCTACGTTCTTTCTGCCTTAGCTGTGGAAATTATACTCAAGAAGTGTGACCTACTTGATTCTTGATTAGAAATAATTAATAATAGAAATAATGATTGACCTACTTAATCGATCAGATATAGTGTTTGAGTGTTTGTCTTGTTACAATCAAAGCATAATAGGTCTCAGCCTACACAATCCTGACCCGATCCTTAAAACGTTAGCAAGCTTTAAAACTACCTGTTTTACGGAGATGCATAAAAGTAGTGGGTTATGGTATTTGGCTATCGGTTAGTCCTGGCAAAAATAGTGTAAAACACATTGCACCCCAATAAATATTTTTCTCACTGAAGAAAAACTGAAATCCAACAGGCAAAATTTGGAACAGGGAAATGAGGTTTTGATAAACGCTGCAAACACCCATAATAACATACACACAAACATATCGACGTTTCGATCACACAGCTTTTGTTAAGATCACATTCACAACAAAAAACGACGAGTAAGAACGGTATTATTGAAGTTCACCTGACAAAGATAAATATTGATATAATTAGGAAGAGCTATATCTATAATTATATAAGAAAAATGTCAAAGGTGAAATAGCTCAAACAGAATACAGACAAAATATCGGTGAAACAAGATAGACGCGGAGAAATGCGAAACAAAATGACTCATCCTCATGACTAATGGGTATTGTTCCCAAAGGGTTCAACTGGCCAAATTTATATATATATATATGTCATCTGAGAAGCACACCTTAATAGCCGTCGCCTAAATGAATCTGATGGCCCGTGATATGGTAGTGGTGAGCAACAGACGTTGCCATATTTCCGAACATCACTTTACGGATCTTGACTATGGAATCAAAGTCTACGTCAATCGTGAAAAAAGTTATGAAAATTTTAATAATGAATTTAACATCAAAATAATTTACATGGAACATATAGGAAAATATAAACAAAACTTGTGACTACAAAATGTAGCCAAGCTGATAATTTCTGTACTATCTTTGTTATTCTCAATAATACAATACACAAACTATACATTTTTTGTGTTTGACAAGACGCTTATGTTGATCACATTTCTGAAATTTTCTGATGGACACTGAACTAATTAATATTCAAAATGGCTGCTAATTTTCATAACTAAAATGAAAATAAATTATGTATCTATTAAACATAATAAAATACCACAGACACTATATTTTTGTATTTGCAAAGACAAGACGCATCTGTTGATCACATTGCTGTGATTCTTATATGAACGTAAAACTAATTAATATTCAAAATGTTGGCTTATTTGCATAATTTAAACAAATGTTGATGTTTTAAATAATTAATTGCTGGTTTGGGCATTGTTTTACCCCCTTAAAAGTTACATATATAAAAAGAAAAATGGTTACAGAACTTAATAAATCTAGTTTCAAACGCAACAAATGATGTTAACACTATTGTAAACCCTGTTACAAGAAATGTATAGTCTAAGCAAATTTTCCTAAACACGCTAATCCCAGATGTCCACGTACCTACTAGGGTCAGTGACCCAAAAGCCATGCTGACGTCGGATATGTCAGGCCGAAAGGCGCATATGTTGCAGCAATGTTGAAAACCATGGCACAACGCATTCCGTTCTCCTGACTACATCCTGTTAATCTACAATCTGCAGGAGTTTGAGAACGAGCAAAGAAGAAGAAGAAGAAGAATCAATGTCAAACCATGAAAAATATCAGATGTGTCTGTAGTGATATTACCTGGGCAGATTCATGTTATATATATATATATATATATATATTACCTGGGTAGATTCGTGTTATATATATATATATATATATATATATATATATATATATATATATATATATATATATATATATATATATATATATATATATATATATTACCTGGGTAGATTCATGTTATATATATATATATATATTACCTGGGTAGATTCATGTTATATATATATATATATATATATATATATATATATATATATATATATATATATATATATATATATATATATATATATATATATATATATATATGTATATATTACATGGGTAGATTCATGTTATATATATAGTACCTGGGTATATTCATGTTATATATATAGTACCTGGTAGATTCATGTTATATATATAGTACCTGGGTAGATTCATGTTATATATATAGTACCTGAGCAGATTCATGTTATATATAGTACCTGGGTAGATTCATGATATATATATAGTACCTGAGCAGATTCATGTTATATATATAGTACCTGGGTAGATTCATGTTATATATATAGTACCTGGGTAGATTCATGTTATATATATAGTACCTGGATAGATTCATGTTTATATATATATAGTACCTGGGTAGATTCATGTTATATATATTACCTGGATAGATTCATGTTATATATATAGTACCTGGTAGATTCATGTTATATATATAGTACCTAGGTAGATTCATGTTATATATATTACCTGGATAGATTCATGTTATATATATTACCTGGATAGATTCATGTTATATATATATTACCTGGATAGATTCATGTTTATATATATATATATATATATATATATATATATATAGTACCTGGATAGATACATGTTTTATATATGTAGTACCTGGGTAGATTCATGTTATATATATATTACATGGGTAGATTCATGTTATATGTATTACCTGGATAGATTCATGTTATGTGTATATTACCTGGATAGATTAATGTTATATATATAGTACCTGGGTAGATTCATGTTATATATATATTACCAAGATAGATTCATGTTATATATATTACCTGGGAAAATTCATGTTATATATATTAATTGGGTAGATTCATATTATTCTCAATGAATCATTATTAGAAGTGTCTCATTATCGTGTCGACATGAACGATTAGAAAATATCGACAGAGGAGTGTTATAAAAGAAGTGCTCCTGAATTTGATACCAAGTTATGTAGTTCAATTTCAGAAATCTAATTTATTTTCGATTACATAGGTTGCACTGCAGTTAGAAATGAAGAATATGATGATCAGACTAAGTGATAGTTATTTGTTTAATTATCAGTTCGATCATCATCAGATCTAATCTTACCTCCTGATAGACCTGCCAGTCTGAATATATATTAAACAGGTCACTGCCGCGACTAAATTGGGAATAATTCATGAATATTATATATGTTTATAGCCGACCTGGTAGTAAGTAAATTGGTATTTACACATTTAATTGGTATTTACAAATTTAATTGGTATTTACACATTTAATTATACAGTTGTGATGAGGAGACGAGATAACAGCCACCAGAAAACAGTATTCTCTAGTCTATGACACTGATAGAGTGTCGTTTTCCTGATCACAACTGCTGTTGAAGAATATACATACTACATAGTCAATGTCAACACAACGCAGATGATTTAATCGACGAAAGTATGCATTATAAGATATCATTTCAACTAAACCCTCTATTACACGGTGTAGTGTTTTTTACAACAAACTATTTGACTCAAAAATACATGTTTGGGTTCACATTTTTAACGGTTATTTCCCTTTAAAGTCGGATATGTATTTCTCCATAGATTCTAGACATTTTTAAGATGATAAAAGATTTTGTTGAGAGATGTTAATAAATTAATCACATAAAACCGCTGAATCGACCATTGTCAACGACTTGCGATGTCCTTGTACACTGATACATTATCAGAAATAGTGTGGTTTCCAACCATATTTCTGCAAATCATGAAAAACTATAAGAATATACGAAGTTTGTGCTAAAAACAGAATATTTTACGTTTATAACAGTACTTGTTTTACGTTTATAACAGTACTTGTTTTACGTTTATACTAGTACTTATTTTACGTTTATATTTTAGTTTATTATTCCTCTAGCGCCAAAGACGGGCGGATGTCATAGATTTCCATGTCTCTCATTTCATTGCAATTTGCCTTCAAATAGATCTTCATTGTTTCTGATACCAATGGCGAAACGTTCTCTTGTAATTGTTCTTTTGTAATTGTTATTTATTTTTAAAGTTTCTTTTGGTCTTCCTCGTTTTCTCTTTCCCTTTGGTGACCACAGCAAAGCTTGACAGGGTAGTCTTTCAGTATCCATTCGTAGCGCATATCGGATGTAATTCCAACGACACTTTCTAATATAAGTACTTTATAACAATACTTATATAATATACAATTATTCAGCTGTCTCACTTATCATCGATTTCAATCTTATATTGTACAACCACTTTCAAATATCGGTATCATTTCCATATCAAACATTACGACAGTATTACAGTAACCATCAATCTATTCAGCTGGCTAGTGCTAAGTATAATTTTATACTGATGTGACAATTGGACACTCAATGCAGATACAGAAAGAAGGATTCAAGCTTGTGATAACAAGTGTCACATAACTTTGTTAAAAATTGGCTATATTGAACACAATGCAAATTTATTTGTCTGGTAGTACATAAACAAACTTGCAGGTTATCAAGAACCACTTTTGGGAGGGGTGAAACAGCGCAAACTTGTTTGGTTTGGACATGCAACGAGACTATGAACAGTCGAGAGTAGAAAGAGAAGATGTGCACTGAGAAATCATAGATTGACAACATCAAGGTATTTCCTGAGCATGATTTTTCTACACTCCTCCATAGGGCGGACGACAGAGATGTATCGAGAGCGATTGTCCTGTTTCCAGTGTGTCACCCCTACCACCCTTATCGTTTGTGATGTCTTATGATTAGTACTATTATTATTATTATTATTATTATTATTATTATTATTAATATTACTATTATTATTATTATTATTATTATTATTATTATTATTACTACTATTATTATTATTATTATTATTATTATTATTATTATTACTACTACTACTACTATTATTATTATTATTATTATTATTATTATTATTATTACAAAGATATCATTCCGTAAGACATCAAAATAAATAAGAACATATAAAATGTGTGTTAAAAGCAGGACGTTTTTATGTTGTGGAAACACTTTAAAATATCGGTATCATAGAGCGAGGCTCATCATTATTCATTTATTGCCATTCATTTGTGTTCACTGTTGAGCACCTTCACATGTATATTGTTTAAGAGAAATATATTGCTTTAATGGTATTGTGTACTGTATCGTTATTGTGTCCATTTCAGATTCTTAGACGAGTCAACAGTCAATGAGTCTGGTTTGATTTCAGTAGCATTCAGTTGGATATCGCTCTGAATGTAATGATAGTCAAAAGGTAAAGAAATGTCCCATGGCAGAAACCTTCCGTCGAGGATGAAGGTAACTTTTCATGTACTAAGCCGCATCAACTATTAAGTGGTGGAGGTAGGCAGTTCCCTTCTTTGGTGTCTTTACCTCCCCTAACTCATGTGCCAGATACTTATTTGCTCGGATATTTGTGTGTACCCGGATGTGGTTTTGAACCTGGCAAGCTATAACCCTGTAATACAAGCAAGCTCACAATCGACCAGGTTACTGCGCTTCCATAATCTACTGGTCGTAATTATAGTCTAGAAAATCACAACGTATCAAAAATTCCTAAAACATTTTCTACATTCGAGAAGGATATGTTAAATACTTTAAAAATATTTGAGAAAACTAACCAATTTTAATGTTAATGATTACATATATCTTCATGGTCGAGCGACATCATGATGATATCAATGCTCGAATTGTATTGATTCGTACACATAAAATAAACAATGGAATAAATATGCTTATTGTCACGACAATATATTATAGTTCAACACAATAGGATGTTTTTAATTATGGTATCAGCAGATGACATTACCAAGCATACGAGGCAGTTCAAAGTGATTGTTTGTGTCTGTGAAAAAAAAATTACGTCATTTAAGAATCCAAATATATTCGGATCTGAGGAAAAATACCACGTTTCTGAAAGTAATGGCCTCCTTAGAAAATAGAACAGATGGTAGTCATGTTTATACGTCATCCGACAGTTCGGTAGAAGATATTATGAGCTTTGAGACCAGGCAGGTTTTTGAAGTTGTTAACTACGTGTTTCTATGTAGTTTTGTTGGTATTTTTGGTATTGTTGCCAACTCTATTAATATTATTGTGTTTTATACACAAGGATTTCATAACACAACAACCATCAGTTTTATTGCTCTAGCTATTTCAGACATGTGTTGCCTCGTGACTCTTGAGTGGTTTAATATCTGCATGAATCCACTCTTTAGCAGTTCTGGAATACCCCTTGTTCCATTAGAAATTCATTCTCTGACAGGAGGATGGCCCCATTTTACCTTCGGTCGTATCACTGGATGGATCACCGTTTACATCACAGCAGAGCGTTGTCTATGTATCACAGCTCCACTTATGGTTAAGAGAATCATCACTCCTAAAAGAGCAACATGTACACTAACCCTCATTTACGTTATTAATATATTGACAGTTCTCCCTGTGTACACTACATATTCTATTAAGTGGAAGTTCTACGCAGAGATCAACAGAACACTTTTAGGTTTAATAGGTTCCAGGAACAGTGAACAGAGCGAGGGTTTAGTTTTCTGCTTTCATGCAGTTTCAGTTCTAACATTGTTTGTTAGTGTCACTGTTCTCACTGCGGTGTTAGTGATCAAATTAAATATAGCGGCACGGTGGCGTCACCAGGTGAACCGACACGATAACAAAAGTGACTCTATGACTCAAAAGGATATAAAAACTACCAGTATGGTGGTTATGATTTCAACTCTTCTCATCATTATGTACACACCTGGCATCGTTTTCTCACTCGCTACATTCGTCGATCCAAGGTTTGGAATTTTTGGAGCATACAAGAACCTGTTCCAAGCAGTCTGGTCGTTCGGGTTCTTGTTTAACGCCATCAACTCCAGCTTCAACATCTTCATGTACTACAACATGAGCTCCAGGTATAGAGAAGTCTTTAGACACATTTTTCGGATAGGTAATCACGGTAACAATGTTATGAAATCATAAACCAATCCAAGTGTAATCAGTACATACATAAGCTAATGGATTTAAGACTTTGAGGAAATTCGTCTTCTACTTCAGGGTTCATTCTCAAACTCCCGCTGAATCTCTCTTATAGCAGGAAAATGATCCTACTAGATTTCTAGAATAATGTACTCCAGATAACGGGATTTGAACCAGTACCCCTCAGATAACATCCACTCGCCTCGCAACTTAAATCAACACGTTTTCAGTCTTTGACCAAACAGCATCCCAAAAAATAATATTCAAATTCAGCTCGCTGTATTTTGCTTTTCCTTTATTAATAAATATGTTATTTATGTTGTTTACATGTAGGATTAATTTCGTCATTGTTGTATTAATATTATTTATCTTCCGGTCAAAATGGCGAGTGAGAATGTTTCAATCGTCAGTTTCAATCGGATGTTTCTTCTGAAGAAAAGTCAAACTACAGGAGTATAGTTCGAAGAAATTTTCTATGGAAACGTGTGTTTCCTGTGGTGACATATGGACGAGAAGCATGGACACTATATAAAACAGTGGTCAAGAGAATAGCTTCATTTGAATTAAAGTACTATAGAATAGTTCTGAGAATACAATGGACAGCACGGAAAACAAACCAGGAGGTGTAAGAACAATTAACGTCCAGGAAGGCTGGATTCTGAACACCATATTTAAGAAAAAGGTAGTTTTCGGTCACTTAAGAGACACGACGGCATGGAGAGAGTGTTACTGAAGGGGATGATAGAAGGCAACAGAGACAAAGGCAGTCCAAGACTCAAGAATGCCCGGGCATGTCACTAAAAGAGGCAGGGTAGCTTGCTCCAGGAGATCAATAGGAAAGATATAATATTCATGATCTTAGTCTTGACAGTGTTGACTTGATAATGTAGTTATTAGTAATATCAATAACACAGGTGTCACATTATAATTTATAAATATATATACATTTCTTAAATCGTCAGTAATTGTGAATTTAGAATCGTAGGTTTATTTCAATATACTAAAAGGAGCAAGACAAGGATGGCTCCCTCGCCATATTTGTTTAACATCTATGCAGATTTATTTAACTTCTATAACAATAAATGTGACGGATCATTGGCCCAGGTGAGTCTGCTGTGCCTCTGGTAGGACGTGGTAATCCTAGGATACTGGCGAACTGGAATGCCGGCCTTCGGGGACTAAACATGCATTGATAAACCTCCCTTACACATGCACACCTGTGATACTTATGTGAGTCCAGGTGTCACCTCAGTTTCACAACTAAGAATAACTTGGACTTTCTTGGAGGGTATGGGCTGTCAAGATCTACTTGCTCAAAATTAAAGAGATTTTATCATAATCATCATCATCATCATCATCATCATCATCATCGAAAACGGATGTTTCGGGCCATTAGCGCAAATAAAACGGCGACAAAACGCATTTCCATTCTCTGGACTACATCCTGCTGGAAATCTAGTAGGACCATGGGCCTGTTACAAAGGAGATCCAGAGGGAGTTTGAGAATGAACGCTGAAGAAGAAGAAGATCATGCAGACAATATCATGGGAAACCTAGGAGAAAAACAGAATGAGGTGGAAATGCAACATCTTAACATAGAATAACATCAGATCCCAGACATTAAATATGCAGAAATATGCAGGAAAGTAAAAAACAACCGATTCTATTACCAAAACAGTAAAGCCCAGAACGTGTACTTAATAAAAAAACACCCAGGACAACAGATAAAGTCAAAACCCTACAAAACGTCATAAATAATAACCAAAACCTGGGATATGCTATTTTTTTAATATTTTAATGCAAACAAAAACAGTTGAGTGAATTATGCAACAGAAATAAAGAGATAAACTGCAATAACAACATAAATACTTGCACAAACGACAAATTTAAAATTCTTTGGACAGACATCAATAGCAAAGCTATTATACATCTAGTTAGATCATGCAGATTTTCAATTGGATGCGCAGTTATTTATAGTTAGATGCTACAGAAGAAAATTAAGAAAACCATGAACAGAAAACAAGATGAATCCAGAAATGATAATAAAACTTTGAAGATTTGCCCATAAACAACATTACAAAAAGAACGCTGAAGGTTGTAGCTATATAAAGTGTCATAACAGCGTGGAAAAATTAGTAATGGACGGAATAATTCCTGGTAACAGGGAAAAGGGCAACGACAAACTAGAGATATTTTAAATTGTTTAAACATGTCTTTAACTGCAGCTGTTCAACTTTCAAAAAATAGTATTGCGTTTATGTTATCGATAAGAAGACTATGTTCACTTTGAAGATGTATATTAAAAACAACCGTGGTTATTGCAACCATTATTTTTTGGGGTGATTGTACAGCAACTTGCAAACGATGCTACGCTCTAGAACTGTGCTGTCTTCGCTGTGACAATTCTATAAATTTGTACGTTTCGACAAAAGAGATTTTATTATGAACATATTCACAACAAAAAACGACGAGTAAGAACGGTACTATTGACGTTAACATGACAGAGATAAATATTGATATAACTCAGAAGAGGTATTTATATATTTATATAAGAAAACGTCAAAGGTGAAACAATACAAACAGAAGATCGACAACACACACATAAAATAGGCAACACACACAGAAGATAGACAACACAAACAGAAGATGGACAACACACACCAAAATATCGATGAAACAAGACAAAAAGAAGATAGACAACACAAACAGAAGATAGGCAAGACACACCAAAATATCGGTGAAACAACACAAACGGAAGATAGACAACACAAACAAAAATATCGGTGAAACAAGACACACAGAAGATAGACAACACAGGACAAAATATCGGTGAAACAACACAAACAAAAGATAGACAACACACACCAAAATATTTGTGTGTTGCACGCATTTTCTCTTTTACTAGATGCGTTGCCATCCCTGCGTTATGGAGACGGGGCTTGATGAAATCTAGTCATCTATTTTGTTTTTAATCGTGTTGTTTTCTGTTGTTTGTCTCTTGAAAAAGGTTCAATTTGAGCCGATACGTGGAGAATTTTCCTGTTTAGTTTTATTGTATGTTTTTTTTATATATACTTTTTAAAATATATTTTTATTAATAGGCAAGGTAAGTGTTTTAGTAACCTGTTTAATTCATTGTGCTTGACTTATAAAATCAAGTCCTGTATGTAAAGTTATGTAATGTAAACAATGTGTTTAATAAATTATGTATATATGACACTACGACTTTTATTCTGCTATTGGAATTGCTGTTATTTCTTTTTGTTTTTCATTACCATGTATGTAGTTCTATGATGAAACTTCCTGTTCTATATCTCTACATTTGTTCTGTTCAATCAACTTGGAGCATTCACTCTTTGCGCTGAAAGATCCTTAGAATGACATGGACTAATGAAAGATCCTTAGAATGACATGGACTAATGAAAGATCCTTAGAATGACATGGACTAATGAAAGATCCTTAGAATGACATGGATTAATGAAAGATTCTTAGAATGACATGGTCTAATGAAAGATCCTTAGAATGATATGGACTAATGAAAGATCCTTAGAATGACATGGACTAATGAAAGATCCTTAGAATGACATGGACTAATGAAAGATCCTTAGAATGACATGGACTAATGAAAGATCCTTAGAATGACATGGACTAATGAAAGATCCTTAGAATGATATGGACTAATGAAAGATCCTTAGAATGACATGGACTAATGAAAGATCCTTAGAATGACATGGACTAATGAAAGATCCTTAGAATGACATGGATTAATGAAAGATCCTTAGAATGACATGGACTAATGAAAGTTCCTTAGAATGATATAGACTAATGAAAGATCCTTAGAATGACATGGACTAATGAAAGTTCCTTAGAATGTCATGGACAAGAAAGATTATTATAATTCCATTGTCTATAAATATCATAAATTAGAGACTGAAAACTGCATCTGAAAGAGAGTCGTTAATACAAATTTGTAGGCAAGAAAATTGACAATGTTTTGGTTAGGACAAGTGGCACGACAAGTTAGAGAGTAAACTATTTATAGGCAGGCATCAATGACAAGAAACATGAGACAATCGCTGGAAGTTATGGATGCAACACATCAAAGACCATTAGAAGTTAGTACTAGCAGAGGTAGAAACACTAGTAGGAAATTCCAGAGGCAGAAACACAAGTTCTGGACAAGGCATACTTACAAGGGATGTGATGATAGCTGCATCCTAAAGCATATGTGATCTGATGCTGACCGTGAGTCGTTCATAAGCCATCTCTACTATCTCATGTTTATTTATAGGTTCATTATAGTTTTATCTATAGTTAGGGTCCATGTAGTTATATCTATAGTTAGCGTCCATGTAGTTCTATCTATAGTTAGGGTCCATGTAGTTCTATCTATAGTTAGGGTCCATGAAGTTCTATCTATAGTTAGGGTCCATGTAGTTCTATCTATAATTAGGGTCCATGTAGTTCTATCTATAGTTAGGGTCCATGTAGTTCTATCTATAGTTAGGGTCCATGTAGTTCTATCTATAGTTAGGGTCCATGTAGTTCTATCTATAGTTAGGGCCCATGTAATTCTATCTATAGTTAGGGTCCATGTAGTTATATCTATAGTTAGGGCCCATGTAGTTCTATCTATAGTTAGGGTCCATGTAGTTCTATCTATAATTAGGGTCCATGTAGTTCTATCTATAGTTAGGGTCCATGTAGTTCTATCTATAGTTAGGGTCCATGTAGTTCTATCTATAGTTAGGGCCCATGTAGTTCTATCTATAGTTAGGGTCCATGTAGTTCTATCTATAATTAGGGTCCATGTAGTTCTATCTATAGTTAGGGTCCATGTAGTTCTATCTATAGTTAGGGCCCATGTAGTTCTATCTATAGTTAGGGTCCATGTAGTTCTATCTATAATTAGGGTCCATGTAGTTCTATCTATATATCTATTTTCCGTCGGCGCCGAATATGATGCATAGGGCAGAAACCAGAGCTCTATAGTTCGAGTGATGTGACGATACTGTGTGTTTTTTCCTGAATGTTGTTGAGCTCCATAGACATACCCTCTTTGATGGTTGTTCTTTGAATTATCTCTTGTTTTTTCTCTTTGTCTTTAAACCATCTGATATCCATTTTAATTCTTGTAGTGGCAGTCTGTTTTCATTCATTCTAAGTACATGTCCCATGTAAGTCGATTCATTCTAAGTACATGTCCCATGTAAGTCGATTCATTCTAAGTACATTTCCCATGTAAGTCGATTCATTCTAAGTACATGTCCCATGTAAGTCGATTCATTCTAAGTACATGTCCCATGTAAGTCGATTCCTTCTAAGTACATGTCCCATGTAAGTCGATTCATTCTAAGTACATGTCCCATGTAAGTCGATTCATTCTAATTACATGTCCTTTGTAAGTCGGTTCATTCTAAGTACATGCCCATGTAAGTCGATTCATTCTAAGTACATGTCCTATGTAAGTCGATTCATTCTAAGTACATGTCACATGTAAGTCGATTCCTTCTAAGTACATGACCCATGTAAGTCGATTCATTCTAAGTACATGTCCCATGTAAGTCGATTCATTCTTAGTACATGTCCTTTGTAAGTCGATTAATTCTAAGTACATGTCCCATGTAAGTCGATTCATTCTAAGTACATGTCCCATGTAAGTCGATTCATTCTAAGTGCATGTGCCATGTAAGTCGATTCATTCTAAGTACTTGTCCCATGTAAGTCGATTCCTTCTAAGTACATGTCCCATGTAAGTCGATTCATTCTAAGCACATGTCCCATGTAAGTCGATTCATTCTAAGTACATGTCCCATGTAAGTCGATTCATTCTAAGTACATGTCCCATGTATGTCGATTCATTCTAAGTACATGTCCCATGTAAGTCGATTAATTCTAAGTACATGTCCTTTGTAAGTCGATTAATTTTAAGCACATGTCCCATGTAAGTCGATTCATTCTAAGTACATGTCCCATGTAAGTCGATTCATTCTAAATACATGTCCCATGTAAGGCGATTCATTCTAAGTACATGTCCTTTGTAAGTCGATTCATTCTAAGTACATGTCCAATGTAAGTCGATTCATTCTAAGTACAAGTCCCATGTAAGTCGATTCATTCTAAGGACATGTCCCATGTAAGTCGATTCATTGTAAGTGCATGTCCCATGTAAGTCGATTCATTCTAAGTACATGTCCCTTGTAAGTCGATTCATTCTAAGTACATGCCCTTTGTAAGTCGATTCATTCTAAGTGCATGTCCCATGTAAGTCGATTCATTCTAAGTACATGTCCCATGTAAGTCGATTCATTCTAAGTACATGTCCTTTGTAAGTCGTTTTCTTCTTATTGTTGTAGAAACATATTGTTGTTTTGTGTCTTGTCCTACTTTCATGTTTGACTTGAATTCCAGCCAACCAATATTTAAGTCTTGAGTTTTCTAATACATTTATTTTCAAATGAATTCAATTTCTTCTCTAGCGTCTTTGTCATTTTCTAACTTTCGCAGTAATTGTGAATTTAGAAACGTTGGATTGTTTCAATGTACAGAAAGGAGCAAGACAAGGATGCCCTCTCTTGCCATACTTTTTTTAACATCTATGCAGATAGCACGCCTGAATTTCTAATTTAATGTATAAAGAATAGCATTACTGTCTTATTTCCACGCATGTTCTAGGAGGCGACTAAGGAACGTTGAGGTGATGAGTTGACAACCTGTCATCTGTGAAAAATTCAATGTCACATCTTCCCTCAATTTCTTACTTTTGTCGATTCATTCGTATGGATGACAAAGTGATACAGGCCAGGAGACATTGCAACTCTGTCCCTTAGTGGGAGGCTCTTAGGTGTTGGGAATGCTAGATGGACCATCGCTGCGGATAGGTCAATAAATGTGAAAGAAAAGTGATGAGATAATTGGCCCAGGTGAGTCTTCTATGCCTCTGGTTTGACGTAATAATCCTTGAATATTGGCACACTGGACTGTCTCCTTTCGGAGACTAAACTTGCATCCATAAACCTCCCTTACACATGCACACCTGTGAGAATCACTTGAGTCCATGTGTTACCTTAGTTTCACAAATACGAAGAATCTGGACTTTTCTCGAAGGCTATGGGCTGTCAAGATCTACCTGCTCACAGCGTAAGGGATACATTTTATCATCAACATCATCAGTATCATCATCACCATCATCATCTCCTTCATCGTCATCACCATCATCACCATCATCATCATCATCTCCATCATCATCATCATCATCATCTCCATCATCATCATCTCCATCATCATCATCTATATCATCATCATCATCATCATCTCCATCATCATCATCATCATCATCATCATCTCCATCATCATCATCGTCATCATCATCATCATCTCCATCATCATCATCTATATCATCATCATCATCATCTCCATCATCATCATCATCATCTCCATCATCATCATCATCATCATCATCTCCATCATCATCATCTCCATCATCATCATCATCATCATCATCATCTATATCATCATCTATATCATCATCATCATCATCACCATCACCATCATCATCAAACAGACAATATCATGGGACAACTAAGAAAAAAACAAAATGAGGTGGAAATGAAACATCTTAACATCGATGGGCATCAGATCCCAGAAATTAAATATGAAGAGGGCACAGTACTTTATACAGTTAACGAGGAAAGTAAAAAAAAACGAATCTATTAACAAAACAATACAGCCAAGAACTTATATTTAGACACATTTAACACTAAACTCAGGACAACAAATAAAGTCAGAACCATACAAAACGCTACGGAACATGTTCGCAGTGCTTGGGCCTTTACAGCTCAGTGCGCAGGTAAAACGATCAAGGAGGAAAGTGGTGCCTTTGCGGTCACTACGAGTAGTATGACCATGGAGACTATGGCGGTGACCATGGAGACTATGGCGGTAACCAATGCATTTGAGTGGCTACGCACACAGAAGGTAACGCAGGTCTGCATCTTGAGTGACTCTATTATGATTAAGAAGGTACAAGTGGGTCTCGTTTGCGAACAGTGCATTGAGGCCTTGAGAAAGTGGTTACATTTATTTTCGTGCCCGGACATGTGGGAGTTCGAGGCAATGACAGAGCGGATCAACTGGCATCGTGCGCGATTGTGGCACAGGGCAATGGGGCAATGGATCGCGCTGACGTTTTGAACTCCTTAAGAGATATAACACGCGAGAGTGAGACTAATCTGGATGATGATTCCTTTTCAATGGCTAGGATTAAAGATCAGGGATTGAAATGCGGTGTTGCTAGAAGTGAACATTTTGGAGGGCGCAGAAGAATGATGGTCAACCAGCATAGGACCGGTACTGTCAGCAGAAGTGTAATGACGGATACACTCAAGGAGAGATCGGAGCAACTATGGACGTCTTCCAGTTTGCAGTGATGATGATCCGACGACTAACTAATTAACTAACTAACGCTACAAAACGTCATAATTAAACCAAAATTGGAATATTCCATTTTTTCAATATTTGGATGCAAACAGAAACAGTTGAGTGGATTGTGCAGCAGAAATAAAGAGATGAACTGCAATAACGACATAAAAACTGGCACAAATGACAAATTTAAAACTCTTTGGCACAGTAATTTTTACATTAGGCTTAAAGATATATATTTCCAATTGGATGTACGGCTGTGAATCTGAATAAACTTAATAACTCAGTCTGAAATTAAGTGCTCTTTTCATAGTAATATGCTACAGAGAAATATTAAGAACACAATGAACGGAAAACAAGATGAATCTAGAAATAATAAGAACATTAAATGTTGAAGAGAATTGGCCAATAAACAACATTACAACAAGAACGCTGGAGTTGTTGGCTATATTGAGACATAACAGAATGGAAATAGTAGTAATGCACGGTTATTGTTTCTGGAAACAAGGAAAAGGGCAACTATAAACAAAAACTATTTCCTATTGTTTAAATTTGCCTTTAACTGCAGCAGGGCAACTTTCCCAGAATAGCGAGGTGTTTATGGTATCCATAAGAAGACTACGTTCTGGATAGAATGTTTCACTTGAAGATGTATCTTAAACAATTCCCTCGTTTATGTACAGCAACTTGCAATAGACGCTACACTCTAGCACTGCGCTGTCTAGGCTGTGAGCATTCCACGCAAGAAGTCGGACGTACTGTACTGATCAGATATAGTGTTTGAGTGTTTGTCTTCGTAAAATCAAATCTCAATCTGTCTTAGTTTACACAGCCCTGAATCGATCATTAAAACGTTAGCAAGCTATAAAAGTACCTGTTTTACAGAGATGCATCAAAGGAGTGGGTTTATGTTATTTGTTTATCTACAAGTCCTGGGAAAACTAATGTAAAACACATTGCAACCCAATAAATATTGTTCCCACTGAAGAACAACTGAAATCAAACAGGTAAAATATGGAACAGGGTAATGAATTTCTGATAATCACAGGAAAACGCTCATAATAACATACACACACATCAACGTTTTAACCAAACAGCCTTTGTTAAGAACACATTTACAACAAAAAACGACGAGTAAGAACAGCATTATTGACGTTAACATGACAGAGATAAATATTGATACAACTCGGAAGAAGTTATATTTATATAAGAATACGTCAAAGGTGAAACAGACCAAATAGAAGATAACAACCGAAAAATTGTACGTAATGAAGATAGACAATACACGCCAAAATATCAATGAAACAAGACAAGCATGGAAAAATGACGGGAAAAAATTATATCCATACGATTGAATGGCATTGATCACAATGGGTTCAACAGGCTAAATTGATTATATATATATAAATCGAGAAATAGAAGAAGCCTTAAAACATAGCCCAAGTAATAAATCACCAGGAGAGGACAGTATATCAAGCGAAGCAATAAAAGCGTGTAGAAACACAGGGGTCCATGGTTAAGTCAGATTATTTTCATAGCCGGTCAGAAAGAAAAGTACCAGACGACTGGTAAAAATCATTAATTGTACCACTATGAAAAACAAAGGTAATAAGAGGCAGTGTGAATCATATAGAGACATCTCCTTATTAAGTCACACAGGTAATATCTACGTAAAAATAATAGAACAAAGAATGCGATACATTGCAGAACCACAGTTGAGTCCCTCTCAGTTTGGCTTCAGAAGGGGAGCAAGCTGTACAGACGCACTTTTCACACTGAGACAACTGAGTTAAAAATCAATCGAATACAATCAAGATTTAAACACAGTATTTGTAGACCAGGAAAAGGCATTCGACAGAGTAGATAGAAACATTCTAAGGGAAACCTTAGAAATGTATAACATCAGAGGACAACTGTTAGATAATATAAAAGCGATATATCAAAAATGCCAAAGCTCAGTAAGAACAACAGATGGAATACTGAACCTTTTCAAACAAGATCTGATTAATACAAGGATGCGTACTTTCATCCTTAGTTTTCAACAAATAAATGGACAGAATAATAAAAGAAACTCACATCAACAAAGAGAAAAATATTGCAAATAAACACGATGAGGAACTTAATAATGAAATCAATGAACTATTATTTGCTGATGATCAAAGTTTAATATACAAAGATGAGGAAATTTTGCAAAAGCACGTAAATGCATTGCTGTTAGCATGTCAGAAGTACAACATGAAAATTAATGTACAAAAAACAGAAGTTATGAAAATTAGCAAGTCTTCAACACCAATTAATATAACAATAGATAACACCAAAGTGAAACAAGCCAAAGAATTTAAATATCTAGGCAGCATTTTTTCCGAAGATGGAAGACTAGACAGAGAAATAGAAACAAGGTGCCAAAAAGCAAACACAGTGACTTACCAATTTTCACCATTACTTCTTCACCCAAAGATAGAAATTAAAAAACAAATATCTACAATTTTTATACCAATACTGTGCTACCAATGTCAAACATGGTCTTTAACAGCTTAGCAGCAAAGCAAAATCGTCTCATGTGAAATGAAGTGTCTGAGAAAAGCTGCAGTGGTTACCAAACTAGATAAAATAAGAAATGAAATTAAGAAAAGAGTTGGTATAATATCATGTATCGAACATACTGAGAGACAGCAAGTAAAATGGTTCGGTCACCTTATGAGAATGAAGCCAAACCAAATACCAATAAGAGCATATAATACAAGAATATCCGGTCGTAAAGCCAAAGGTAAACCACGAAAACGGTGGATAGAAAACATCAAGATAACCTTGAACAAACTGGACTAAATGCAACCTCGGCAACACATCTGGAATTATAACCACAGCTTAAGCTACCACCCCTACGCTTAACAGCAAGTGTGAATGCGATCAACAATCATTCACCTGGGGAAAGACAATAGACAATATACATATATATATATATATATATATAGTGGTTAACAAGCGAGTGACGGGTCGGTAATCTGACAAGCACGACTTAATTACCATCACCTGAATGTGAATGGCATGGGCACCCCAATGGCCCGTGCTATGGAAGTGGTCAGCAATAGAAGTACTATTTGTTATATTTTTAGGCATCACTTTACGAATGCTTGACTATGGAATCAATGCCAAAACGTGAAAGATGGCAGATGTGTCCATAGACATATTACGTGGATAAATTCATGTTATTCTCAACTACTTCACTTTCAGTATGAGAAATGTCTCATCATTTCCACATCAACACTTAGAAAATAATTCACCAAATCTACAAATATTGAAATAGATGTGTGCAATAATGGTTGCTCCTGAATTTGATAACAGGTTTTTGTAATACAATTTCAGAATTCTAATTTATTTTCAATTATCTATTTGCACTGTAATTAAAAATGAGGAAATGATGATCACGTTGACTAAGTGATAGTTATTTGTTTAATTATCAGTTCGATCATCGTCAGATCTAATTTTACCTGGTAGACCTGCCAGTCTGAATAAATGTTAAAGATGCCATTGCCGAGACAAAACCCCTAATAATTCACGAACATTGTATATGTTAATAGCCGACCTGGTGGAAAGTAATTGATATTTGCGAACTTAATTGTACAGTTGTGATGAGGAGACGAGATAACGGCCAACAGAAAGCCGTATTCTCTAGTCTATGACACTGATAGTATGTCGCTTTCTTAACGTTGTTGGAATATATAAATACTAAACATTTAACGCCAACACAGCGCAGACGATTTCATCGAAGTAAGTATGCAGTATAAGATATAATTTGAACACAACCCTCTATTGAACGGTGTATTTTTTTTTTTAATAGGAAACCATTTCGACTCAAATATCTTCCTCATTTTTGTGTTCGCATTCTTAACGGTTATTTCCCTTTAAAGTCGGAGATTTTTTTTCTCTCGATAGATTGATTCTATACACTTTTAAGATTATAAAAGATTTGAACGATATTCTATATGTATTTAGTTTAGTAAAATCATTTATGTTTAACAAATTGTTCAAGTAAAACATTTTGCGCATTTTAACAAGTTTTATTGTTTTCTTATTTAATTTCACTGAAGTTTTCAAATATAAATTACTCAGTATTCATATCACTTTAGTTTATATCTGCTTTCAATTTTTAGTAAAACTTTACTCCTGTCCCTTCAAATTACACTTTATAAATAAAAGGGTACCATGCTTATAGAAACATTAATATACAACAATATCCACGTTTTGTTTGCAAATTATAACTCAACAAAAAAAGGTACATATTCAGTCAATATATATTTATCATAGAGCACCATAAAAGCTGTAATTGAGACTTACAAGCTGATAAAATGTATTTATTATACACATTCCTGTGGTTTGTTTCAACATTTCCGTCCTGTTACGTCAAGCGCATGTTTATATATTTGTGATCAGTCAGTAAAAGGTCGAAGGATAAGAAATATTTTTTAAGCGGGCTTATGACATAGCTGACTCACTTCATTTTAAACAAAACTACACGGGTACATGGGAGAATCTCACACAAGATGGTGCCACAGAATGATGAATGGTGCACCAGCTGTAGAGACCCTCAGACATAATGCTGCTCAACCAAAAGATGGTAGAAGAAAGGCAAGAGCTGTTCGATGTCTCGATAGTTTTGAAGATTCAGACTTCATCCATGTTCACGTCTTCGCGGACGTCCCTCGAATCTGCAAGAGTCAACTTGATCATGTGTGCATACAATGTTTATACAAGAAATGAGAAATGATTATGAAGACTTTAAACAAGTAAATTCAAGTAGGAAGCAAGAGGTTAAATTAAACAATATTAAAAGTAGTGGAAATTGAACCATATCCGTTCTAACGGCATCGAATCGCCATGCAACTTAAATAAACGGGGTTTTCTGTACTTGACTAATCACATCTCCAATTTAAAAAAGCGATTTTGTAAAGACATTCAACCTGCGTATCAAGTCACTGAGTACGGACAAATCGAAACAAGGACTACTACAATAAATACATACATCCCGTACAAGTATTGAAGCATCCTCAGTAACGCAAACATATAACATCCGTATTCGTACTACAAGGGTCAATAGATCTTCTTGTAAACATAAATAACATACAGACAATACAATATTGCTTCAACAACGTTGTTGTTGTAATAATCCTTGTCTCGATTGGTCCGTTTTCAATGACTTGAGTACGCATTTTGAATGTCTTGATAAATTCGCATCCTTATTGGAGATGTGGCTAGTCTCAAGAAATTTATGAACACTGGAGACATATGAATTAATTTTATCACAGAAAGCCACTGAAACGACCATTATCAGCGAATTGCGATGTCCTCATACACTGATACAATATGTGAAAGTAGTGTGGTTTCTAACTTTATTTGTGCAAACCATGAAAATAAAACAGAACATACAAAGCTGTTACTAAAAGCAGCATATTTAACTGTTATAAGAGTGCTTGTTTTACGTATATAACAGTACTTGTTCTACGTTTACGTTTATAACAGTACTTCTTTTACATTTATAACTACTTGTTTTACGTCTATAACAGTACTTGTTTTACGTTTATAACAGTACGTGTTTTACGTTTATAACAGAACTTGTTTTATGCTTATAACAGTACTTGTTTTACGTCTATAATAGTACTTGTGTTACGTTTCTAACAGAACTTATTTTACGTTTATAACAGTACTTATTTTACGTTTATACCAGTACTTGTATTACGTTTATACAAGTACTTGTTTTACGTGTATAACAGTACTTATGTGACATACAATTATACAGCAAGCTCATTTATTATCGATTGACACTTTATGTTGTACAAACACTTTCAAATATCGGTACATTTTCATATCAAACATTAGGACAGTATTACTGTAACCCATAATCTATTCAGCTCACTAGTGCTAAGTATACTTTTATACAGATGTAAAAGTTGGACACTCAATGCAGATACAGAAAGAATGATTCATGCTTTTGATAACAAGTGATACAGACGTTTGTTAAGAATTAGTTATAGAACAGAAGACAAATAAATTTGTCCGGCAGTACATATACAAATTTGCTGATTATCAAAAACCACTGGCAGGGGTGAAACGACATTAACTTCTTTGATTTGAACATGCAACGAGACACGACTCGCTTTTAAGAATTGTTTGCAAGGAACAGTCGAGGGTAGCAGGAGAAGTTGTGATGGGAAAAAAACATAGATTGATAACATCACGGAACGGTTTGAGCGTGATTTGTCTACATTTCTCAGAATGGCGGACGATAGAGATGTTCAGAGAGCGATTGTGCTGATGTTTCCAGTGTGTCTCCCCTACCACCCTGACGGGTTATCATGTCTTATTATTATTATTATTATTATTATTATTATTATTATTAAGCTATATTTCTGTAATACATCAAAATAAATAAGAACATAAAAAGTCTGTGTTAAAAGCAGGAGTTTTATTTTGTACAAACACTTTCAAATATCGGTATCATAGAGCGAGGCACGTAGTTATTAATTTATTGCCATTCATTTGTGGGCACTGTAGAGCTCCTTCAGATGTATGTTGTTAAATAGACATATATTGCGTCATCAGTATTTGTGTAGTGTATTCTTAATGGTTCCATTTCAGAGACTTAGACGTATTGACGAGTTGTGGACAGTCAATGAATATGGTTCGATTTCAGCAGCATTCAGTCTAAAGGAAAACGTATGTCCCATGGCAGATACCTGCTGGATGAAGATAACTCTTTATGTACTAAGCTGCAGCATCTATTACCTGGGGTAGCAAGTTTCCTTCATTGGTGTCTTTACATTCTCTAACTTGGAAAATTGGATGAACAGATGGGCCATGGGAAACACAGGAAGGGAAATCTATAAATATATGACCAGCCCAAATCCTAAAGACAATATCAACCTCCTGGAAAGAAAAGACCAGAGTATCATATTCCGACTGCGCACACAACATGTACAGCTTAACAATCACCTGAACAGAATACAACCACAACACACTCCAGGGTGCCGGCTGTGCACTCATCCATATGAAACTGTTGACCACCACCTTTTTGAATGTCCAGCGCTGGATGACATCAGGAAAATGCTTCTCCCTCCAGGGCCAGATAAATGGAACACATTATATGGAACAAAACAACAACTCACAAACACATGCATATATCACACAATGGCATTGGGTCAAAGGGCATGAACCCATGGACCGCTGGATCAGCAAAAATCAACCAACCAACCAACAAACCAACATTCCCTAACTCATGCGGGTACTCATTTGCAGCTGAGTGGACAGGAGTTATGTTCCTCCAGGGCCATGGCGGCGCATAGGGCAGAAACCATAGCTTTCCATTTCTGTCTTTGTGTTGCCAGGTCTTTCAATTGTTGCGTGTTGTTTAGGTTCATTGACATGCCTTCTCTATTAATGGTTCTTCGTAGAGTTTCTCTAGGTCTCCCTCTTCTTCTTACTCCAGGTGGCACCCAATATAGTGATTGCTGGGGAATTCTTAGGCTGTTCATTCTGAGAACATGGCCGATGTAAGTCCAACGCCTTTGTCTAATGAAGGAAGATATATAGGTTTGTTTGCTTTCCTCTCTTATAGTAGTGTTAGATTTAAAGTCACTCCACTTAACGTTCAGAATGGTACGTAGGCATTTGTTTTCAAAGGAGTCGAGTCTTTTATCTGTGGCTTTTGTGGCTTTCCAACTTTCGCACCCATATGATAGAATAGGGATGATGTTGGAGTTAAATAACTTGAGTTTTGTGGTGTTTCTTAGTGTGTTTGACGTCCATATGTTGCGTAGTTTATTGAAAGCACCCGCTGCAAGGGCAATACGGTGTAAAATTTCTTTTGATGAGTCTCCATCCAATGCTAGATTGGTGCCTAAATATGTAAAATTGTTGACTTTTAATAATGGAACATTTTGAATTTCTATATTGTCGTTGGATCTCGTAAAATCTAGTATATGAGTTTTTGATGTGTTGATTTTCAACCCTATCTGATTTGAGTAGTGTTGGAGATTGTCAAACTTAGATTGAGCATCTGTGTGGTTTGCGCTCAAAAGGGCTAGGTCATCTGCGTAGTCAAGATCTTCGAGAACGGTAAGTGATCGTACAGGAGTAGTGATCGTGTTAATGGAGAAATAATAACCAAAATGTATCATTTGCCTGGACGTGGTTTCGAATCTGGCACGCTGTAAGCTCACACAAATACTCACTATCAAGTAGGCTACCGAGCTCCCCTAGTCTACTGGCTGGCTATATGTTGTGGAAAAACTCACAACATAACGAAAACTTCTAAAAACATTTTCCATATTCTGAGTACGATATGTAAAATACTTTTAAAATATTTGAGAATACTAACCAATTTTAATGTTAATGATTACAGGTATCTTCATGTTCGGGCGACATCAGGATGTGTTTCGTCATCAGTTTTTATGGATGTTCGGGCGACATCATGATGAGTTTGCTGATCGAATTGTATTTATTCGTACACACAAAATAAACAATGGAATAAACATTCTGATTGTCACAACAATATATTATAGTTCAACATAATAGGATGTTTTTAATTATGTTATCAGCAGATGTGATTCACAAGCATACGAGGCAGTTCACAGTAGTTGTTTGTATCTGTGAAAAACTTTACGTCATTTTAAGAATCAAGATATATTCGGATATGAGACAAAATACCACGTTTCTGGAAGTAATGGCCTTCTTAGAAAATAGAACAGATGGTAGCCATGTTTATACGTCATCCAATAGTTCCGTAGAAGATATTATGAGCTTTGAGACCAGGCAAGTTTTTGAGGTTGTTAACTACGTGTTTCTATGTAGTTTTGTTGGTATTTTTGGTATTGTTGCCAACTCTATTAATATTATTGTGTTTTATACACAAGGATTTCATAACACAACAACCATCAGTTTTATTGCCCTAGCTATTTCAGACATGTGCTGCCTCGTGACTCTTCAGTGGTTTAATATCTGCATGAATCCACTCTTCGGTAGTTTTGGAATACCCCTTGTTCCCTTAGAAATTCATTCTCTGACAGGAGGATGGCCTCATCTTACATTCGGTCGCATCACTGGATGGATAACCGTTTACATCACAGCAGAGCGTTGTCTATGTATCACAGCGCCACTTGTGGTCAGGAGAATCATCACTCCTAAAAGAGCAACATTTGCACTAATCATAATTTACGTTATTAATATATTGGCAGTTCTCCCTGTGTACACAACATCTTCTATTAAGTGGAAGTTCTACTCAGAGAACAACAGAACACTTTTAGGTTTAATAGTTTCCAGGAACAATGAACAGAGCGAGGGTTTGGTGTTCTTTCTTCACGCAGTTTTAGTTCTAACATTGTTTGTTAGTGTCACTGTTCTCACTACTGTGTTAGTGATAAAATTAAATATGGCGTCACGGTGGCGTCACCAGGTGACCCGCGGAGATAACAAAAGTGATTCCATGACTCATAAGGATACAAAAACTACCAGGATGGTGGTTATGATTTCAAGTCTTCTAATCGTCATGTACACGCCTGGCATCGTTTTTTCTTTTGTCACATTCGTCGATCCTAGATTTGGAATATTCGGTGTATACAAGAACATGTTCATGGCAGTCTGGTCGTTTGGGTTCCTGTTTAACGCCATCAACTCCAGCTTCAACATCTTCATGTACTACAACATGAGCTCCAGGTATAGAGAAGTCGTTAGACATATTTTTAGGAGATGTAATCAAGGTAACAATGTTATGAAATCATAAACTAATCCAGGTGTAATCAGTACATACATAATGGTAAATTAATGGAATCAAGACTGAGTGAATTTATCTTCTACTTCATCGTTCATTCTCAAACTCCCGCTGGATCTCTCCTATTGCAGGACAATGATCCTAATATATTTCTTGAAGATGTACTCCAGATAATGGATTTGTTGCGTTCTCGTTTTATTTGCGAAAATGGCCCTCTACATTCGTCTGCGGTGGTACTCAGGATATAGTATGTGCCTCTATATAGTTCAATCAAAGCATCACCATCATCAAGTGCGGTTTCAATTAGCGCAGACGATGATTAATCTCTACACAATTTAATCTCACGTTTTCTTGTATAAT
This sequence comes from Meghimatium bilineatum, assembly GCA_034231615.1. Classification (NCBI taxonomy): domain Eukaryota; kingdom Metazoa; phylum Mollusca; class Gastropoda; order Stylommatophora; family Philomycidae; genus Meghimatium; species Meghimatium bilineatum. Next base: position 9,034,576 of record CM067318.1, read on the forward strand.
GATCGTTGTTGACTTTTTGCCAAACCACGATATCGAACTATTTAATATTTTATTGTCGTGTTTCTCTTTCACTCGCATTTCTTTAATACGTGGCTGCTGTCACTATGTTCTCTATCCATTTCATATGTCTTATAAAATGGCCACAAAATAAATAATATATATTTTACATTAATTGATAAAAACTGTCAACACTGCATGTTTTCATGTTAGTACTGACGTAAAACACACAAAACTATTAGCTTCACAATGAAGGCACAGACTATCAGACTACAGTGTAAGCGTATAAACAAATACAGAAAAAAGTATGAAACACTGTTTGAACAGAAAAAAGTATGAAACACTGTTTGAACGATATATGATAATCTGTGCGATCAGTGTAAGCGTATAAACAAATATTGAAAAAAGTATGGAACACTGTTTGAACGATATATGATAATCTGTGTTGTCGTAAAGCTGATTGTTTTTGTGTTGTACGTCAGTACTTATTGTTATATAGTTTTACAATAGTCTCACCTAGTATCTATTCTTGCTCTTAATTTACATGTAGATTTACAGGTAGAATTATAGATAGAGTTATAGATAGAGTTATAGATAGAGTTATTGATAGAGTTACATTTAGAGCTACATGTAGATTTACAGGTACAGTTATAGATAGAGTTATAGATAGAGTTACAGATAGAGTTGCAGGTAGAGTTATAGATAGAGTTATAGATAGAGTTACAGGTAGAGTTATAGATAGAGTTACATTAGAGTTACATGTAGATTTACAGGTAAAGTTATAGATAGAGTTATAGATAGAGTTATAGATAGAGTTATAGATAGAGTTACATTTAGAGCTACATGTAGATTTACAGATAGAGTTACGTGTAGATTTAGGATGAATTACTTATAGTGTGTGTAATAAAAGTGGAGCTTGGGCACAAAAGGGCTAATCAGAGATGATGGAGCAGAGAGATTTACTCAGAGATACTTACGGAAAGAGAATAATCAGAGAAGCTGGTGCTATGAGACAAATTATAGTAACAAATAGAAACAAAGGGTGAGTAATTATAAAATACGACATAATGTAAGTAAAGTGATTCTCAAACATTTAGTGATCACGAGAAACATCGATGGAAGAAGAAGAACACGAAGACAATGATAGAATTTACTGAATGGATATCATCATGTCATGGTGGGGGGGGGGGGTTGGGGGTGGGAGGAAGTGACTAATTTAACTCTAATAAAGTTAAAGACCGTGGGTTATTCCAGAACGTGATCACTATGCCACTAGGTATGTCATTTTATTGGTTCTTCTCACGATATAAAACTTTTATCTTCCAATTTCACCACATCGTCTTTTGTTAGCACTTTTCTTAATATGAAAGTATTTTTATTGTAACAGAAATCTGCTAATGAGATTATAAGGAAGGTACTACTAGCTCTGACAACGCAGATCTTCCCGATTCTAAATATAGCATAATTATATGTATATACACTCCCTAAATATAGCATGACTACATGTATACACACTCCCTAATTATAATATGAAATCACGTGCCAGCAATATGGCGTAATTATAATGGTGTGTTTGAAGACAATTACATACAAATTATTTTGTCTTCGCTCGAGTTTCCTGAAGATCATCCATGGAATCGTTCTTGTTTCATTTGCTACATCCAATATAATTCTGGATAACTGTCTTTACTAGAAACGTAAGAAGGAGTATGCTGTCTATAATACACACGAAATGCGTGGATTGTCTACATTAGACACGCAAGAAGGCTTGGACTGTCTACATTAGACACGCAAGAAGGCTTGGACTGTCTACATTAGACACGTAAGAAGGCTTGGACTGTCTACATTAGACACGCAAGAAGGCTTAGAGTGTCTATATTAGACACGCAAGAAGGCTTGGACTGTCTACATTAGACACGCAAGAAGGCTTGGACTGTCTACATTAGACACGCAAGAAGGCTTGGACTGTCTACATTAGACACACAAGAAGGCTTGGACTGTCTACATTAGACACGCAAGAAGGCTTGGACTGTCTACATTAGACACGCAAGAAGGCTTGGACTGTCTACATTAGACACGCAAGAAGGCTTGGACTGTCTACATTAGTCACGTAAGAAGGCTTAGAGTGTCTATATTAGACGCGCAAGAAGGCTTGGACTGTCTATATTAGACACGCAAGAAGGCTTGGATTGTCTACATTAGACACGCAAGAAGGCTTGGACTGTCTACATTAGACACGCAATAAGGCTTGGACTGTCTATATTAGACGCGCAAGAAGGCTTGGACTGTCTATATTAGACACGCAATAAGGCTTAGAGTGTCTTATAAGACACGCAAGAAGGCTTAGACTGTCTAAATTATACACGCAATAAGACTTGGACAGCCTATACTAGACACGTAATAAGACTTGGACACGAAAGAAGACTTAGATTATCTATATTAAACACGTAGGAAGGCTTAAACTGTATATAAGACACGCAAAAGGGCTTGGATTGTCTATATTAAACACGCAGGAGTGCTTAGACTGTATATAAGACACGCAGGAGTGCTTAGACTGTAAATAAGACACGCAGGAGGGCTTGGATTGTCTATATTACACACGCAAGAAGACTACTACATGTATAATATGTTTAAATACCAAATTAATTGTATGGATGTATTAAAACACTAAATAAATGTTTTATATAATAAAAGTTTGTATATGCTGCTAAAATGGCAAGAATTGGCATTCATCGGTGCTTGATTGACAGAAGTACTTGTACAGTGTCGGTCCCACTGGGTTGTAATACTCTAGTTTACATTCCACATTTCATTGTTATGGACATAATAGAGTTCCATTCATCGTAATTTGAGAACCGCTGGTTGCAAAGCTGGTAGAAACATCCTTCTTCATACATTTACCCACCGAACTTGTAACATGCAGCGTCAAACGTCTTGTCTTATATCTGCCTGAACCGAGCATCTGAATGGACAGTTCGTATATTGTGTATCGCCAGCCAATGAAAACTTCGGATCAGTAGTATCAGACAAGATGAATGCCGCTGTGTATGATCAGAAATTAGGGCTAGTTTCTCTAGAAGGATATGCGTAAACATACTATTCACCTGTTCAAATAACAATAGAGAAATCTGTCTCTTCTTTTATAAAGTCTAGTTAAATAAACTAATGCTAGTTTCAACTAGTAACTGATAAATACATTACTGTGTGAATTAACAAGGGAGTGACCCATTACTGTGTGAATTAACAAGGGAGAGGCCCATTACTGTGTGAATTAACAAGGGAGAGACCCATTACTGTGTGAATTAACAAGGGAGAAATATATTGCTGTGTGAATTAACAAGGGAGAGACCCATTACTGTGTGAATTAACAAGGGATAATATAATACTGTGTGAATTAACAAGCGAGAGACCCATTACTGTGTGAATTAACAAGGGAGAGACCCATTACTGTGTGAATTAACAAGGGATAATATATTACTGTGTGAATTAACAAGGGAGAGACCCATTACTGTGTGAATTAACAAGGGATAATATATTACTGTGTGAATTAACAAGAGAGAGACCCATTACTGTGTGAATTAACAAGGGAGAAATATATTACTGTGTGAATTAACAAGGGAGAAATATATTACCCGGTACTGTGTGAATTAAAATGGGGCGGGTTGTAAGCACTAGTGTGTAAACTGACATGGGGGGGGGGGGGGGAATGCATTTATGTGTGAATTAACATAATGGGAGAATGCATTATTGCCTGAATTAACGTGGTTTTCAGCCTTCAAGAAACAGCTTAGTCATATTCGACACTATGGTGATACAAAAAAAAGTATCCAGCTAGAACAGGCATCAATCTGAGTTGTAAATATTTTGTTGACATCGTAGAACTACGAGAAGTCATTCTGATTGAGTTTGATAGAGTTCGCGGTGTTTTTGCCACAAAACACGATTCAACCGCTCCAGTTCCAAGCACATTTGTCGATTTAAACACATATGCTACCATAACCAACGACATGTATTTTGGTAACCTAGACAAGTACCCCACATCCGACTATGAACCCGAGAACAGTGTATTAACACCAACCTACAGCATGTCAGAACAGAAAAAGACCAAACCCAATCCTGCCTAGATACAAAGAATACAACCTGCTACGGCTCCTTTTTATCAACATACAATTATACCATGAACTTTTTTTTAAATATATTTTGGAAAATGTACGCGAATCATACATAAAATTATGTGTGTTATATATCTGAGAGACATACGTCTGTACGTTATTCTGGTTCTTGTTCAAGTGTTGTTATTTTTGTATCTAGAACAAACCACACATCTCACAGATATCTTTTCAGCAGAAATTTACATTATTTCCACCATGTGCCAGTGACCTGTTCCAGCGTGGTTTATTGCATCCCTAATCACACAGGCACTTTTCATCACTTTTTATTATCTCCTCCTTGGATTTAGATATTTTCGTTGTACCGTTGACCTTCACCGATTCCATTGGTTCCGGTGACCTTGACCTGATCCAGCGCGACTGCTGCGTTGCTGATACACCGCCCATCCAACACACAAATACTTTTTCCCATTGGACATTTTCCCTTTGACCGTGGGTGAAAATCGGCTTGAACCTGACAGATCGTGGTGATACTTATCAGGATAAATAATAGCCACCTTGGTGATACGGACCCTTATCGCACGTATCCCCTCGTAAGCCAAAATGGTGACAAGGTTCCTTGTGACCCGTATCACGTATCTACACACAATTCCATTCGTATATAACTACTTACTATCTGGATAGAATGTTTCATTTGAAGACGTTTCTTAAAAACTGCCTTCGTCATTGAAACCAATACTTTTTGTATAAGAATTTGCAAAAGATGCTACGCTCTAGATCTGCGCTATCTTCGCTATGAAAATTCGCCTGAAGAAGTGAGAATTACTTTTCCGAATGGATGTAGTGTTTGCGTGTATGTCTTGGTACAATAAAGCTAAATATGTCTCAAGAATACACAGTCCTCAATCATTCCTTAGAACGTTAGCAAACTATAAAACTACCTTTTTTTACAGAGATGCATCACGAGAAAGGGATTAAAGGTATATGGCTATCTGTTAGTCTAGGGAAAATCTAATGCACAACCCATTGCATTCCAATACATATTATTTTCCCTGCAAAAAACTAGAAAACAACAGCCACAATTTGGACTAGAGTAATGAAGTTGTGTTAATGAGTGGAAACACAAATAATAACATACACACACACAGCGATATTTCAACCAAACCGCCTTTAATAAAAACACATTGACAGCAAAAGTCGACGAGTTAGAACGGTATTTTTGACGTTCACATGACAGTGACAAGTATTGATTTAACTGGAAGAGTTTTATAAGAAAATGTCAACGATCAAACAGCACAAACAGAACATAGACATCACACACCACAATATCGATGAAACAGCACAAACAGAACATAGACATCACACACCACAATATCGGTGAAACAGCACAAACAGAACATGGACAGCACACACCACTATATCGGTGAAACAGCACAAACAGAACATAGACAGCACACACCACTATATCGGTGAAACAGCACAATCAGAACATAGACAGCACACACCACTATATCGGTGAAACAGCACAAACAGAACATAGACAGCACACACCACTATATCGGTGAAACAGCACAAACAGAACATAGACAGCACACACCACTATATCGGTGAAACAGCACAAACAGAACATAGACAGCACACACCACAATATCCGTGAAACACGATAAACACGGAGAAATACGGAACACACATGACATCATTCCATAATGATTTTACTGAAAATAAAACAAAAGTCTATAAAACCCGATTCACTTTCATTTCGATGCCCAGCTTTGAAGATGTTGACAGATTGTAATCAGAAGAGAGAGAGAGAGAGAGAGAGAGAGAGAGAGAGTGAGAGGTTAACAAGCGAGTGATCGATCCGGTCATCAGAGAAGCACGACTTAAAAGGCATCACATAAATGTCAGAGGCACCAAGATAACCGGTGCTATGAAAGTGGTCAGCAACAGAAGTACTATTTGTAATATTTTCTATCATTACTCTAATTACGCTTGACTATGAAATCAATGCCAAACCGTGAAAGATAGCAAATGTGTCTGTAGTGATATTACCTGGATAGATTCATGTTATATATATTAGCTGGGTAGATTCAAGTTATATATATTAGCTCGGCAGATTCAAGTTATATATATTAGCTGGGTAAGTTCATGTTATTTACAATTAATCCTCTATGAGAAATGTCTCATTATTATGGTGACATAAACGCTTAGAAAATAATTCACTAAATCTACTAATATACCAGAGGTATGCCTAAGAATGGTTGCTTAATAATTTGATAACAGGTTATGTAGTACAATTTCAGAATTTATGTTCGACTATGAAGGTAGCACTGGAGTTAAAAATGAGAATAGGATGATCACGTTGACTAAGTGATAGTTATTTGTTTAATTATCAGTGCGATCGTCGTCAGATATAATCTTACCTGGTATATCAGGTTATATTAAACATGTCACTGCCTGGACAAAATCTGAAATAATTTATGAATATTGTATATATTATAAGCCGACGTGGCAGAAAGTATATGTTATAAGCCGACGTGGCAGAAAGTATATGTTATAAGCCGACATGGCAGAAAACATATGTTATAAGCCGACGTGGCAGAAAGTAACGTTTTTATTTACTGACGTAATTATAACGTTTTTATTTACTGATGTAATTATACAGTTGTGATGAGGAGATGGTATAATAGCCAATAGAAAAGTGAATTCTCTTATCTATGACACTGATAGCATGTCGTTGTCTTAACGATGTTGGAGAATATAAAAACTACATATTCAACGCCAACACAACGCAGACGATTTCTTGGAAGAAAGTATACACTATAAGGTATAATTTCAACGTAACACTCTATTACATAGTGTACGTTTTTCTTTTTAAAACATACCATTTCGTCTCAAATATCTTCCTAATTTTCGTGTACACATTTTTAACGGTTATTTCTCTTTAAAACAGGATGTTTTTTCCGATTTATTCTAGACACTTTTATGATGATAAACTATTTGAACGATATTTTATATGTATTTGCATTTGTAAAATCACATTTGAGCTACAAATTATGTAAGTAAAACATTTTGTGCATACTAACAAAGGTATATTTTTCTTATTTAGTTTTACTTAAGTTTTAAAGATAGTACGCGGTATAGGATAGTTACTTTCCTAGTACGCGGGTCCCGGAAGTCACACTTTTCAATATACCGACTTCACGTTTTTAATAATTTATATAATAATTCCGGTTTCTAGTTTTCAACGAACCAGTTGCAGCAACCTGTTGCCAAATCAGTAATTTGTCCACCCAATTTAGCTAGGTTTAGACCCTAGCCGTTTGAAAAAATTTGCATTCCGCAAGTTCGGCAGAACATTAAGCCTATGTCGTGAGTACGGCAAAACAGGCAGATGTAGCTAGTGCGGCAAAGTGTAAATATGACCCAACTGTTTACATTACCTGTCGTACAATGTCAACATTAGGCCTATGTCGCCAGTGCGTTAAAGAGTAAACATGACCAAACTGTAAACGTGACCTATAGTACTGATTTCTTGACGTGACCTATAGTACTGATTTCTTGAAAATGTTTTTTTTAGTGACTGATTGATGCACCGACTACTTTAATATGCTTCTGAAATACATCATTGAAACGCTGCATTTTAGTAGTTTAGTATAGAACCAAGTGAAATAAATTAGATTAGTTTGTGAATGTACTACGACCCGTCGTAGTTTTACCATTTAATGAACATTTAAATAACATTGATTGATAGAAATGTATAGCTTATGGTATCAGAAACTTACAACTGATTTTGTCACAGCACCTTGTGGCAACAAAAAAGTAACAATCTATACAATTGCAGAAATGCTTGAAATAAGGAACAGAGTTGGTATATCGTGTATGGAGCATATAGAAATACCAATATTTTTTATTAAGATTAAAAGCATATAACAAAATAATATTTGGACATAAGGCCAAAGGTAGACCAAGAAAACGGTGGATTGAAATCATCAAGATAACATTGAATGAACATGGACTTAATGCAACCATGGCGACAAACCTGGCTTTGGAACTACATGAATGAGAAATACGATGGACCATCGTTCATCTGGGGACGGACAATAGCATAAATGTAGAAGAAGATCCACTTAAAATTCTAAAAAGGTCAAATAACCATTACCTGTCAACTGCTGTCAATGGAAAGATGCAGAGCGCAAATATCTATTGGCTATCACCAGGTGGACGGTGGCTTTGAAATAGACCTAGGTAGATGGGAAGAACGTGCACACAATAGATCTACATGGCACTCTACAGTCAAAAGAGATTGATATATTGTCTATCCACAGGTGGATGAAGGCCAGAATATCCACACTTGCCGTAAAGCGGAGTAGTGGTGACTGGGAGCTTTAGTTGCCTATCCATGGCCAGATGGCCTTGGCTATATCACAGCCTTGACTACACTGAAGACGAGTGTCGTGCAATTGACGCATATAAATTGGCGACACAATGCATTTCTATTCTCTGGCTACATCCCGCTGGAATTCTAGTAGGATCATTGTCCTCCTACAAGAGAATCCAGTGAGAGTTTGAGAATGAACGCAGAAGAAGAAGAATTGTATATTGTTCTGAAAACAATGGTAGTTTTCCCGTCGGGGATGAAGAAAACTCTTCATGTACTAAGCCGCAGTAACTATCAACTGAGGTTGCTAGTTCCCTTCCTTGCTTTCTTTACCTCCCCTGACTCATGAGTCAGGTATTCATTTGTAGCTGAGTCGACTGGAGTAGTATTCGTACCATTCGAGAAATCACAATCTGAATGTTTTATTTGCCCGGAGGTCTTTTTGAACCTGGCACGCTGTAGCCCGTAAAAATTGTCTAGAAAATCACAACATACCGATATATTCTTTAATAGTTTCTATATTCTAAATAGGATATGTTACTACATTCTAAATATTTGAGAAAACTAACCATTTTTAATGTTATTGGTTACAGATATCTTCATGGTCGGACGACATCATGATGAGTTTCATGATCAGTTTTTATGGATGGTCGGGCGACATCATGATGAATTTAATTGTATTGATTCGCATACATAGAGTAAACAATGGAATAAACATTCTGATTGTCACAACAATATATTGTAGTTCAACATAATAGGATGGTTTTAATTATGTTATCACCAGATGTGATTCACAAGCATACGAGGCAGTTTAAAGTGATTGTTTGTGTCTGTGAAAAAAAACTTTACGTCAGTTTAAGAATCCACATAAAATTCGGATCTGAGGAAAAATACTACGTTTCTGGAAGTAATGGCCTTCTTAGAAAATAGAACAGATGGTAGCCATGTTTATACGTCATCCAGAGGTTCCGTAGAAGATATTATAAGCTTTGAGACCAGGCAAGTTTTTGAGGTTGTTAACTACGTGTTTCTATGTAGTTTTGTTGGTATTTTTGGTATTATTACCAACTCTATTAATATTATTGTGTTTTATACACAAGGATTGCATAACACTACAACCATCAGTTTTATTGCTCTAGCTATTTCAGACATGTGCTGCCTCGTGATTCTTGAATGGTATAATATTTGCATAAATCCACTCTTCGGCAGTTCTGGAATACCCAATGTTCCATTAGAAATTCATTCTCTGACAGGAGGATGGCCCCATTTTACCTTCAGTCGTATCACTGGATGGATCACCGTTTACATCACAGCAGAGCGTTGTCTATGTGTCACAGCGCCACTTCTGGTCAAGAGAATCATCACTCCCAAAAGAGCAACATGTACATTAACCCTCATTTACGTTACTAATATATTGACTGTTCTCCCTGTGTACACAACATCTAATATTGGATGGAAGTTCTACTCAAAGATTAACAGAACACTTTTAGGTTGAATAGTTTCTAGCAGCAATGAACAGAATGAGGGTTTGGTGTTCTTACTTCATGCAGTTTTAGTTCTAACATTGTTTATGAGTGTCATTGTTCTTACTACAGTGTTGGTGGTAAAATTAAATATGGCGTCACGTTGGCGTCACCGGGTGACCTGCGGAGATAACAAAAGTGATTCCATGACTCATAAGGATACAAAAACTACCAGGATGGTGGTTATGATTTCAAGTCTTCTAATCGTCATGTACACACCTGGCATCGTTTTTTCGTTTGTCTCATTTGTCGATCCCAGATTTGGAATTTTTGGAGCATACAAGAACCTGTTCCAAGCAGTCTGGTCGTTCGGGTTCTTGTTTAACGCCATCAACTCCAGCTTCAACATCTTCATGTACTACAACATGAGCTCCAGGTATAGAGAAATCTTTAGACAGATTTTTAGGTAGGTTATCAAGGTAACAATTGTTATGAAACCATAAATTAATCCAGGTGTAATCAGTACATACATAAACTAATGGAATCAAGATTTTGAGGAAATCCATCTTCATACTTCAGCGTTCATTCTCAAACTCCCGCTGGATATCTCATATAGCAGGACAGTGCTTCAACTAGATTTCTAGACCGATGTAGTCCAGAGAATGGGTATGTGTTGCATCGTCGTTTATTTGCGCAAATGGGCCGACACATTCGTCTTCGGTGGTACTCAGGATATAGTATGTGCCTCTATATAGTTCAATCGAAGAATTATCATCATCAAGTTCCAAGCACTAAGTGTAGGTGATGATTAAACTCTACATAACAATATCTCACGTTTTCTTGTATAATGATCGTTGTTGACTTTTTGCCAAACCACGATATTGAACTATTTAATATTTTCTTGTCGTGTTTCTCTTTCACTCGCATTTCTTTAATACGTGGCTGCTGTCACTATGTTCTCTATCCATTTCATATGTCTTATAAAATGGCAACAAAATAAATAATATATATTTTATATTAATTGATAAAAACTGTCAACACTGCATGTTTTCTTGTTAGTACTGACGTAAAACACAAGACCGATCAGAATCACAAATTAACGGACAAACTATCACAGTATAGGTCGGGAACTCATGGCTCGCGAGCCAGAAGTGGCTCTATTGATGGCTGCATCTGGCTAGCAGATAAATGTTCGATTATAAAAAAAATGTTACTTTAGACTCCTTGTATCCCCATATTAACTGCATATCAATATTTCATTCTACAAATGAGCTAAAGTCTACTGTAGCTCAGCATCAGAAGTGGTAAACAAGATAAACTCCGTTGACCTAAAAGACAGAAAAATAGCAACCCTGCATGCATTGTAATTAAAGGGAAAAAACTCATAAGAAATACTCATTATTCAATAGCAACAGCATAACAATGTTATTAAAAAGAATTCATAGATATAATTATTGTACTTTTAGTGTTAAAATTACACAAAATGCACACATTTACTTGAATTTTAAGTTTTAAACATAATGTATGACCCTCACAGAATTGTTTTCAAAATATTGGGTGTCCATGGGTCTCTCAGAAAAAAAGGTTCCCGACCCCTGGTATAGGGTATGCGTATAAACAAATGCACACAAACAGAACGCAAGTGTTTCAAACTTGTATGGTAATCTTCGCGATCATTGTAAAGTTGCTCGAACTTGTGTTTTACGTCATCACTTTTGTTATACATTTTTACAGCAGTCTCACTTATTATTGATTCTCAATATAGAGTTACATGTAGAATTATAGGTAGAGTTACAGGTTGAGTTACATGTATGGCTACAGATAGAGTTACAGGTAGATTTACAGGTAGAGTTACATTAGAGTTAATATGTAAGTACGTGTAGATTTACAGGATGAGTTACTTATAAGATGTGTAATAAAAGTGAAGCTTTAGCAAAGTAAACTAATCAGATATGATGTAGCAACAAGAACTAATCAGAGATGATGTAGCAATAAGAACTAATCAGAGATGATGTAGCAACAAGAACTAATCAGAGATGGTGTAGCAACAAGAACTAATCAGAGATGATGTAGCAACAAGAACTAATCAGAGATGGTGTAGCAACAAGAACTAATCAGAGAGGGTGTAGCAACAAGAACTAATCAGAGATGATGTAGCAACAAGAACTAATCAGAGATGATGTAGCAACAAGAACTAATCAGAGATGATGTAGCAACAAGAACTAATTAGAGTTGATGTAGCAACAAGAACTAATCAGAGATGATGTAGCAACAAGAACTAATCAGAGATGATGTAGCAACAAGAACTAATCAGAGATGATGTAGCAACAAGAACTAATCAGAGTTGATGTAGCAACAAGAATTAATCAGAGTTGCTAGATCACAAAGAACTAATCAGAGTTGCTAGATCAAAGAGAACTAATCAGAGTTGCTAGACCACAAAGAACTAATGAGAGTTGCTAGATCAAAGAGAACTAATCAGAGTTGCTAGATCACAAAGAACTAATCAGAGATACTTAAGCAAAGAGAATTAATCAGAGATGCGGATGCAAAGAGACAAATTACAGCGACAATTAAAAGCAGAGGGTCAGAAGTTATAAAGTACGAAATAGTATAAGTAAAGTAAAGCACGAACATTTAGTGATCGTGAGAAAGATTCGATGGAAGAAGAGGAACACGAAGTCAAAGATATAATTTACTGAATGATTGTCCTTCATCATATCATGGGGGGGGGGGGGAGAACACCCGCAATTTAAATCAGTAACAAAATTAAACACAGTTGGTTATTCCAGAACGTGATCACTATGCCACAAGGTATGTCATTTTATTGGTTCTTCTAACGATATAAAACTTTAATCTTCCAACTCCACGACATCGTCTTTTGTTAGCACTTTTCTTAATATGAAAGTATTTTTATTGTAACAGAAATCTGCTATAGAGATTAGAGGAAAGGTACTACTAGCTCTGACAATCGCAGATCTTCCCGATTCTAAATATAGCATACTTACATGTATATACACACTCTATAAATATAGCATGATTACATGTATACACACTCTAAAAATATAGCATGATTACATGTATACACACTCTCTAAATATAGTATAAAGTCACGTGACATCAATATGGCGTTTTTTTCGAACCTTTTTAAAAAAGTCACTTAAAAAATATGTCCGCCACAATCTATTTTCAACAGCTTATTCATTACTTTATTCAACGTTATTCTTCTACAAGACATTATTCAATATTCACCAACTATCTAATCGTAACAGTTATATAAAAAAATAATACAACCTCGTGCGTTCAACAATAGTTCAACAATAGTTGAACACCGATATGGTCTGTTGTCTCCGTTATTACTAAGTGTATGCGCTTCATGTTTTGCATCAGTGATTTATTATATAACCAGGTTAGTAAGTTAGCTACCACGCCAGAAATTCTAATGTGTCTTTCCTAATCTCGAAGAAAAACTAATGTCCGGTGCACGATTTACGTATAAAAATAATTGTAAAACAAAATAATATTTCGCACTGACATAAAATATGAGATACAAAGAGATACAAAATAGATGCAACAAAACATACCAGATCTTAGGACAGATGACACGCATTTTCAAGAACAAAAATGTAAACATAGACACTAAAGTTGCATTATACAAGACTATTATTATTCCATCTCTGTGCTACCAGTGCCAAACCTGGACAATGACAGCACAAGACAAAAGAAAAATAGTGACAACAGAAATGACATGTCTATGAAGAATACTCGGAGTGTCATTAAGAGATAGAATTAGAAACGATAACATCAGACAGATAACCAAAACAATACCAGTATTGGAACACATCAAAAGACAGCAGATCAAGTGGTTTTCATATCTCTATATATCTATACATATATTTCGTATACATATATCTATCCTCTGTCCCCAGTGCTGATTAGTGTGTATACGTTGAAAATTGCTGAATTGAAACCCTCAAGCAATTGTAGAGTTCTAACATACGCTGATGATATCCTACTATACAAAATGGACAGGAACAGAACATATATTGCTGACAGTGTAGACAAGATCATTTGTCGATATGGTGCAGAAAATACAACGCTGTGATCAATTCCTCGAAAGCAAAAGTCGTCTGGTATTCTTTAAATAATAATCTTGTCAGGGACACACTGTCAGCTGTTAGTTGCATGGGCTCATTCATTGAAAGAGAACAGGACCTTAAATACCTTGGGATAATCTTTGATAGAAGTCTTTCATTCAACAAGCACGTCACAAATATGATTCAGAAAGCTAAAAGAGGAATCAGTGTTATCAAGGTTATGGCAACCTTCGACATGCATCAATGGGTACAGTTTCTTCTTCTACGCTGTGACTAGAGGCGATGGGAGAAAGTGCTCCCTCTCCAGAAAGATCAAAAGAAAGAGTAATCAGCAACTGACTGAGACACTGAGCTTATACACTTTTAGATGGCTGACGGAAGGCAAGCAGAGCATATATGGGAATGCCCCCAGTGCTGTGACACTTGCTCCTAATCAAGATGCTAGAATGAGGCTGAGAACGTACACATACAGAGAATATTAGAAATGGGAGTATCTAGAGGGGATGGTAGGGAAATTAAGTCTTTTGGAAGGTCCCGAATAGCCCGCAATCAACACCTGACCGAGACTGAGTCTACATACACTGATATGGCTACAGGAATTGATAGCAGAGCACTTATGAGAATGCCCCACGTGCTATGAAGCTAGTTTCTAATCAAGAATCAGGAAGAATCTTAGATCTTTCCCATCAATCGTTAAGATTTTCTAACAATTTTATAATCTCTGAATGCTTCACCTTGTCAAATGCGTTACTGTAATCTATGAAGCACAGATAAAGGTCTTGCTGTACTTTACTTCTATGACCCTCTCCATTAATGTTCTTACTATATATAGGGCATTTCTTGTGCCTTTTCCTTTTACGAATCCGCATTGTTCTTCTGCTATCTCTGGTTTAATTTTTCATCTTATACACCTCATTATTATGTGCAGTAGAACCTTGGTCATCTGACTCATACGGCTGATTGTTCTCTGGTCTTCGCAATCTACTGCACCAGGTTTCTGTGGTAGTACTATGAAAATTGATTGTAACAAATCAGATTATAGCCATTGTTGTAGATGTCATTAAAAATTGTAGTAATAACTTCCATTGCCATAATCTCCAAGATCTTCTAATTTTTCTTTTGTAATTTTTTCTGGAACCGATTATTTGTAGTTTTTCAAGTGTTATATAGCTTCCTTTACCTCTGGCTTTAATATACTTGGACCTTAATTGTTTTATTTTAATTTAGTATCATTTTTGTTATCTTCGTACAATTCTTTAATATATTCTTCCCATCTGTGAATGATTTCATTTTCTTCAATTAGTATGTGCCCCTGCTTAGATTTCAGGCACCCAGTGTTGTGAACCTGCCCTCTGCCTTTTCATTCCTTTATTTGTGAATGCGTATCACTTGTATTTCTGTGGTAATATTTTTCTATTTCACTGCATTTTGCATTTAACCAATCCTCTTTAGCCTTGCTGCATTTATGTTTAATTTCTTTGTTCATATTGTTATATTCTTAAATGTTATTCTTCATCTGACTTCTTTTCTTCATCATATTCAAAATATCTTCTGTCATCCAGTCTTTCTTATTGATATGTTTCTTAGATAGCTGAATCTCTTTAGATGTTTGCTGAAAATGGTTCTTTTAACATTGTCCACTGTTCTTCAATGGTATATATTTTTTCTATCGCATTATACCTATTTTGAATTGTTATGTTATACTGTTCTTGTAATTCTGTGTTCTTTGTCAGCATATTCACATTAAGTGTGTTATCTGTTCTTGTAGTTTTCAATCTCTTTAACCTAATATTAATCTTTCCACTACTGGAATATGGTTACTGTTGCAATCAGCGCGTGGACATATCTGACCAGACTTCAATGCATTTCTGAATCTTTTATTTATTACGATGTAGTCTACTTGATTGCGTGTCTTATTATCTGGGCTTTTCCATGCCCATAGTCATCTTGGGTGATGGGCAAAGACTATGTTCCCATATCTCATTACCATATTATTATTTATGGTCCAATCTACCAGGACCTCGCCTCTTTCATTTCTGGCGCCTAATCCAAATCTGCCAGTAACAGCCTCGTCTTGGCTGTCTCCTACCTTAGCATTCATATCACCCATGACAATATTTACTTCTTTTTTCTTTGCATTGTTTCATAGCTGTGTTCAAGTCCTTGTAGAATTGTTGTATGTCCTCTTCTGTACTCTCTGATGTTGGTGCATAAACTTGGATGATATTTATATTAATAGGCTGCCCGTTTAGTTTTACTAATAGATCTCTGTCTGATATATTCCAGAATCCTATGACAGTTCTCGCACTCTGTGTAGAGATATTACCTAGGTTAATTTATGCTATTCTAAATTACTTGCTGTATGAGAAAATGTCTCATTATCATGTCGACATCAACGCTTAGAAAATAATTCACCAAATCTACAAATAACGACAAATATCTCCGAATAATGGTTGCTCCTGAATTTGATAACAGGTTATGTAGTATAATTTCAGAATTCTAATTTATTTCAATTATCTAGTTTGCACTGCAATTAAAAATTAGGAAATGATGATCACGTTGACTAAGTGATAGTAATTTGTTTAATTATCAGTTCGATCATCGTCAGATCTAATTTTACCTGGTAGACCTGCCAGTCTGAATAAATGTTAAACATGCCACTTGGGAAAATTGGGAATAATACATGAACATTGTACATCTTAATAGCCGACCTGGTGGAAAGTAATGTGATATTTGCGAACTTAATTGTACAATTGTGATGAGATGACGATAACAGCTAACAGAAAGCCGTATTCTCTAGTCTGTGACACTGGTAGTATGTCGCTTTCTTAACGATATTGGAGAATGTAAAAAATACATAATCAATGCCAACACAATGCAGACGATTTCATCTAAGAAAGTATGCACAATAAGATATAACTCCAATTTAACCCTCTATTATATGGTGTAGTTTTTTTGTGGTTTTTTCACCGAACCATTTCGACTCAAATATCTTCCCCATTTTTGTTTTCACAGTTTAACAGTTATTTCCCTTTAAAGCCGTAAGATTTTTCGATGGATTCATGACATTTTTAAGATAAAAGATTTGAACGATATCCTAAATATATTTAAATTTGTAAAATCAGTGTTGCCCAACACATTGTGAAGGTAAAACATTTTCTGCATTGTATATGTTTTTCTTACTTTCACTTAAGTTTTCAAATATAAAATATTCAGTATTGATATCACTTTAGTTTATTACTGCCCCTTAAAATTAGACTTTGTAAAGATAAGGGTAGAAACATTAATATACAGCAATATCCAAATTTTTGTTTACAAATTATGGGGATAAAAGTTCCAGTGTCGAGTAACAACCCTAAACAAGAAATAGCTGACTATGGCAATACAGGGCACATATCAAAATGAACAAAATAGGTATAAAAGTGACGAAAACAAGTCATAAAGCAACCATACGACGAGACACAACGTTTAGACTAAAATAACTTCATCTGAATAAAGAAATACCACAGAAAACAAATCTTACATAGAGACAAACATGGTTGTGATATAAACGAAAGCAAAGGGAAGAAGAACAATAGCGAATGGACGACTGAGGAAGAAAATATAGGGCCGCATGACAAGGGAGAAGAAGGTGTGAGGGGAAGATAGAGGTAAGTAAATAGGGAAAATTGCACGGAAAAGAGGAAATAATAAGATATAATGCAAGTAAAATACATGTAAAATATTTATCTAGAAAATAGTCGCCGTGGAAAAAGGAAGTATGAAATCGAGATGCCAAGTTAAATAGCAGACAGACATTAATCAGTTCTCGCCCGTTGAAAGACCAACAAAGCGTACAAAGGTCGAATCGACAAAGACAGGGAGTTAAGTGTACACGCGGAAAACTAGAACCTAAGCGTAAGGCAGAGACGTAAATGGTTAAAAACGGAGGAGGGAGTATCAGTATCCGTGACTCGAACCAAATAGCATATAGAAACAGAAAGCAAGAGATTAGGGCACTTAGCGAAGGAAGAAACATAAAAAATGGTAAATAAAAAGGCGTGGAAGAAGAAGAAGGGAAGTGAAATTGGTAGCTCGACGTGGGCCCCAAACCTAAACGAAAATACGTCACATAAGGAAAGAATGTGTGGGTGGAAAGGGTCCCAACGAACGCAGGGAGGACACAGCTGCAAACGGGGTAGCCATCACGGAAAAGCGCGTCGTAAGAAGGTATAAAAAGAGGACTGAAAAAGAGAGACGTGGAAAGAAGGTGCCGAAGAAAAAGGCACCAGTGCATGTGAAGAGTAAAGGAACAGAGATAGAAGGCGGTGGCTGAAGGAGGCAGACTCGGAACTACAACCACGACATGTGAAATGGAAGGATGGCGCAAAGGGATCGACACAGATGACTAGTTGGTGTTAACAGACTACCACTTTGTGGTCAATGGAGGTCGGTGTGGCAGCAGTCCTGATGAAATATAATGTAAGATGGACCAAGGTCACAACCGCACCAACAAGTACTATTTAGGCCAGGTGTTGGGAAATGTGACCGGTAGCATAATAAGAAGATAGTATAAGGTTGAGCTAGCCGCACGTCGCAAACCCTATGTGAATATTGCTCGCACTGTACACTAGCTCATCTATAAAGAACAACGATCAACGGACAGAACCTCAAACTATCAATACACCATCCTTTAGTGCGGGCGATGCACTGTGGGAACGAAAATGTTAAATAAAACTAGCTTCATGTCAGTGTGAGGCCAACCGTACATCGCAACCCGTTTGCAGGCGTTGCTCGTACTGCATACTGGTTCCATAGAAAGACATAGGTTGGACCACTGCCTCCGAACCATCCTAGTCGTGTGTAGCGCTGCAAACATAGCATGGTCGTAACAGGTGGGAGGGGGGGGGTAAGTCGTGGTCAGTCATAAAGTCTCAACGTGCTAGGCTGCTGTAAGTTAGTTGACCCACGGCCAAGGAAAACCAGTTAGAAAATAACCTAGAGCAATAGTAGGCCAAACATATAGTGTGCCTAGAATGGGCGCTCGTGGGTGATGGTGAGAACAGAGAAAGTAGGCAAAGTAGGACGAAGCATGGTAAGGAGAAGACATGAGGAATGTATGGGTTAATCAACCCATAGAGAGAGAGTGAAGGAGTATGCTGTATGGGTTAATCAACCCATAGAGAGAGAGAGAAAGTGAAGGAGTATGATGGAGAGGGATGCAGATGAACAAACAAAACGACGTGTGCCAAACCGCAGCAGATTCACGCCGGATCCAGCTGCGCCTCGCAAGGTCCGACAGCGTGACAACCCAACAGCACACCAACCAAACGTTCGGGTCACGATAACCCCAGTCCCTTAATGGTGGCCCAGACAAAAAAGCCACAATGGAGTGCAACGGTATATAGGAAAGGGAGGAGAATAAAGATGAATAGCGGAAGGGCAGTAAGAAGAAATGGAGAGGCAACAGTGATGAAAAATAGCAGGTGGACGGTGGACAAAAGTCGTAGGAGGTTATTGGAAGTATAGCTTGTCCTTCATGCCATGGGGCTTAAGAGTACCGATATTAAGAATCAGTCGGTTCTCTAACGAAAAACGCTACCGGTCACCAGAATGGCAGGAGACTAAGCCAGTGACCTGAATGTCATGTGCACCTAGGTGAGAGTTACTGTTAAGTCGAAAGTCACCGGAAAAATCTTGGTTATGGAAGTCACACAAGTAAACCTAGCGGCTATTTCCCCGTCTCACCGATGTACATCAGGTTATATCGCTTGCAAGTAATAGCGCACACGACGTTTCGGGAAACACATGGAAAAAAGTGGTGGATGTGGAATAAAAACTTGGGTAAATAGATGGTTGATGTACAGCAGACAAACGGGCTCATGAGACACGGGCTCACAGCAGGTGCCGGTGTCAGGTCCGGCAGGACGGAGGTGAGAGTGTACCAGGGTATCACGTAGGCTTCTGTCACCTGAACAAAAAAGATAATAATTAATAAAGATATATTAATTCAACATTATATTTATCATAGAACACTCTAAATGCTGTATTAGAGGCTTAAAAGCTGATAAAATATATTTATTATACATTTTATGTTGCTTATTTTAGGATTTCCACCCTGTTACGTCATACACATTCGTATATATTTTTTATCAGTCTGTAACATCAGATAAGAAATGTGGATATAAGACAAATAAAGATAAGACATATTTTTAAAGCACGCTTACGACATTGCTGACTCACATCACTGTAAACAAAAATGCATGGAAGAATCTTACACAAAGCAGATCTTAATGGCACTACAGAATCAAGAATGGTGCACCAGCTGTAGAGACCCTCAGACATAATGCTGCTCAACCAAAGGATGGCAGAAGAAAGGCAAGAGCTGTTCGATGTCTCGATAGTTTTGAGGATTCAGACTTCATCGATGTTCACATCTTCGCGGACGTCCCTCGAGTTTGGAAGAGTAAATTTGATCAAGTGTCTATACAATGTTTATACAAGAAATGAGAAATGATTGTGAATATTTCAGAGATGTTATTTAATTTCACCACAAAAAAAACCGCTGAATCGACCATTATCAGCGACTTGCGATGACGTTGTACACTGAACCATTATCGAAAATATTGTGGTTTCTAACTATATTTCTGCAAATCATAGAAATAAATAGGAAAATTTTTACGTTTGTAGCCATATCTGTTTTACGTTCATAACAGTACTTGTTTTACGTTTATAACAGAACTTGTTTTACGTTATAACCGTACTTGTTCCAAGTTTATAAACGTTTTACGTTTATAACAGTACTTATTTTACGTTTATAACAGTACTTATTTTACGTTTATAACAGTACTATTTTACGTTTATAACAGTACTTGTTTTACGTTTATAACAGTACTTGTTTTACGTTTATAACAGTACTTGTTTTACGTTTATAACAGTACTTGTTTTACGTTTATAACAGTACTTGTTTTATGTTTATAACAGTACTTGTTTTACTTTTATAACAGTACTTATTTTACGTTTATAACAGTACTTATTTTACGTTTATAACAGTACTTGTTTTATGTTTATAACAGTACTATTTTACGTTTATAACAGTACTTATTTTACGTTTTATAGCAGTACTTGTTTTACTCTTATAACAGTA
Organism: Meghimatium bilineatum; assembly: GCA_034231615.1. NCBI lineage: Eukaryota > Metazoa > Mollusca > Gastropoda > Stylommatophora > Philomycidae > Meghimatium > Meghimatium bilineatum. The sequence goes on from CM067318.1 coordinate 9,055,749, forward strand.
CTTGTTTTACGTTTATAACAGTACTTATTTTACGTTTATAACAGTACTTATTTTACGTTTATAACTGTACTTGTTTTACGTTTATAACAGTACTTGTTTTACGTTTATAACTGTACTTGTTTTACGTTTATAACAGTACTTGTTTTACGTTTATAACTGTACTTGTTTTACGTTTATAACAGTACTTATGTAAAAATACAATTATACAGCAGTCTCACTTATCATCGATTGACATTTTATGTTGTTCAACCACTTTCAAATATCGGTATCAATTCCATATCAAACATTACGACAGTATTACAGTAACGCACAATCTATTCAGATCGCTGGTTCTACGTATACTTTTATACGGATGTGAAAGTTTGACGTTCAATGCAGACACGGAAAGAAAGATTCATGCTTTTCATAACAAGTACTACATAAGTTTGTTAAGAATTAGTTATATTAAACACAAGATAAATAAATTTGTCCGTTGGCAAATAAACAAAATTGCGGATTATCAAGAAACACTTTTGGCAGGGGTGAGACGGCGTTAACTTGTTTGGTCTGAACATGTCACGAGACACGACTCGCTTTTGATAATTGTTTTGCAAGGAACAGTCCGAGGGGGAAGGAAAAGTTGAGATCGGAGAACATCATAGATTTATAACATCAAGGAATGGTCTAGGTATGATTTGTCCACACTTCTCCAGAGGACTGAGGATAGAGTTGTTTGGATAGTTTCCTTGTGTTGATGTCTCCAGTGTACCACATCTACCACACTTTCGGGTTATGATGTATTATTATTATTATTATTATTATTATTATTATTATTATTATTATTATTACTATTATTATTATTATTATTATTATTATTATTATTGTTGTTGTTATTATTATTATTGTTATTATTATTAGTATTATTATTATTATTATTATTATTATTATTATTATTATTAAGCTATATTTCTGTAAGAATTGTAAATAAATAGGAAAATAAAAAGATTGGGGTTAAAAACACGTTTTATGTTTTGCGAACACACAGAGCGAGGTACATAATTATTAATGTGTCAGATGTATATTGCGTCATCAGTATTTGTGTAGTGTATCCTTAATGTGTCTAGTTCAGAGAATAAGACGCATTGACAATTCATGTACAATCAATGAACCTGGTTCGATTCCAGCAATATTCAGTCTAAAGGTAAAGGTATGCCCAATGGCAGGTACCTGCAGTCGGGGATGAAGATAACTCGTAAACAGCGGCAACTATTAGGTGACGTGGTCAGTTCCTTCCTTGCTGTCTTTTCGTCCCCTAACTCATGTGTCAGGTACTCAATTGCAGCAGAGTCGACTGCAGGAGTGGTCGTCTCAAGCGAGAAATTACAACCATGATGTTTTATATGTCCGGCCGTGGTTTCGAACCTGGCACGCTGTAACCCGGTGATTGCAAGAAAGCATACTATCAACTACGCTACCGGCTTCTCTAGTCAACTGGCCGTAAGTATAGTCTAGAAAATCACAACAGACTAAAAAATTCTAAAACATTTTCCATATTCTGTGTACGATATGTAACATAGTTTTCAAATATTTGAGAAAACTAACCAATTTTAATATTAATGATTACAGATATCTTCATGGTCAAGCAACATCAGGATGTGTTTCATGATCTGTTTCTATGGATGGTCGGGCGACATCATGATGAGTTTAATGCTCGAATTGTATTGATTTGCACACATAAAATAAACATTGGAATAAATATGGTGATTGTAACAACAATATATTATTGTAGTTCAACATAATAGAATGGTTTTAATTATATGTTATCAGCAGATGTGATTCACACAAGTATACGAGGCAGTTCAAAGTGATTGTTTGTGTCTGTAAAAAAACTTTACATTATTTTAAGAATCCAAATATATTCGGATCTGAGGAAAAATACCACGTTTCTGGAAGTAATGGCCTTTATAAAAAATATAACAGTTGGTGGCGATGTTTATTTGTCATCCACTGGTTCCGTAGAAGATATAATAAGCTTTGAGACCAGACAGGTTTTTTATATTGTTAACTACGTGTTTCTATGTAGTTTGGTTGCTTTTTTTGGTATTGGTACCAACGCTATTAATATTATTGTGTTTTATACACAGGGATTTCATAACACAACAACCATCAGTTTTATTGCCCTAGCTATTTCAGACATTTGCTGCCTCGTAACTCTTCAGTGGTTTAATATCTGCATGAATCCACTCGTCGTCTGTTCTGGTATACCCATTGCTCAATTAGAAATTCATTATTTGACAGGAGGATGGCCCCATTTTACATTCGAACGTATCACTGGATGGATCACCGTATATATCACAGCAGAGCGTTGTCTATGTATCACAGCTCCACTTATGGTTAAGAGAATCATCACTCCTAAAAGAGCAACATGTACATTAACCCTCATTTACGTTATTAATATATTGACTGTTCTCCCTGTGTACACAACATCTAAATTTGGGTTGAAATTCTACTCAGAGATTAACAGAACACTTTTAGGTGTAATAGTTTCCAAGAACAATGAACAGAGCGAAGGTTTAGTGTTCATACTTCATGTAGTTTTAGTTCTAATATTGTTTGTAACTGTCACTGTTCTCACTACGTTGTTAGTGATAAAATTAAATATGGCGTCACGGTGGCGTCACCAGGTGACGCGACGCGATAACAAAAATGACTCTATGACTCAAAAGGATACAAAAACTACCAGGATGGTGGTTATGATTTCAGCGCTTATTATCGTCACTTACACGCCTGGCATCGTTTTTTCGCTTGTCACATTCGTCGATCCCAGAATTGGACTTTTTGGAGTATACAAGAACATGTTCCATACAATCTGGTCGTTCGGGTTCTTGTTTAACGCCATCAACTCCAGCTTCAACATCTTCATGTACTACAACATGAGCTCCAGGTATAGAGAAATCTTTAGACAGATTTTTAGGATAGATAATCAAGGTAACAATGTAACGAGTGCTTTGAAACCATAAATCAATTCAGGTGTAGTCATAACATAACATAACATAAACTAATGGTATCAAGATTTTGAAGAAAATTCATCTTCAACTTCAGGTTTCATTCTCAAACTCCCGCTGGATCTCACTTATAGAAGGACAATGATCCCACTTGATTTCTAGAAGAATCTAATACATATAATGAATTTGTATTGCGTCGTCTCACCTTGTTTCCGTCACGTCGAAATTCACTCAGGTATGAGACAGGTATGAGACAGGTATGAGACAGGGATGTGTACTATCCCCCCACTACTGTTCATAACATACGTAGACCACATCTGTAAAGTAGCAAAGACAGCGGAAGAAATCAATCTGAAGGATAACTTAACGAACTACTATTTGCGGATGACCATCCACTAGTGGCATAAGAAGAAGAACTACAAAGACAAATAGATATATTACATCAAACATGCCATACTTTTAACATGAAGATGAATATAGAAAAGACCGAAGTAATGAAGATAGAAAGAACAGGAAGAAACACCAATATATATATATATATATATATATATATATATATATATATATATATATATATATATATATATATATATATATATATTGAGTGACATAAATCACATACCTAGGAAGTAATATAACAACAGACGGCAAGAGCAGCAAAGAAATACACAATAGATGTAGTAAAGCATACCAAACCCTAGGGCAAATGACACCAATTTTCAGGAACAATAATGTAGATTTAAACACCAAAATAACACTACTCAAAATGATTATTATGCCAATGATGTGCTACCAATGTCAAACATGGATAACGACAGCGCAAAACAAACGTAAGCTTGTGACAGCTAAATGGCATGCTTAAGCAGAATCCTAGGAATATCGTTACGAGACAGGGTGAGGAATGATGACATCCGACAAAAAAACGGCACCACCCCAATTTTAGAATACATCAAGAGACAACAGATCAAATGGTTTGCACACATCAGCAGACTACCATCAGACAGCATACTACAGCAAGCTGTGCTACATAGATACAGCGAAGGCAGACCACGAAAACGATGGACTGCGGAAATAAAAGAGGCGACAAATTCCACAATATACTCAGCACACATGCAGACCGTCTCCAGAAATCTCTTCTACCCCTGTTGTCGAAAGGCAACTATTGGTTTCAGCGAATAGATAGATTGCGTCGTCGTTTTATTTGCGCAAATGGTCCGACACATTTGTCTTCAGTGGTACTCAGGATATATATGCGTCTCTATATAGTTCAATCGAAGCATCATCATCACCAATTATCGATCCAATTGACGCAGACAATGATTAATCTCTACACAACTATATCTCGCGTTTTCTTGTATAAGGATTGTTGTTGACTTTTGAAAAGCCACGATTCTGAACTATTTATTATTGTCTTGCTGTGTTTCCCGTTATCTCTCTCTCTTTCGTATTTTTTCTACTGTCACTATGTTCTCTATCCAGTTCCCTTGTCTTATAAGATGGTCACAAAATAGATAATATATATTTTATATTAGTTGATAAAAACTGCCAATACTGCTTGTTTTCTTGTTAGTACTTACGTTATTACTTACGTTAGTACTTACGTTATTACTTACATTAGTACTTACGTTATTACTTGCGTCAGTGCTTACGTACAACACAAGATCGATTAGATTCACAATAAATGCACAGACTATGACAGTATAGGGTATGCGTATAAACAAATACAGAACAATAGTATGTAAGACTGTTTAACGATGTATGATGTAATCTGTGAATTCATTGTAAAACTGATTGATCTTGTGTTTTACGTCAGCACTATTCTCATACAGTTTTACATCAGTTTTACTTAGTATCGATACTTGCTGTAGAGTTACATGTACAGTTAAATGTAGAGCTACTGCTAGAGTTACATGTAGACTTGATTCTTGATTAGATACTGGCCTCACAGCACATGGGCCAATTAGTTAGTGTCACCGCTAGTGTTTCCATAATGTTCCCATAATGTGCTTTGTTCCAGCAACCATCAGACTCGATGGTGTTTCGAGTCTAATGCCGCCAAAACAAACTTCGACATCAGGGCACAACTCTTGCCCTTGCGACAGGTTTCTTTGTGGTTCCGTCCACTCACACCGTGCCCGTAACTAGTTCAAGCACAACGTCGGCCTGTCGGAACAACATGGTGTATGGACGGTTACGACTACTTGTAGACTTACAAGTAGAGTTACATGTAGAATTGCATATAAAGTTACAAGTAATTTACAGGCAGAGTTACATGTAGAATTGCATATAAAGTTACAAGTAATTTACAGTCAGAGTTACATGTAGAATTGCATATAAAGTTACAAGTAATTTACAGGCAGAGTTACGTGTAGAATTGCATATAAAGTTACAAGTAATTTACAGGCAGAGTTACATGTAGAATTGCATATAAAGTTACAAGTAATTTACAGGCAGAGTTACATGTAGAATTGCATATAAAGTTACAAGTAATTTACAGGCAGAGTTACATGTAGAATTGCATATAAAGTTACAAGTAATTTACAGGCAGAGTTACATGTAGAATTGCATATAAAGTTACAAGTAATTTACAGGCAGAGTTACATGTAGAATTGCATATAAAGTTACAAGTAATTTACAGGCAGAGTTACATGTAGAATTGCATATAAAGTTACAAGTAATTTACAGGCAGAGTTACATGTAGAATTGCATATAAAGTTACAAGTAATTTACAGGCAGAGTTACATGTAGAATTGCATATAAAGTTGCAAGTAATTTACAGGCAGAGTTACATGTAGAATTGCATATAAAGTTGCAAGTAATTTACAGGCAGAGTTACATGTTCAATTGCATATAAAGTTGCAAGTAATTTACAGGCAGAGTTACATGTAGAATTGCATATAAAGTTGCAAGTAATTTACAGGCAGAGTTACATGTAGAAATGCATATAAAGTTGCAAGTAATTTACAGGCAGAGTTACATGTAGAAATGCATATAAAGTTGCAAGTAATTTACAGGCAGAGTTACATGTAGAATTGCATATAAAGTTACAAGTAGTTTACAGGCAGAGTTACATGTAGAGTTACATGTAGAATTGCATATAAAATTAGAGAGATAAAGCAAGAGAGATAAAGAAAATTCAGAATGCATCAAACGGGATTTGAAGCAGTTCCTCTCTAGATGGCATCCACTCACCTCACGTTAACAAGTTTTCACGCTTCGACCACACATCATCCCTAAAAACATTACTCAAATTCCGCTCATTTGTTATGCTTTTTCTTTATTAATAAATCCGCGATATTTCTAATGTGTTATTATTCAATTATCATGTCACATCCGAAACAAACATGTTTGTATTCATGTGTTATTTATGTATACAAGTAGAACCTAATTTGACAATTGTAGTATTTTTATACTCTCTGGTACTTACTATTGTTAAATGTTTGTGGTTCTCGACCAATTTACATACTTGTTCAGTGTGTGTTGTTGTCTGTGTGTCGACCGACCAGTCCATATTCATAGCAGTTTGAGAATTTACACGTTGAAAGTCTTGAATAAAGTCACATATTTTTTATCAATGCTGTGTGGTCGAAGACGGAAAACGTATTGACTCAAGTTGCGAGGCGAGTGGTAAAGTGTAGCGGACCTGGTTCACATCCCGTTATCTGCATTATGATTCCCTTTGTTAATAGATATTCTATATTTCCTATTTTATATTATTCAATGGAGATAATAACACTGCCTTAATCGGTCGAATAGTACAGCAAAATGAATTAAACTGGTTACTAAAAACACTTACCTTACCTATGAATAAAAATATATAAAAAGTATATAAAAAACATACAATAAAACTAGACAGGACAAATCTCAACGTATTGGTCCAAATGGGACAAATTTCAAGAGACAAATAACTTATAAACTAAACAATAATAAACAAAATAGATGACTAAAATTGTATCAAGCCATGTTTCTATGACGCAGAAATGGAAACGCATCTAGTAAAACAATGTTTACAGCTTGACTGCTTGTAAATATGCAAATACATATATCACAGACGGGAAATCAGAAAAAGGGAAACAATTGTTAAAATGACATGTATAGTATTTTAATACATCCATAAAATTACTTTGGTATTTAAAACTAATAAATGTTTTATATAATAAAAGTTTGCATATGCTGCTAAAAATGGCAAGAATTAGCGTTCATATGTGCTTGATTGACAGAAGTACTTGTACAGTGTCGCTCCCACTGGGTTGTAATACTCTAGTTTACATTCCACATTTCATTGTTATGGACGTAATAGAGTTTCATACATCGTAATTTGAGAACCGCTGGTTGCAAAGCTGGTAGAAACATCCTTCTTCATATATTAGCCCAACGAACTTGTAATGCGCAGCGTCACTCGTATTGTCTTATATCTGCCTGAACCGAGCATCTGAATCGACAGTTCGTATATTGTATATCGCCAGCCAATGAAAACTACGGATCAGAGTATCAGCCAAGATGAGTGACGATATGTATGATCAGAACTCAGGGCCAATTTTTAAAGAAGGATATGCTTAAACACATTATTGACCTGTTCAAATAACAATAGAGAAATCGATCCCTGCGTTAATAAAGACTGGATCGATAAGCTAATGCTAGCTTTAATCAATAAGCGCTAAATGTATTACTGTGTGAATTAACAAGGGAGATGTCCATTACTGTGTGAATTAACAAGGGAGATGTCCATTACTGTGTGAATTAACAAGGGAGATGTCCATTACTGTGTGAATTAACAAGGGAGATGTCCATTACTGTGTGAATTAACAAGGGAGATGTCCATTACTGTGTGAATTAACAAGGGAGATGTCCAGTACTGTGTGAATTAACAAGGGAGATGTCCATTACTGTGTGAATTAACAAGGGAGATGTCCATTACTGTGTGAATTAACAAGGGAGATGTCCATTACTGTGTGAATTAACATGAAATGTATTGATGTGTGAATTCACAAGGAAGAACTGCATTACTGTGAGATTTAGCAATGGTGGGGGGGGGGATTTTTTACTTTGTGAAATACCAACGGCGAAATATATTACTGTGAGAATTGATCGGGCGAACGTATTGTTGTATGAATTAACAAAGGGAATGCATTACTGTGTTAATTCACACGAAGGGAATGTATTGTTGTGTTAATTAAAATGAGGGGAAAATGCATTACTGTGTGAATTAAGAAGGAAGATATTCATTATTTTGTGCATTAACAAGAGAAAAATGCATTACTGTGTGAATTAGTAGAGGAGAAATGTATTACTGTGTGAAATAACATGGGAAAATGCATTACTTTGAATTAACACGGGGAAATGCAATACTGTGTGAATTGATGAGAAATTCATTACTGTGAATAGCAAGGAAGAAATGTATTACTGTGTGAATTAACAATAAAAAATGCATTTATATGTGAATTAACAAGAGAGATATGTATTTCTATGTTAATTAACATACGAGAAATGTATTTCTATGTGAATTAACAAGGGAGGAATCATTTCGTGTGAATTAACAAGGGAGAAATGTATTTCTATGTGAATTTACAAGGGAAAATGTATTGCTGTTTAAATTAATGGCTAAAAATGTTTGAAATGAAGTAGAATATTAACTTCACTGTACTTGATTTCTGCATATGTACTATGTCCTTGTCAAAGAATCGGTATGACGTCTGCTTGGAGTACCAATCATTACATGTAACACAGTAGCTTCAAAAGATGATCCTCAGATACCTATGACAAAATTCCACTTTGTAAACAAGACGCCACGGATTCGATTACGCGACATCTTGAGCAAAGGTCGGATAGCTTAATCACAAAGCTAGACAGATCCCCTGTTTGAATTAAAAACGAAAAACATATATGAATTTTTATCAGTAACCGAAATTACACTGCGTTTGTCTGAACTCTGGGTGTAGTTTCCGCAGGCCCTGAACTAACAGGTGCCACATTATCACCTTTTATACACCTGGAAAATAATTCATTAAAAGTCTGTCTAAATTTGGTACTCATTCGGTAGTACAGAATTACGTTCACACTAGAATTAATGCTATCAAACACAAAAGCTATAGACCAAAATGAGAAGAATGAGTTAGCATAGCCAGCATCAATCATAAACTCGGGGATAAAAGCTGAAGCCATGGACACAACTGTGCCAGGAATGTAACAGACGATAAGTACGCTGGCAATCATAACAATCATTTTCATAGTTTTTTTATCACGTGTTGATACTCCTTCAGAACCGTCTGTACCCCCAGTTGCTTTCTTCCTCCATTTAGATTTCTGAGCTAGTCTGGTAACTAAAAATGTTGTCAGTGCTATAACAGCTAAAAAGGACATGATTCCAGAAGCAGATGTTAAACTGTAGTTTAGCCCGTATACATCATTCTTGTTACTCCTGTACACTAGGCCGATTAGAGTTCTATTCTTTGAAGAAACAAACTTCCAGTCCCAGTATGCTATACTGTACTCTGGCAGAAGCATTATAAGATGTAAGGCAAATATTAAACACATCGATATTGTAGTTCTTCTGAGGGTAACAATCTGTTTGACTTTCAGAGGCAAGGCGATGCCAAGGCATCTCTCAGCCGTGATAAAAACAGTAATCCAACTGGTGATACGACCGAAACAGACGTGCGGCCATCCACCAGTTAAATATTGGATTTCTTTCGGAATAAATGTTATATCCGCTCGTTCTAGATAAGGATTAACGCTGATACTAAACCACAAGGCTGTCAGGATACAAATTGTGTCTGATATAGCAAGGGCGAAGAAGCTGATGTTAGTCGTTGTTGTGAAGCCTTGTTTGAAGAACACGGTCATGTTGACAGCATTACTGAATATTCCAAATATGCCAATCAATGAATTGATTACGGTAAGATTAACAATGCGAAATATCTCTCCTTGTTTTTCTGTGATTATATCTTCAATAAGATTAATTCGTTCTGTTATTCGTATAACTCCGACAGATCCATCAAGGACGTTATTCGGAGTACTGTTCAAAATCTTCATTTCCAGGAAGATTAACTGGCTATGTCCAGCTAGACTTGAATAAGCATTGCAGATAATCGTATTTGATTTCCATAAGTTTTCACAAGTAATTTTTTGCACGAAAAAATAATTTACGACTTAAAATATAATGTGTTTATTTGAACCAATACTTTCTTAAGATTAATTTATTAAATTCTTCACCCATATTGAATAAATACTTCATCTGTACTAACTCTGTAGGTGTTACATTCACGACATATTGTCAATTCTTATTTGCAAGCATTTTATTTATTATTTCAGATTTAGTTTGTGAATTTTCATTTGTTATACAATATACGAATAACATTGTTACTCGTCAGCCGACTCCTGCAGCTCTTAGTGCCAGAGAAGTTGTCTGCAGGTCCACTAATAAAGGTCCACGCATAGTTCACGACCTTGGTCATTTTAAAAATTATTTCACGTACAATATTTACGATCAAAAACTACGCTTGTTGATAATAATAATTTAGTTATCTCCCCTGATAATAGTTATATTTTAGTTATCTACCTTGAATATGAACCATAATATTCAAAATGACACACGCTTTCCCTTCGTATCCCGAAGCGTATCAATTTAGACATTTCATCCACTTGGTGTCAATTTTAACACTTCAAAATTTGTGAAACAGCACTCTGTTTCTCGAATACTAAAGAAACCAGAATGACATAAAGATCGTATTCACGTCTGCATGATTTCCTCATTAATGTCCGTATGTTACCGTTATATTACCCGAGGTTACTATTCACAACACTTAACGTTTATCTTATCTCCGAGATTGACTGACTCTTCCAAACTTCTTGTCTGACATCTTAAGTTGAACGTACCTATATTTCTATATAGTTCATGTTTTATTTATGATCTTTGATTATGTTGTATCCTTCAGGCATTAGCGATGTTCACGATTTGGGAGAATATCGTGAGTACACATGTAGCCGGGTTTGTTCTGTAGCCACAGGTAAAAACATATGATCACAGATAAGTGATAAATTGTGAAGGTATTCACATTTATCATTGAGTAGAAGTAAATCTAAATATTAAATAGTTCGGATTTCTTCAATTAACATTAACTAGATGAAGGATGACATCAAAAACATGACATCTGGAATTAATTTTTTTTTTCCCACTAAATCATAATTCGCAAACTGTAAAAATAGAAAGCTTTCAGCAAAACGTGTCAATACTACCTGTCAGAACAGGTGCGCTGAGCATGTGCTAAATTGCATTGTATCACCTAGAAATGACTTATAACAGCCTTTGTGTCTCGGACAGTCGATCAATCCACCTGACCTCATCTCTTATTGTTCCTTTGATATACATAAAAGAAAAGAAAAAGATAATCTCAATCGTTTATCTTTTATTTCATAATTCCCCATTTCCCATTTTCTCCATTGTCATTTTCCTCCGATTAAAAAAAATTTTGCTTCAGCCATTTCCGTTAATAGCTGGTAATTTACTACAGTTTCTCTCTCTCTCTCTCTCTCTCTCTCTCTCTCTATTTGTATATCTATCTATCTATCTATCCATCCATCCATCTATCTATCTATCTATCTATCTATCTATCTATCTATCTATCTATATATTTATCTATTTATCTATCTAGCTATTTATCTATCTATCTATCTATCTATCTATCTATCTATTTATATAGCTCCGAATACGGTGCATAAGGCAGGAACCAGATTTCTCCACTGTGATTCTACTGTGTATAATTCTTGTATGTTATTGAGACCCGTAGTCATGCCTCTCTGTTGGTTGCTCCGCGAAGTCTTTCTTTGTCTTTCTCTTTTTCTTTTACCATCTGGTCCCCATTTTAATGCTTTTAGTAGCACTCTGTTTTCAATCTATCAATATTTTTAACGCTTGCTCAAAATGTATTGTTTTATCCAGCTTTTGAAAGACATTGCAAATCGGAAACCTTAAGTGTTCTGGTTATGAAGGAAAGTCTCCTAGAGACCACCACACTGCATAAAGGAAGTAAGAACAAGTTGCTTGCAATTCCTGGAGAAATCAAACAAACAAACAAATAATACTAAACAAACAAACAAATAATACTAAACAAACAAACAAATAATAATAAACAAACAAATAATAATAAACGAACAAACAAATAATACTAAACAAACAAACAAATAATATTAAACAAACAAACAAACAAATAATAATAAACAAACAAACAAATAATACTAAACAAACAAACAAATAATATTAAACAAACAAACAAATAATATTAAACAAACAAACAAATAATATTAAACAAACAAACGAACAAATAATAATAAACAAACAAACAAATAATACTAAACAAACAAACAAATAATATTAAACAAACAAACGAACAAATAATAATAAACAAACAAACAAATAATACTAAACAAACAAACAAATAATATTAAACAAACAAACAAATAATACTAAACAAACAAACACATAATACTAATAACAGGAGTATAATTATTTCAGTTGAATATAAAAAATACAATCCTTCATTGCGTGATGAGACATTACGTTTTATATCGCTCTTGTGTTGATGGGGCCCGAAAGGGGAGCAAAGAATCGCAACACTGTTTACATTCCATGCTTGTCGTAAGAGGTGACTAAGGAGGTTATGGGATGGAGTTGGCTGTTCCATCCCATATAGGGTCAGTGACCCACAGCCATGCTGAAGTCGGATGTGTCATACCGAAAGGCGCATATATCGCAGCAATGCTGTAAACCATGACACAACTCATTTCGGTCTCCGGACTACATCCTGCTAATCTGCAGGAGTTTGAGAACGAACGCAGAAGAAGAAGAAGAATTACGTTTTATATGAAGCTAATTTACTGACATTTATTCGTTAGTTTACCGAAGTAAATTAAAAGAATAGATGAAATAAAAATCACTTAAATGAGTACGGGGTATAGCAAGGATCGCTATATTGTAGGAAATATTTGAAATAATCGTATTGTAGGACATAGTAGGAATAAATGTCTTATAGGAAATAGTAAAAATATTTGTGTAGGACAACTCAGGAGTAACTGTTGTATAGGACATGGCTGAAATAATTGTTGTGTAGGACATGGCAGGAATAATTGTTGTGTGTGACATCTAAGGAGTAACTGTTGTATAGGACATGGCTGAAATGATTGTCGTGTAGGACATGGCAGGAATAATTGTTGTGTGTGACATCTAAGGAGTAACTGTTGTATAGGACATGGCTGAAATGATTGTCGTGTAGGACATGGCAGGAATAATTGTTGTGTGTGACATCTAAGGAGTAACTGTTGTATAGGACATGGCTGAAATGATTGTCGTGTAGGACATGGCAGGAATAATTGTTGTGTGTGACATCTAAGGAGTAACTGTTGTATAGGACATGGCTGAAATGATTGTCGTGTAGGACATGGCAGGAATAATTGTTGTGTGTGACATCTAAGGAGTAACTGTTGTATAGGACATGGCTGAAATGATTGTCGTGTAGGACATGGCAGGAATAATTGTTGTGTGTGACATCTAAGGAGTAACTGTTGTATAGGACATGGCTGAAATGATTGTCGTGTAGGACATGGCAGGAATAATTGTTGTGTGTGACATCTAAGGAGTAAGAAGTAACTGTTGTGAACGATATATCAGAGATAACTGGTATGTAGTACATAACTGAAATAACTATTATTTCGTATCTACCAAAAATAATATTTCGTAGGATATGAAAGGTCTCGCTGTTATATAGGACACTGCGAGAATACATGTTTATGAAGGACATATCCAAAGTAACATATAGAAGAACATGGTTAGAATCATTCAAACGTAGGACATGGTGAGGAAAATGTGTTTGTAGGACATTGACTGGAAATGTATTTGTAGGACATTGACTGGACATGTATATGTAGAACGTGGAGGGGTGAGGGGTGATAACGACACTGTTTATCATCCATGTATGTCGTTGGAGGTGACTAAGGGGGTTTTGGGGTGGCTTTGACAGTTCCATACCATATAGGGTGAAAGTTATCAAAATAACAAGATAATAAGTCAGATGTGTCAGGCAGAAAAGTGAGCAGATCACATCTAAGCTGTAAACCATGACGCAATGCATTACGTTCTCAGGACTATGTTCTGCTTATCTGCAGGAGTGTGAGACATTATATTCTCCGTACTATAACCTACTAATCTACAGGAGTTTGAGACATTCCGTTCTCTGTACTACATCCTGCTAATATGCAGGAGTTTGAGAACGTTCTCCGGACTACATTCTGCTAATTTACAGGAGTTTGAGAACCAACGCTTAGGTAGAATAAGTAATGGTTACTAATGAAATTTTGTATTTATGTTTCTATACAATTTGATTTATTGTTAAAAACATTTGATCGTTAGCGTCAAATAAACTTGATAAAACAATTATTGTGTAATTAAAGAACGCAGGGTTCAAACCTAACTCGCTAAAATTGATCTGTCCAACATATGCAGTTTAGTCAGTCTTAACTAGAAAGAACTAGTTTAACAGCCATTCCTCCAATAACAAAGTGCTGGTATTGTAAGACCTATAACTTTGAAAAACCTACGCTATTATGGAGAATAGTTTGACTACATTAATATTACATAACTTTTACTGAAGTTTTGGTATATTTTTTTTCTATATAAGCTCATGTATATTGTATAGACTCTAATTTGATACTGTTCTAATTGAACTGTTTCCGAAATGGAGGTTAAAATCACAACTACAAAGAAAACCAATAGCAGTGATTGTAAATAAAATCATGTGATTTAGAAAGTGTAATCTTAAAATAGTTTAGATAAAAGGGGATGGTGACTCTTGGAAGTTCCGTCAGAAGTTAAAAAAAAAAGGTTAGCCCCTGGCTTTCTGATAAGGAATGCTTACAAATGTTTGCAAACACTGCCATACAGAAGATAAGGATTGATAACTGACGGTAAGAACACTCGAGAACATCTTCTTTCCTCATTATAAATTTAGCTCAAATTTCTATGCGAAAACTATCAAACCCAAGTTGGGACAAGTTGAAAATGATGATGTGATGTCAACATGTTTGGCTGGGACGTTTTTGCCTGACCTGACCTTTGTTTCAAACAATCAAAGAGCACTTCACGCCGACTGTTTGTCACGTGTCAAAATCACTTCACAGTGCAGAACTCACTTCTGTTCTTACGTTTGAATTCTATCAAAAGATTCGATATTCGCGCAGTGTTAGAAACTTCAACACAAGGACCATTATGGAGAGTTGTTTCATTTACAATAGCCAATTGTCTCTGGGGAGAGAAAAATTGATTGGTTTCACGTGGTGCTGGTCACATGTGCCAATCAGTGAGGGAGTTGGAAAGTTTGTTGATTCATTTCTCATTCTGATGCACACGGTGACGGTAACTTTTAATACTCTTATTAAAACTACTATCAGAACTACTGCTGTCACAACTACTACTGTCACTAATGCTGTCACAAATACTACTGTCACTACCGCTGTCACAACTACTACTGTCACTACTGCTGTCACAACTACTACTGTCACTACTGCTGTCACAACTACTACTGTCACTACTGATGTCACAACTACTACTGTCACTACTGCTGTCACAACTACTACTGTCACTACTGCTGTCACAACTACTACTGTCACTACTGCTGTCACAACTACTACTGTCACTACTACTGTCACTACTGCTGTCACAACTACTACTGTCACTACTGCTGTCACAACTACTACTGTCACTACTGCTGTCACAACTACTACTGTCACTACTGCTGTCACAACTACTACTGTCACTACTACTGTCACTACTACTGTCACAACTACTACTGTCACTACTGCTGTCACAACTACTACTGTCACTACTGCTATCACAACTACTACTGTCAAACCTACTATTGTTAAACCTACTATTGTCATACTTGCTACTGTCACAACTACTACAGTCACAACTTCTATTGTCACAACTACTGCTGTCATAACTGTTATTGTCACAACTACTGCTGTCAGAACTGTTATTGTCACTACTGCTGTCATAACTGTTATTGTCACAACTACTGCTGTCATAACTGTTATTGTCACAACTACTGCTGTCATAACTGTTATTGTCACAACTACTGCTGTCATAACTGTTATTGTCAAAACTACTGCTGTCAAGATTGTTATTGTCACAACTACTGCTGTCATAACTGTTATTGTCACAACTACTGCTGTCATAACTGTTATTGTCACAACTACTGCTGTCATAACTGTTATTGTCAAAACTACTGCTGTCAAGACTGTTATTGTCACAACTACTGCTGTCATAACTGTTATTGGCACAACTACTGCTGTCATAACTGTTATTGTCAAAACTACTGCTGTCATAACTACTGCTTCTGTTGTCACTACAAAAGCTACAACTACTACTTCGATTGTGTCACCACAACAGCTAAAACGACTACTTCTACCGAAACTGCTACAGCTACAACTATTACTGCTACTGTCACTATAACAATTTCAACTATTACAGTCACTATAACAATTACAATTGCTACTTCTATTACTACTATTACTACTACTACTACTACTACTACTACTACTAATAGCACGACAATAGCAACATCAACTATTACTGTAACCACAACAACAACTACCACTACTTCTACTGTCATTACAACATCAACTACTACTACTACCACTACTGCTACTACTACTACTTATACTAGCACTACAATAGCAACATCAACTATTACTGTAGCCACAACAACAACTACTTCTACTTCTACTGCCACTACAACAAGTACTGTTACTACTTCAACTATTACTACAACAACAATTACTTCTACTGCCACTACAACAAGTACTGCTACTACTTCAACTATTACTACAACAAAAATTACTTCTACTGTCACTGCATAAGTTACTACTACGGGCACTTCAACTGACGTTTCTAAAGTCACTAAATTGTCTTTCAGTTCTCGTCTTCCTCTTCTACAAAACCTTGTTATTGTAACGTATCTTCACGTTGTTGAAATGTTATTGTAACGTATCTTCACGTTGTTGAAATGTTATTGTAACGTATCCTTTTGTTCTTGAAATGTTATTGTAACGTATTCACGTTTTTGAAATGTTATTGTATCGTATCTTCACGTTGTTGAAATGTTATTGTAACGTATCTTTAGGTTGTTGAAATGTTATTGTAACGTATTGTATTGTTGTTGAAATGTTATTGTAACGTATCATATTGTTGTTGAAATATTATTGTAACGTATCTTTAGGTTGTTGAAATGTTATTGTAACGTATCTTTAGGTTGTTGAAATGTTATTGTAACGTATTGTATTGTTGTTGAAATGTTATTTTAACGTATCGTATTGTTGTTGAACTGTTATTGTAACGTATCTTTAGGTTGTTGAACTGTTATTGTAACGTATCGTATTGTTGTTGAACTGTTATTGTAACGTATCGTAATGTTGTTGAAATGTTATTGTAACGTATCTTTAGGTTGTTGAAATGTTATTGTAACGTATCTTTAGGTTGTTGAAATGTTATTGTAACGTATCTTTAGGTTGTTGAAATGTTATTGTAACGTATCGTATTGTAGTTGAAATGTTATTGTAACGTATCTTTAGGTTGTTGAAATGTTATTGTAACGTATCTTTAGGTTGTTGAAATGTTATTGTAACGTATTGTATTGTTGTTGAAATGTTATTGTAACGTATTGTATTGTTGTTGAAATATTATTGTAACGTATCATATTGTAGTTGAAATGTTATTGTAACGTATCTTTAGGTTGTTGAAATGTTATTGTAACGTATTGTATTGTTGTTGAAATGTTATTGTAACGTATTGTATTGTTGTTGAAATGTTATTGTAACGTATCGTATTGTTGTTGAAATGGTATTGTAACGTATCGTATTTTTGTTGAAATGTTATTGTAACGTATCTTTAGTTTGTTGAAATGTTATTGTAGCATTTCTTTAGGTTTTTTTAATATATCTTCATTTTAGTATAATTTGTCTTTATGTTACCGCAAATTGTCATCATTTCAGTATGCCTTGTTTTGTTAATGTAATGTATATTTTAGTATAACGTATCTCCATATTAGTCAAACGAGTCTTCTTGTTAGTGTTAGTTTGTCTTTGTGTTAGTATAATTTCTCTTCATGATAATGTAACATGTCTTCATGTCATTGTAACCTGTTTTCATGTTATTGTATTTTCTCTTCATGTTAATGTAACTTATCTTTAGCTTAGTGTAACACTTCTCTATCTTGAAGTAACTTGTCACGTTATAGTAATTTGTTTTCGTGTTTATGTAACTTGTCTTGTTTTCATGCTATTTTAGATTGTTTTTATTGTATTGTAACTTGCCTTTATGTTATTGTACCTTGTTTTCATGATATTGTAACTTTTTCATGTTGTTGTAACTTGCCTTTATGTTATTGTACCTTGTTTTCATGATATTGTAACTTTTTCATGTTGTTATAACTTGCCTTTATGTTATTGTACCTTGTTTTCATGATATTGTAACTTTTTCATGTTGTTGTAACTTGCCTTTATGTTATTGTACCTTGTTTTCATGATATTGTAACTTTTTCATGTTGTTATAACTTGCCTTTATGTTATTGTACCTTGTTTTCATGATATTGTAACTTTTTCATGGTGTTGTAACTTGCCTTTATGTTATTGTACCTTGTTTTCATGATATTGTAACTTTTTCATGTTGTTGTAACTTGCCTTTATGTTAGTGTACCTTGTTTTCATGATATTGTAACTTTTTCATGTTGTTGTAACTTGCCTTTATGTTATTGTACCTTGTTTTCATGATATTGTAACTTTTTCATGTTGTAACTTGCCTTTATGTTATTGTACCTTGTTTTCATGATATTATAGCGTGACTTTCGGTCTTGTAACTTTTCTTGGTGTTAGTATAACATGCCATGTTAGTATAACTTGTCTTCATGTTAATGTCATATGTTTTCATGCTACTATAGCTTGTCTTTATGCTAGTATAACATGTGTTCATGGTAATGTAACTTGTCCTTATCTTAGTGTAACCTTTCTCTCTTAAAGTAACTTGTTCTCACGGTATTGTAACTTGTTTTCGTGTTTTTGTAACTTGTTTTCGTGTTTTTGTAATTTGTTTTCGTGTTTTTGTAACTTGTTTTCATGTTTTTGTAACTTGTTTTCATGTTTTTGTAACTTGTTTTCATGTTTTTGTAACTTGTTTTCACGTTTTTGTAACTTGTTTTCATGTTTTTGTAACTTGTTTTCATGTTTTTGTAACTTGTTTTCATGCTATTGCAACGTATTCTTATATTACTTATGATATATAAGTTGTTTTTTTCTTGATATTGTAACTTGTTTTCAATCTATTTTAACACGTTTCCATGTTATTTTAACTCTTTACATGCTATTTTAACTTATATTCATATTAGAGTAACTTATTTTCATGTTAATGTAACTTTTCTTCATGTTAGCATACCTTGTCGCCAATTTAATATACCTTCTTATCTCATTGTTAGTGGAACGTGTTTTCATGTTATTGTAACATCTTTTCATGTTATTGTGACATGTTTTAGTGTTATTGTAACATCTTTTCGTGTTATTGTGACATGTTTTCGTGTTATTGTAACTTTTTTCAAATTTTAGTTCTTTTGTAACTTGTTATCTCGTGATTTTAACTTGTTTCCATGTTAGAATAACTTGTCTCGTTAGTGGAACTATAATGTGTCATGTTAGTATAAATTGTCATGTTAGTATATCTTGTCATGTTAGTATAACTTGTCATATTAGTATAGATTGTCTTCATGTTAGTATAACATTTCTTCATGTTAGTATAACATTTCTTCATGTTAGTATAACATTTCTTTATGTTTATATAACTTATATTCACGTTATTGTAACAAGTCTTATGTTATTACATCTTGCCGTCATCTTAAGGCAACTTGTCTATATATTATTCTAATTTGTCTTCATATTTTATTTGTCTAAATTATCTTCATGCTTTTGTAACTTGTCTTTATGTTAGTGTAACTTGTCTTTATGTTAGTGTACCTTGTCTTTATGTTAGTGTAACTTGCCTTTATGTTAGTGTAACTTGTCTTTATGTTAGTGTAACTTGTCTTTATGTTAGTGTAACTTGTCTTTATGTTAGTGTAACTTGTCTTTATGTTAGTGTAACTTGCCTTTATGTTATTGTAACTTGTCTTTATGTTAGTGTAACTTGCCTTTATGTTAGTGTAACTTGCCTTTATGTTAGTGTAACTTGTCTTTATGTTAGTGTAACTTGTCTTTATGTTAGTGTAACTTGTCTTTATGTTAGTGTAACTTGTCTTTATGTTATTGTAACTTGTCTTTATGTTAGTGTAACTTGCCTTTATGTTAGTGTACCTTGTCTTCATGTTAGTGTAACTTGCCTTTATTTTAGTGTAACTTGTCTTTATGTTAGTGTAACTTGTCTTTATGTTAGTGTAACTTGCCTTTATGTTAGTGTAACTTGTCTTTATGTTAGTGTAACTTGTCTTTATGTTAGTGTAACTTGTCTTCATGTTAGTGTAACTTGTCTTTATGTTAGTGTAACTTGTCTTTATGTTAGTGTAACTTGTCTTCATGTTAGTGTAACTTGTCTTCATGTCAGTGTAACTTGTCTTTATGTTAGTGTAACTTGTCTTTATGTTATTGTAACTTGTCTTTATGTTAGTGTAACTTGTCTTTATGTTAGTGTAACTTGTCTTTATGTTAGTGTAACTTGTCTTTATGTTAGTGTAACTTGCCTTTATGTTATTGTAACTTGTCTTTATGTTAGTGTAACTTGCCTTTATGTTAGTGTAACTTGCCTTTATGTTAGTGTAACTTGCCTTTATGTTAGTGTAACTTGTCTTTATGTTAGTGTAACTTTTCTTTATGTTAGTGTAACTTGCCTTTATGTTAGTGTAACTTGCCTTTATGTTAGTGTAACTTTTCTTTATGTTAGTGTAACTTTTCTTTATGTTAGTGTAACTTGTCTTTATGTTAGTGTAACTTGTCTTTATGTTAGTGTAACTTGCCTTTATGTTATTGTAACTTGTCTTTATGTTAGTGTAACTTGTCTTTATGTTAGTGTAACTTGTCTTTATGTTAGTGTAACTTGTCTTTATGTTAGTGTAACTTGCCTTTATGTTAGTGTAACTTGTCTTTATGTTAGTGTAACTTGTCTTTATGTTAGTGTAACTTGTCTTTATGTTAGTGTAACTTGTCTTTATGTTAGTGTAACTTGTCTTTATGTTAGTGTAACTTGTCTTTATGTTAGTGTAACTTGTCTTTATGTTAGTGTAACTTGTCTTCATGTTCATCAACATCATCAGGTGACATGCTGGCTGGCGTAGGCGGTCATGTCTCTTCACAGCTCTCTGTCCACAGTATTATTTATCAAGGTCGTTGTTGTTTCCTTGCCGTGCCAGGTTGTCAAACTGTCTAATATTTTCTCACGTTGTCGCCCTCTGTCTCTGTTGCCTTCAATTTTGCCTGTTGTGACTATGTTCTCTAAACCTGCCTGTCTCATGAAGTGACCAAAAAAAGAAGATTGCCTTTTTCTTATATTGTTGATTAAGATCCGTTTCGCATTTGACTCTTTCAACACCTCTACATTAGTTTTTCTGGCAGTCCAAGGTATTCTCAGCATTCTTCTGTAGAACCACATCTCTGTTGCCCCTAATTTCCCACTTTCCTATTTGTTTATCATCCAAGACTCGCACCCATATGTTAGTATAGGGGTCATATAGCACTGCAGAACTCTTTCTCACCTCTAATGACAAGGTCATATTACGTAGTATATTTTTCATTTTTCTGAATGTTGTTTTCTGCCGAAGACGGATGTGTCGGGCAATAGGCGCAAATAAAACGACGACACAACACATTTCCATTCTCTGGGCTACATCCTTTTGGAAATCGAATCTAATCAAGAGATATCCAGTGGGAGTTTGAGAATGAACGATGAAGAAGAAGAAAGTGTTGTTTTTTCCTGTCCTATTCTGCTTCTTATTTCTGTTGAACTTCTTCCATCTGCTGTAATCGTTGTACCTAAATATTTGAATTGGTGGTCCTGTTTTAATACTATATCATTCACTTTGATCTTGCAAGGTGTGTTATTTTGTTTCTTTGAAATAACCATTACTTCTGTTTTCTTGATATTTAGGAAGAGGCCTTTCTCTTTAAAAAAAACAGGTCTGGTGAAAGCACGCTTCCCTGTCTGACTCCTTGTTTGATTTGTTGAAAAGGGCCAAAATTGATCTCCTACTCTTATTGCTGCTGTTTGTTGCCAGTACATGTTCTTGATTATTCTTAAATCCTTACTACCAATGTTCAAATTCTCTAGCATGTGTATAATTTCGCTATGTTTAACTTTATCAAATACCTTTATGTAGTCTATAAAACAGAGGTACAGATCTGTTTTACCTCTATAGACCTCTCTATTAGTGTTCTCAATATAAAAATAGCATTGTTGGTACCTTTGCCTTCTACAAAGCCACATTGTTCTGGACTTATTTCTGATTTTATTTTGTTTCTCACTCTCTTCATGGTGATTCTGAGAAGTATTTTGGTTATTTGGCTCATGAGGCTGATTGTACGGTGTTCTTCACATTCGGTGGTCCCTGGTTTCTTAGGTAAGGCTATAAATATGGACCTCATTAAGTCATCGGGTATGTTTCCACTGTTATGTATGTCATTCAGCAATTTTGTGATTATTTCAACTCAAACGTCATCTGAAGCTGCTAATTCTTCTAATGTGATATTGTCTGGACCTGGGGCTTTGCAATATTTCATGTGTCTTAGTGCCTCCCTTCAATCAATCAATAAAACCCATAACCCTTCAGGGTCGTAGGGGTACCACATTGGAAGCTTCAGCACACACAGTCCTCCAGCGAATTCTATCCTCAGCGATGCGGATGAGTGTGGAAATATCTTGTCCTGTCCATTCATTGATGTTGTCTGTCCATGCCTTTATTTGTCCTCCTCTGCTTCTTCCACCCTCGACAGTTCCCTGCAGTATTGTTTTGACAAGGAATCGTGCCTCCCTTACTACTGCTGTGAGTATTGATGGACCCTCGCCGTTATCGTGTATGTTTATCTCGGGTCTATTGTCATCATAAAGTTCTTTGATATATTCTGACCATCTCTGTACTATGTGATCTATTCCCATTAATACCTGCCTTGTCTTACATTTTATACACCCTGTAAATGTTTGCGTTCTCTTTCCTGTTATCATCTCAATTCTCTTATATAGTAATGTTGTATCTTGGTTGTAATGCAATTCTATTTCTGTGCATTTCTTGTTCAGCCAGCTTTCTTTTGCTACTTTCCATTTCTCTCATATCTCCTTACGTATTTTCTGATATTGCTCTATCTATATTTCCTTCTGTTGCTCATCAATTCTAATATTTCTTCAGTCATCCATTTTTGTTTTGATGTATGTTTTACTTCTGGTATTATCTCTTTAGATGTTTCGTTTATCGAATGTTTTAGCATGTTCCATTGATCTTCAATACTCTGAATCTTTGCAATGGCATTTTATCTATTATGTACAATTATGTTGTATCTTTCTTTAATGTCAGCATCTGATTTCAATAAAGCTAAATCTAATTTCATATTCCTTGGTGCTCTCTTGATCTTCTTTAATCTTATATAAAATTTTGCCACCAGTAGTATATCATGAACCTAAACAACACGCAAGAATTGAAAGACCTGGCAACACAAAGACAGAAATGGAAAGCTATGGTTTCTGCCCTATGCGCCGCCTATGGCCCTGGAGGAACATAATAACAACAAAAGTATATGATCACTGTTGCAGTCAGCACCTGGCCTTGTTTTCATAGATCTAATACTGTTTCTATGTCTTTTAGAGACTAAAATGTAATCACTTTGGTTCCGTGTGTTATCACCTGGGCTAATCCAGGTACACAGCCTTCTTGGATGCTGCTTGAACCATGTATTCACTATTATTAAGTTATGTGCCTGTGCCCACTCTATCAATAAATCATCTCTTTCGTTCTTAGTTCCTAAACCAAATCTTCCTGTCACATCTTTTATGTCTGTTTCACCTACTTTTGCGTAAAAGTCCCCCATTACTATAGTTACATAATGATTTCTACACTGTTTCATTGCGATTTCTAGATCTTCATAGAAAATGTCGATGTCCTCCTCTGAACTGCTTGATGTAGGTGCATATACCTGCACAATGTTGATATCCAACAGTTTTCCTGTTAGTTTAACTAATATTACCCGATCTGATATTGCCATGAAACCCTTCATCGTTTTTCCTGTTTCTGTGTCTAATAATCTGTGTCTTCATGTTAATATAACCTATCTCCATGTTAAGGTAACGTGTCTATCTATCTATGTTAGTATAACTTTTCATCATTTTAGAATAATTTGTCAGGATAGTATAACTTGTCAGCATGTTAGAATAACGTGTCATGTTATTATAACTTGTGATCATGTTGGAATAATTTGTCATGTTATTATAACGTGTCATGTCGGTATAATGAAACTATTCGATTGATATAGCATTCGTTCATTCGTTGTTACATGGGGGGTAGAAATAAAGTACTTCAAGTGTTATATTTTTCTTTCGTTGGTTTGAGATTATATGGAGAAATTATATTCTCGTGGTCTATGAAAGCAAAATATAAATCTTGGTTATGTTCTATCGCTCATTTTATAGTTTTTCATTATGATTTTAATGTGCCCAAAATTAGTTCCTTTAATATTTTTGCTCTAGTAGTCGACGTATCTGCTCCTTCTTTGCCACGAGCTCCCGCATCTCCAGAACAATAAATCCACAGAAGTCTCTTTAAATTAGAACAGACAATGTAGTCGACACACTTATGTCTAAGATAGTGACTAAATGTCTAGACACACTTATGTCTAATAAAGTGACTAAATGTCTTACTCGACACACTTATATCTAATAAAGTGACTAAATGTCTTACTCGACACACGTATGTCTAAGAAAGTGACTAAATGTCTTACTCGACACATTTTTGTCTAATAAAGTGACTAAATGTCTTACTCGACACATTTATATCTAAGAAAGTGACTAAATGTCTTGACACACTTATGTCTAATAAAGTGACTAAATGTCTTACTCGACACACTTATGTCTAAGAAAGTGACTAAATGTCTTACTCGACACACTTATGTCTAAGAAAGTGACTAAATGTCTTACTCGACACACGTTTGTCTCTAGAAAGTGACTAAATGTCTTACTCGACACACTTATGTCTAATAAAGTGACTTAATGTCTTACTCGACACACTTATGTCTAAGAAAGGGACTAAATTTCTTACTCGACACACTTTTGTCTAAGAAAGTGACTAAATGTCTTACTCGACACACTTATGTCTAATGAAGTGACTAAATGTCTTACTCGACACACATTTGTCTAATAAAGTGACTAAATGTCTTACTCGACTCACTTATGTCTAAGAAAGTGACTAAACGTATATCTTGATTATCGTATGATATATGATACTCCTGACAACATGCATGTATTTCCTTCCACATTTTTCTTAGTTATTTTCTATATTGTACTTTAGGTCTGGTTTGTTTCTTTCCCTTTATATTCCACTTTTCTCCTTTATGTGATTTTTAGGTCTTGCATGTTTCCTCGGTGGCTTCTCAAAATACAACACGTTGGCCATCTATGGACTACCAAAGTATTTTTTCTAGCCCACAGGGTTTAACTAAATGTGTTATATGCTCTGGAGACAGAACTCTAAATCTACTATTTATAACTCTAAAGGACTTTATGCAAAAGCTTTTCCCGCTCCATGAAATACGAAAAAAGGTTCAATTCAGTCCATCCGCACAAAAAAGGTTGCCTACCTCTAGTCTACCCTCAAATGTTCACCTTAAAATCAATATCATGTCAGATAAAATGTCTATGTTTTCCTGTTTCTTTGTATTATTTTTCGATTTCTTTTTCTCCTCATTCAGTTGAATCTCACATTTTAAAAAAATCTATTTTTTCTGAGATATATTATGATCTGATAATGAAGGACTACATTTCGTTAAGTTATGCCAGTTTGGCCAATCCCTCTATATTTAAAACATGTGCAAGATGAACCAAATGTAAAAAAAAAAACGAATTTCGTCTGTTGCCGCTGCCAGCTTGTGACTGATTGTACTAGGCCAGGCCATACATCTTCAACATCTTTTGATATGCAAGAGATGGCCCGGCCTACACCTTTGTAGACATAGCAGACCTCATTTAAATAGTTATTTAAGGACAAAAACATATTTTCAACCGAAACACATTAATCATTCTCGTTTTTGTTTACTTCCAAAATGGCCGTTATAAAACTTCAGTGCATATCCGCCTTGTCCTACCTGTCTCCTTATATAAAGCTAGTCATTGCATATGTTCCCCACTGCGACACTTGTTTTGAACGTAATCCTACAGGTGAACAAATACTGCTAGTATATTTTTCATGCGTATTAAAACTCACTGATTTAACTTTTTTTTAAATGTTCTGAATTTTCGAATTGTTCCTTCCAGCACCGTATCCTTGACTTCCAGCATCGTATCCTTGACTTGAAATGTGATATTTCAGAAGGATTCAGGTTTTTGAAAACAAGTGATACGGACATTTATTAAGAATTAGTTATATAGAATACAAAACAAATATATTCGTCCAGCAGCGTCAAACTGTACCAGTTTGGCAAACGAGCGTGCTCCTACAGCTCTCGTACTTGAGATTTAAACATCTGGTTATTCTTGTATTCAGAATGGAATTATCACACACCAAGTTTGTATACCTGTTTTCACCTTCAATACACAGTGTTATTCAATATTGGAGGATTAATTCTGCTGCTAGTTCTATTGTATCAAGAGATGTGTATATTATTTAAAGTGCAGACAAGTGAAATTAGCTGCCCACATTTTACCAATTTTGCTTTTTTTTTTTTTTCGTTACCAAGTTGCTTCAGCAAGATATTTACCTGGTGTCCAGCAGAGCAGAACTACAAATCAGTGGTAGGCTTTGTCCTGCGTGACACACTAGACAAAACAAGCGCGACAACGTACTGTAACCCAGGTAGTCAGCAGCACACAGGCCAACTTTGTCTTGATTGACACACCAGACAAACAGAAGCACGTACCGTAACCCAGAAATGCAGCAATTATAGGCCACACCGCTCTATAGTCACAACAGAAAATACTACTCATGTGGAAGACAGGTAATGAAGTCCTACTGAATGATGACTAAAACACTACACACTATCACTAACGGATGTAAATATGGTACATATAACAAAACACAGAATATAATCTACAGATGACAATACACAGGACAAAGTCGACGTTTCGGACCAATAGGCCTTTTTCAAGATACGGACATAACATACAAACATAAAAAAACCACAAGTAAAAATGAATGCGTATCCGAGTGAAATGTGGTACTAAGATGTACCCCGTGGATGCTGAGGTCAAGGCACTAATCTGCAAGAATACCGATGACACAGTCACAACAACCAGACGTTCACATAAGTACACATTCTGTCTGGTACGCAGACATTTAGGTGGTGATAATGTAGATCAAATAATGTAGATCAATCAAGACAGGTCATTTTTTTCATATTTCAGCTGATATTATGGTTGATATAGAAAGCACCGATGACCACCGAGCTTTAAGCTGACGTAGACACGAGAAGAGGAAGAAACATAGGGCCGGGCAAAAATTGTCATAGCTGTCAAATTGCAAATACGCCGCTGTCACATGCGTATCTTGTACTGGAACGCGAGTATCAACCAACGAAGCACTGCTCTCGAAAAGCTCATATACAGCGCCGACATTAATCGCTTTGCAAGAGACTAACCTTTTACAGGCACGATTTCAGTCACCGGATTCACAGCCTTCTACAATCGGACACACCTTGGTGAGGCAATCATTGTATGTAGCCGTATAACGGCATCCATGATGGACATGTCTCAGTGGAACTGCACAGAGATGCAAGTTCACGCTGCCAGGATACAAGCATCGGTACGTGTGGTCATCCTAAACGTGTATTCTTGCAATAGCAAGATAGACTAAACGCCGTGGGAAAGTTTGCTCGATCAAGACGAAAAGCACATTGTTTTTGCGGAGATTTCAATGCCAGAGGAAGACAGTGGGGAAACGACATTACCAACAAGCAAGGGGAAGACCTCGACAATGCTTTTGTAACCACTCTGGAGACACTTCCGACAGCCTTCAAAGTAATAATAACACTCAATAGAGAATGTATAGAATGGTGTCCGGCAGTGGTGGAGTCGGACCTGCTCGCTCTGATCGGTGAGAACTCCAAGGAAGAGAATATGATTATTTATACAGATGGGTCGGTTAAGAGACACATCTGTAGTGACTGGGTATTAATGACTCTTCTTCTTCTTTTTCTGCGTTCGTTCTCAAACTCCTGCAGATTAGCAGAATGTAGTCCGGAGAAAGAAATGCATTGTTTCATGGTTTACATCATTGCTGCGATATCTGCGCCTTTCGGTCTGACACATCCGACTTCAGCATGGCTTCCGGTCACTGAACCTATATGGGATGGGACAGCCAACTCCATCCCATAACCTCCTTAGTCGCCTTTTACAATATTGGTGGTAGGTAAACAGTGTTGCTATTCTTTGCTCCCCTTTCGGGCTCCGGCAACACACGGGCGATTAACGACTCAGAGGTGAGGGGAGACCATAAGAGAGGAATGTGGTGTACTTGCTCTGACTACAAGCAGCATAACAATGGAGATTTTGGCAGTAACCAAGTCTGCGAGTATGCCTGTATACTCGGTGACTCGATGAGCATGATTGTGAAAGTTCAGGCGGGATACATTTGAGATCAGTGGCTGAATGCAATGAAGAATTCCTGTGTGCGTAAAATATATATTATTTTACTATGTACCTCTTATATAGATTGTGTGCGTAAAGTGACTTTTGGGGGGGTAATGAGAGAGCAGATAGGTTAGCCGCAAACACCGCTACTACGGCTGTTGGTGGAGCGATGGATTGGGCCGCCATTTTGAACACCCTATGGGAAAAAACACAAACAAATTACTGTATAAGTGACGATGACTATTGTTCCATGACTAGAATAAAGGAATTTGGTTTGAAATGTGGTGTCGCTAGAACGGAGCGGTTTCGTGAGCAAGAAAGAATGATGGTCAATCAGCGGCGTACTGGGACCTTCAGTCAACCTGTAATAGCGGCTACACTCAAGGAGAGGTCTGAGCAACTTTGGACATCCGGAGTGCAGTGACGATGATCCAACGACTAGCTAACTAACTAACTAATAGATAGTGCAGGGAACACAGCCCCGTGGATGCTGAGGTCAAGGCACTAATCTGCAAGAATACCGATGACACAGATGCTGTTATTTACACGGACAGGTCGGGCATCCGTCACCACCGATGTGCATGGGTCTTTACTGCCAGATCACAAGGAAGAACAGTACACGAAGCCAGTGGTAGCTTTACCGCAACAACAAGCAGTCCAACAATGGAAGTAATCGCCGTAACTCAGGCGTTTAACTGACTGGAATAGCAAGCCTATTCCCGTGCGTGCATACTAAGTGACTCTCTGAATAAGTTTCAGAAAGTCAAAACAGGTGATGTACTTAGTAAATTGGCGGAGTCATTAGAAAGAGCTAAACGCGGGCATCACAACGAAAACTCAAGCTTATCTTTGTCTCCAGACACACGGGCGTGGAGGGAAACGAACAGGCTGACCAATTAGCTAGCATCTCCACCATAAAAAATGATTATCCTTTAGACTGAGCAGACGTACTCATTGCTCTTCGTAAGTACTCACGATCAGAGAATTTTGAGATGAATGAGCATGAGTCAATATCGAGAATGCGCGAATTGGGAGTGAGGATGGGCGTGGCCTATAGATAACCCCAGACAAAGATTTCAAAAGGAGAAGTGAACCAACGTAGAACCGGAATCATCAGCCGCTATACCCCGAGAGATTTACTGAAGCGACGATCTGAGCACCTATGGACGTGTCCGGTGTGCGAAGCCTTCATCAAGCCTAATACCTAAGCTTTGACTTTCAGTACCGTATTCTAGACGTCCCTGCATCGTTTCTTTGAGTTCCAGCACCGTATCCTTGATTTTCAGGATCGTATCTTTGATTTCTAGCACCATATCCTTGATTTCCAGCATCGTATCCTTGATTTCCTGCATCGTATCCGTGACTTCCTACATCGATCCCTTGATTTCCAGCACCATATCCTTGACTTCAAGCACCGCATCCTTGACTTCCACCTCCGTAGGTGGGTGGGTGGGTATGTAATTAGGTGGGTTGTTGGATAGGTAGATAGATATTCTCAATTCCTAATCGATATCTTTCTACTCCGTAGCTCATCGACTCATAAATTTTAGTATCTCTCTTTTATATTTCTCAAAAGACGTGTTTAAAATATCTAACTATATGACATGTCCTTGTTGAACGTTGTCCTCACTGCCAGTCTGAAGGCCTCTCATTCTGTGAAATCTGTACAATCTCCTCATATTCCATATTTAAAAGGATGCCTCCGCAGCCGAGAGGTTAAAAGATCTTCTCTGTCCTGTATCCATCATAATCTTGGTCTGCCTCTTGTTCTTCTCCTTGGAACCTTGACCACCATGATGAATCGTTCAAACACTCGTGTCTTTTGTCTATTCCCTGGTGAATGATGGTTGATAGTATCCACACTTGCCGTTAAGCGTTGAAGTGGATGCTTCAGCTGTCGTTACAAGGCTATATTTGTCGCCTTGGTTACATTAAGTCCATATTTGATCAAGGTTATCTTGACGTTTTCTATCCACCGTTTTCCTCGTCTACCTTTGACCTTAAACCCGGATATTCGTGTGTTATATGCTCTTGCTGGTATTTCCTAGAACATACAAGATTAGGAACATCTTGTGTAATAAATCATTATCAATGGAATTAAGAAAGAACATACTAAAATGCTACATAGAGCCATACAGTTAAATGTTAGTGAAGCATGAACAATTGACAACATTGTAAGAAAACAGCTGGAGGCCACAGAGATGTGGTTTTATAGAAGAATGTTGAAAATATCATGGACAGCTAAAAACAGAGTAATGCTATAATTCTACAACTGGTCAATTCAAATAGAGAAGTTATTAACTGTAATAGAAGACGACAATCACAGTTTCTGAGTCATGCCATGAGAAGATGTGGGCTGGAGAACATCGTAACAACTGGAAAGATCGAGGGTAAGAGAAACAGAGGAAAACAACGTCAGAAAATATTGGATGGCTTGAAAGCCTGGCAGCATGCAGAATCATCAGAAACTATATTTAACTGTATAACAAACAGAGGACTGTGGAGAGACATGATCGCCTACGCTGGAATGCATAGTACTAATGAATGAATGAACTGGTATTTCGTTTGGGTTCATTCTCATAAGGTAACCGAACCATTTTCCTTGCTGTCTTTCAATATACGAAAGTTGGAAAGCAACATCAAACCTACAACAAAGACTAAACGCCTTTGAAAACAAGTGTCTTAGACGACTTCTGAACATCCATTGGTCAGACTTTAAATCAAACACAGTTGTCAGACAAGAAGCAAAGCAAGAATATGTATCCATCTATATTAGACATCGTCGCTGGATCTACATCAGACACGCGCTACGAATGGATACTGAAAGATTCCTCTGTCACGCTTTGATGTGGTCACCAAAGAGCAAGATAAAACGAGAAAGACCAAAAGGTACTTTACGTAGAACTATTACAAGGGAACGTTTCACCACCGGTATCAGAAACAATGAAGACCTAAAACAAATTGCAATGAAATGCGAGACATGGACATCTGTGACGTCCGCCCTATGTGCCGTCTTTGGCCCAAGAGGAATAACTAACTATATAGTAACAATTACAGCTTTTATCAGATACTTAATTTCACATGTAACGAATTACTTCAGAGACTGTTACGGACCATGTTTAACATTTGGTGTTTATTTCAAGCACATTTTCTAGAATATTTATCTTTATTACATTTCTTAAATATTTAATTTCTTCCTCTCACTTGTTTTGTACCTATCTGTAAGATCTTCTTTTGATGTTTTGTTATATATTTAACAGTCATATTCATTTTTTGTTTGATATCTCAACAGTTTATATCAGCTTATGAAGATGTTCGTGCTTGTACTCGCGGCTGTTATATGTGTGTTCTTACACGCAGGTTGGTTTTAACAATTTCTGTGTCATTTTATCTACATGTATATCAGCCATTTTAACTGTGTATGCCTGAATGTTGTATGCCTGAATTGTGTATGCCTGAATTTGTATGCCTGAATGTTGTATGCCTGAATTGTGTATGCCTGAATGTTGTATGCCTGAATTGTGTATGCGTATGAAGCAATAGCAAACTACTGAGATGTATATAAATCCACGAAACTAATGATGACCACAAGTACGCTTCAAGAATAATTTGCAGTTTAACAAGTCTACGCAGGAAGTGTTTTGTCGTGCAAACATGTTTGTTAAGCTTGTTTCATAAATACCATGGTTTATGGTATGCCTCTTAGCCTGGTATCTCCTAATTGCACATGTGCTTCCTTGGTCAGCATTGTAGTCCTGCGAGATGAAAGACATCACCCACCCAACCATTTTCATTTTCCAAGCCCCCATATCTTCACCTCAGGAAGCTGACCTCGATCCATCATTTTTTTTTGGTCTGCCTCTTCTCCTTTAATAACCGACCGTTCCTTGCGCAATAATTGTAGACAGTAAGCCAAGTCTTGTTACATGTCCAAATCAAACAAATTTACACCGTTTCACCGCAACCAAAAGTGATTCTTGATAACCTGCTCGTTTGGTTTTTTTCGCTGCTGGACGAATATATTTGTTTTGTATTCTATATAACTAATTCTTAATAAACGTCCGTATCACTTGTTTTCAAAAACCTGAATCCTTCTTTCCGTGTCTGCATTGAGTTCCAGCGTTTACATTTGTATACAAGTATACCTATCACTAGCGATCTGAATAGATTGATCTTTACTGTGATACTGTACATACTTTTCCAAGTTATAGTCAATCTTGCCATTTCAGATAAATGTGAAGATTAGTGAGTTGTAAAGCGAGGCTGTACCCTCACTCTCCAATGTGTGTCTCATGCATAGGTGGCTGGCGTCGCTTCGAAAAAGGAGAAGATTGAAACTTGGAGTGAACTGTTAGACTGAATGAACGTAGGCGACCCAAGTCCGAGTTGAGTGATTACCGTTTCCCAAAACTAAATTGATACTTCGAGAGATTTGATCTTGGTTTCACAGGGCATGGCTTGTGATAAACTCTCCTGGCACTTGACGGATACTCAAAGAAAATACGATGTTTCTCTAGTAGCACCACCCCTCTCCCACCCCCCCCCCCCCCTTGGGTAAAAAACATTGTAAAATAATTGACCGAGTGTTGATTTATAACATCAATCAATAATCAATAAAACTCATAACCCTTCAGGGTCGTAGGGGTACCACATTGGAAGCTTCATCACACAGAGTCCTCCAGCGAATTATATCCTCAGCGATGCGGATGAGTGTGGAAATATCTAGCCCTGTCCATTCCTTGATGTTGTCTGTCCATGTCTTTTTTTCTCCTCTGCTTCTTCCACCCTCGACAGTTCCCTGCAGTATTGATTAAGACAAGGAATCGTGCCTGCATACATGTCCGAACCATGCTAGTTTTCGTCGTTTCACTATTGAAAGCAATGGCTCCTGGACACCTGCACACATCTCTACTTTATTTCTTACATACACATTGGTCTTATGTTCCCTATAGGAAATTCGTATAATTCTTCTGTAGCATTTATACTCGAAAGCCTGTAATCTTCTCTCCATGTCCGCAGTGAGTGTCCAACTCTCACAACCATACAACACAACGGAAAGCACCAGCGACCTATACAGTTTGATTTTCACTCCAACACTGATGTTGCTTTTCCAAATCACAGTTAGCCTTGACAAGGACTCTAAAGCCATATTTATAACATAAAATAAACTCAAGACAACTTCTCATACTACCCCCTGCCAAATATAGGAAATAAAAACTATATCGGACATAATTTATAGGTATAGAAACTAGCAAAGTTAAATTACTTAATTTGTATGAACATTCTAGAAGACTCTATCATGAATTCCATTTCCGTTTTACAATTTCTGTGTATTTACCTCTAACTAAAACGGTATTCATTTCCTCGTGGTAAGAATGGCATGTAATGTACTAGTGGTAAAAATAACATGCTGTATTGTACTAATGATAAAAATGACATGTAATGTACTAATGACACAAATGACATGCTTTATTGTATTAATGGTAAAAATGACATGCTTTATTGTATTAATGGTAAAAATGACATGCTGTATTGCAGTAATTATGTAATGATAAAAATGACATGCTCTATCGTACTAAGCATATGATATGTTATACTGGTAACATTCAGAAATATATATTTTTTTTCCTGTTTTTCATTACATGTGTATTGATATATCTAAAAAAAAATTAGGAGTGCCTGCTGTAACAGCTCAAGAATCCCCGTCGTCCATCTGTAACGGTAGCCGTGCTCTGATTCCCCACCCAACGCTATGTCACAGATACACGAATTGCTCTAAGGAACCCGTTAACACATTCTACAGTTACCTCAGAGATTACGAAGAAGAGTGTCCATACCCTCAGCTTTTCGATGTTGTGGAAAACATATGTAAACATTTCCGAAATGCTACGTGTGGTTCGGGAAGAAAAGCATACAAGGATCCCTGTAAGTCTTACTTTACATATTTACTTACTTTTATTTAAACTATTCTTACACTAACTTTCAGTAATTCCTAATTATCTAAAACAAATATTAACTCTTTAATTACCACACGCCGTTCAGGAAGTATATACGTTACGAACGTATGCCGTAGACAACTTTCTATTTAATACAGTGTGTAAAATGTCTGTAAGACAGCAATAAATCCCTCCCTTCAACTCCCTAATGGGAAACATGCAGTATTTCATTGTTTATTTTTTTTTTATTTTTTTTTTGTGTGCACTCATTCATTTACATTGCTGGTTGCGCCATTTCCTGATTTGTAGGTATTTAACGCTGATTTGTTTAATGTAATTTACACTACAATATTTAGGACAGTTGCTACTGCTCAAGTAAATCGCATATTGGCTAAGTCAGTCCTATGACAACAAAGTTATTTCTTGGTCAGCGCATAAAGTTAATTAGCGATCTACTAAGGCACTGTGTACATTTTCACAGTGTACATTTTACCATGAACATACACAACTTTCAATGACGTCATATTGAGAAAATATTTCATTCCAAATTCAGGGCACAGCAGAGTTATAGACAACCTATATCATTGAAAAGCGAAATCATTTTTATTCGGCCACTTGAAGAAAACGTTTCTCAGTCTAGGCTTCCTAAGACTAAATTTATTAAATAAAACTTGCCTCAGAGTGTCTTAAACAAAACTAAATTTATTACACACAAATTGCCTCCATGTGTCTTATTAAACAAAACTAAATTTATTACACACAAATTGCCTCAATGTGTCTTATTAAACTAAACTAAATTTATTACACAAAAATTGCCTCAACGTTTCTTAAACTAAACTAAATTTATTACACACAAATTGCCTCAAGGTGTCTTATTAAACTAAACTAAATTTATTACACACAAATTGCCTCAATGTGTCTTATTAAACTAAACTAAATTTATTACACACAAATTGCCTCAATGTGTCTTAAACTAAGCTAAATTTATTACACACAAATTGCCTCAACGTTTCTTAAACTAAACTACATTTATTAAACACAAATTGCCTCAAGGTGTCTTATTAAACTAAACTAAATTTATTACACACAAATTACCTCAATGTGTCTTAAACTAAACTAAATTTATTACACACAAATTGCCTCAATGTGTCTTATTAAACTAAACTACATTTATTAAACACAAATTGCCTCAATGTGTCTTAAACTAAACTAAATTTATTACACACAAATTGCCTCAATGTGTCTTATTAAACTAAACTACATTTATTAAACACAAATTGCCTCAATGTGTCTTAAACTAAACTAAATTTATTACACACAAATTGCATCAATGTGTCTTATTAAACTAAACTAAATTTATTAAACACAAAGTGTCTCAAAGTGTCTTAAACTAAAATTTTCTTCTTTTTCTTCTTCTACGTTCGTTCTGAAATTCCTGCAGATTAGCAGGATGTAATCCGGATAACGATATGCTTTGCGGTTTACAGCTTTGCTGCGATATCTATGTATTTTTGCTTGATACATCTTCTTCTTCTTATGCGTTCGTTCTCAAACTCCTGCAGATTATCATGATGTAGTCTGGAGAGCGGAATGCGTTGTGTCATAGTTTACAGCATTGCTGCGATATCTGCGCCTGTCGGCTTGACACATCCGACTTCAGCATGACTTTGGGTCACTGACCTATATGGGATGGAACAGCCAACTCCATCCCATAACCTCCTTAGTCGCCATTTACATTATGTGTGGATGTGTGGAAGGTAAAGTGTTGCTATTCTTTGCTCCCTTTTCGGGCCCCGGCAACACACGGGCGCCTGATACATCTAATCTCAGCAAAACGCCTGGTTGCTTTGATACTAATTATGACGGGACATCTGACTTCATTCCATAACCTCCTTTGTTGCCTCTTACCAGACGCATGGAAAGTTAACAGTTTTGCTATTATCTTCTCCCCTCTCGGGCCCCATCAGATTTAACGTATTTAGTCTTAGAGTTAGGAGAGTTGTGTGTGTGAGAACAGACTGGGGCTATGTTAACGTTAAGTAATACGTACATTTCAGTTGTCCAGGGAAATAATGAAATCAGGTACGCACGTGATATGGAATAGACCCTAGCACCCATCATGACACATGCGGATGATGATGATGACAATGATGACAATGATGATGATGATGTAATGAATAATGATGGTGAGGCATGTATGCCCAATACAGTTGTCGGCTTCTATTACAGATTTTACAAATAGGTCTGATGTCAAATTCTTCTTCTTCTTCAGCGTTCATTCTCAAAATCCTGCTGGATCTCTCCTGTAGCAGTACTACAAGATCTCCAGCAGGATGCAGTCCAGAGAGTTGAAATGCGTTGTGTCGCCGTTTTATTTGCGCCAATGACCCGACACATCCGTCTTCGGTAGATGATGTCAAATAAAATTGAATTCTCTGTGCACAAATTTTACATCCTCCACACCACTCTCAAAAAACATTAAAAAAATACTTAGACTTGACAATTTGTTACGTATCTTTAGGTGATTATTCCAAGAACCAATGCCCGAGAGGTCGATGTGAACCATGTATATCCAGGATCCCCTCATGTGTCGGATTGCCTAATGGCCTAAACGTAAGTGGCGACTTGTCTGATTTGTTAATTCTTTACTGTAATTTAACCCTATTTTATGTTATTATAATTTTCACATTGAACTGTCTATGTTTCTATAATTTTCACAGTGAACTGTTTATCTGTAATTTTCACAGTGAACCGTCTATGTATCTGTAATTTTCACAGTGAACTGTCTATCTGTAATTTTTACCGTGAACCGTCTATGTATCTGTAATTTTTACAGTGAACCGTCTATGTATCTGTAATTTTCACAGTGAACTGTCTATGTTTCTGTAATTTTCACAGTGAACTATCTGTAATTTTTACAGTGAACCGTCTATGTATCTGTAATTTTCACAGTGAACTGTCTATCTGTAATTTTTACCGTGAACCGTCTATGTATCTGTAATTTTTACAGTGAACCGTCTATGTATCTGTAATTTTCACAGTGAACTGTCTATGTTTCTGTAATTTTCACAGTGAACTATCTGTAATTTTTACAGTGAACCGTCTATGTATCTGTAATTTTCACAGTGAACCGTCTATGTATCTGTAATTTTCACAGTGAACTGTCTATGTATCTGTAATTTTCACAGTGAACCGTCTATGTATCTGTAATTTTCACAGTGAACCGTCTATTTATCTGTAATTTTCACAGTGAACTGTCTATGTATCTGTAATTTTCACAGTGAACTGTCTATGTATCTGTAATTTTTACAGTGAACCGTCTATGTATCTGTAATTCCGTAACTTAGCAAGGACATGTGGGTATTACCAGATTAGATTCATGAGCACACAGAGTTCTCTTGCGATTTCTATCTTCAACGATGAGATCTTGCTCTTTTCTGTGTTAATCTCCATTCCGTACTTTCTGATAACTTTTCTGTGTTAATCTCCATTCCTTACTTTCTGATAACTTTTCTGTGTTAATCTCAATTCCTTACTTTCTGATAACGTGTCTGTGTTTATCTCCATTCCTTACTTGTTTATAACTTTTTTTCCAACGTTGCTGTTAAATATTGTACTTCTTGTTCTGATCCAGCTATGAAATAAGTATCTCTAGCAAAGCGCAAATTACAAATAGGGTCGATTTAAACGTGCTGTAGCCCTGAAGTGTCTCCTGTATGATGTGCTCTAGGTATATGTTTAAAAGGACTGGATATATGCATCCCTGCCGAACTCCCACATCGGCTACCCTTAATACATTGTAAAAAACAGGAAGCAAAATTAAAGAGTGATTGCAACTTTAATTCACAGGCCTATTTCCTCTTCTTCAGCGTTCATTCTCAAATTCCCACTGGATTTCTCTTGTAACAGGACAATGGTCCTACAAGATTTCCAGTTGGATGTCGTCCAGAGAATGGAAATGCGTTGTGTTGCCGTTTTATTTGCGCCAATGGCCCAACACATCCGTCTTCGGCAGGACAGGCCTATTTAAGGCCTCAAAGAAAAACTGTTGTTTTATTGCATACAATAGCTTGGAAAATGTGATCGATAATCTAGGAATATGAAAATGGATAATTATCAAAGGTTCAGAGACTTCTGAATAAATTCTGAATATCGGGTATCAACAGAAACGGAACACAAGTAAAGAAAAAAATCACTGCAAAGCAAAAGAATCAATGTAAGTCGTCCTTCATCAAGCTATACAGAGACATATGAAGTGTGTCTAAACACAAAAAAATATTTTTTTTTTACAAAACCGCCAATAGACTAGAAACGTCGAATATCGTTCGTACTTGAAATACTTGATGAATATTAGTCTGCTTATAGAAATGAAAAAGAAGAACATTAAAGTTTTGAAATTACTGAAATTAAACGAATGGTGGCTTCTAAATACCATCATAAGAAGGAAGCTACAGTATTTTGGACACTTAAAGCAACATGATGATATCGAAAGGCTGATTCTAGAGGGCAGAGTGCCGGGCAAGAGAAGAATAAGAAAATCAAGAAGACGATGAACCAGCGACATCAAAGAATGTATGCACATGTCTTTGGGCAATGCAGGCCTGCTTGCCCGAAACAGAGAGGCGATCAGATTATCCACAACGAAGACAACGTACTGGAAAGAATATGTCACTTGATATACTTGATTTATAGGAAGCCACTCAAACCAATGAAAAGAATTAGCTTTACTTGTGTGTACCTCCAACTAATGTGTTGTGATATTTTTCCGTTTATCATGATGTGTTATATCAATTTTCTGTTTGTTTTCCTAGCGGTCTCATTAAAAATGTTACACTCGCTTTCATTATTAGGGCGCTGGTCTTACTTATATTGAATAATTTTTATTGTAGAGAAATATTGAGAAGCTACTTCAAACAATTAAGTGCATAAATAGTCTGCAACCTTTATGTGTTAGAGCTCCTGATCGAACCTTTCTGAGGTGGAGACTAAACGATTTGTTTAGAGTTCCATCAAGATCCAAACAGTGTTTCCACAAGCGAAATCCTTGGCGATTTTTACATTTCCAGTTATCCTCATTAATTCTCTTCTGGATATCTTATATGTATCACTTTTAGCGCTGTTATGTGATTGAGAACAGTGCCATTATGTGCTCGTTGTATAAAGCGATGTCAAATCTGGGATTTTTTTGCTAGATTTGGGGTTTTGGGCAGTCGTCTGTAGTGTTGGGTTTATTTGTACAAATGTGCATAATCTGGGTTTTTTTATGATATACATGTACTTGGAATTTAGCTACATTGCGGGTAAACTATTCATTACTTAGAGATTATTTTTTAAGTCATTAAAAGTATCAAGAAAATGATGGAATTGCGCACGGAAATGGGCAATTACTTTTTCTTTTTTTATTCTTCTCCTTTACGGGGATTCTAATCATTTTTATATTGAATTATATAGTATGTGATTATCTGGGGTTTTTTCCAAGGCGATTTAGATTTATTTCTAAATCGTCAGTGGTAACACTATTCGCGTATTTTTTGTATGCTCCTGGTAAAGACATTTGGTGGAAACTGTGATTTATGTGTGTTTCCTGTGATCAGAAAAACTTCATTATCGTGTTTTCAAATTTCTCCTGTCGAAACATTGTTTAGAGTCTGTAGATGGAGGTTTTAAAATTCATGACATGGTGGGGGGGGGGGGGGGGGGTATTAAATATTATTTTTGGGGGGTCCAATCCCAAAAAAAATTGGAAAGACTAATCTGGAAAGACTAAGTCAAACGAGACACTTTTCTTCTTCTTCTGCGTTCAGCATCTGTGGTCATGCTATAACCTCAGGCCCTTATGTCAAGACGAAGTCCACCGTCTTCTCCATGTCAGAGTGGCTGCCCCATAGCTTTTTCCTGAATTCTGTATCCTCTGACCAGGTCTGCTGTCTCTGCTCTTTGTATGTTGTGCAGTCTTGAAGTATGTGTTCCGGGGTCTGGGTTCCGGATCCACATGGACATTCATCTGTGTATGAGATCCTTAATCGGTAAAGGTGACCCAACAATCTGCAGTTGCCTGTTCTAAGGCGAAATATTGTGGTGTGTTGATATCTTTGGAGGAGATGTATTGCATCATGTTCGTATTCCCCTTCCATTTGTTTCTTCCACTATTCTGTGTATGTGTTGCGGATTATTGTTTTTGCTTCTCCGTAAAACGAGACACCAAGACATGAGATAAAACAAGAATACATCGTAGACGTTATTAGAAAAAGGCGTTGGGCATACATCGGTCACACACTCAGAATGAATGAAGACAGAATTCCACGTCAAGTCTTTACATGGTCACCGAGTGGCAAGAGAAAAAGGGGAAGACTAAAATCAACACTGAAAAAAACTATTGAAAAAGACATCACAACAGCTGGTATGGCAACGAACGATCTGGAATAACTGGCTGTTGATCGATAAGCATGGAGAGCTATGACATCTGCCCTAAGTGACAAGCTTAGCAAAAGAGTAAAGTGATGAAGGTGATCCTAAGAGACGGACCTACATATTAAACGAAACAAAATTGACGTGAAAAGAACTAAATGTTTCCAAAATGGGAATCCCCGAAGAAGGAGACAACATAATGGGAATCCCCGAAGAAGGAGACCATACTGTT
Organism: Meghimatium bilineatum; assembly: GCA_034231615.1. Taxonomy (NCBI): domain Eukaryota; kingdom Metazoa; phylum Mollusca; class Gastropoda; order Stylommatophora; family Philomycidae; genus Meghimatium; species Meghimatium bilineatum. The sequence goes on from CM067318.1 coordinate 9,097,146, forward strand.
CGTATTAATTATGTTTTTGATTATGTCCCTGCAGTTAAAAACTAAACACTAACCCGGTGTGTATTATTTACCCACCGGCGCAAAATGTTTTTCAACAGTCACGTCTGTACCGTAGCATAGTAGGTAAACATTATAGTTTGTTCCCCGTGTATGTCCTTGCTTCTGATAACACACATTGCAAAGATAATAATTATATTATTGATCTGATCCCAATTACGGAAATCTTTGTGTAATTTGGAATACAGCGGTAGAGAATACTCAAATATCGGCGCAAAGTTCTTAAAAAGTGGGAAATATATGTTAAATCTTAGGATTTGACTTTTTTTTTTACTTCATGCCATGCGAAAAATTTACCATCAGGACCATCACATCAAAACAGTAGCCGATCTTTCATGTGCTGAATTGTTCTCAGTATAAATATTTATATAACAATTTCCCATATTTACGTATTATTTCTTCTGGCAATTTGCGAGTTTGTATAAGAGCTTTCTGTTCATTTCTTTAACATATTTCTCATTTTTCAATTATAATCCACTTATTATCCACATTTCAGGCCCATCCATTTAAAATGTGGACACCTTACTACATGCTATGTGATACAGAGAGAACTATCAGCTATAATGTATGTTCAAGACACTTCCTAACGGGTTCCATAGCTATTTTTTCCCCCATAAAAAGAGCATGTGTTTCTCGCTTTGAGGTTCCAAAGGAATACGGTGGAATGGAGCCCATTTGTCATGGCAAGGAGGATGGAAAGTACCCGGTTACGGACAAACCAGAAGTGTACTACGTTTGCCCTGGCCCACTTGTGTTCTACTGCTCCGTTGGATACATATTTAATGAGACCACTCAGAATTGTAAGAAATCGTTCTGTTATTAAATATCTATAATGTCGTCAATGTCCACAGTCTAGACAATGTACAAGGGCTAGTATATGTCAAACGTCTAGTCAATGTCTAAAGTTTAATCAATGTCCACAGTCTAGACAATGTACACGGGCTAGTATATGTCAAACGTCTAGTCAATGTCTAAAGTTTAATCAATGTCCACAGTCTAGACAATGTACAAGGGCTAGTATATGTCAAACGTCTAATCAATGTCTAAAGTTTAATCAATGTCCATAGTCTAGTCAATGTCCACAGACTAGTCAGTGTCTAAAATCCAGTCAATGTCTACAGTCTATTCAATGTCCAGAGTCCAGAAAATGTTCACAGTCTAGTCAATGTCCATAGTCTAGTCAATGTTCACAGTCTAATCAATGTCTACAGTTTATACAATGCCCAAAGTGTAGTCAACGTCTACAATCTAATGAATGTCTAATTTCTAGTCAATGAGTCCATGTCTACAGTCTAGGCAATGTTTACAATCTAGTAAATGTCTACATTCTAGTCAATGTCTAGTCTAGTAAATGTCTACATTCTAATCAATGTCTTAAGTCTAGTAAATGTCTACATTCTAATGAATGTCTAGTCTAGTAAATGTCTACATTCTAATCAATGTCTTAAGTCTAGTAAATGTCTACATTCTAATCAATGTCTAAAGTCTAGTAAATATCTACATTCTAATGAATGTCTAAAGTCTAATGTTTGTTTGTTTGTTTGTTTTTCGTTCGCTCCATTGTAACCATCACGGATATCCGTGCGATTTCCGCCGGGAGCGTGATTACGTTGTGCCACCGTTATGCGCCTTGTAGGCCTAGCACATCCGATTTCGGCATGCCTTGACAATTCGGGTGGGCTACCCTTAGCCTGTGACAGCCTCTATATCTGTCTCCAGGCACGCGTAGTGGAGACTCTTCGCCCAGACGATTTTTTGCTCTCGTCTGACTCGAACGAGGTGTTCCACTGTCTATGAACTTGCCTCGTGTAATTGGACGTGCTGTGCCTGTGCCCATTGGGTACTGAACCGTTTCTCATCCGTGAGCCTGGTTCCTTAAGGGGAAGAACTCAGCAGAGGAGTTGGACCCTGGCTCTTTCGCCCTCTTAGCCGAGGAGTCATTCACCGACATCGTGTACCCCTTGTCCAAGTTCGAGTCTCACACCACGCGTTTGAGAGCAAGGCGTTCTCGAGCTGTGCGTCCTTGTCCCAATAGCGCCTGAGCCCATCAGATACTGAACCCTTTCTCTCTTCAAGTGTATTTCCGGTGTAGGAAAACCTGACAGTAGAGTTGGGCCAGCGCTAAATCGTTGTCCCTTTTGTGCCTGATCGAATCGAGTACGGAACCCTTTCTCTCTGCAAGTGTACTTCCGGTATAGGAAACCTTGACAATAGAGTTGGATTAGGTCTTCTTTCTTTACCAAACGCCAATGAATGGGTCTGGGTCTCTGCCTGTAAGGAACACAGGTAACTAGAAGCTCGTCTCAAGCTGACGGAGCTTGTAGTTCCCCTTTCTTATGAACTTTTCATTTTCTATTTGCAGTTCGCGCTGCCCTCTAGCGCTGTTCTGCCCTTTCATTGTTTCATTGTACTCGGTATGAAATCTATTTGTCTCTCGTCATGCATCTACCTTTACGTGCATTTTACATTGGCCGCCCCTCCAATGTTCGGACTGGACTGACTAGCTTCACTGTATGTCGACAGTGTCGCTATATGTGGTGCTGCTGGTGGTGTCGGAGATATTGTCTGTCTCTTGTGCAGTCAAATCTCTTTCCATCTGCTACCTCCACATTCTCGGACACGATCCCCAAATGATTTGGCCAGAATCAGCACGAGCTGCTGTATTTCTGTTTCCAGGGTGCACCGCGTGGAGGTACATTTGGGATCTTGGTTATCTGCTAACCCTGGGTCCGCCTAGAGCAATGCGTTCCCTTTGCACCCCTAAAGTCTAATAAATGTCTACATTCTAATCAATGTCTAAAGTCTAGGAAATGTCTACATTCTAATCAATGTCTAAAGTCTAGTAAATGTCTACATTCTAATCCATTTTGCTATTTATTTTTCATTAAAACGTCTCACTTTATTTCGCGTGTTTTGTAGCATATTTTTACTGTGTTGTCTTGTGTTTTATCACACGTATTACTGTGTTGTATTGTGTATTATCACATATATTACTGTGTTGTATTGTGTTTTATCACACGTATTACTGTGTTGTATTGTGTATTATCACACGTATTACTGTGTTGTATTGTGTTTTATCACATATATTACTGTGTTGTATTGTGTTTTATGACATATATTACTGTGTTGTATTGTGTTTTATCACACATATTACTGTGTTGTATTGTGTTTTATCACACATATTACTGTGTTGTATTGTGTTTTATCACACGTATTACTGTGTTGTATTGTGTGTTATATTTTTTATTGTGCTGTATTGTGTTTTATCACACATATTACTGTGTTGTATTGTGTGTTATATTTTTTATTGCGATGTATTGTGTTTTATCACACGTATTACTTCTTGTTCTCTGTACGGTGTACGAATATGGTTGCGTCTGTGAGTCTCACCAATGACCCACTAGATAAACCACCCATGCAACAGAAAACATTAGTAGATGACATGCCGTCATATTAAGGCTCTCTTATGGAAGCTTTGTAGTATGTCCTCTATACAATTATAGACCCCCTCTGAGTAGAAGGGTCCTTTAATAGGCATTACACTAAGCCGAAAGTTGAAGTGTCATGAGTATGAAATAAAGCTCAGAAAAACTACCCCACTGCACATAGGAAGTAAGAGCTAATCGCTCGCAATTCCGTCGGTTCTCAATCAGTCGTGTTCTCTGTTCATACTTATTGATAAACAGTTTTACTGCACTTCTATCAATTATTCTACATCCTATTCAAGATATTAATGATAAGTTACCATATGCTACTGACATACAGAATAAACACATCATTTCATCATTGTTTTAATTTACTCTGGTTTTTGTAATTAGGTGTGCCTAGCTCAGCGCCAGAATCTCTGAAATCAATCTGCAACGAAAGCCGTGCTCTGATTCCACACCCAAAATTATGTCATAGATTTACAAACTGCTCCAAGGAATTCGTGTACAGATACAACATATATATCAGAGAATACGAAGACGAGTGTCCATACCCTCAGCTTTTTGACATTGTGGAAATGAAGTGTAAACATTATGACAACGCTACGTGTGGTTCTGGAAGAGAAGCTGCCAAGGACCCCTGTAAGTATGAATTTATAAATAAATCTAATGTCTCAAAATAGGTTTCTGAAACCAGAAAAAACATCAAGAATTACGTAATCCGAGCTAAATTTATCAGACACAATTTCTTTTAAATCAGCTATTGTTAAACACGTCACAAACATCTTCTTCAACTAGGATACTTCAACGTCTTCAACTAGGATACTTCAACGTCTTCAACTAGGATACTTCAACGTCTTCAACTAGGATACTTCAACGTCTTCAACTAGGATACTTCAACGTCTTCAACTAGGATACTTCAACGTCTTCAACTAGGATACTTCAACGTCTTCAACTAGGATACTTCAACGTCTTCAACAACGTCTTGAAACTAGGATAGTTCAACGTCTTCAACTAGGATACATCAACGTCTTCAACTAGGATACTTCAACGTCTTCAACTAGGATACTTCAACGTCTTCAACTAGGATACTTCAACGTCTTCAACAACGTCTTGAAACTAGGATAGTTCAACGTCTTCAACTAGGATACGTCAAAGTCTTCAGCAACGTCTTCAACTAGGATACTTCAACGTCTTCAACTAGGATACTTCAAATTCTTCAACAACGTCATCAAACTAGGATTCTCAAAGACAACTTTATCAAATACAATTTGGCCATATATTGAAAGCCATGCAGCACAATAGACGGATAGTCAAGAGTGATATATTTCCACTTGTGCCATTATGGGTGTTAGGAAAGGGGAGAAATTCAGAATTGTCTGTCTTTGACCATTTGAGTCGCATTGGTCATGGTCAGTCATTGTTTCTTTAAGGGTTTTTTTAATGTTCTCTGCCAATGTAATTCTTGGTTGGTTGGTTGCTGATACAGAGGCCCATGGACTCATGCCCTATGACCCAATGCCATTGTGTGATATACGCATGTGTTTGTGCGCTGCTGTTTTTTTTTTCATACATGTTTTAATGTCATTATAGTTCTAGATAGTCTGTGGATTTTCTAACCATACCGGGCCAGAGCCAGAAAATAACTATCACACCACCAGGTAGGTAGGTTTTACTTATGCACTGCTCCGAGCCACTGCAGCCAAGATAGGGTTCACTGTGATCATTCCCCTCCACCAATTGACTACTGGTTATGCCAACTTCTCTATTGCTCCAGAAATGCAACCAAATGTTCAAGTCAAAAGGATTGTCATTTCATGAGTCACTATGTCTCTATGATCACATTTCATGAGTCACTATGTCTATGATCACATTTTATGAGTCACTATGTCATGAGTCACTATGTCTCTATGATCACATTTCATGAGTCACTATGTCATGAGTCACTATGTCTCTATGATCACATTTCATGAGTCACTATGTCTCTATGATCACATTTCATGAGTCACTATGTCTCTATGATCACATTTCATGAGTCACTATGTCTCTATGATCACATTTCATGAGTCACTATGTCATGAGTCACTATGTCTCTATGATCACTATGTCATGAGTCACTATGTCTCTATGATCACATTTCATGAGTCACTATGTCATGAGTCACTATGTCTCTATGATCACATTTCATGAGTCACTATGTCTCTATGATCACATTTCATGAGTCACTATGTCATGAGTCACTATGTCTCTATGATCACATTTCATGTGTCACTATGTCTCTATGATCACATTTCATGAGTCACTATGTCTCTATGATCACATTTCATGAGTCACTATGTCATGAGTCACTATGTCTCTATGATCACATTTCATGAGTCACTATGTCTCTATGATCACATTTCATGAGTCACTATGTCTCTATGATCACATTTCATGAGTCACTATGTCTCTATGATCACATTTCATGAGTCACTATGTCATGAGTCACTATGTCTCTATGATCACTATGTCATGAGTCACTATGTCTCTATGATCACATTTCATGAGTCACTATGTCATGAGTCACTATGTCTCTATGATCACATTTCATGAGTCACTATGTCTCTATGATCACATTTCATGAGTCACTATGTCATGAGTCACTATGTCTCTATGATCACATTTCATGTGTCACTATGTCTCTATGATCACATTTCATGAGTCACTATGTCTCTATGATCACATTTCATGAGTCACTATGTTTGAGTCACTATGTCTCTATGATCACTATGTCATGAGTCACTATGTCTCTATGATCACTATGTCATGAGTCACTATGTCTCTATGATCACTATGTCATGAGTCACTATGTCTCTATGATCACATTTCATGAGTCACTATGTCATGAGTCACTATGTCTCTATGATCACATTTCATGAGTCACTATGTCTCTATGATCACATTTCATGAGTCACTATGTCATGAGTCACTATGCCTCTATGATCACATTTCATGAGTCACTATGTCATGAGTCACTATGTCTCTATGATCACTATGTCATGAGTCACTATGTCTCTATGATCACTATGTCATGAGTCACTATGTCTCTATGATCACATTTCATGAGTCACTTTGTCTCTATGATCACATTTCATGAGTCACTATGTTTGAGTCACTATGTCTCTATGATCACTATGTCATGAGTCACTATGTCTCTATGATCACTATGTCATGAGTCACTATGTCTCTATGATCACTATGTCATGAGTCACTATGTCTCTATGATCACATTTCATAAGTCACTATGTCATGAGTCACTATGTCTCTATGATCATTATGTCATGAGTCACTATGTCTCTATGATCACTATGTCATGAGTCACTATGTCTCTATGATCACTATGTCATGAGTCACTATGTCTCTATGATGACCACATCCAAAAGAAAAACATTGCAGTAAGTTTCCCTCCTCCCAGTGCTGCACAGTACATCTCTGGCTCCCTCCAAACCTTCAGAGGGTGCATGCATATATAAAAATAACAAAGTATAAAACACAATACAACAACAATATAAAAGCATGAAAAGCATATTTGTATATATGACATGCTGCTAAAGTGGTATAAGAGTAGAACATCGATATACCGTCATATTATCTACTAACCAATATTCAGAAACAAATATGTAGATTTAAACACCAAAATAACACTATTCTTCTTCTTCAGCGTTCATTCTCAAACTCCTGCTGGATATCTCTTGTAACTGGACAATGGTCCTACAAGATTTCCAGTTGAATATAGTCCACAGAATGGAAATGCGTAGTGTTGCCGTTTTATTTGCGCCAATGGCCCAACACATCCGTCTTCGGCGGTATAACACTATTCAAAGCGATTATTATGCGAACGATGTGCTACCAATGCCCCAAAAAAATAGATAATAACAGCACAAGACAAACGTAAACTTGTGACAGCTGAAATGGCATGCTTAAGCAGAATCCTAGGAATATCGCTAGGAGACAGTGAGAAATGAGAACATTAGACCCCAAAAAAAACGGCACCGCCCCAATCTTGGAATACATCAAGAGACAACAGATCAAATGGTTTGCATACATCAGTAGACTACCACCAGACAGCATACCACAGCAAGATATGCTACACAGATACAGTGAAAGCAGACCTAAAGGTCGACCACAAAAACGATGGACCTCCGAAATAAAAGAGGTCCTTGATTTTTTTATATAATTAAGCAGAGGGGGCCCTGAATTTTGACAGCTGTTGTCAAGTCAGTTGTTGTCAAGTCAGTTGTTGTCAAGTCAGTTGTTGTCAAGTCAGTTGTTGTCAAGTCAGTTGTTGTCAAGTCAGTTGTTGTCAAGTCAGTGGTTGTCAAGTCAGTTGTTGTCAAGGGTACAAAAATGGACTAAATATTATTGACTCTTTTTATTGACACCACATAACTACAACTTATTAGTGGATGTAGTATGGAGAATTAAATGCCTTGTAACATGCTTTACAGATTAGCTGCGATAGTTCACATACTATTATATACCGGTTTTTCTAAATGTCTTTTGTAACATTATATGTAATGTTTTTGAATTGTTTCTGCAATGTGAATAAACTTGATAATTGTATGATTCAACTTCAGGTGATTATGTCAAGAACCAATGCCAGACAGGTCATTGTGAAGCGTGCGCGACAAGGATCCCGTCTTGTGTTGGACTGTCTGACGGCATCAACGTAAGTAACAATTCATTCTTCTTCTTCTTCCACGTTCATTCTCAAATTTCTGCAGACTAACAGGATGTGGTCAGGAGAACGTAATGGGTTGTCTTGGTTTACAGTTTAGCTGCGATATCTTTCGTAAAAATGTGTTGTGTAATGAATTATGACTGCAAGTTATCATCAACTCTCACCGGACACGTCTATATGTACTCCGATCCTCGTCTCAATAAGTCCATCAGATTATTAGTTAGTTAGTTATTCCTCTAGGGTCAAATATGGCACATAGGGCGGATGTCATAGATTTCCATGTCTCTCGTTTCGTTGCAATTTGCTTTAGATCTTCATTGTTTATGATACAGATGGTGAAACATTCTCTTGTAATAGTTCTACGTAAAGTTTCCTTTGGCCTTCCTCGTTTTCTCTTGCCCTTTGGTGACCACATCAAAGTCTTTCGGTATCAATTCGTAGCGCGTGTCCGATGTAATTCCAGCGACGCTTTCTAATATAGATGAATACATATTCTTGTTGTGATTCTTGTCTGGCAACTGTGTTTGATTTCAAGTCTGACCAACGTATGTTTAGTAGCCTTCTAAGGCATTTATTTTTTAAGGTGTTTAGTCTTTGTTCTAATTTAGATGTTGCTTTCCAACTTTCGAATCCATATGTTAATGTTGGAATTATGCATGATTTGAATATTTTTAGTTTCGTGTTATTTCTTAGTGTTTTTTAATGTCAGATATTTGATAGTTTATTGAATGAGTTATCAATCAATCAATCAATAAACCCGCAACCCTTCAGGTTCGTAGGGGTACCACATTGGATGCTTCAGCATACAGAGTCCTCAGGCGAATTATATCCTCAGCGATGCGGATGAGTGTGGAAATATCTTGTCCTGTCCATTCATTGATGTTGTCTGTCCATGCCTTTATTTGTCCTCTGCTTTTTCCCCCTTCGACAGTTCCTTGCAGTATTGTTTTTGACAAGGAATCATGGCTGCATACATGTCCAAACCATGCTAGTTTTGAATGAGTTAGCAACCAGTGCAATACGGTGTTATATCTCTGTTGATGACTCTCATGTTGATAGCTTGCTGCCAAGGTATGTGAAGTTGATTTTTTCAAGAGTGTTGTCGTTTAGTTTGATGTCCATTGGTCTGTTGCATCAGATTATAACGGCCGACAAGTCCAGTGAGATGCTGTTTTTTTCAGTCGTTTTGTATTTAATATTTCCCTTTATTTACTGTTCCGATCTTTCCATCAATCTCATGCAATCTTTAGAGTGACCATGGTTCACACTTTTGAAAAGTCTAAACGTAAACATACATTTATTTCTCGAATAACGTAAACATACATTTATTTCTCAAATGTCCTGCACATACATTTATTTCTCAAATGTCGTAAACATATATTTTATTCTTAAATGTAAACATACATTTATTTCTCAATTGTCGTAAATATACATTTATTATCTAAAATGTTGTAAATATACATTTATTATCTAAAATGTTGTAAATATACATTTATTATCTAAAATGTTGTAAATATACATTTATTATCTAAAATGTTGTAAATATACATTTATTATCTAAAATGTTGTAAATATACATTTATTATCTAAAATGTTGTAAATATACATTTATTATCTAAAATGTAAATATATATTCATTTCTCAAATGTCGAAAACATATGCCTAGTTCTTTACTTATTATTTTCATTTCAGGCCCACCCTTTGAAACTGTGGACTCCATACTTCATGCAATGTAACAAAGAAAGAACTTTGTCCTACCACATGTGTTCAAAGCATGTTCCAACAGACTCTCCTTCTATTTTCAATCCAATTAAAAGGGCATGTGTTTCTCACTGGGAGATACCAAGAGATCAAGGCGGATTGGAACCCACATGTGATGGCAAGGAAGCAGGAAAGTACCAGGTTACTGATAGACCAGATGTTTACTACACGTGTCCTGGGCCATATATGTCTTACTGTGGTGTAGGATACAGCTATAATGAGGTAGTTCGGTCATGTGAACAGGCAGTTCAGTTATAATGAGGTAGTTCTGGTCATGTGAGCAGGCAGTTCAGTTATAATGAGGTAACTCAGTCCTGTCAACAGTGACTCACGACAACAAATCTACAAGCAGAATCAGAAGAAAGCCTTCATTCGTGATGATTTGTATTTTTTCCGTGCGTTTCGTTGATCACTATTTATATACTTAATGTGATTTTCGTTGGTGTTAGCAGACTTAATTATGACCAAATTGATGCAGACTATTGTGACAACAGACTTAATTATGACCAAAGTGATGCAGACTATTGTGACAACAGACTTAATTATGACCAAATTGATGCAGACTATTGTGACAACATACTTAATTATGACCAAATTGATGCAGACTATTGTGACAACAGACTTAATTATGACCAAAGTGATGCAGACTATTGTGACAACAGACTTAATTATGACCAAATTGATGCAGACTATTGTGACAACAGACTTAATTATGACCAAAGTGATGCAGACTATTGTGACAACAGACTTAATTATGACCAAATTTATACAAACTAATGTGACAACAGACTTAATTATGACCAAAGTGATGCAGACTATTGTGACAACAGACTTAATTATGACCAAAGTGATGCAGACTATTGTGACAACAGACTTAATTATGACCAAAGTGATGCAGACTATTGTGACAACAGACTTAATTATGACCAAATTTATACAAACTAATGTGACAACAGACTAAATTATTTGCTAAATTTAAGGATACCGTTGTGACAACAGACTAAATTATGACTACATTTATTGATGTTATTGTGACTACATTATGACTACACTGATGTTGACCATTGTGACAGCAGTCGAATTTGTGACAAAATTGATGGAGGCCAGCCATTACGATTAAATTAGGACTAAATAATTAAGATCATCCAGATAGCCTAAATTATGATTAAATGGATGGAAATTATTGTAACAACAAACTAAAATATGACTAAATTGATAAAATACCTTCGTTACTATCAACTGAAGTATAACAAAATGTGCTTGTTGTTCAACCTCTAACACTAAACTCAAATTTTTCATGTAAATTTGTGGGCATTTTCGTTCAAAACGTAATGTTCCCACAAAAATTCGAATTCGAAAAAAATGGAATTCGATAGTCATCCATAGCTACCTGTTCATATATCATAGGAATTCATGCTGCACAAGAAATTCAGGATCTACATTCCTCGTAATTCTTTGGACCAAAATACACAAATCATATGAATGTGCATATGTTCTAATTAGAAAGTTTTCAATTTCAGATGCCAGATTTGGTACTTTTTTCATAGTGCCCAGTATCTGATGACGTAAACCTAATTACGCAACCTAATTACTAAAGCTGTAAATTACGTAACCTAATTACTAATGTCGTAAATTGCGTAACCTAATTACTAATGTAGTAAATTGCGTAACCTAATTACTAATGTCGTAAATTGCGTAACTTAATTACTAATGACATAAAGTAAATTCCCACAAGTCTCTGGCCCAGTTTTGTTGATCAATTCTTCTTTTCTTGTAGTGCAAATTTGTTTAAATATTGAGCAATGTTAATTACAACATTCATCAGCAACCGGTTACACATGCATTAGGCACATGATGATGATGATGATGATGAAATAATCACTTCTGCTGTGAGCAGATAACTCTAGCCAATAACTTTTCTGACAAACGCAAAGGTTCTCAGATCTGTAACTGCGACGACACTCAAGAGTCATTGTCTCTTAAGCATGATTGCGTAGTTAGTGGGGGGGGGGATCTATAGATGCATGTGTAGTCCCCGAATGGAGAGATTCGCGCGCGCTAGTATCCGAATATTACCACGTCCTGCCAGGAGGAGCACAGCTTTTTTTTGTTTCTATCTCACGTGATGATGATCATTTGTCACATCCGCTTTTGAAATTCAATTAGAGTTAATTTCTTTGACTATGAGTTGTAAATGGCTAATAAGCCCTATTCTGACCACAATTGTTCTTCGACAATTCGGGCATGGGATCACCCCACTGTAGATGGTTTTTGGCCTAACCATGACTTTCTAGTTACTCTCCGCTGTTGACCTGCTACATTTCTCCTCTTTTCACAAGATTATACCCCCTTTTTTTTAACTGTAGATCACACTGCAGCTCTATTTTCTGCAATTTCTTTCTATGTAATGTATCATGGTATATTTCAACGGCTTTCGTTGAGACCTTTAACGATGTCGCGCTACAGAAGTACTTCACTTTTGGGTGAACTATATTTTATAAAAAATATATATTAGACAGAAATGAGTGGAAACATCGCTTTTTCTGCATTAATACTTATAGACCTGATTATTACTGTTTAATAGAAATCCCTAAACCAACGGAGGTCACTATGTCTGTCCTAATATCTGCATAATTGCCATTGTTTATAAAGAAAACTCCTTGGAAGGTCTGTCGGTACTTGCTACTCATGTTGTAGTATAGGAAGATATTGACGCTAGAGTTGACCGCTTGAAATACGAAAGCAAACGACCACGTTGCAAAAAAAACATTCATATACTTCCCTATCAGATGAAACTCTGGCTCAAAAATCGTCACCATGGAGATAGCAGTACCAGGGGCGTAGCATATAATGAGAACAGTGGCTATTAACACAACCATTTTCATAGTTTTCTTGTCTCTTGTGAAAAGTCGTTCAGACTGTTCGTTTTCTGATGTCGCACTTCTCCGCCATTTTGATTTTTTCCCAAGTTTGGTGACGAGAATAATTGTCAGAATAACAACAACAACGAATGATATGATTCCAGACGTCGAGGTAAATATAAAGACCAGGCTTTCCTCACTTTCTTTACCGCTCCGAGTCAAAATTCCTACGATAGTTCGGTTTTTGTCCGGATAAAACTTCCAATCCAGAAAGGACACACAGTAATCTGGAGACAATGTCAATAAGTTGATAAAAAATATGAGAAACATTGTAAATACTGTTTTTCTCGTGGTAACAATGTACTTGGCCCTTAGAGGTAAAGATATCCCCAGACATCTTTCCGCAGTTATAAAGACGGTAATCCAACCTGTTATTCGACTGAAGCAGACGTGAAGCCATCCACCAACCAAGTACTGCACTTCGCCTGGGACAAAAGGCAGATGAGCTTTCTCAAACAGAGGATTCATACAAATATTAAACCATTGAAGGGTGATAAGACAAAGCAGATCAGAAATAGCGAGGGCAAAGAACGCGATGTTAATCGTGACTGCAAATCCTTGCTTATAAAATACTGTTATATTGATAACGTTGGCCACAATTCCTGCTAAACCAATAAATGAGCTTAAAAAGATGAAATTTACGAGCTTAAATATTTCTCGTTGTTGGCTGCTCAGTTCAATAAATTTAGATGCATGTGGAAATGTTGAATATTTATAAGTAACAGCGATGTGAATGCTTTCTTCTAACATCATTTCTGATTGGCTGTGTCCAAGTGTGTAAGGAATGTTGTCTAGAGGAAGCTTGTAGTACTCACGTTGAAGAATGTTTCACTGCAATACACATTGTTAAAAACACAAAGTATTATTATTTGTGCAAATTATAGCATGAAATAACGTCTACGTTTCGAATAAAAGGTATTTAACAAGAGAGGAATGGGAGATACAAATAACTTCAAATAGTATGGAACAGTAGGAAAGATGAGCAACAACAAAAAACAGTTCAGAAAAGGTATTCTATTTGTGACGCACAGATCTGCATGATGTGTTATCTATGGCGATTTTTAAGCAGCATTCTTCTTCTTCTTCTGCAGCGTTCATTCTCAAACTCCTGCTGGATCTCTCTTGTAGCAGAACCATGATCCATTCTAGATTTCCAGCACGATATAGTTTAGTTACTGTTAGTAACTTTGCCCTACCATACATTACTGTTAGTGACTTTGCCCTGTCATACATCAGTGTTAGTGACTTTGTCCTGACATACATCAGTGTTAGTGACTTTGTCCTGACATACATCAGTGTTAGTGACTTTGTCCTTACATACATCACTGTTAGTGACATTGTCCTTAAATACATCACTGTTAGTGACTGTATTCTTACACCTAACTATAAGATCTCTATGTAGGCACTGCATGTGCAACCTGTTTAGTAGTTTCTCCTAATTAATGTAGGCTGACCACTCCCACAGAAGATTGTACCGAAGACACAAGTTGTGTAAACAAAGAGTTTAGCTTTTATAGTTTATTTTCTGTTTCTCCAGACCCTATTTTTTGTTATTTTTTCATAGTTGATGCAGTGCCAATCCTAATTCTTACTGCTTGAACCAGGGAAAATTTATTGTTGATTGGGCATCCTAGATATGTCATCATCATCAGGTGCCATGCCGGCTGCGTAGGCGGTCATGGCTCACCGCAGCTCTCTGTCCACAGTATTATGTATCAAAGTCGTTGTTGTTCCTTGCCGTGCCAGGTTGTCAAACTGTCTAATATTTTCTCACGTTGTCGCCCTCTGTCTCTGTTGCCTTCAATATTGCCTGTTGTGACTATGTTCTCTAAACCTGCCTGTCTCATGAAGTGGCCAAAAACAGAAGATTGTTTTTTCTTATATTATTGATTAAGGTCCGTTTCTCATTTGTCTCTTTCAACACCTCTACACTAGTTTTTCTGGCAGTCCATGGTATTCTGTTGCCTCTAATTTCCCACTTTCCAGTTTGTTTATTGTCCAAGACTCGCTCCTATATGCTAGTATAGGAGTTATATAGCACTGCAGAACTCTCTTTCTCACTTCTAATGACAAGGTCATATTGCATTATATATATTTCATTTTTCTTAAAGTTGTTTTTGCATGTCCTATTCTGCATCTTATTTCTGTTGAACTTCTTCCATCTGCTGTAATCGTTGTACCTAAATATTTGAATTGGTGGAAGCTGTTTTAATACTATATCATTCACTTTGATCTTGCAAGGTGTGGTATTTTGTTTCTTTGAAATAACCATTACTTCTATACTTGTATAGAGTTATAATGCTCGTGTCTCTCAAATCCAGTAAGACCTGTCCTTCAAGCCAAAGTAATGTTGGCAATTGATGGAACTGTTGTGCACGTGTCAATAGAGTATATGCCCCAATGCTGAAGAAGGCCCCAAATTGAGATGTCTTCACTAGAGTCAACATCACAAGCATTCATAGAATGCTGAAGAATGCCCAACTGAGACGGGCTGGTTTTACTGTGCTCTTGTCTAATCATCGTCATCATTAAGTCCCATCTCCGTAACGAAGGTTGGCTACAACGTATCTCCAACATCCCGTCTCTTGTCTTGGTGGTGCACTCTGCTAGATTTATCCTGTAACTTATCAATGTCTAATAAACGTATCAAAACAGCTGATGTATTGTAAGTTCCTCAAGGGAGAAACAACTAGCCGGTAGTCCGATGAAACGATTACAGGACTTTCTCAAAGTGTCTCTACATAACTTCAACATTGCGTCACATCCTGGGATGTGCTACTCATAACCGCCCAATGTGGTGCAACAACATCAGCAACGGTGATCCAGCACAGCATTAAGGAGAAGAACCACATCTCAGAGGCAGGGAGAAACGCGCAGCACCACGCAACAGAATAACAAAAACACAGAAGCCAATCTGGATCCCAAATGTGACAGGGGATTCTACGCCAGGATTTGACTTTTCAGTCACGTCCGTAAAACACCAGAAATATGTAACAACACAAGTCTGAAATTGCTGTCATCATCGCCTGAGATAAACGACTTATGTATGTCTCTTCCACTCCTGATGCCGTCATTAGGAATTGTCTGGATTTATGGCTCATATCTCGGATTTACGTTTAGTCGTCTCCTGAGCACCTTTCATTTTCTATGAGCAGTGTGTTTCGTCGCTGACGATTTGGTAGATCTGTCACAGCGTTGTTTCAGAGTTTCTAAATGGTTAAACTGTGTTCTAATCTATCACATTCAGATGTAGAAATCACATATTCTATCAGAAATACACTGAAACACCGAAAACTACTACCCGGTCTAGAGGCTGGCCGAAAGACATCCAACGTGTCCGCCATCAAAACATACCAGATCCTAGGACACATGACACGTATTTTAAAGAACAAAAATGTAAACATAGACACTAAAGTTACATTATGCAAGACTAACATTATTCCATCATTATTTGTGCTACAAGTGCCATACCTGGACAATGACTGCACAAGACAAAAGAAAAATAGTGACAGCAAAAATGACATGTCTACGAAGAATACTCAGAGTGGCATTAAGAGATAGAATTAGAAACGATAATATCAGACAGATAACCGAAACAGTTCCAGTATTGGAACACATCAAAAGATAACAGATCAAGTGGTTTTCACACGTTTCCAAACTACCGACACATAACATGCCACAAATGGTCATGACACAAAAACATAACGGTTATAAAGCCAGAGGCAGACCATGTAAAAGATGGATCACAGAGATCAAAGAAGCCACAGGAACAAGTTTATAAACAGCGCACAAGAAGGCCATCTCCAGAGAACTCTTCCACCCCTGACGCCGCAAGGCAAACAAGAGCCACAGCTTATAGGTAGATCTCGGATTTTATTTTAACTTCATTTCAAACACATTTTGAGCAGACATGCTGAGGATGAATTGACTGGGGGAGGGAGTGTCCAGCTTCATGCGGGTCTTAGAAAGGATAAGGCTTTGTGAAAAATTGATAAATTCTAGCAAAAATTAGAAACAGACAATCAAGTTTTGTTAGGGTATATGTGATAACAGGAGGAAAGTAAAAATATCATTGATGACATTTAGTAACCACCGGGAACTTCAAGGGGAAAAGAGACAGTTCACAGAGTCATCAACTGAACTTATTTACAACACAAGAGGCGGAGAGCTGTTGAGAAGCATGATCGCCTACACCATTCTAATATGATACGTGATTTATTGACTGCAAATTGATACAATTAAACTTACATAATCACGTGAGGTGACATCTTTTTTTCAAGATACCAGTACTTGTCACGTATATCGATTAAGGAATGACGTGGGCCTCGTGGCCTAATGGATAAGGCGTCTGACTTCGGATCAGAAGATTGCGAGTTCGAATCTCGTCGGGGTCGAAATTTTTTTTCTTCAAATTTTTAGTTCTTTTGTGTATTATTGTTGTTATGTTATGTTCCTCCAGGGCCATGGACGGCGCATAGGGCAGAAACCATAGGTTTCCATTTCTGTCTTTGTGTTGCCAGGTCTTTCAATTGCTGCGTTTTGTTTAGGTTCATTGACATGCCTTCTCTATTAATGGTTCTTCGTAGAGTTTCTCTAGGTCTCCATCTTCTTCTTACTCCAGGTGGCACCCAATATAGTGACTTCTGGGGAATTCTTAGTCTGTTCATTCTGAGAACATGGCCGATGTAAGTCCACCGCCTTTGTCTAATGAAGGAAGATATATAGGTTTGTTTGCTTTCCTCTCTTATAGTAGTGTTAGATTTAAAGTCACTCCACTTAACATTCAGAATGGTACGTAGGAATTTGTGTATTATTAAACAACTGGAAAACATATTTTATGCCTGATCAAGGCCGTAAAAATGATTACTTTGAGTGAGGGATGTGTCAACTATAAAAAAAACTTGTTTTAAAAAAAATCCGATTTCGTCTATAAATTTCACTTACTAAAACTTCATTAAATTTCACTAGTACTAAAGGTCATGTCTAACTACACTTCGTATGAAAAAAGAATTGTTAAAGGAAATAACGATCAAACAAATAAAATATTTTGGGTATATTAAAAGATGACACCTTGTTGAAGACCTTACTTGAGGGTAAAATTGAGGGATGCGAACAAGAAGTAGGCAGAGATACAAGTGGGGGAGTGACGTCACGAGATGTGCAGGTTACAGTCTAGCAGAATGCACCACAAAGACAAGAGAAAAGGAAATGTTGGAGGCCTGTTGTGGCCATCTATCGTTACGGTGACGACACTTAATCATGATGTGCAAAGAATTCATAGAAACACAAAAGATCAAATGGTTCGTCCACCTGATCAGAATGGAATCGATTGCCTTCAATAAATGATCATCTGAAAGGATAAACAGGGGAAGACCCAGAGGAAGATGGGATTGATGTCATCAGAGACATACTAGAACACCAATGTTGCACTATGGCAGCGGCATCACATTTAGCAGAAGACAGAATACTTAGATTCACCATGACACCTAGCTGCTCACATGAGAGGACATGACAAGACCAACATTCTGTCACGGGACAGTGTCACTGCATATCAAGCGAGCATACGCGCAATATACCGAAAGCCGATGTCATTCAATCCTGCGACGCCTCACAACAAAAGCAGATAATAGATAGACAGACAGAGACAGAAAGACATACAGGTAGATAGATAGATAAACTATGTGACTGTCTGTTGGGTGACTGGCTGGATTTATGAATGATTCGTTTCATGTTTAAATAGTCACTATCAAGAAGACATAACATGGACTATTGCAATACCTTTTGAAGGAAGTAGCCTGGACTATTGCGATACTTATTTGAGAAAGAAGCCTGGACTATTGCGATAATTAATTGAGAAAGTAGCCTGGACTATTGCGATTCTTATCTGAGGAATTAGCCTGGACTATTACGATTTTTATCTCAGCAAGTAACCTGGACTATTGCGATACTTATTTGAGGAAATAGCCTGGACTATTGCGATACTTATCTTGATCGCCAACAGCTTTCGTTTGATGTTCATTAGTGGAGATTTGAAACGCAGCAAGTCGTACGGTACAGAGAAAGTCGTACGGTACAGAGAAAGTCGTACGGTACAGAGAAAGTATTTTGGTGCTTGACAACTACCTTGTCTAGTTTTGAACATCAAACGTAGTCTCTCAAAAAGAACCGTTCTTTGGCAGGGACCCAAAAATATCATACCATTAAAACTTCGTTAATACAGTTTTTATTTTAATATTTAATTGTACAAAAAAAACCTTCCAAAAATGTCTTAAACTTGTGTCGAAAAGAATAAATAGTTTACGTACAATGTTATAAATTTTCGAGGCGACAACAGACGCAAGGGTGAATAAAGAAATGAAAAATAACTCCAAAATAACAACATTTATGATAAACGTTATCCGCTAGTTCCTACCATCGTCACGGCACTGATCAATGTAGCCATAATTGACTTTATTTACCACCGTCCACATTTCACCAGGCTACAACTTCCATATGGCATGGTATTCATAATCGTCAGAGAAAATCGCATGTTTGAATACCTTCCCACAATTACGAATATGAAACTTTTGACAGCACCGAATATATCAGCTTTCACTGTTATAAACACTGCTGTTATCAACTCCAATTTTTTTCCGTCATTTACTTGTCAGGGATAATCCGTCATTTACTTGTCAGGGATATCTATAGGATCAAATTACCGGCTATTGACAGATCAGTAATTATAGAGACGTATGCTGTTTTTCCGTTGAAACTGCATATTACATTCAACAATACTTGATTTCTTGACTTCACAACCAGTATAGTTACTTGAGAAATTATATACTCGTATCTAACATATATTGTATTTTCAAATCTCCTTCGTGTCTTTCTGTATGTCGAGTCGTAATTTATTTAGAAAATTGAATCTCATTTCGAGTTTTGCATGTATAAGTGTAATTATTAAAGGAACAAAGTGTCATGGTTGCAACAGATGTAATAATATTGAATAAGTAAATATGTGTTGCAAACACCTACCACTGCTAGAAAGATGAACAAATAAATATAATAGAGTGAAAAAGGAAGAAAACGGCTGACGTTTCGATCTAAGATTTCATCAGAACGAACTTGTAATAATAATAATAATACACGATTTTTAACATATATCAATTTACAAACATATTTTAAAATATAAAAAGTCCGTGCTGTAATTTTGTTGTTCGTCCATTACAAGTGATGATGACCATTTGTTACATCCATTTTTGAAATTTCAGTTAGAATTATGTCCTTGATTATGATTTCGTAGATGGCTAATAAGTCATGTTCGGGACGCAAATGTTATTGGACAGTTCGGGCATGAAATGACCACTGTAGACGGTTATTTTTTTGTCTATCTATGACTTTCTAGCCACTCTCCGCTGTTGCGCTGCTGCACTTCTCTATTCATAAGATGCTGCTCATTTTATTACTGTAGATTGCCATTTAGCTCGATGTTCTGCAATCTCTTCCCATGTGTCCCGTGTAACGGCCTGGTGAATGACTTCATGGTATTCAAACTCGTGTCATCTTTCATGTCGCCAGGCCCTAGTGTATATAGGAAACATCGAAGAGTCATAGAAAGACAGAATACAGTAGACGTGTTGAAAGAAGTGTTAACTCAAGGTACAAGGAGAGTAGGTGACTGCTGACTCAAGGTACAAAGAGAGTAGGTGACTGCTGACTCAAGGTACAAGGAGAGTAGGTGACTGCTGACTCAAGGTACAAGGAGAGTAGGTGACTGCTGACTCAAGGTACAAGGAGAGTAGATGACTGCTGACTCGAGATACAGGGAGATTATGTGACTGGTGACTCAAGGTACAAGGAGAGTAGGTGACTGCTGACTCAAGGTACAAGGAGAGTAGATGACTGCTGACTCGAGATACAGGGAGATTATGTGACTGGTGACTCAAGGTACAAGGAGAGTAGGTGACTGCTGACTCAAGGTACAAAGAGAGTAGGTGACTGCTGACTCAAGGTACAAGGAGAGTAGGTGACTGCTGACTCAAGGTACAAGGATAGTAGGTGACTGCTGACTCAAGGTACAAGGATAGTAGATGACTGCTGACTCGAGATACAGGGAGATTATGTGACTGGTGACTCAAGGTACAAGGAGAGTAGGTGACTGCTAACTCAAGGTACAAGGAGAGTAGATGACTGCTGACTCGAGATACAAGGAGATTATGTGACTGGTGACTCAAGGTACAAGGATAGTAGGTCACTTCTGACTCAAGGAACAAAGAGAGTAGGTGACTACTGACTCAAGATACACGGAGAGTAGGCGACTGCCGACTCAAGGTACAGGGAGAGTAGATGACTGCTGACTCGAGATACAGGGAGATTATGTGACTGGTGACTCAAGGTACAAGGATAGTAGGTGACTTCTGACTCAAGGTACAAAGAGAGTAGGTGACTGCTGACTCAAGATACACGGAGAGTAGGCGACTGCTGACTCAAGGTACAAGGAGAGTAGATGACTGCTGACGCGAGATACAGGGAGATTATGTGACTGGTGACTCAAGGTACAAGGATAGTAGGTGACTTCTGACTCAAGGTACAAGGAGAGTATGTGACTGCTGAACGGATCTGATTCAAATCCCATCTACGACATTCTAATCTCTTCGCCAGATTGTTACGTGGACAGTTCATTTTCTTATTCACTTCTAATGTTTTGGTGTTCGTGTAACTACGGTCCATACCCAATTGTTGGATCGTATCTCTATTTCTGGTAAATATACATTTACACAGCACAGGGTCATACATACGTTTTTCCTTAGGGGAAATGTGTTGGGGGGGGGGGGGGTGTTAATTAGAAAAAGGTCATTCGTGCGTTTTCTTGTTTAAGTTTCTGTCTATTGTCTGTCCCTAGGTGAATGATTGTTGATCGAATTCACACTTGCCGTTAAACGTAGGGGTGGTATCTTTAGCTGTCGTTTCAAGGCCAGATGTGTCGCCGAGGTTGCATTTAGTCCATGTTTGTTTAAGGTTATCTTGATGTTTTCTATCCACCGTTTTCTTGGTCTACCTTTGGCTTTACGCCCGGATATTCTTGTATTATATGCTCTTTTTGGTATTTGGTTTGGCTTCATTCTCATAAGGTGACCGAACCATTTTACTTGCTGTCTCTCAATATGTTCGATACATGATATTATACCAACTCTTTTCCTAATTTCTTCATTTCTTATTTTCTCTAGTTTGGTAACCATTGCAGCTTTCCTCAGACACTTCATTTCACATGTGACGATTTTTCTTTATTCCTGTATTTGATGAAAAATGGGATGACCTTTGTGCGAAAAATCGCTACAGGGTAGGAGGGGGGGGGCTATGAACCGTTTGGCTAAGTTCTAGTACTAAAACTCACGTTCTGATTTGCTAAGAGGGTGGGGGGGGGGGTTAGAGAGCGAGTCTCAGATAGTAAAGGTACCATGTCTAACTTCCACATCATGAAGTTAATCGTAAATGATTACCATTTAGGAAAGCAATGCCAACCCACTGAACGTAAATTTTGCCCATAAAATCAAAACAGCCAACAAATTTTGGGTAGATCGATACACTATAGACGCTTGATTGAGAAGCTACGTCGACGATAGGAGATATCAAAAGCAAGTCAATTAACTCTTTTCCCTGGCATAAAAGTGTGTATGTTTCTTTGTGCGAGAACTCTATGAATTTCGAGCGATTTGCTATGCGCAGTGGGGTGATTTTTCTAAGCTTTCTTTCATACCCAGGAGTCTTCAGATTTCAGCTTAGTGCAGTGTCTTTTGAAAGAGCCTTCTACTCAGAGTGGGTCTATAATTGTATGGATTTGCTAAAAAGCTTCCATAAGAGAACCTCAATATAACGGCATGTCATCTACTAAGGTTTTCTGTTACATTGGTGAAACCTTTTATATGGAACATTACAATATTTCTCATAACCACTAGCATATCTAGACGGTGCTTCCACAAAAAATATGGTACCCATTTCCTTAAACTGAATCGATGTGCAGTTATTGGTCAATTTTTTAAAATATCTTTGAACATTTTTTTAAAATCAGAATAATATAATTGGATTACGTTCATGAACAGTGACTTGGAGAAGTCGAGAGGTCGAACTTGGAATACATCACGTTCATTTTCTTGCATGTTCATGTGGGTGTTCAAGACAAAGAGAGAGCAGATCGACTGGCGTGCACTTCCACTGCATCGGCCGGTTAAGCAGTGGATCGGGAAGACATTTTAAAACTCCTTACAAGAAACAATACGGCAAAATATGATTAATGAGTTTGTTGATTGCGTATGCATATATGAATGTGTGTATGTGTGTGTGTGTGTGCTTGTGTATATATGGGTTATTGTGTGTGCGTGTGTGTGTGTGTGTGTGTGTGTCGCATTTTTCGTCATGAAGACAGTCATTAAGCATAACAATCACACAAAATACACAGTATATCTCATGAATGAAACCTTCTATGTGATCAAGTCCTCAAGTGTCCGGGAGTAAGCACCAATAGTGTCAGGAAGTAAGCCCAAATAGTGTCAGGAAGTAAGCCCCAATAGTGTCAGGGAGTAAGTCCAAATAGCGTTAGGAATTAAATGTCCTCAACTGTCAGGAAGTAAGCCCCAATAGTGTCAGAAAGTAAGCCCCAGTAGTGTCAGGGAGTAAGCCCCAATAGTGTCAGGAAGTAAGCCCCAATAGTGTCAGGGAGTAAGTCCAGATAGTGTCAGGGAGTAGTCCTCAACTGTCAGGAAGTAAACCGCAGGAAGTAAGCCCCAATAGTGTCAAGGAGTAAGCCCCAATAGTGACAGGAAGTAAGCCCCAATAGTGCCAGGGAGTAAACCCCAATAGTGTCAGGGAGTAAGTCCAAATAGTGTCAGGAAGTAAGCCCCAATAGTGTCAGGGAGTAAGTACAAATAGTGTCAGGATGTAAGCCCCAATACTGTCAGATAGTAACCCCAATAGTGTCAGGAAGTAAGCCCCAATAGTGTCAGGAAGTAAGCCCCAATAGTGTCAGGAAGTAAGCCCCAGTAGTGTCAGGGAGTAAGTCCAAATAGTGTCAGGGAGTAGTCCTCAACTGTCAGGAAGTAAACCCCAGGAAGTAAGCCCCAATAGTGTCATGGAGTAAGCCCCAATAGTGTCAGGAATAAGCCCCAATAGTGCCAGGGAGTAAACCCCAATAGTGTCAGGGAGTAAGTACAAATAGTGTCAGAATGTAAGCCCCAATAGTGTCAGATAGTAACCCGAATAGTGTCAGGAAGTAAGCCCCAATAGTGTCAGGAAGTAAGCCCCAGTAGTATCAGGGAGTAAGTCCAAATAGTGTCAGGGAGTAGTCCTCAACTGTCAGGAAGTAAGCCCCAATAGTGTCACGATGTAAGCCCCTTCTTTTGAGATAAATGGCCACTCATCTAGCGATGATCTTCTCCTGCACATTCTGCAGGTGATAAAATGGTAGCTTCTAATATTTGTGACATCTTGACCTTATTTTTTCTACAGAAAGAAGGTAACAATGTAACCCTTCCTACGATATATCAATCAATCAATCAATAAACCCATAACCCTTCAGGGTCGTAGGGGTACCACATTGGATGCTTCAGCACACAGAGTCCTCCAGCGAATTCTATCCTCAGCGATGCGGATGAGTGTGGAAATATCTAGCCCTGTCCATTCCTTGATGTTGTCTGTCCATGTCTTTATTTGTCCTCCTCTGCTTCTTCTACCCTCGACAGTTTCCTGCAGTACAATCACAATATATCTCAGTATATAATATTTTATCTGATTATAATCACACACAGAGAATACGATATATGTCCTGTCTTCAATCTACTGTAACCATGTAACCACTCCACTGGTATATGTCATGTCTACAATCTACTGTAACCATGTAACCACTCCACTGGTATGTGTCCTGTCTTCAATCTACTGTAACCACTCCACTGGTATGTGTCCTGTCTTCAATCTACTATAACCATGTAACCACTCCACTGGTATGTGTCATGTCTTCAATCTACTGTAACCACTCCACTGGTATATGTCCTGTCTTCAATCTACTGTAACCATGTAACCACTCCACTGGTATGTGTCATGTCTTCAATCTACTGTAACCATGTAACCACTCCCCTGATGTATGTCTTGTCTTCAATCTACTGTAACAATTCCTCTGGTATATGTCCTGTCTTCAATATACTGTAACCACTCCACTGGTATATGTCATGTCTTCAATCTACTGTAACCATTCCTCTGGTATATGTCATGTCTTCAATCTACTGTAACCACTCCACTGGTATATGTCATGTCTTCAATCTACTGTAACTATGTAACCACTCCAATGGTATATGTCCTGTCTTCAATCTACTGTAACCATTCCACTGGTGTGTATCCTGTCTTCAATCTACTGTTAACCACATTTGGTATATGCCCTATCTACATTCTATTTTAGAACTCTTCCCCTATTCTTTTCAGTGAGTCGTATCCATTGTTTTTCAGTAAACTCTAACGTATTCTGTTCAGACCAGATATCGTCTTTATGGCCTGTCTTAACTCCTCTAAAGAGACTAGCTCCTGTTAATTATCTTCACTTACTGCCATAGATATTGTTAGAGTGGCAAGAACCATCTTGATTCTTGATTAGAAAACTGGCCTCACAGCACGTGGGGCATTCCCATAAGTGTACCGCCCTCTGTTCCAGCAGCAATTCGACTCGATGATGTTTCGAGTCCAATGCCGCCAAAACAGACGTCGACATCAGGGCACAACTCTGGCCCTTGTGACAGTTTTCTTTGTTGTTCCGCCCACCCACGCCCTGCCCGTAATTAGTTCAAGAACAACGTCGGCCTGTCGGAACAACAGGGTAAATGTTATTGAAGGTTACGACTACGGGATTATATAGATGACGTGCCATGAAGCTTCTATAAGAAGATACTCTCAATATAAAGACATGTCATCTACTAAGAACTATCTTGCATTCGGCAATGGTATCCTGATTTGTTTGTTTGAAGTTCAGTCAAAGAATGTCCTTTCCATCTAACTCATCAGAGATTAGTGTAAACCCCAATTCATGATTCATATTGTCAGGTTTCGTTATGTCTTTCGGTTCATTGTTTTATTAAATCTCCAAAATTTGTATAGGGATCTGTCTGCTGCGACTTCTTCGTGAATTTATCCCAGCATCGTATTTATTTTGCTTCCTTCATAATTTTTCTGTAACTCTTCAGCAATCTTTTTCATCCCGATCTCTGACTCTCTTTTCTTCGCTATTCTGTTCCATCTTCTTGTATGCTGACACTGTCAGACTATTTGTTTCTTAATGATCCATGCAGACTCAATCTCTTAATGATCCATGCTGACTCAATCTCTTAATGATCCATGCTGACTCAATCTCTTAATGATCCATACAGACTCAATCTCTTAATGATCCATGCAGACTCAATCTCTTAATGATCCATACAGACTTAATTCTCTTAATGATCCATGCAGACTCAATCTCTTAATGATCTATACAGACTCAATCTCTTAATGATCCATACAGACTCAATCTCTTAATAATCCATGCAGACTCAATCTCTTAATGATCCATGCAGACTCAATCTCTTAATGATCCATACAGACTGAATTCTCTTAATGATCCATGCAGACTCAATCTCTTAATGATCTATACAGACTCAATCTCTTAATGATCCATACAGACTCAATCTCTTAATAATCCATGCAGACTCAATCTCTTAATGATCCATACAGACTCAATCTCTTAATGATCCATGCAGACTCAATCTCTTAATGATCCATACAGACTTAATTCTCTTAATGATCCATGCAGACTCAATCTCTTAATGATCTATACAGACTCAATCTCTTAATGATCCATACAGACTCAATCTCTTAATAATCCATGCAGACTCAATCTCTTAATGATCCATGCAGACTCAATCTCTTAATGATCCATGCAGACTCAATCTCTTAATGATCCATGCAGACTAAATCTCTTAATGATCCATACAGACTCAATCTCTTAATCATCTATACAGACTCAATCTCTTAATAATCCATACAGACTCAATCTCTTAATGATCCATGCAGACTCAATCTCTTTAGTCTACTGTGTGGGTTGGTGTATCTACAGTCTGACTTTCCTTGTTGTGCAAATTGTCTCAAGCCTTCTAAAACTGAATCCGTGTTCTGTTCTATATTTGCACACATGTTGTGACTTGGTTAATCCGCTGTGCTGTCACTTTGTGATAGCTACACATTAGGGCAGGTGGTCACTTTCATAGTAAACCATTAGTGTCTAATTTCACCATGATAGGACACTAGTGTGAGGTCAATGTTTGAATCAGAATCACCAACTCAGGATGTAGCCATCAACCCAATCATGCAGCATGCAGCCATCAACCTATCATTCAGCAAGTAGCCATTAATCTATCATTCAGCATGTAGCCATCAACCTATCATTCAGCATGTAGCCATCAACCTATTATTCAGCATGTAGCCATCAACCTATCATTCAGCATGTAGCCATCAACCTATCATTCAGCAAGTAGCCATCAACCTATCATTCAGCATGTAGCCATCAACCTATTATTCAGCATGTAGCCATCAACCTATCATTCAGCATGTAGCCATCAACCTATCATTCAGCAAGTAGCCATCAACCTATCATTCAGCATGTAGCCATCTCAGCATGTAGCCATCAACCTATCCTTCAGCATGTAGCCATCTCAGCATGTAGCTATCAATCTATCATTCAGCAAGTAGCCATTAATCTATCATTCAGCAAGTAGCCATTAATCTATCATTCAGCATGTAGCCATCAACCTATTATTCAGCATGTAGCCATCAACCTATTATTCAGTATGTAGCAATCAATCTATTATTCAGCATGCAGCTATCAATCCTATAACTCAAGATGTAGCCATCAATCTATCATTCAGCATGTAGCAATCAACCTATCATTCAGCATGTAGCAATCAACCTATCATTCAGCATGTAGCTATCAACCTCCCATTTTGGATGTAGCCATCGACCTAACTTTTTTTGGCTGCAGTTATTTTCTGGACAATATAAATACATTCATAACAACTGCCTGTGGGAGATCTTCTATTGCAGACAGGATTATGTTCATAAAAACTACTCCAGGAAGATCCTGTATTATGGACAGAATTATGTTTATAACAACTGCCCTAGGGAGATTCTTTATTGTAGACAGGATGATGTTCACAACAACTCCAGGGAGATCCTGTATTATGGACAGGGTTATGTTCATAACAACTACCCCAAGGAGATTCTTCATTGTAGACAGGATTATTGTCATAACAACTACACCTGGGAGATCTTTTATTAGTGACAGGATTATATTCATAACAACTATCCCAAGGAGATCCTCCATTGTAGACAGGATTATGTTCATAGCAACTACTCCAGGGAGATCTTTATTATGGACAGGATTATGTTCATAACTTTCCTAGGGATATCTTTTATTATGGACAGGATTATGTTCATAACAATTATCACAGGGAGATCCTTTATTGTAGACAGGATTATGTTCATAACTACTACTTCAAGGAGATCCTTTATTGTAGACAGGATTATGTTCATAACTTCCCTAGGGATATCTTTTATTATGGACATGATTATGTTCATAACTTCCCTAGGGATATCTTTTATTATGGACATGATTATGTTCATAACTTCCCTAGGGATATCTTTTATTATGGACAGGATTATGTTCATAACTTCCCTAGGGATATCTTTTATTATGGACAGGATTATGTTCATAACTTCCCTAGGGATATCTTTTATTATGGACAGGATTATGTTCATAACTTCCCTAGGGATATCTTTTATTATGGACAGGATTATGTTCATAACTTCCCTAGGGATATCTTTTATTATGGACAGGATTATGTTCATAACTTCCCTAGGGATATCTTTTATTATGGAATGGATTATGTTCATAACAATTATCACAGGGAGATCCTTTATTGTAGACATGATTATGTTCATAACTTCCCTAGGGATATCTTTTATTATGGAGTGGATTATGTTCATAACTTCCCTAGGGATATCTTTTATTATGGACAGGATTATGTTCATAACTTCCTGAGGAATATCTTTTATTATGGACAGGATTATGTTCATAACTTCCCTAGGGATATCTTTTATTATGGACAGGATTATGTTCATAACAATTATCACAGGAAGATCCTTTATTGTAGAGAGGATTATGCATTACAATTGTTTTATATAAAGAATGGTGACATCGAAGCTGAAATATCAAAATTACTGAAGAGTATCCTATGTATAACAATGTCTTCCATCTATTTTTTATTTACACATTTGTCTGTGGTGGGATTTGAACCCGGCACTTTAGCCATCACGCATTCACTCTGTACAATGCTGCCATTGAGTCAGACCTGCCTCAACAAATCTTTTAAAAACCTTATTTCATAAGTCAGTTCATTGACATTCATTTTTCTCCAATAGTACTGGAATTCCTCATTTGTTGTTGTTGGTGCCCAAATAAATAAGCTACTGTAAACATGTCCTGGTGCTCTAAAGGACGAAGCACTTGAAAGAAAACCTACGTGATTAGACATTGATCGTAAAGAGATAAAATCGGAGAACATGGTAATTTTAGATTAAAAGTACAACGAAGAAAAAATATTAAGAAATAATTTAATATATTTATGACATTTATTTGACATAATGTATCAAATGTTAACAGTAAAATTTAAAAAACATTTGTCACAAAAGGAATAAAAAGGCATAGAGATGACTTCACTGTACTCAGGTTACCCCATATGTACTCTGCCCCTCTCAACACAGCAGCATGACACTTTCCAAGAGTACCACTAATAGTACAGACTCTGCAGCTTCAAGCGATGGTACAGTACAAGTAGACGCCACCACATGGTCGAGTTATTTCCCTTGTCTATGTTTGTAAATTTCATGTTCATCATTTAATAATTTAAATATTAATTTATTTTAGAGTTTGGGTTAAGGTTAGGATAGTTGTGTATTACATAACTAACCCTTGGACTTGGACTTTAAAGAAGACAATATCCAAAAGAATAAATTCATTAGAAATGAAGTGCTACAGAAAGATCCTACGAATATCATGGACAGAGAAAACAAAGAACATTGAAGTTTTACATTACTAAAACTAAACGAAGGGTGACTTCTGAATACCATCATAAGAAGGAAGCTACAGTATTTTGGACACTTAAAGCGACATAATGGTATCGAAAGGCTGATTCTAGAGGACAGAGTGCTGGGAAAGAGAAGAAGAGGAAGACCAAGACAATGGACGAGCGACATTAAAGAATGTATGCACATGTCTTTGGCCAATGCATGCCTGCTTGCCCGGAACAGAGAGGCATTCAAGAGTATCCATGACGAAGACAACGTTCTGGAAAGAATATGTCACTTGATATATAACCTTAACCCCCAACCCTAAATAAATAAATATTTCAATTATTAAACGATGAACATGAAATGTACAAACATAGACAAGAGAAATAATGAAACATGGGGTGGCATCTACGTGTACCGTACCCAAACGATAACCCACAGAGATCACAGAAAAAATTCCACTTATAAAACAAGATAATGTGAGCCAGTTTCAAATCCACAACCTATTGAACACAAACCGAACTGCTTAACAACTATGCCAGAGAAATCATGGACAGGATTATGTATCAGTTGTTTTATATGAAGAATTGTTAATTAGAAGATGAAATATCCAAATTACTGAAGAGTACCTTATACAAGACTATTCCTTCCAACTATTTTTAAGTGTTTTTGTCAATATTTTCTAAGTAATTCATGAGAATGATCCACTTGTTTTCAAATGTATTATCATTGCCTTTTCCTTGGAACCAATCATCAGAGACATGAAGGGGTTAGCTTAAATGGGCGAAGCAACATCTATATAAAAACTGCCCCAGGCAAGCAATCACATGTGAAATTTTGTGGGACTCGTAGTCCATTTGAAATTTGACACTGTTGTGATTACTGACCATCTGTAGAGACAAAAGGGTTATCAACATTTATTTTTGTCAACTTTTGTTTCCTGAGTCTGATAAGCTTCATCTTTGTCAACTTTTGTTTACTTAGTCTGATATGATCTTTGTCAACTTTTGTTTACCGAGTATGATAAGCTTCTTCTTTGTCGACTTTTGTTTACTGAGTATGATAAATATGATCTTTGTCCACTTTTGTTTACTATGATAAATATGATCTTTGTCAACTTTTATTTGCTGACTACTGCCAAAGACGGATGTGTCAGGCCATTGGTGCAAATAAAATGGTGACACAAGCATTTCCATTCTCTGGACTACATCCTGTTGAAAATCTTGTAGGACCATTGTCCTCTAGAGATCTAGCTGGAGTTTGAGAATGAACGCTGAAGAAGATGAACAATTTTCTATGACTGACAAGCAAGTTATGTCAACTCTTCTTTTCTGATTCAGCTTTCTTCATCTGAGAGACAATAACTTTAAATACAATCAAATATAAAGTCCACATCAAACAGCTGTATCAAACAGCCTGGTTTATGATGATGTCTCATTAACCAGACATTCAAAGATTATTTATCTACTGTAGACATCAATCATTAACATAGAGTATTAAATAATATTCTTTTGTACTTTATTGGACAAGTAACCATTTTTAACAATATATTGTTCTTTATGGAGTTCCAGTGATCTCATTTTATATATATATTGGTCAAAGGGAATGAGCTCATGGACTCTGGATCATCAACCAATAATATATACAGTGGAATCTCTCTTTAGTGGATTCTTTTATAACAAATTTCCCTATATCAGTCAGTCAGTGCCGCCGAAGACGGATGTGTTGGACCATTGGTGCAAATAAAACGGCAACACAACGCATTTCCATTCTCTGGACTACATTCAACTGGAAATCTTGTAGGATCATTGTCCTGTTGCAAGAGAAATCCAGTGGGAGTTTGAGAATGAACGCTGAAGAAGTCAGTCAGTCAGTTCCTCTTTTGCCAAGTTTAGCACATAGGGCAGATCTCATAGTTCTCCATGCCTGTCGGTCAGTTGCTAGGGATTGCAGGTTTTGTGCATTTATGCCTGTTGATTTTAATTCATTCATAAATGTTCTTCTGAGCGTTGTTTTTGGATTGCCCTTTTTTCTATTCCCGTCTGGTGTCCACATGAAGGCTTGTCGTAGAATTCTGTCTTCCTTCATTCTAAGTATGTGGCCGATGTATGTCCAGTGGCGTTTTCTGATGATGTTCGTCACGAATTATTGTTTTGTCTCCTCTTTTAGTATGTCGTTTGATTTGAAGTCCTTCCAATTAGTATTTGTGATTTTTCTGAAGCATCTATTCTCGAAGGCAACTAATTTCTTATCCATTATTGCTGTAGATTTCCACCTTTCACATCCATATGTCAATGATGGAATCACATGTATATATATATGTATATATATATCAGTTTATTCAGAGATCCAATGATCTACACATTATATATGAATTGATAATATTGAAGTGTGCACACAATTAAGCTTCTCCACACTTGAAAAAGGAGCTAAGAACAGAGAGACATGGCAGGATCTTTTGTTGATGTCTCCAGAGTGACATCCATACGACTGATTGAATTGGTTTATGGGTTTAATGATGATACAGGATCTTTTGTTGATGTCTCCAGAGTGACATCCATACGACTGATTGAATTGGTTTATGGGTTTAATGATGATACAGGATCTTTTGTTGATGTCTCCAGAGTGACATCCATACGACTGATTGAATTGGTTTATGGGTTTAATGATGATACAGGATCTTTTGTTGATGTCTCCAGAGTGACATCCATACGACTGATTGAATTGGTTTATGGGTTTAATGATGATACAGGATCTTTTGTTGATGTCTCCAGAGTGACATCCATACGACTGATTGAATTGGTTTATGGGTTTAATGATGATATCAGAGTTTCTTCAGAGTTCCAGTGATGATATAACTTTAATCAGATTTGTTCCTCAGATTGTTAGTGATGAACTACCCACACACATTTACAAAGCACAATATACATATTCAAGAAAGACACAAGGCTATAGAAAATTTATTCATCCAATGTGGCATCATCATCAAGTGCCGTCTCTGCAATGAAGGTTAGCTGCAACAGATCTCCAACAGGTCTCTTGTTTTGATGGTGCACTCTGCTAGACTGTAACCTGTCCATCTTGTGATGTTACTCTCCCATTTGTATCTCTGCCTACTCGTTTCCCTTTGACTTTACCCTCAAGTAAGGTCTTCAATAAGGTGTCATGTCTTTTAATGTCCACAATATTTTATTTGTCTGATCTTTATTTCTCTTAGTAGTTCTTTCTTCATATTAAGTGTCTTTAGCACCTCTTTATTTGTTTACTTCTCTTTCCATGATGTTCTCCCTATTCTCCTATAAACCCACATCTCAAAGGCATCAATTATATCTTCTAATTGTTTATTCAGTGTCCATGTTTCTGATCCATAAATTAATATAGAATAGATGTAACATTTTATAATTCTCATTTTTAACTTTTTTGTAATTTGTTTAGATGTTACTATTTCATGTTATTGAAGGTACTTTTAGCCATTCCTATTCTCCTTTTAACATCTGTTTCACATCTGCCATCATTTATGACTATGTGTCCAAGCTATTGATAATGATCACGATAATGTTTTACTTGTTGTAGTTTCTCTCCATGTATGTTTATGTTTAGCTATAATTTTTGATAGTTAAACATGGCATAGACACCACATGATATGCTGTTGATATCCAATTGCTGGTGAGTAGTTCTACTGTTGACAGCTCAAAACATGTACCATTCTTTTTTAAAAAAGTGCACATATTCTGAAATTGACTTAGTGATCCATACAGTTAGTTAGTGACTGTTAAGAGCGTCTATAAATGTTTTTTTCCTTGAAGTTAAAGGGGAAGGGCAGTCAATAAGGAGGTATTCCAATGTTTCGTTGGGATAAGAGCAGTGTCTATTGGCTATTGTTTATTGGATATTGACTATCACATGTCCTGTTTGAAACTGAAACATAAACGATTAGTTTCTTCTGTAGATTTTGCTTATGTAGCCATTGTCTTTGGGTCATGTAATTTCTTATTTCTAAGAAAGAATTATTAAAACAAATAATGCACCTGAAGAATTATGAGAACAAATAATGTGTCAGAAAAGAAATAATTATTAGAGTAAATAATGCACTAGAAAATAAAGAACTATTAGAGCAAATAATTCCGTCAAAAACAGATTGGGCCACTGGCGCAAATAAAACGGTGACACAACGCATTTCCATTCTTTGGACTACATCCTTCTGAAAATCTAATAAGCCCAGGGTCATGCTACAAGAGAAATCCAGCAGGAGTTTGAGAATGTGTCTTGCTACAAGAGAGATCCAGCGGGAGTTTGAGAATGTGTCTTGCTACAAGAGAGATCCAGCGGGAGTTTGAGAATGTGTCTTGCTACAAGAGAGATCCAGCGGGAGTTTGAGAATGAATACTGAAGAAGAAGAAGAGTAAATAATGCACCAGAAAAGAAAATGATTAAAACCAAATTATTATCTGGTGCACTATTTGAATTATTAGAACAAATATCCAATTTATTACCAGGACTTGAAAGGGGAGAATAGAATAGCTACACTGTTGCACTAAGTACAACAAACACCTAAGGAGGATTTAGGGTGGAGCTGGTTGTCCCTTCCTATAGAGGAGTAGTGACCCAGATGCCATGCTGGTCAGATGTGACCAAAAAATGCAGATATCACAAATAAACCATGGCACAATGCAATTCATTCTCTAAACTACATCCTTCTAACCTGCAGGAATTTGAGAGCGAATGGAGAAAAGTAGATTAAAAAATTTTTTATTTTATAACAAAAGTTTGAATTTTTATAATATAAATAAACAAAAGAATTTTTATAAAAGATAATAAAACAGAAGAAAGAATTTGTATAACATATAAAACAAAATAAAGGATTTTTGTAACAGATAATAAAGTAAAAAAAAAAAAAGAATTATTAGAACATATAGTGTACCACAACAACAAAAATGATTGACACAAATAATGTCATAGAACAAAGAATGTATGGGAATGAATCATGTAGAGAGGTGTAGAAACAAAACAGTAAACTAGTACAAAAATATTTACAAAAACAGGTCAAGTGTTTCAATGAGATCTAGAAATGATAATGGTCTTTTTCATCTCTACAGACAGTCAGGAAATAGGCCAGTGTATATTGCTGAGACACATAGTGACTATGTTTTACACATGAAAACTTGCTCAGGCAGATTTTATGGAGAAAGTTCCTTGCCCATTTTCACTAACCAACTCACGGCTGTATTGATTAGTTCCAAGGTAAAGGCAATGTTAATACGCTTGGAAACAAGCAGAACTGCAAGAGATGTCACAAGATGGTTTAATCCGTTGACCGCATTAGGATTTCCGCTTCAGGTTTCTGTACGGGTTTACTCCCTTAGCCTAAGGCACTCCCGTACTAACCCATTAATCATAATAGTGATATGACCCATAATCTGTCAGGGTCATAGGGATACCACACTGGAGAAAAATGTCCTCCAAAAACACCTCAGTAATTCGGAGACGTTTCAAAAAATTACTGCACTGAGACCACCCTTTAATTTATCAATCCAGGATTTTTGTTTACCCTTTCTTCTCCTTCCAATCTCGGGTGTTCCTTGTGGGAACCAAAAAAAAAAAATTGTAATATTTTTAGAAAGTGAGTTGTATCTTGTTACATGTCCAAACCAAACAAGTTTAAATGCGATTATAACCTATTAGACCAGTGTTTCCCAACATAGGTCACATGACCCACAGGGTCTGATTTTTCAGGGGGAGGGGAGCAATTCGAACAAGTTGTAATTAAGCTTCATTTAGGAATAATTCAATTTTGGAATATAGAAATATTTATATGTTACATAGGGGGGGCATCAGAATTTTAGAAAGACAGGTGGGGCATGGTAGAGATAAAGTTGGGAAACACTGCATTAGACAAGTAAGACAGAAGACAAATTAAGAAATCAAGACAAGGCATAGTGACAATAAAAATCTCAACAAATACTTGTAAAACTCTCTAACAAATAAAATAATCTAAAATGTCAACTTAATCTCTTTTTTTTTTCATTTTTAAGCTTCACTATTTTCTCAGATATCACACATACACCAACAAAATGTACATTATTACATGCAGTACCCATTCCTTTATTTTCATTTTTTTTAAATTATACATAAAGC
The DNA here is from genome assembly GCA_034231615.1 of Meghimatium bilineatum. Lineage (NCBI taxonomy): Eukaryota > Metazoa > Mollusca > Gastropoda > Stylommatophora > Philomycidae > Meghimatium > Meghimatium bilineatum. The sequence continues at coordinate 9,133,277 of CM067318.1, forward strand.
TTCAAAAGTAAATAAGATATTGCATTTTCCAAATTACCCTCCATAAATGTGTACAGTCAAAAAAAGATACAGTGGTAGAGGAAAATATAATAATTTTATGGAATTGTTGCTACAGGTTAATGTAGTATTAAGTCACTCACGCACTAATAGCAGACCCAGGTTTCATATTCATTTGTTGTTCTTAGTTTGAAATAGAAATTTCTCCAATGGATCACCCAGCAACAAGGATGTAGGGTAATGTGTCGTGTTCTGGGAAGATTGAGGAATTATGTCAACGCTACCGAACCAGGAAGTTTCTGGACAGGGCAGCTGAATACTCATGGGAACACAGTTTACTGTGATACTGATCATAACTTACCTTACCTTTTCTCATATTCATGTTCTTGTTGCACAATCTGCTCATCACCATCCTGTGCTGTTCTGCATCTGCCGTCATTGGTTTCAACATTATTTCTGCGGTATTGCTGTTATTACTAAGAAGACGATGGACTGACGACATTAAAGATAACATGAATACATCGCTAGAAAATGCTAGCCACATCGCCCAAGACAGAGAGAGGTTCAGAGAGTTCATTGGGAAGACAACGTTCTGGAAGGAATACGTCACATGACACATTGCTGGTATTATATATTAATGCTTCATTTTAACAACTCTTCGGCACATTACAAATCTAATCCACTTTTTATTTACAGATGGTACCACGAACATGGCGTATTCATCTTCACTGCTTTTGTGGCAATATGGAGGTAGCTGACCTATGGATGAATACTTTTCCTAACCTCTACATTGGACTGACTCCAGTCATAACCTACAGATCTGCCTATGATTCCATCATTGCAGCTAGACACATACCATTGAACCGTCTTCTTCTAGAGACAGATAGCCTATACTTTGTACCTGGAAGCATAAAAGAAGTATGTAACATTCAAATAAAACTTGACCTAGCTATATCATAAAGTATGATGATTATACATTATACCCTTTACACATTCATTATACTGGCATATTGACCAGGTTATAAAATAATATGTCTGCTCAGTGAAAAGTTTGCCATTCTCATGCATCCAACTTTTTCATATCAGTCCATGCTGACTATCCACATTGCACTGGTGATACTTTCTGATGTATTATAGCTCTTAAATTGACCCATCAGAACAGACACTAACATACCCATATGTGGAATTCTCATTGATCAGAAGCTATACCTCTAAATCTACATGTGAATAGTAATATCCCTTATAGGTATTTTTGATCCTAACTCCTGGGAGACTACAGCTCTTGATCGCTCAGGCTGGCACACCAAGATCACTGGTGGCATCACGAAATTTGAAAAAGAAAGAACACTGTGGGCAATCCACAAGCACAAGAAGCGGAAGGACAAATCTGTAAATTCTCCTACCCCGAACCGTCAGCACTCCTGCATGCACTGCAATAGAACGTCCGTGCACGAATCGGACTCATCGGGCATCTACGAACTCACAAACCAAATTAGTTAATTACCAATTTTAATTATTATTATTATTTTTTCCCCATCGCATTTAATGTTTTCATGCCATGCTCATCTTCGCTTGTGAAGGAGGACCACCATCATCATATCACGTGAAATTCTTTCCAGAACGTTGTCTTCTTCATGGATACTACTATGAATGTCTGTCTGTCCTGGGAAAGTAGGCCAGCATTGGCCAGAGACAATGTTCATACATTCTTCGATGACACTGGTCTATTGTCTTCTTGGTCTTCCTCTTCTATTTCTTGCCACTCTGCCCTCCAAACTCAACTATAGGAAACATACTTGATAACATGATATGAGATGGACTCCCCAGTGTATATGAACAAATAACACTATAGAGCTTTCAGTCTGTTAATTTCTACTTTTTATATCTAGAAATTTTCGCTGTTCTATAAGTTTCACCAAATTTTATAGAAAATAAATATATCATTAAGTATGGATTTGAGATTAAAAAAGCACTTCTGATAATGAAAATATTCTTGAAAAGATAATGAATCGATCAAGTGCCATGCCGAGTGACGTGGGAGATCATGCTTCTCCCCAACTCTCTGTCTCTTGTGTTGTTAATAAGTTCAGTTGGTGTTAAAATTGTGCCAAGATACTTGACTTATCTCTTTGATTTAATTTTGCATCATTGATACAGCATTTTGGCAGTGTGTATGTCTTTGAAACCACCATTACTTCTGTTCTCTTCTTGTTTAGACTTAGGCCTTTGTTTTCACTTTCTTTGCACTACCATCTAATAGGGCTTGAAGTTCTTGTTCGCTCCCTCCAATCAGAACTGTATCTTCAGCATATCTTAAATAATTAAGATTGTATCCTCCAACTGCTATTCCTGGCATGCTTTTTGTTTTGCAGGAACAGCAATATTGTCAAGAACAGAAAAAGTATACACCATGAGGAAATGTACTAGAAATAAATAGGAGAGAACAAATATTCCTGGGACATAGTTTGTACTGCAGTTAGATAACAATATTTGTTTTCATATTGGTTACTATAGCCCATGCATAATTGTCTTTGACTTTCTGGTAAGCATACCTTATAGTAAAGCAAACCTTATAGTAAAGCAAACCTTATAGTAAAGCAAACCTGTGGGTTTCTTCTCAAAGCATTACATACTGCAGAAAGTTGGAGCATGGGCATGTATGAAAGAAACATGGTTCAAAATGGATAGAGGAACGACTTAATTGTGCTCATGTTACCCTATATGTACTCTGTCCCTCTCAATAAAGCAGCACGTCACCTGCCGAGAGTACCACTACTCATAGCATGTAATTGTGTACAGTGGAGTCCCTCTACATTGTGTTCTCTTATAACAAATTTCCCAATATAACAACTTTTCACAACCCCCAATTATATTTATTCTACATTATTTGCATAGTATGTAGTGAATTTGTTAATACATACATATTGTGTCGGCCCGGACCATGTTATAACCAGACTTCAATGTAGCTTCAATCGATAATCCTGAGAGCTGTTGAGAATCCACGTCATAAACAAGATATCACAGGCAGGATTTGAAACCGTGACTTCTTGAGTACAAATCTTATACGCATGCAACCACACCTCCCCCATTGCACATAGTGAAAACAGCTTCAAAATTAGTAATTCCTGATGGTTGGAAGAAGCAGAAAGAAACATTATGAAAGCATTAGTGTTTATGTAACATTTTACTTCATTCAAGAAGACAGTTTGTGGTTTGCTGTTGATGACATTCGTGTAGGACATAGAAGAAATTGCTATCTACTTAACTGTGCAAATCTAGAAGTGCTCTTAAATACATAGTGTACAATTTTCTGTGTGTGACATCTTTCTAGAGTAGTCTCCTCTTTATTTGATATTGTGACACATCTGTGCTGTTTCTGGTCCATCATTGTTTGTCAGCCCTATAATCCTTTTTCCAACAACCATGCTGTTCATGACTAATTTCATGTTATGCATATAGAAGAAGTAAATGACGTATCTTCATGACGTGCCCATTACAGAATTATATCCTCCACTACAATTTTCTGCAAAACTCACTTCTTTTATTGGAGATGTGCTTAATCAAGTATGGAGAAACCCCTTTACTCAAGTTGCAATGTGATTCAATGCCATTAGAACAGACTTGGTTCAATTCCAGTCAAGTCTCAAGAATTTTCACACCTGCATAGAGTAATCACTCTATGCAATAATTTGGAACTCGTTAGTTTCAATTGATAATTCCGAGGAATCTCCAAAACAATTCACTTTATCAACAAGACATCATGAGCGGGATTCAATCCCACTTCCTCTTTAGTTAGCACAATGTGATCTGCTTAACTACTATCCCAGGGAGATCCCCTAAAGATATTAGAGGATTGACTTCATTGTGCACAGGTTGCCCCATATGTATTCCGCCCCTCTTAGCAAATTTGACACCAACTGTTGAGAGTACCAGTTATAGCACATATCCCAGTAGTTTCAGGTGACAATTCTTAAAATAATTCACTTTATAAACTTTATACGAACGGGGTTTGAAACGACAAACGCTTGACTAGAAAGCAAACGGCGTAACCACTAAACCATGATTTACTTTCTCTTTAATTCAATTATTATATTACGCCAATTTTAAAACAATTAGAACTTCTCATCCTTTTTCTATTCACAGAGCAAAGTTCATGTATCACATCCTGGTTTAGCCCTGTTTACAGCTGAACGCCTGGCTGAGATGAAGAATGTTCCAGTAGACACAGTTTTGAACAACTGCAGAACGAATACTCGAAGTATGTACAGCATCTGAAAGTTTATTGGAAGCGAGGGCAATCGATGAACAAACTCTTTGGTTCGTTCTCAAACTGTTGAAGAAGCCATCTTATAACAGGACAACTACTAGATTTCCAACAGGATGTAATTCGGAGATGGCATAATATCACCATTTTATTGTTCAATATTTTGGGTTAGAATTCAGTAGTGTGAACTCTTCTGAATATTTAATTGCCAAATTAAATTATAACTTAACTACAGTGGTGGAATTCTTTTATAACGAATTAGTCTGGACTGATGTATATGTATGTTATAACCATAATTTGCTATATACAGTCATATAACGGTAATGAATAAACTAATTGGGGATTTTGAAAAGTGTTTTTATATCGGGATATTTGTTAAAATGAAATGTGCTATAACAGGATTACCATAGTAACAGTAAACACATTTTTAGCAGGTATATTGAACATTGTGTGCTGATGATTTATGAACTTGTGACACCACTCTGCAAATACATGGTCAGTCATACTAGAGGAAAAAAGGAGACTGATTAATTTAATCAATCACCATGCTAGGTAGCATAGGCGACCATGCTTCTCCGCAACTCCTTCTCACGTGTTGTTAATAGGTTTGGTTGGTGACTTTTTGTGCCATGGTGACAACTGATCCAGAAATTTATCTTTGTTTATGTTTCTTCTCCCCCTTGATCTTTCTAGTGGTTACCAAATGTTTTAAGTTTTGCTTTTCTCATACCATGACCTAACAATCTGTATTATCTGCTTCTAACATTGGCTATAATTTATCATTTACTCCAACATCTTTTGAGAACTTCTATATAAGGTAAATCCAGAAATAGGGTAATGAAGTTTTGACTACATCACTAAAGACACACATAATAACACACACAAATCAGCGTTTCAACGGAAAGGCTTTTATCAAGACAAAAATTAATCCTTTTGGTTGAAATGTCAATTTGTGTGTGTTGTTAAGTGTCTCTAGTTATTAGCAAAACTTCATTACCCCATTCCTGAATTTTCTTGTTGGATTTCAGCTTTGTGCAGTAAGTACATATTGTCGAACTTCTACATTAGCTTTCTTGGCTGTCCATGGAATTTTCTTTATTCTTCTTTTAACAAAAACCACATAACATTAGGTCCATATTTGGAACAAGTACCACCCTATATTTCGCCAGTAAACGAATTATGAGTGAAATAAGTTTCCACATGTTCATTTCGAGTTTGTTACAATGCATACTGTTTTCATGGCGTCACAGAAATTATATCAATTCAGTTATGTAGCAGGAAACACAAAATGGCTTATTTTAGCACAAATTTATTACGAGTGCACATCTTAAGAGATGAAATAATGCTTGTGTGTTTAGGTGGAGGGGGAATGGTTAGTGGTAGTATTAGAACTAATTTTAATCCTAAAACCCCCAACTCCTGAAATATGTACTCCTTGCGACTGCAACAAGTGTATTGCATCTTTATCATTTGTATGCAAGTTCAGCATTGATAATGGCAACCATTTTATTAATGGTATATGATCTGACAATGTGACGTCGCATAAACTATTAAATTCAGCGATGACATGAACTACTAAAAAATAATCGGCAATATTTTAAAAACTATGATCACTGTAAACATTAATGGTGTGCGTGTTCCAAACATTATTTTATTACCCCAACAAGCTTGTCTTGAACTATGCTAGCGATTAATGTGTGAACTTGGACATTGTCATTTCTTACTTTTGTGTTTTAGATAAAAAGGCCTTTTAGTGAAAATGTTTTGTGTTTTTAGTGATTCACTGAACTGCAGTACCTGTGTCACATTGATTAATGTTGATTAATATGGGATGTTGGGAAAGTTCTGTTTCTTGATTGTGTCATGTGATGTATTCCTTCCAGAACGTTGTCTTCCCAATGAACTCTCTGAACCTCTCTCTGTCTTGGGCGATGTGGCTTGCATTTTCTAGTGATGTATTCATGTTATCTTTAATGTTGTCAGTCCATCGTCTTCTTGGACTGCCCTTTCTCCTCTTCCCAGGTACTCTTCCCTCCATTATTTGTCTTTCTAAACAGTTATGTCTCTTTATATGACCAAACAGGCGTAGTTTTCTTTTTGTTATTGTGTTTAGTAACCAACACTCTGGAATATTCAATGTGTTTATAATATCTGAGTTTCTGATTTTATCCTTCCATGATATTCTAAGTATCTTCCTGTAGCATTTCAGCTCGAAGGTGTTGATCCTCTTTGCCGCTGTTTTACTTAGAGTCCATGTTTCACAGCCGTTTGTTGCAACCGGAAAAATAAAAGTTCGTAACATTAGCACTTTCATTTCTATTTTGTTGTTTTTCCATATTTTTTTTCAGCCGTGTTATTTTGCAATATGCCATTGCCAATCTCTTCCTTATTTCTGCCATGCAGTCTCCTGCACCGTTGATGTGTGCTCCTAAGTATTCAAATTTATCTACACATTCTATCTCGGTATTGTCTATTCTGATTTTTGGTTGTTGTGTTGTTATATCTGTTGACATGATTTTTGTTTTCTGCGTGTTTAAATACAAATTTTGTGCTTCACTATATTTCTTTGTGTTCTTGATTAGTTGTTCCAATCCCTTTATATCATTTGAAAGAAGCACTATGTCGTCTGCATAGCGTAGTTCCGGGATGTGGAATCAACCTATGTTTAAAGCGTGGTAGTCAGTGTTGTGTATGTCTTCTCTCACGTTCCTCATTATACTTTCAGCGTAGATCTTGAACAGGTATGGGGGGAGTGTGCATCCTTGCCTTACTCCACTCTGTACCTCAAACCACTCTGAGAGATCGTCCTCTAACTTCACTGCAGCCTTTTGATCTTGGTAAAGTTCCTCTATTAGATGAATCAGATGTCTTGGGAAACCCATGCTGTTCATTATCTCCCATAGTTTCTTGATTACTGCAGTTATATGAGAGGAAGTTTAAGTCACAAACTAATTTGGAAAAGAACAGAGAATGGCACAATTTTCCTATTCACCAAAACTTTTCAAAATCCCTTATTATTTATTGTTTGTACTTGCATGATTCGAATTTCTGTTATTACATACATATTTTCATCAGCCAGGACAAGTTGTTATATGTTGTTAATGGGATTAAACTATTTTAAATGCTGGCCATCATTCAACTTAAAAATTATGAATTATTAACCCTCGAATTGTAAAATATTAATATCTGTATATATATTGTCAGGGTGATTTTGAGCTATTTAAGTAGTTAAACTAACTTGCCGGAAACATGTTAAAAAATAACTCTCAGGACCAGATAACTATATATTTTCTGAAAAGTGTATTGGACAAGGTATCATCTAGTATACATTTTGGGTGTTTTAATAATGAATGTTCAGACTTTGATCATTGCATAAATTAAAAAATATAACATTTTTCAAAGTACCTCAACAAACACTTATATTTATTCTGCCATCTAGTTATGTTTATCAGATGCTACAAATAATTTGTTACAACATAATATATGATTTGATAGGTATTCAACAACAAATATATTTTAACCATTTGACAACTAGTAGCAGAACATCAAATTTATTGGAAGAATGCTAGTCGAATACTTTTTACTTGCATCCCTAAGTTTGATATTCTATTTTGAATCTGCACAGAATCAATTTAAAACAGTGACCTTTGAGTAGCTCAGAGTTCAGGCTTCATATATTACATTGCAAAAATATCATATTAAAAAAAAATAATTCAGTTTGAGGCACACTTGTTTACAATGAAAGATATTATCCGTATATACAGTAATGACACAGCCATAGTTATGATGGGAATATGATGACACAGCCATAGTTATGATGGGAATATGATGACACAGCCATAGTTATGATGGGAATATGCACAACGTAGGTGATTTACAAACCACATATGATGTGGAAAGTGACATTGAAGTTCGTTTGTTAGACAGGCGTACTGTATTGGACGAGGGGGAAATTGTTGATACTAATTGTCGCATTATGAATGTTGATTGAAATGACTTTGTTTTTCATGTAGAAGTAGAACATATTGGTCCTGTACATAATCTTCATAAGAGTGTTATGCTTTATGAATACTTTAGCCTCATTGTCAATAAGATGCATTATCACTTTGCAGCCGATCAAACACATTTGTATGTAACATACCCGGTAACTTCATAATTTGTATGTAACATACCCGGTAACTTCATAATTTGTATGTAACATACCCGGTAACTTCATAATTTGTATGTAACATAACTTCATAATTTGTATGTAACATAACTTCATAATTTGTATGTAACATACCCGGTAACTTCATAATTTGTATGTAACATACCCGGTAACTTCATAATTTGTATGTAACATAACTTCATAATTTGTATGTAACATAACTTCATAATTTGTATGTAACATACCCGGTAACTTCATAATTTGTATGTAACATAACTTCATAAATTGTATGTAACATACCCGGTAACTTCATAATTTGTATGTAACATTACTTCATAATTTGTATGTAACATACCCGGTAACTTCATAATTTGTATGTAACATACCCGGTAACTTCATAATTTGTATGTAACATAACTTCATAATTTGTATGTAACATACCCGGTAACTTCATAATTTGTATGTAACGTAACTTCATAATTTGTATGTAAAATAACTTCATAATTTGTATGTAACATAACTTCAAATACAAGTAGTAAATGAAGATACAAAAGGAAGAGGATGTACAGATGTAATATTTTCGCTACAACAAATCTGTGAAAAGACAACAGAATACAAAAACAAAATGAATTTTGCTTTCATAGATCGGGAGAAAGCTTTCAACAGAATAAATAGAGAACTACTCTGGAGTATTCTAGAAATGTATGCAATAAAAGAAACATTATTAGACTGTGAAAGAGCCATATACAAAAAAAGCAAAAGTGCAGTTGTGGTTTTCAGTTACATCAAGAGGTAGACAGGGGGTGTGTCTTATCACCATTATTCACAATTGCCTACTCCACAGTTCAAGTGAAGAACTTCAAGATCACATAACCCTACTCAATGAAAGCTGCTTTAATCACTACATGAAGATCAACACAGAGAAAACAAGTTATGTCTATAGGCAGAAAACCCAATACAGTCAACATAAAAATAAACTACTAAAAACAAGTGCAGAAATTTAAATCTCGAGAACATTTTTACAGCTGATGGATGAATGGACATACAGTTCGAGGCAAGAATTCAATAAAGCCAACTGCGTAAATTATGAACTTACGCTAAATTTGGAACGCACATTTATCCCATTGGAAACCAAAAGGCAAATCATAATTGTCAGACATGGACCAACAGAACATAGAGAAAGCTTACATGAGAAATGAGATATTCAGCAAACAGTACAAGAACAGATCATGTGATAAATGAGAATATTACAAGAACTGTTGGAACAACAGTGGTCAAATATATTTAAAAACAGAGATTGAAATGGTCCGGCCAACTAATGAGAATGAACCCTTATTGGCCAGCGCAAGAGCATACAACATGAAAATGGAAACAGCAAGATTCAGAGGAAGATCAAGAAGAAGGTGGATTGAAGGAGTTATCAACATGCTGACACTGCACAGTATTTCTGCATATCAAGCGACCAGATGTGCATTAGTCCGAAAACCGATCGTCATTCAATCCTGAGATGCATCACAACATAAGAGAAAAGAATCTAGATAGAAAAGAAGATACATGCTGGACATCTGTAACTTCCAGTGAAATAAAACTTGTAAATAAAATATTTATATTGTGATGGGCACACATATCCTGCCTGAGGACGGAATGTATTGGAATATAGATGACAGAATCAATGTTTCAGGAATATCAACCTGTTTGGGAAAAAGGAGATTTGAGAAAACATCTTTAATGACACCACTTAGCTGCACCTTAAAGTGAGAAAAAATATTGTAACACATTATGTATGTTCAGTTTGATAGTATATTTTTTACAGTGTATGAATATTAACCATATCTCCATTAGTCGCTTCTATTAGAAAACTAGTCGACGGCCATTAGATTTTTGTAAATACTTGTTTCATTGCGATCAATATTACATTTTTAATTTGCACTGGGTTAATCCCTGGCTGTGAATTTTGCCTAGGTCACAGTTCATGCTATCTCTGCATATTTGCATCATGGAAATAATATGTCGGACAGATTTCTTTACGAACTGTTCAAAATTTGTGGAGTTTTGACTCAATTTGTTCGCAATGGAGGATAGTGTTCATATGCACACTGATGATGACAGCCGTAGTTATGATGGAAATATGCATGGTGTAGGTAATTTGCGCACCAAATAACGTGGGAAATTCCTTGTTAGATAGACTAATGTTTCCAACAACGAGAAGAAAATTCGTGGTACTAATTGTAACATCATGAATTTCGTCTGAGTGATGTAGTTTTTCGGGTAGAAGTTAAGAATTTTGTAGAAATCTTTCTTTTCGTCTGTTCATAATCTTGATGAGATTGTCACACATTATGGATACTTTAGAACTATTGTTGATGTGGAGTTTTATAAATTTGCAGCAGATCAAACATATTTTTATGTAACATAATGCAAAGAACAAACAAGGAAAGAAGACACATGTTGGACATCTGTAACTGCCAGTGAAATAAAACGTCTTTTTTATATTATGATGGGCATAAGTATTCTGCTCAAGTAGGGCATGTATTGGAGTACAGATGATGAGTTCAAAGTTTTGGGCATACCCACAACTAGATTTTGGGCATCTGTTTAGAAAAAAGAGATTTCAGAATATATCTCAATATGTTCATTTGAATATGACACCACTACTCAGCATCCCCAAGGAAAAAAAAAAAATTCCTTGCATTATGGGAGTTTGAGTTTATTTTTTAAAAATATATATGTATTAAATTCAACAGAATTAAGTTCAACATGAATTAAGTTCAACAGAAATAAGATGCAGAATAGGACAGGCAAAAACAACATTCAGAAAAATGAAAAATATACTGTGTAATATGACCTTGTCATTAGAGGTGAGAAAGAGAGTTTTGCAGTGCTATATAACCCCTATACTAACATATGGGTGCGAGTCTTGGACAATAAACAAACTGGAATGTGGGAGATTGGAGGCAACAGAGATGTGGTTCTACAGAAGAATGCTGAGATTACCATGGACTGCCAGAAAAAATAATTTAGATGTGTTAAAAGAGTTAAATGCGAAACGGACCTTAATCAAGAATATAAGAAAAAGGCAATCTTCTTTTTTTTGGCCACTTAATGAGACAGGCAGGGTTAGAAAACATAATCACAACAGGCAAGATTGAAGGCACCAGAGACAGAGGGCGACAACGTGAGAAAATATTAGACAGTTTGACAATCTGGCACGGCAAAGAAACAACAACGACTTTGATACATAATACTGTGGATAGAGAGCTGTGGAGAGCCATGACCGCCTACGCCACCCGGCATGGCACCTGATGATGATGATGATGTATTAAATTATCTTTGGTATAGTTTCATGTGAGACTTATTCATTTTTCTGATCTTCCAAGTCTGTGTGATATGATGAACTGTTTGAAAGAAATGCATTTTTAACATCATAATTCATATTGATAATTTGGAGGAGTTGTGCCCCTTGTCTTAGGGATTGACAATATGAAAATCTCATAGTGATAGTGGTGAAAGGGTTAAATTAATGTTGATATAGTTTCATGTGAGACTTCATTTTTCTTTTAATCTGCCATGTCTGAGTGTGATTAGACAGTTTTAAAGAAAGTGCATTTTAACCTTTACCACATGTATATAAATCCACTTCCTGGTTTATTCCACAGAATGCTGTGGTAGAAGAATTGCGGACGTTGCTAAGCACTTTTGTAACTACGAATACACATTTTTTAAATATGGCTTTCCTGGACGAGTGGGAACACTGCTAGCCAGGTAATTATCTAGCCCAATTTTCAGTCTAGGTTCAAGACCGGAATAATGGAACAGTCTGAAACTTTGTTCAGTTTATTGGGTTTATTATGGGAAGATGTGTCCACATCACATTTTTTACAAAACAAACTATAAACTTGTTAAAAACATGTAGCCTATTTATATTGCGGAACATTATTTATGGAGGGAAGACAGCGTATTTAAATTTTTGACTCCCTCGAAAAATCTAAACATCTAACACCAACCATAAACTCCCCTAACCATAAATACCCCATCGGTTAGGATTAGCGGTGTAACACTGAATCCATATCAGTGTGCTTGGTCTGCTAGTCATGTGAGATTTCTCTGATGACACGAAACATGCGCAAACTTTAAAAGAGATTAAATGGTTCTGTGCATAACATTGAAAGGTTGGACTGTGACCACATGGTGTGGTCATATCATCCCATAAAGTACCATTTATTTTATTAATATTTTTATCCAGGGTGTAGTATATTATGCATGTATTCAATTATTTACTTCTTTCCTGACATTATAGATAGATGTAAGCAACATTAGATCTAGTAGGTATATTCTTCCTTACACTATACAAGCATTACTATTGCAATTATCATTGACATTTCAGAATATTGGCAAATGTATAGTCCATTATGAGTATCTGTAAAAAGAAATACTAAGCAATTTAGTTCTACATTATCATTATTTTGAAGGGATTATAAACAGAATGATAAAACTAATTCTGAAAATGTTAAACTTTTGCCAATAAAATCACGAAGTTCAGATAAGTTATCATTTGCAATCGGGAAAATTCACATTTGCATTCACAAAATATTTTTTGGAATTAAAATGACATCACAGTGATCATGACACTGCAGGAAGTACTTTCTGGCCACTTTTAGACCGGTTTGACATTTATACGGTTAAAGGATTCTCCTGAAAAACCATGTATATACACTGCTGTATATTTCATGGCCACAGCCATGTTGGAATAATGTATCTTGGATAAGTTATTTTTAGTAACAGTTTTAATAATACTTGCTACAGTAGCAGCATTGTTATGTTATGTTATGTTCCTCCAGGGCCATAGGCGGCGCATAGGGCAGAAACCATAGCTTTCCATTTCTGTCTTTGTGTTGCCAGGTCTTTCAATTGTTGCGTGTTGTTTAGGTTCATTGACATGTCTTCTCTATTAATGGTTCTTCGTAGAGTTTCTCTAGGTCTCCCTCTTCTTCTTACTCCAGGTGGCACCCAATATAGTGATTGCTGGGGAATTCTTAGGCAGTAGCAGCATTACTGAAGTATAACGCATTCAACTATGATTGAAATTGGTCATCAAGGGTATATAATATAAATTCATCAAACTTGGTCAGTAAAAATGTTTCATTAGTTAAAAAATGCAAACATAGGAGAAATACTTTACAGCAAGTCTTGTGTTGAAACACAAAAATCCCTTTGAAACTAAAATGTCTGATCCAAACACCGCTCACATGGTCGCAGCCACAATGCACAAACATCACTGATTTAGCACTTTTCTACAAGATAAGGAATCATTGTCTATCTCCGTTCACATGTCAATTAGAACCAAGACTTCTCACATGTACCTGTACTTAGAGGTGCAGGAATTTAAAGTAAACATTTATTATGCATAAAAAAATGTTCTTACAATATGTTGGCATTTTGTCTTATAAATTCTAGAGGGTTATATGTAATAAAAACTAACGGACAATGTGTTTTCTAGTTTGTTTTTTTTACATGTTTTTGTGTGATAGAATAAAATATATCAATATATAAAATGTAACAGAGTTATGAATCAACAAATGCACACAGGTTTTCCCCAGAAGTGTTCAGCTGCCTATTGTCGTCAAGAAAAAAGTAGTGAAAACTTATTCTCCATAGTAAAATAATACAACTGGTAATTGATGTTTTAAAATATATAGTGTTATCAAATATTAGGACTCAAAAAAAACTTCAACCATTGTCTGCATTAGTCTAATAAATTATTCTTTCTGAACTCTTGACCGATTTACTTGACATAGTTGAATCAGTGAAAGTAGAATATCTAAATAGAGTAGAATACTTCAGGCAATTCTTGATTTAAAGATTAATTGATTGAAATGTTGATGTGTTTGCATTTCTGGTGATTAGAAAAAACTGATTACCTTGTGTTTAAATTTTCATCTGTCAGATTAGTTTACCTGCAGTTGTTACCTATTATTGATTTTAGGCAATTCAAAATAGACAAAAATGAAAATTATTGTTTGTCAAGACCATTTCATTTCATATTGCATGAAGTTTTTCTGATCTCAGACTACTCGTCAAGCATTAAACTCAATGGACACTCTTTTTCCTACACCATGCTCTATACTTGTAACGGTGGAACATGGAACATTTATAATGGAACTGTTCATATATCATAATGTAAACACAAAAACCGATGAAACAATATAATATATATATATAGCGTATAGATTTAATTTAATCAAGCATATTCAAATATGAACATGTACATCTGATGTGTTTGGTCCAAATGTGGCATGCACAGATTTGTAAAATGATATTTGATTGGTCTCTTTGACTTTAATATATAAGGGAAGTGATTACACAAACCAGAGAAAGCATATTCTCATAAACACATGGCACATAATAAAATCAATAGGTGATAGCGGAATACTTATGTTTCACTGATGTAAATAAACAAATGATCGGAGGGTGTCCGACAAAGTGGAGTGTGCCGCAGTAACAAAATGAACAAATGGTTATGCAAAAAAGTTAAACAGGTCACTAGAACAACTTACCGTAACTATGAATAAAAAAATAGATAAAAAAAGTATATAAAAAAACACAATAAAACTAAACATGAAAATTTTCTGCGTATCGGCCCAAATGGAACGTTTTCAAGAAAATAATATTTAAACAAAATCACACACGATAACTGAATTGAGCTATGTTTCTCTTATGCAGAAGTATAACCCTGTACCAGTTGCAGAAATGCATGCTTTCATTATGCATATTTGCGCACTATTGGTGAGTATAAGTAAATAAACTGAAAAGTGGGAAATTAGAGATGTGGTTCTATAGAAGAATGCTTAGAATACCACGGATTGTAAGAAAAACTAATATAGTGGTGTTTAAAGAGTCAAATGCAGAACAGACATTAAATTAATAATATAAGAAAGAGACAATCTTCATTTTTTGGCCACTTCATGAGACAGGGAGCTTTGTAGTACAGTTACAACAGGCAAGATTGAAGGCAACAGAGGCAGAGGGCGACAATGGCATGGTACCTGACGATGATGAGAAGCTGGAAGACTGGCACAAGAGAGAAATTTTGCTTTCTACTGTCGTCTATTGTTAAATGTTAGCAATGAGCACAGAAGAAGATTATCTCAGCACGCTGAAATTTATGTGCTCGGATTACTATACTCCATAGTTTCATCAGAGTGTAATGACTCATGATTTCTGTTCAATGTTGACTGCTTAGACTCGTGAGAAACTTTCTTAAGCTGCACCATCCTTAACGCCATTCTTCTGCTGTGTGGATAAAGGTTTGCATCGAAGTCCCTGAAGAATTAGCATGTGTAGGGTCTCTAGTCTCTCACTGTGTCAACTTTGTGGCTTTGATAATGAGCATGCCTTGAGAATTCATGATTGATTTGACAGATCTTGGATCAACATCCTGAAAAAAATTCACAGTATACAATTTAGAAAATAATGATTTCATAATCTATATATCAATAACATCATTTGTTATACTGGTGGGAGTGGGTGCAATCATAGATCTAAAAAAATGTCTGACCTGAATACTGATTATTTTTGTGTGACTTTACAGATGGTCCAGAGCTTGGACAGTGTAAAACTTATATATCTGGAACCACAAAGCCCTTTAATTGCAGTATCTCTCCTAACACATATTGTCAATTTTGTATCTGCAGGGGCAATAACTGAACATACATAACAAATCTGCATTGAAGGTGCCTGCCTCCCAGGCGTCATTATATCACAGCTTTGACCTGCTCCTTTGCCGTCAATCAAATGAGTGTTTACCTAAGAGAATTTCCTTGGGAATGTAATCGTATGACATTCTTTTCACATGGCCATCATCTTAAACGTGTCTGAGACTCAAGTATAAAGATAGTATTTTTAGCGCATCGTAACACTTCTGTGTTGTTAATCTTGGTATGCTGCCAATGTTTCTGACCAATAAGCTGAGCACGCAGAACTGGTAGACCAATATTTTGATCTTAAAAGTAAATTTTGAGTCTGTCCACACTCTTTCAGGTTTCCAAAGTAGGCACTATTCATATACGTATATTGTATATGAAAATAATAGTATACTAATCATTATAATTTCATTATTGTATGATATTTTACCCCCCAAAAATCTGTCAATA
This sequence comes from Meghimatium bilineatum, assembly GCA_034231615.1. NCBI lineage: Eukaryota > Metazoa > Mollusca > Gastropoda > Stylommatophora > Philomycidae > Meghimatium > Meghimatium bilineatum. Next base: position 9,149,835 of record CM067318.1, read on the forward strand.
CTTCATTTTTCCTGTTAGGGAGGTAGGTTGCGAGTGGCTTGTGTGATAAAGGCGACTTGTCCTTGCTATGTCATGAGAGTGGACTTTCAAAATTCACACTCTGACAGACTAAACCCTAGACATTGATACAAGATGCCAGAAAGTCAATGCTGTGACTTACCAAATGTCACCAATATTCAAACACCCAACAATCTTAATGGCGACAATTGATAAACAGTATTTTTATACCAACACTGTGTTACCAATGTCATACATGGCCCTTGACAAAGATACTAGCGAAAAAGATCACTGTGTGAAATTAAATGTTTGAGGAAAGCTATACATGTCACCAGAAGAGACCGGTGGAGAAATTAAAATCATCTCATGTCAAGATTACATCAAGAGACCAAACCAATTGGTTTGACAATCTCATGAGAATGGAACGAGTGCAACAAGCCTTCAGGGCCTACAACAGTAGAATATCAGGTTGTAAGGCAAAAGGAAGACCAAGAACTAGATGGGTGGATACAACCAAAGAAACTTTCAAGAGACACTGAATGCATGAACTCTCTATGGTTGAGAGGGAACTAGAGATGTACTGCATAGCTCGGGGGGAGGACTAGCTACTCTTTTCCTATGGCTGAGATCATGACAAGCTTTTTTTCCTTGAACATTTGATTACATGCCTGGAGCTATAGAGAAATTCAACATAATCAGTAAGCAATTGGTTACAAGGAATGAGCAGTGAATCATATCATGGCTGCAAGGCTTGGAGCAGTGCATAGATACAAACCTATCTTCCAGGTCGTGTAACAGTGAATTTTTGGCTATGGTTCTTTCCTGGGTGGGTAGAAAATCCAGTCATCCCAGCATAAAATGTGGTTACATACAATGGGTAAATATATTGGCATTAGCCCATGGGCTGCTGGATCAGCAATAAACCAGTCAACTACACCATGGAGATCTCCAGTGTCAATAGTCAGTGTAAACATGTACACAAAAGAAAATTTAAATGCAAGATTTACCAGCAGAAACAAGAGTAAAAGAATGTAAAGAAACCAAACACATTCACTGATCTAAGACAATTAGTCAAATAATCAGTAAATTTAAGTAGGAAGCCAGAGGACAATTTTTTTTTAATCCTTGAGACTAACGGGAATTGAACCAGTCAGTTCAACGGCACCAAATCGCCTAGCAACAATTGCACACGCGTTCTTCCGTACTTGACTAACCGCATCTCCAAAAAGATGCAATTTCATCAAGCCTTTCAAACCGTGCACACAAAGTCACCCGAACGGACCAATCGAGACAAGGACTATTACAACAACAACAAACATCCTGTACAGGCATTGAAATATCCTCAGTAACAACAAACACATAACATAATATCCGTATTAGTTATACAAGGGCCGATAGGTCTTCTTGTAAACATGGATAAACATTGGTTTGACAATCCATGTTTACTCTCCATGTTTACAAGAAGACCTATCGGCCCTTGTATAACTAATACGGATATTATGTTATGTGTTTGTTGTTACTGAGGATATTTCAATGCCTGTACGGGAAGTTTGTTGTTGTTGTAATAGTTTGTCTCGATTGGTCCGTTCTTTGTGTGCACGGTTTGAAAGGCTTGATGAAATTGCATCTTTTTGGAGATGCGGTTAGTCAAGTACGGAAGAATGCGTGTGCAATTGTTGCTAGGCGATTTGGTGCCATGAACGGACTGGTTCAATTCCCGTTAGTCTCAAGAATTAAAAAAACATTACAAACATTAGGAATAAAATCTAATGTTAAGAATGAACATTTTCAAATATAATGGTTACAACATACACTTTCTTCATAAGTTACTGTAAAATCAATAGTGGGTGACTGTGGCTAGGTCGACTGTAACACATCAACAGGAGCGAACATGTCAAGCAAGTTTGACCATGTGCTTAGGTTTGAGTTTGGTGACCAGCATGCAATAAGTGCAATAGCTTGCATACTGCTGGCATACTATCTACTGTGTGACTAGGGACATCCACTGTTTAGCGGAAGTAGTAAAAACATGGTTGGCGTAGTGAAGGCGTTAGTTTTGTGCTCAAGAGGTCATGGGTTCCAATGTTGTCTGCATCATCCTGTTTAGAAAGTAGGTTTTTTATTTGATCCATGGAGATTATCACTTGAAACTACAGGCTATGTGCAGTACTCTCTGCAAACTATATGCCACTTCACTTATAAAGATGGAGTACATACCTGAGTACAATGAGTCAATCCTCTATACCTGTTGAGCCCCCTTTTTGAGTAATCACCGTGGAATAATTTGCACAAATAAAACTGACAATGATTTAAAGTTTTATCAACTACATCCTGCTGGAAATCTAGTAAGAGTGGAAATCCAGACCATCTTTTTTACAGGAGAGATCCAGTGAGAGTTTGAGAAAGAACGATAAATAACAATTAAAAAAATTCTCATTAACTATCATCCTTACCTCCGGTAGGTTAATCACACGGGTTATCTTCCTAGCCACATAACCGAGGTCGTCTTTCTTTTGGTCCTGTTTCGCAATGATCGTAATCTGGTGATCATCTACTGTAATCTTCACTTCTTCAGGCTCATAGTCATGGAAATCAAGGCATACACTAAATTCTTTATCCACTTTAAGCACCTAACAGAATAAATAAAGCACACAATGATTTCACATGGCTACATTATTTGGTTTGTAAAACAAGATTTGTAAACAAACCAACACAACCTTTATTTACCTATTTGTTGCCAGGACCTGAAAGGGGAGTAGACTGTCACAAAATGCCAGCATTGATGATGAAGTGTATACTAGTACCTCCAAGGCAAGCAGCACTTACGGTAGATTGTACGCAAATGTATGGCATAAAAATGACATTAACCTACAGACTAAGCTGAAAGTTACAGAGCAGTGGTACTTCCAGTGCTGCTATATGCTGGAGAAACATGAACTGTTTATAGACAATGCGAGGGAGCTCAATCACTTTCACACAACTTGTCTCAGAAAAGTTGTAAAAAGATAGAGAGACATGATTCTGTATCCCTAGCATTGATACTATTCTGATGCAGACAGATTTGTTGTGAGGGTCATGTGGTACATTATGACAGATCATCTCGCCTTCCAAAGTAACTTCTCTTTGGTGAGTTGCAGAAAGGTATACATTCTCATGTTGCCAAAAGAAGCACTACGAGGACTCGTATGAATGCATTTAAAATAGACCAAGATACATTGGAAGAACTTGCACAAAATAGAGCTACATGTTGCTTTTAGTCAAAATAGAGCTACATGTTGCTTTTAGTCAAAATAGAGCTACATGTTGCTTTTAGTCAAAATAGAGCTACATGTTGCTTTTAGTCAAAATAGAGCTACATGTTGCTTTTAGTCAAAATAGAGCTACATGTTGCTTTTAGTCAAAATAGGCCCATCATCTTGTTCTATCTATTGCCTTTTCTCTGTTTTTGCCGCAAGGCATTGCAAGATTGAATAACAGTCGGTTTTCATACCATGGCACGTTTGGTCACTTGATATGCAGTAATATTGTGACGTTTCAGAATGTCTGTAACTCCTTCAAACCACCTTCTTGGTCGTCCTCTGTATCCTGCTGTTTCTATTCATATTGATTGTGTGCTATTGCCACTGGCCAATAAGGCCTTCAGTCTGTTTTTAAATATATTTGACCACAGATATTGTTCCAACAGTTCTTGTAATCTCTTCATTCCTCACATGATCTCTTCTTGTTCTGTTTGCTGCTTTTCTTAGACATTTAATTTCACAAGTAGTAAGGGGTGCAAAGGGAACGCATTGCTCTAGGCGGACCCAGGGTTAGCAGATAACCAAGATCCCAAATGTACCTCCACGCGGTGCACCCTGGAAACAGAAATACAGCAGCTCGAGCTGATTCTGGCCAAATCTTTTGGGGATCGTGTCCGAAAATGTGGAGGTAGCAGATGGGAAGAGATTTGCCTGCACACGGACAGACATATCTCCGACACCACCAGCATCACCACATATAGCGACACTGTCGACATACAGTGAAGCTAGTCAGTCCAGTCCGAACATTGGAGGGGCGGCCAATGTAAAATGCACGTAAAGGTAGATACATGGCGAGAGACATAGATTTCATACCGAGTACAATGAAACAATGAAAGGGCAGAACAGCGCTAGAGGGCAGCGCGAACTGCAAATAGAAAGTGAAAAGTCCCTAGGAAAGGGGGAGCTACAAGCTCCGTCAGCTCGAGACGGGCTTCTAGTTACCTGAGTTCCTTACAGGCAGAGACCCAGACCCATCCACTGGCGTCTGGTAAAGCAAGAAGACCTAACCCAACTCTAATGTCGAGCCTTCCTAAACCGGAAATATGCTCGCGAAGAGAAAGGGTTCTGTACCCAATGGGCTTAGGCAAGAAAGGGACAACGATGGTAGTCCTGGCCCAACTCTACTGTCAATGTTTCCTATACCGGAAGTACACTTACAGAGAGAAAGGGTTCCGTACTCGATTCGCTCAGGCACAAAAGGGACAACGATTTAGCCCTGGCCCAACTCTACTGTCAAGTTTTCCTACACCGGAAATACACTTGAAGAGAGAAAGGGTTCAGTACCTGATGGGCTCAGGCGCTATTGGGACAAGGACGCTCAGCTCGAGAACGCCTTGCTCTCAAACGCGTGGTGTGAGACTCGAACTTGGACAAGGGGTACACGTCGGTGAATGACACCTCGGCTAAGAGGGCGAAAGAGCCAGGGTCCAACTGCTCTGTTGAGTTCTTCCCCTTAAGGAACCAGGCTCACGGATGAGAAACGGTTCAGTACCCAATGGGCACAGGCACAGCACGCCCAATTACACGAGGCAAGTTCATAGACAGTGGAACACCTCGTTTGAGTCAGACTAAGAGCAAGAAAATCGTCTGGGCGAAGAGTCTCCACTACGCGTGCCTGGAGACAGATATAGAGGCTGTCACAGGCTAAGGGTAGCCCACCCGAATTGTCAAGGCATGCCGAAATCGGATGTGCTAGGCCTACAAGGCGCACAACGTAATTACGCTCCCGGCGGAAATCGCACGGATATCCGTGATGGTTACAATGGAGCGAACGAAAAACAAACAAACAAACAAGTAGTAAGCAGTTTCTCATGGTTTTTTTTGGTTAGTGTCCATGTTTGCCATTGATAACACAATGTTGGTGTGAAGATTGAATTTATGATTTGTCTTTTGATTTTAATTTCGATTTGTGTTTCAAAATTGATGCAAGTTCATAATTCTTGTAGTTAGATTTTTAAATTCGTATCTCGATTTCTCTGTCCATTTTTCTGTCGTCTATAAAAATGCTCCAGATATTTAAATTCCTGCACTTGTTTCAGTAATTTATCACATTTTTTAATGAGTAGCTAGAAACTGACAGGTAGACCAAATACCAATTAACTGATATATTCATGATACCTATGACAATAATACATATGGTATAAGTGTACTTACTTCTGATGCAGTTTTTGGTGATGCTGTAGTAGTAGCTTTCCTTATAGACACAGGCTCTCCAAGGTTGAACAAGATGTTTGCCAGTTCATGAGCAAATACTGTCAGAGCCTGTTTGTCTGTAGTGTCTTGAAAACCAGTAAAATTCTGAAACATTTTTCTTGGAGTCCTAAGGAAACACACAAAATATGTCTACGATTATTATTTGTGCTCTAGATTCTTCTCTCATTCACTTATTGTGTATTGTATGTGACATCCTGATTAATTATGAACCTTTTGGCTGATTGCCTCAGTTTTCAGCACCCTACTTACTTGGGCAGAACTGTGGTCCTGCTCAACCAGTCTTAGTTTCCAGTCCCTGATGGCAGAACTAAGTCCCACCACCACTTTAAGGTGCTGGCCTCGATGGGGGCTCTTGATTCTTATTTTGTTTCTACAAATTAAACAGGATTTTCTGTACAATCCAGGTAAACAGATCTACCTTCAAACTTTTTCTAAAATCTGCTCAGATCCAAAGTTTTGTGATGTCACGGTCTGCCGGTTCTAACCTAGATACAAAATTGCTACAGCACGTGTATTGACCTTACTTAGAACCAATAAAGATGCAGTACATATGTTGTAGTTGCGAGGACTGCGCCTGAATGCAAAGATATGCATGCAAGGCCATCCTATGACCATATCTTATTAAACTGGGGGAAGGATTCATTGGAATAGAAATGTTAACCAGCATCAATCAACAGCAGATTGAGTTCAAGGTTCACACATGCCTTTATTTGATGAAAATCTGGCCTTTTCAGATGACTTCTGTGGTTTTGTGGAACATTGTTATGCATGAGGTGTGCACCTACAACCCTCCTAAATCAGTCTTTTCTCATCCATACATCCCTTTTAAAAATCTGTCTTTTCCCTCCTGAAATATCCCCCTTTCCCAACTCTCTTAAATAAATACCCCCCATCCCCGGTCTTTAACTAAATAAATAAGTCCGTATTCAACCGCAGATAGATGTTTTAGCCAAGGGAAATAATCGCTAAAAAATTGAAGAACACAGATTAGCCTACACAGTCATTTATTTTGTTTCACTTTCTGCAAAAAAATGTAGAGCCACATACTGGGAGAGTACCGGATTTTCATATTTAGTTAACTATGATGATATAATTTTAATTTTAAACACCCAGTTTTGTTTAAAACAGCAGTAGGGATTTCATACTAAACATAGTTAACTAATAGTATGGGTTAGAAATTATAGACCTATACATTTCTCATTAGGCCTACACTTACAAACTATTATTAATTATTATTATTTAATTTACTTGTGCTTATCTGTATTTTTGCTATGTGACTGAATTAATTATATGTCCACATATGATATCACACAGACATGATGCCTACTTTAGTAGTACTTTTTTAGTAATTCTAAATTTATCTATATTCCTTCAGTGCTAAATATGATTATACAGTGCATAGGCCAGAAACCTGAGGTCTACAGTTCAAGCGATATGATGCTACTGTGTGCATTTCTTGCATGTTAGTGAGACCTGTAGTCTCATCCTCTTTGATAGTTGATAAAGAGTCCTGTAAACGAAAGAGACAATGTGTTGGCTGGTAAAGCTTTGGTGAACGGCACTGATATAAGAATTAATTAGAGCAGTCATAGATACCCTATGAGAAGATGAGGAGGAAGTCAAATGTGACAATGTACATATTCAGAGAATGGTAGAAATGGGAGTGACTAGAAGTGATGGAAGAAAGTGCTCCCTCTCCGGAAAGATCAGATGATCAGCAACTGACTGGGAAACTGAGCTTATACACTTTTAGATGGCTGACAGAACGGCAAGCAGAGCATATATATATATATATATATATATATATATATATATATATATATATATATATATCGTTTGATTCTTATTGTTGTAGAAATATATTATTGTCTTCTCTTATTTGCTTGCTTTAATTGTTCCCAACCAATATCCAAGAGTTTTAAGACCAACAATTTATTTCTTCACCAGTGCATTTTACAACTTTCGCAACCATAATTTAATTATATTATATGGTTTAATCACAGTTTAAGTCACTGTTTACGCATGTGGTTGCATCTGTGGGTCTCACCAATGGCCCACTAGACATACCATCCATGCAACAGAAAACCTTAGTGGATGACATGCCGTTATATTGAGGTTATCTTCTTATAGAAGCTTCATGGCACGTCATCTACACAGTTATGATTTTGTTTTGTTGTTTAAATGTTTTTTCATGTTTGCCTGAATATATGTATGCACCCTCTGTGGTTGGGAGGGAGCCAGAGATGTACTGCGCAGCACTGAGGAGGAGGAAACTGACATCACTGTTTTTCCTATGGCTGAGGCCCATCATAGAGGCACAGTGACTCAGGACGTGACAATCCTTTTGACTTTAACATTTGGTTGCATGCCTGGAGTAATAGAGAAGTTCGGCATAACCAGTAGTCAATTGGTGGCGAGGAATGAGCACAGTGAACCCTATCTTGGCTACAGTCGCTAGGAGCAGTGCAAAGGTTGAAACCTACCTTCCTGGAGGTGTGATAGTTATTATCTGGCTCTGTCCCGGGGTGGGCCGAAAATCCACAGACTTCCCAGCAATATAATGCCATCTAATGGCATTAGGTCAAAGGGCATGAGCCCATGGACCGCTGGATCAGCAACCAACCAACCAACAAGTCACTGTTGTGCTATAAATAGCACACTGTTGTCACAGATTTCCGTGTAACACCAATGAAATTATTGAAATTAATGGATGCATTTGATGTGAAATCTCCCGACACAAATGACATCAAGCAATTTATAATTATAACTTTGATAACTAATTTATTTTTTCCATTTATAACTGATCCTAACCCTTACCACCATCTCTAATGGAAATTAATAATAATATGCCTTTTCAATATACCTTAATTTTAAATACATATTTTACTAGACATTAGGACAAAATTTTCAAAATGGGTGTACAGCATTTTAACAGTTAGATAGCAGTTTTACCACAGTTAGATAGCCCTTGAAAATTGCAATCCAACGATACCTCAACCAAGTCTCTACGTCAATTCTGAAAAAAGTTACGAATTTTTTTCGTATTAATTTTTGCCTCAAGATAATTACATGGAACATATAAGGAAATATAAAATGACAGTTGTCAAAAAGTTGCGGCCCTGCCTTAGAACCGAGCCACTAATTTATGAATATCATAGTTATTTGCATAAAAAAATATGACAAATTATACATTTTCTTGTTCGGGAAGACAAGACGCTCCTCTTGATTACATTATGCTAATTTTCTGACGCAGCAGAGTTAATAAATAATTAACAATTGCATCTAATTAGCATAATTGCAATTGAATGTATCATATACATTTTTCACATTTTTTAATTATTTAGGATAAAATATATAGCAAACTGTATGTTTTTGTGTTTGTGAAGACAAGACGCACCTGTTGATTACATTCTGCTAAGTTTCTGATGCAGCCAGAGTTAATAAATAATTAATAATGGCGTCTAATTTGCATAATCACATTGTCATATTTAATATATATTTATTACATTTTTTAATTATTTAGGATAAAAATTATTGCAAACTGTACATTTTTGTGTTTGTGAAGACAAGACGCACCTGTTGTATACATTAAGCTAATTTTCTGACGCAGCCAGAATTAATTAATAATTAAAAATGACGTCTAATTAGCATAATTGAAATTGAATGTATCATATACATTTTTCACATTTATTAATTATTTAGGATAAAAAAATATAACAAATTATACATTTTCTTGTTCGGTAAGACAAGACGCACCTGTTTATTACATTGTGTTAATTTTCCGATGCAACCAGAGCCAATTAATAATAGTGTCTAATTAGCATAATTAAAATCTCTTCTATGCTTCCCTTTATGGCAACATGCATGTGGCTGGCAATCTGTAACCTCAGCCCTCTTTGTATCTGAAATATAATATTTGATTATTATTATTATTGGCATTTGGTACACATGTACATAAACAATTCTATGTCAAAGGTATGAATAAATTACCAGGAAGGTATGTGCACCAAATTTTCCAAATTTGCTTTTTGTTTTTCCTATTTTAGTGATACCTAATTAGCTCTATATAATTAAATACTTTATTACATTATTCTCTAGATATGCTTATGTAGAAAATTGAGCAAATTTTATAATAAACAACAAGAGACAAAGATACCAAAAAGAGTGAGAACGTTTGGAAGATGCTGCCTGAAGTTGACGTTGTCTGCATTGATTTGATTTATTAGGTCTATTGAAAAGAGAAAGCATCTCTCACATAAAAGTGAATTTTACGAAATATTCATGAGAGAATTATAAGCAAATGCACTTCATAAACAATATAAATAATATATATTTAATGTGAAATGTGTTTCTTGTAAAATTATCACCATGAAACAGACAGATGTGACTAAGAAAACACTTCAGTCGTCATGGCGACGGACGCATGATAGTACATAAGTACGCGCACTCTGCATGGTCTTGTACCAATAATTTCAATTATTTTACATATAAATCTTACATTTTTTACTAGTATCATTTAAAAATGAATTAAAGAAATTAAAAGAGGCAGGAATTGTAGTTGTTAAACGTCAATTTCTTTAAATAAGAGACATTTCAGAATTATCGACGCGGCAGTAAAGATTAGCGGTAAACAAGATGGCGGCTGAGGAATGCGTGACCGATCTGCAGTGCGTTTGTTTAAAATTTGATAATAATTACAGGCAACTTCCAAAAATAGTGAAATTTTGTATATAAAGAGAAAAATGGTTGTTTCATTTGTTAGACATGGTTACAACATCCTATTTTATTCAAATTAATAAATATACGTGTGCAAAGAGAAAAAACACTTACCTAGGCTTATTTAATTGCTTGGTGAAAAATGTACACAGCGTACTTCCAACTTCTAGTTACGTAATTCGATGCACAAATGAATGAGAAAAGTTAAACAGTTGTCTTTTATCAACAATAAAGTTGTGTCGCGTTGTCTATAGACAATTGCTGTGGTCAGTGTTTCTCGTGATGCAAAAAATGGATTCTTGGACGCTACCAAAACAAGGGAAGTAATTTAAGCCACATTCACTTTCACGTCCCCTTACGATTTCCTAATGTCTAATTAATACTATTATTAGTCACATCTCCAATAATTATGTCCATGCCTAATAGTTCGTAGATGGCTAATAAGCAGTATTTGAGCTGCAAATGTCCTTGGACAGTTCGGACATAGAATGATGACTGTAGAATGATTTTTTTTCTATCCAAAACTTTCTAGCTACTCTCTGCTGTTGAGCTACTGCATGTCTCATCTTTTCACAAGATGATACGCTCTTTATGACTGTAGAGTTCCTTGTAGGTATATTTTTGTGCAAGTTCTTCCCATGTATCTTGATCTATTTCAAAGGCTTTCAGTGAGGACTTTAAATAGTCCTTGCAGCGCTTCTTTTGGCTACCTTGAGATAATGTACCCTTCACCAGCTCAACATAGAGAAGCATCTTTAGCAGGCGATAGTTGACAGACGTACCAGATGACCAGCCGAATGAATCTGTGTCTGTCTCTGTATCAGAATAGTTTCAATGCTAGGGATACCAGATCTGTCAAAGACAGTAGTATCCGGAATCTTGTCCTGCCATATGATGATTAGAATTTTAAAATGTCACAAAGGTACAGTGAAGTTTCTCATTTTAAATGCCTATTAGCCTGAAACATACAATTTCAGCACAACATTTTGTGGATCTTACTTAGTCAGACTGCAGCCAGGGCAACCATATACTGATGGTGTGGATCATGAGGAACAACATTTAACCAAGCGTAGTAGAGAGAGTTTGTTATAGCTCTGTTGGATACCATCAGGTGTAATGATCAATGCTTTGATAGACTTTAGTTTATGGAAACAAGACAATGATACATATATGATGACGATGTCTGGCTCGGATGACTGACCTGATTAATGAAGCCAATAGCTCGACCTCTTAGCCATGATGGATCCAATTCTCTGATATCAATGCCATCAAGAGTGATCCTTCCAGAAGTAACATCGTAGAATCTCCATCAGGACTGCTAGTATAGATTTGCCTGCATCATAATGGAGAGGGAAAATTCAATGTCTCAATAGGTAATAACACATACAATAGTAGGCTGCACAAAACTAGGTCATGTAATACTAGGCTGCACAAAACTAGGTCATGTAATACTAGGCTGCACAAAACTAGGTCATGTAATACTAGGCTGCACAAAACTAGGTAATGTAATACTAGGCTGCACAAAACTAGGTAATGTAATACTAGGCTGCACAAAACTAGGTCACACAGTATTAGGCACACAATATCAGTCACACAAAACTAGCTGCACAATATTAAGTCATACAAAACTAATCACACATATTAGTCACACAAAACTAGGCCACACAATGTTAGTCACACAAAACTAGTCACACAATGTTAGTCACACAAAACTAGCTGCACAATATTAGGTCACACAAAGCTAACACACAATGTTAGTCACACAATATTACACAATATTAGTCACACAAAACTAGTCACACAATATTAGGCACACAAAACTAGCGGTACAATATTAGGTGACACAAAACTAGTCACACAATATTAGTCATACAAAACTAGGCCACACAAAACTAGTCACACAATGTTAGTCACACAAAACTAGCTGCACAATATTAGGTGACACAAAACTAATCACACAATGTTAGTCACACAAAACTATTCACACAAAACTAGGCCACACAAAACTAGTCACACAATGTTAGTCACACAAAATGAACAAAGCTTTACTTATCATCTAGTTTAAGATGTTCTGTGAAACAAAGACTGATGGGATTACACTCCTAGGTACCTCTGTACATGAGTTCACTGGAGTGGAAACCACTCGTACACATTGTGTACAATTATCATTTCACTACCCCACCCCTACCCCCACCCACTATGGTAAACAGAAAAAGATGTTGCCACTCCAGCTTTGATATTATACTGATAAATATATATTTTTCCAAAATGTCTTTCACTGCTGGTGGCATAGTTAACTGAACAGATCTGGGTTCGAATCATGTTTGTTACCTTCCATTGGTTTTCTTACTACTTCACCAGCTCATGACAAATCCTTATGTAGAACAAACATAACTACAAATATTTTCTATCAACATTTAACACTTTTTTCAGAATTATATGCTCAATTTGATCTTTCATATCAGGCCAACAACTACATACCTCCTCCTGACAGCCCAACCAGTGCCACCATCTTGCCACCTGGGATCCGAAGGCTGAAGTTGTTAAGCACATCCTAGTGGTTTAACAGAATACAATTTGGAGGTTTTGTAAGAAAATGTGCAGAAATATACTATAGCAACAGAATACAATTTGAAGGCTTTGTATGAAGCTGTGCACAAATACAGTATCCAATGACCAGTGTAAAAAAGGACATTACTGTACTGCTTACCTAGTGATATTCCAGTCACTGTTTGACAGGAAAATTCAGTTAGAAATTGTATCATTAAATATATGTAAATAAACTAACTGCATATTTCATAGTTACAAGAGAGATGTTTTGAAATCATTAAACTAATAATGTCTCGTTTTTGGACAAATTCAGCTAATTTACTAACAGACGTCCAGCTCTGTGGTGACATGGTGAAGAGTGCATCTGTGACGGCTAAGGTATCACAGTGAAATCTCGTCACTGGGCATTCAGATTGTTCAGAAAGCAATGATTTTGTTTATTAAATGGGGACTAAAGTCTCATGCCGAAGCACAACCCTTTCAGAAAGCAGTGGCAGCCTACTGAATGTATGTATATTGCCTAGATAATCAATACAGCCAAAACATTCTGAATTCATGGCTACATCCTGAATAGGATATGCTACCAATTTTATTTTACCTAAAACAAATTTTTCTAGCGTTACCATTATTTTGAGGTTATTTAAAAGAGTAGCAGATTGGCAGGATTTTTCAGAAAGCAATGGCAAACTATTGAACATATTTATATTGCCTTGAAAATCACTACAGTAAAAAAAATTCTGGGTTGATGGCTATCTCCTGAATAGGATACACTACAAAAAAAAGAGGATTGATGTTGTTTTGTTCAGATTTTTGGTACTATGATTGCAGTCCAACCCCTGTTACACCAATTAGTGCCTATCTTTGTGATTATTTCCCTTGCCTATGTTTATAGGTTTATGTTTATCCTTTGTTAGTTTAAATATAATTATATTTAGGGTTAGGATTAGTTATGAACTAATCCCAAAAAATGAATATTTCAATTAATTATTGATTATTTATTGATATACTCTTTTGATCAATTAACCACAAAATACATATACTAATAGGAAACAAGAATGAAAACAGGGGTTGGACTACGATCATAGTACCAATTTTTCTAATAAGTAAACTGCATCAAAGCAACAAGTTACCAGCCAAGAGCATTTCTCAAAACCATGGCATTCCATCATTTGAGTAATAATGTCCAAGGACCGTAAAATATATCGCACATGCACAGCTAAAATCAGATGTTTTGGGTCACTCTATATGTTGTGGCCCTTGTTTGCCTAGCGGCGTCTGGGATGGAAGAGTTCTCTGGAGATGGCCTTCTTGTGTGCTGTTTGTAAGCTTGTTCCTGTTGCTTCTTTGATTTCTGTGATCCATCTTTTACATGGTCCGCCTCTGGCTTTATAACCGTTATGTCTGTGTCATGGCCATTTGGGTCATTAGCACTACTAAAACGGTGACACAACACATTTCCGTTTTCTGAACTACATCCTGCTGGAAACCTAGTATGACCATTGTCTTGCTACAAGAGAGATCCAGTGGGAGTTTAAGAATGAATGCTCCTAAAAAATCACACTTATGAGTCAGACATCATTGTTAAATTTTAAACTCAAAGCAACAAATCAAGTGTATTGACCTCTCTACATTGAGATCTCCAATGTGTCACTGCTTGATCATGGACTGCTTTATTCTGAATATTTTTCTCTGTTGTACAACATGTATTCCTTCCAAGAGTTATATATACTTCTAACACTAGCACTAACTCTAATCCTTCCAAGAGTTTCATTTACTTGTCTAACACTAGGACTAACCCTAACCCTTGCAAGAGTTTCATATACTTGTCTAACACTAGCACTAATCCTAACCCTAACTCTAATCCTTCCAAGAGTTTCATATACTTGTCTAACACTAGGACTAACCCTAACCCTTGCAAGAGTTTCATATACTTGTCTAACACTAGTTTTACAAGTTATAAAATTAATAGAGCTTTATCCAAACCTGTTTTCTTGTGGGATAGTGAAAGTTTACACCAGAGAACTCTATGTCACCAAGGAAAGAGTGGAACGCAATCTTTCGTCCTCCCTCGAGTGGCACCATGGGTTTCAGGTTGATGTACTGGGAAAATAATACAGTGGACATCAATCATTTATTAGTTATCATCATCAAGATACATATTGTGATAACTGTTGTTAAAGTTATTTGATCATGTCTAATATCTAATAATGACCACAAAACCAGAGATTTATCCAACAAAAAAACCAGGACCATAGTAATAAAAATGGACAGTAATGTCATTAGGGTAATTATGTTATGAGAAAACATTGTAATAAAAACTTATAAAATGTAATATAAAAAAAATTTTGTAACTGCATGTTTTCCTGTGAAGGGGCCAGAGAGGCTTTCTATGGGCTGTGAAAATAAAGGCCGCCTTGCAATAGCAGATACCACAAAAAGTACAGGAAGGATTTCTATTGTACCTCCAAAAGAAAAAAACCCTGTCCCAACTGTCGACTGAACCTGGTTATCTGAGAACGGTGTTCTAACCACATGGCTATTGTATATTGTCTATCCCCAGGTGAATGATTGTTGATCGCATTCACACTTGCCGTTAAGCGTAGGGGTGTTATCTTAAGCTGTCGTTTCAAGGCCAGATATGTCACTGAGGTTGCATTTAGTCCATGTTTGTTCAAGGTTATCTTAATGTTTTCTATCCACCGTTTTCTTGGTCTGCCTTTGGCTTTACGCCCGGATATTCTTGTATTATATGCTCTTATTGGTATTTGGTTTGGCTTTATTCTCATAAGGTGACCAAAGTATTTTACTTGCTGGCTCTCAATATGTTCGATACATGATATTATACCAACTCTTTTCCTGATTTCTTCATTTCTTATTTTATCTAGTTTGGTAACCATTGCAGCTTTCCACACGTAACCACACGGCTATGCACTCCATAAAATGTTAATAAATACAATATAAAAGGGGTAGGGTAGTTTTTATGTTGCAGCCAATGAACTCTTTAACAAAATGCAAACAGAAATATTGAATAAAGATTTTTTAAATGGGAAACAGAATAAAGCAGATAATTCAACAATGGGAAACAGAACAAAGCAGATAATTCAACAATGGGAAACAGAACAAAGCAGATATTCAACAATGGGAAACAGAACAAAGCAGATAATTCAACAATGGGAAACAGAACAAAGCAGATAATTCAACAATGGGAAACAGAACAAAGCAGATAATTCAACAATGGGAAACAGAACAAAGCAGATAATTCAACAATGTTAGTGTCCATTTTATAGATATCTAATACCAAAAAGATAGAGAGTATCAGACAAAAACAGGAACACTGATTACGGATAAGTGGGGTTATGTTGTTTCATGTTTCTGTTCTTTATGTACCAACTTTAGTGACTAACATAACAGATGAACTATCTACTTTATCTACTAACATAACAGATGTATTATCTACTTTATCTACTAACATAACAGATGTATTATCTACTTTATCTACTAACATAACAGATGTATTATCTACTTTAGCTACTACAAGATGTATTATCTACTTTAGTGACTAACATAACATGTATTATCTACTTTAGCTACTACAAGATGTATTATCTACTTCAGTGACTAACATGACATGTATTATCTACTTTATCTACTAACATAACATGTATTATCTACTTTAGCTACTAAAAGATGTATTATTATTTTAGCTACTACAAAATGTATTACCTACTTTAGATACTACAAAATGTATGACCTACTTTTACTACAAGATGTATTACCTACTTTAGCTACTACAAGATGTATGACCTACTTTAGCGTCTACAAGATGTGTTATTACTTTAGCGACTACAAGATGTATGACCTACTTTAGCGACTACAAGATGTATGACCTACTTTAGCGACTACAAGATGTATTATTACTTTAGCGACTACAAGATGTATGACCTACTTTAGCGACTACAAGATGTATTATTACTTTAGCGACTACAAGATGTATGACCTACTTTAGCGACTACAAGATGTATGACCTACTTTAGCGACTACAAGATGTATGACCTACATTAGCAACTACAAGATGTATTATTACTTTAGCGACTACAAGATGTATGACCTACTTCAGCGACTACAAGATGTATGACCTACTTTAGCGAGTACAAGATGTATGACCTACTTTAGCGACTACAAGATGTATGACCTACTTTAGCGACTACAAGATGTATTATTACTTTAGCTACTAAAAGATGTACTATCTACTTTACATAATAGTAGATGTACTGTCGGTTATAGTTATCAGTAGAAGCAATCAGTGTGTTACTCTAATTTTTTTTTAATCTTCATTCGTTCTCAAACTCCTGCAGATTACCAGAGGACAGATTGCATTGTGTCATGGTTTACAGCTTCTGCTGTGATAAAAATTCCTTTTGGTCTGACAAATAATTAAGAATGGCTTATGGATCACTTTGACAGCCAACTCCACATAAAGACCGCATTTGTCAACTCTTACAACATACTTGGATGATAACGTGGTTGCTATTCTTTGTTCCCCTTTCGGGCCCCGGCAACACAAAACGGACTTCTTTCTGTTTTCATTACATACTTGATGTCTACACCGTCAGACAAGTCTTATGGGTGAATTCCACTATTTGTGTCTATGACTTCAAAATATAACCATTGTTGCATAGTCAAACAGGGATTTTGGACTTTTTTCAGGCAGAGATTTGAGATTTCAGACAAGGATTTCAAGGATTTTTATGTTGACCTAATGAGATCCATGTAGACAAGGTACACGATGACATGATCATATGTCTTTAATACCAGACTTTTGGCTGACTAGTGTACTGATACATACTCAAACTCCTTCTGTTCCATAGCAAATGCTCTAACTGTTCGCACATTGCCCAATGCCTCATCAGCAACTGCTGTTGACTTTGAGATCTGTTCCTGGGCATCTGTTGATAGTGACCTTAGAATTGCACCCAGTGAAGCGCCTCCTATGATAACAACAGGGAGTACCCCCAACATCAAGACTGTCAGCTTGGCTGAGACCATGAACAATGATATGGCACAACCAATGATCTGGAGACATAATTGAATATTCAACAAAACATCACACAAGATAATCAGAAACAAATGAGATATTAGCAATTTAGTATATACTCTTTAATTACTGAGTTTCGAGAACAAATGTCTTCGTAGGATAACTAACACCCATTGGAGTGAATTCAAATAGAATGATAAAATCAGAGAAGAGACACATCAAAATTTCATCACAGATGTTATCAGAAAACACCGTTGGTCCTACATCGGGCATGTCTTACGCGCAGACATCAACAGAATACACCACCAATCTGTTGAATGGATACCTACAGGCAAAAGAGCAAGGGGTAGACCAAAAGAAACACTCAGAAGAACAATACTTAGAGAAAGTAAAACAACCAATATTCATACTATTCAAGAACTGCACAGAATAGCTTTGAACAGACAGAATTGGAGAGATCTGACCTCTGCCCTATGCGCTAACTTCAGCGCAAAAGGAAAATGAATGAATATACTCTTTAATCATTATAGAATGATTAATGACACTAAATTAACACACGTTAAAAAGGTGAAATATCTTGGCACACTGTTAACTTCAGAAGGTAGATGCTCAAGTGAGATAAAGAGCTGAACAGC
Organism: Meghimatium bilineatum; assembly: GCA_034231615.1. Classification (NCBI taxonomy): domain Eukaryota; kingdom Metazoa; phylum Mollusca; class Gastropoda; order Stylommatophora; family Philomycidae; genus Meghimatium; species Meghimatium bilineatum. The sequence continues at coordinate 9,168,281 of CM067318.1, forward strand.
ACAAGCCAAATCAGCATTTCAAAAATGAGAACCATTTTGTGCAATGAAAAACTATCAATGCAGACCCAAATTCAAGTGCTGAGATGTTACATTGAACTAATTATTTTTATGGATGTGAAGCATGGACTGTAAACAAATTCAAAACTAACTGGAGGCAACAGAGATGTGGTTTCTGAGAAGAATGATGAAAATACCATGGACAGCTAAGAAAACTAATGCAGAGGTTCTCATTGATGCTGGCGTAAAAAGATCAATCATATCAAACATTAGGGGCAGACAGTCAAGATTTCTAGGGCATGTGCTGAGAAGAGTGCAGCTCAAACACTTAATAACCACTGGAACGATCAAGAGGAGAAGAGATAGGGAACAACAAAGAGAGAAGTTGATAGATGGACTAGTATTATGGCATGGTGGATTCTCACCAACCGAGCTTATTGACAACATAAGAGACAGAGAGTCGTGGAGAAACATGATTGCCTATGCCATTCAGCATGGTACTTGATAGATTGATATATTCTTAGCAAGCCCTGTGAACTGTATGCTAGTTTCAGTTGGAATAATTTCGTACCACTAACCATACATAGCTCTCATTAATAATAAATTTGACTGCATTCGATACCCATTAATGTTAATACCCATCGAGGCCAGCTTCTTGAAGTGGAGATGGGGTTTAGTCCAGCTAAGAGGCTGGAAACAAAGATTGGTCAGGCCATCCCTGACATCGAGCAGGACCACAATAGTGCGCTAGTGCTGACGTCAGAAATATCAGGCCGAGAGGCACACCAGCAACCATGGTATCAAGCATGATACCACAACAAACTAGATAACATGTCTGCACCTTAACTCAATTCCTACGTATGTCCATTTAAACGTAGCAAAGGCTCTCCCCTTTGACTACGTATGCACTGTATAACGTAACTCCCTATATACCCTCGAAATTGACCTTGTTTGGTTCATAAATGACAAATATTAACTTATTTAGCCATTTAACATTTAGAAATCTGGCTAAGGAACAGAAACCATCAGGTTAATCAGCGATTCAAAGATAGATATAATTATTTCAAATTAAAATTCAAACAAGATATTTTCCGTTTTTCCAAAATTAGCAAAATCATAAAATGGCTTCATCTTCAACTGGTAATAGGGCTCAACGTTTGAGCAAAGATCAAGCACTATTATTTTTAGAGAGCTTGATAGCTGAGGATTCTAGGCCTAATTCAAGTGATGAATCGGTTGATTCTGACAGTGACATAGACCATGCTGAACCTGTTGAAAGTCGGAAACGAAAAATACCGAATAAAGGTAAGGGAAAAGGAAAAATTTCTAAAAATATTAGAACTGTTCCTACTGTTGCTGTTTCTGATGAATCAGATAGTGACAGCAATAATAATTTTGATATTACAGACAGTAGGCCTAATAATGATATTGAGTGGAAACAACTTGAACAGAATGAGAATGTTTCTATCGGATCATCTACATTTAGATCAACTGTATCTGGTGTCCAAGCAACATTGAATGAAAATTCATCAGAACTGGATTGTTTATTTACACTGCTAACAGCTGAGATTATTGATAGTCTGATAGGAAATATACATGCATATGCAGAGGAGAAGATAAAAAAAGAACATACCAATGACAAAGAGGTCTACATTTTCTGAATGGCAAATGTTGACCAGAGCAGAGTTTTTTAAATTTCTTGCAGTAGTAATTGCAATGGGATTTACAAAAAAACATGAACTAAAGGATTACTGGACAAGAGTACGTTATCAATTTGTTCCATGGTTCAAGCGAATGTTTTCTCGGACAAAATTTTACCTATTGTACCAGACAATGTTGCATGCATCAGAACCAGATGCACAAGGCAATGCAAAAATTGAACCATTTGTAAATGATCTAATTGTCCAGTACAAGGCTGCATACAACCCATACGAAAACCTTTCAGTGGATGAGATGGTGATTGGATACAAGGGGCGTTTCCATGCAAAACAGTATAACACAAGCAAGCCAGATAAGTATCACATAAAGACATTTGGTCTTTGTGATTCTGCTTCTGGGTATGTGCTGAATTTGATAATTTATTTTGGTGCGAATACAGCATATGACCCTGATCTTGACGTAACTGCGACTTATGCTGTGAAAGTCTTCTCCACCTTACTCAATGGCATTACAGCCAACCATCATATATATGCCGATAGATATTATTCGTCAATGCCCCTCATTGAATTCCTTCTATCAAAGAAGATGAATTACACTGGTACAGTAAATTCAAATCGTAAAGGCTTGCCAACACAGCTGAAGCAGGAAAAAACCATCTTCGGAATTCCAAGATGGTTCTCAAACAAAGAGAAAAATGTGCTTTGTGTTTCTTGGAAAGACAAAAAATCAAAGAAACCTTGCATTGTAATGACGACACATGGTCAATCCACACTTACGGAGCATCAGGAAGGATACAGAAATGTCCAAAAGCCCAGCCCCATTCATTCATACAATATGAACATGAATGGATGTGATCGCATGGACCAAATGGTGTCATATTATGGCAATCATAAACGCAAAACAATAAAGTGGTGGAAAAAGATTTTCACATGGATTTTAGAAGTAACACAGGTGAATGCACATATTCTGTATGTATTATCCCACCCTACTGCATCTAAACGTATGACTCTAGCACAGTATAAGGATGCTCTTATCAATCAACTGATTGCTCTGAGTGGCCAGGAAATACCCATGGACATGATTGCAGCTGTAACAAATAAACCAGGACGAAAGCCAGTACTTTCACAGGATGACAGATATGTTGGCGCTGTACATTTAATTGATTACGATGGTGCAGACCGGCGGTGCGTACAGTGCAGCAAATTAAAACTGAAAAAACGCACCTTTTTCTACTGTACCGGGTGTATAGATAAACCTCACCTGTGCGCGAAAGTATGTTTTAGGGCATATCATACCAAACCAGAGTAAAAATAAGTCATTAGATGTAAATATTAACCATGTAAATAGTGTAAATATGATATGAATGTGAATTTTAAGCTCCACTGAGGATTCCAGTACTGGGACTCTAAATTTCTAAATTTTCACAATATTTTGTTCTGTTCTGAAATTGGACATGACACACAAAAAATGGCATAAAATACTAGGCAGTTGCACGATTTACTTCAAATAAACTAATTATGATTAGGAAATGGACAGCAGTCAATGCATCTACTTTAGGAAGATTGGATATCAACATTTCAAGACAATTAAAATTGAGGGTGAGTATTTAAACAAAATATCTGTTTAAAAAATGTCTGTCCAATTAACATTCCTGTTTGTGGTGCAATATTTTTATGTTGTTCTTAGAATTATTATATTTTTATATTGTATATGGATTCCACATTCAATTATCTTTCTTTTGATACCTTATATGACCTTCTATAGCTAATACTTTGTCTTCAGGAAGCTTGCGCCTAACTCATGTTGCGGTCCAAAAAGTTAGCCTAAAATTAATTACGTAAAAACCCCGGGTATAATTACGTGCTGAAAGAGTTAACAACAACAAAATTGCAGTAGCAATCAATACAAGGGCTGTTCAATATACTCCCAGGCTGAATTTTTGTTCCAGGAAAATCATTATACTTTCAGACTAATTCGATAATTTTTTGGTTTTTTTGTTTATTCCCAAACTCTAACGGATCTCTGTTATGGCAGGATAATGATCCTACTAGATTTCCAGCAGAATGTAGTCCAGAGAATGGAAATGTGTCATGTCACCATTTCATTTGCACCAATGGCTAGACATGTCCATATGTGATCGAAACCACTATCTAATCTGCACACACAGGAAAATCTTTATAGGGAGTGTAGTTGTCTTCTAGAACTTAATGACTTTATACAGAGTGTAGTTGTCTTCTAGAACGTAATGACTTTATACAGAGTGTAGTTGTCTTCTAGAACGTAATGACTTTATACAGAGTGTAGTTGTCTTCTAGAACTTAATGACTTTATACATAGTGTAGTTGTCTTCTAGAACTTAATGACTTTATACAGAGTGTAGTTGTCTTCTAGAACGTAATGACTTTATAGTGAGTGTAATTGTCTTCTAGAACTTAATGACTTTATACAGAGTGTAGTTGTCTTCTAGAACTTAATGACTTTATACAGAGTGTAGTTGTCTTCTAGAACGTAATGACTTTATACAGAGTGTAGTTGTCTTCTAGAACTTAATGACTTTATAGTGAGTGTAATTGTCTTCTAGAACTTAATGACTTTATAGTGAGTGTAATTGTCTTCTAGAACTTAATGACTTTATAGTGAGTGTAATTGTCTTCTAGAACTTAATGACTTTATAGTGAGTGTAATTGTCTTCTAGAACTTAATGACTTTATACAGAGTGTAGTTGTCTTCTAGAACTTAATGACTTTATAGTGAGTGTAGTTGTCTTCTAGAACTTAATGACTTTATACAGAGTGTAGTTGTCTTCTAGAACTTAATGACTTTATAGTGAGTGTAGTTGTCTTCTAGAACTTAATGACTTTATAGTGAGTGTAATTGTCTTCTAGAACTTAATGACTTTATAGTGAGTGTAGTTGTCTTCTAGAACTTAATGACTTTATAGTGAGTGTAATTGTCTTCTAGAACTTAACCTTTAGCAAGCCAGATTTAAAAAATTGAAACGTCTCCCTGCCACCGGATTCTTTTTTGAAAATGTGCGTTATTGATGGTGACTGTTTTGAAAATGTGATAATTTTTTGGTTGTTAGAGATATTTAAATAATATTTGCACATATAAATAAAGAATTGAATTGTGCATATATTGGTGTAATTTATGTACGTGTGTGTGTGATACCAGACGTATGAGAAAGTGGTAAAGACGTTTTTCACAAAAAACATATATTTTATAACAAATAAAGAGGGAAAAAATAAGAAAAAAAAATAACTTACCTTACATATCGAATTCCTTAGCAACACTGTCAACTAAATCACGCAAATCTGTTGTATTTATGTTCTTTCACTGCGAAATTATCAAAATATAGCCGGCGGAACTATATAAAACATGTAGATTTGCAGTAAAATCGTTCTTTGAGCTTAGGCCTAGAGTTATTTTTTTCTGCCACTTCAAAATATTCGATATCAAACGTACAAGTCCCCAAACCAGCACGGCATTCTGTATATTCACTGCTGTGAAACTAAATAACCTAATAATCCATGATTCAAGCCACGATTCAATGTTATTTTATTCGAAATACGATGAAATAAAGGTCTGTAAAACCGATCCATCATCATGGCATCGTACCGGTGTACAGATGTGGTCAGATTAATTGCTCTTAAACTTTTACGAATAGCTAGCCATTCTTAAAAACGATCATGTCGGAAGTGGTGGATGTACCGGTTTCGATTGCGCATGTCCCCAGCTATGTGCACGGACTGTGGTACGTGTAAATCTCACGATAATCTCGCTGGGTGGGACGGCCCGCCATCAGCGCGCGCGGCCATTTTGTTTTTCGGCGGCTGGATATGATATCGGCTCGGTGAAGGTTAATGACTTTATAGTGAGTGTAGTTGTCTTCTAGAACTTAATGACTTTATAGTGAGTGTAATTGTCTTCTAGAACTTAATGACTTTATACAGAGTGTAATTGTCTTCTAGAACTTAATGACTTTATACAGAGTGTAATTGTCTTCTAGAATGTAATGACTTTATACAGAGTGTAGTTGTCTTCTAGAACTTAATGACTTTTAACATAGTGTAATTGTCTTCTAGAACTTAATGACTTTATACAGAGTGTAATTGTCTTCTAGAACTTAATGACTTTATACAGAGTGTAATTGTCTTCTAGAACTTAATGACTTCATACAGAGAGTAGTTGTCTTCTAGAACTTAATGACTTTATAGTGAGTGTAATTATCTTCTAGAACTTAATGACTTTATAGTGAGTGTAATTGTCTTCTAGAACTTAATGACTTTATAGTGAGTGTAATTATCTTCTAGAACTTAATGACTTTATAGTGAGTGTAATTGTCTTCTAGAACTTAATGACTTTATAGTGAGTGTAATTGTCTTCTAGAACTTAATGACTTTATAGTGAGTGTAATTGTCTTCTAGAACTTAATGACTTTATAGTGAGTGTAATTGTCTTCTAGAACTTAATGACTTTATAGTGAGTGTAATTGTCTTCTCGAACTTAATGACTTTATAGTGAGTGTAATTGTCTTCTAGAACTTAATGACTTTATAGTGAGTGTAATTGTCTTCTAGAACTTAATGACTTTATAGTGAGTGTAATTATCTTCTAGAACTTAATGACTTTATAGTGAGTGTAATTGTCTTCTAGAACTTAATGACTTTATAGTGAGTGTAATTGTCTTCTAGAACTTAATGACTTTATAGTGAGTGTAATTATCTTCTAGAACTTAATGACTTTATAGTGAGTGTAATTATCTTCTAGAACTTAATGACTTTATAGTGAGTGTAATTGTCTTCTAGAACTTAATGACTTTATACAGAGTGTAGTTGTCTTCTAGAACTTAATGACTTTATACAGAGTGTAATTGTCTTCTAGAACTTAATGACTTTATACAGAGTGTAGTTGTCTTCTAGAACGTAATGACTTTATACAGAGTGTAATTATCTTCTAGAACGTAATGACTTTATACAGAGTGTAATTGTCTTCTAGAACTTAATGACTTTATAGTGAGTGTAATTATCTTCTAGAACTTAATGACTTTATAGTGAGTGTAATTGTCTTCTAGAACTTAATGACTTTATACAGAGTGTAATTGTCTTCTAGAACTTAATGACTTTATACAGAGTGTAATTGTCTTCTAGAACGTAATGACTTTATACAGAGTGTAATTATCTTCTAGAACGTAATGACTTTATACAGAGTGTAATTGTCTTCTAGAACTTAATGACTTTATACAGAGTGTAATTGTCTTCTAGAACTTAATGACTTTATACAGAGTGTAGTTGTCTTCTAGAACTTAATGACTTTATAGTGAGTGTAATTATCTTCTAGAACTTAATGACTTTATAGTGAGTGTAATTGTCTTCTAGAACTTAATGACTTTATAGTGAGTGTAATTGTCTTCTAGAACTTAATGACTTTATAGTGAGTGTAATTGTCTACTAGAACTTAATGACTTTATAGTGAGTGTAATTGTCTTCTAGAACTTAATGACTTTATACAGAGTGTAATTGTCTTCTAGAACTTAATGACTTTATAGTGAGTGTAGTTGTCTTCTAGAACTTAATGACTTTATAGTGAGTGTAGTTGTCTTCTAGAACTTAATGACTTTATAGTGAGTGTAATTGTCTTCTAGAACTTAATGACTTTATACAGAGTGTAATTGTCTTCTAGAACTTAATGACTTTATAGTGAGTGTAGTTGTCTTCTAGAACTTAATGACTTTATAGTGAGTGTAGTTGTCTTCTAGAACTTAATGACTTTATAGTGAGTGTAATTGTCTTTTAGAACTTAATGACTTTATAGTGAGTGTAGTTGTCTTCTAGAACTTAATGACTTTATAGTGAGTGTAATTGTCTTCTAGAACTTAATGACTTTATAGTGAGTGTAGTTGTCTTCTAGAACTTAATGACTTTATACAGAGTGTAGTTGTCTTCTAGAACGTAATGACTTTATACAGAGTGTAGTTGTCTTCTAGAACTTAATGACTTTATAGTGAGTGTAATTGTCTTCTAGAACTTAATGACTTTATAGTGAGTGTAATTGTCTTCTAGAACTTAATGACTTTATAGTGAGTGTAGTTGTCTTCTAAAACTTAATGACTTTATACAGAGTGTAGTTGTCTTCTAGAACTTAATGACTTTATAGTGAGTGTAGTTGTCTTCTAGAACTTAATGACTTTATACAGAGTGTAGTTGTCTTCTAGAACTTAATGACTTTATAGTGAGTGTAGTTGTCTTCTAGAACTTAATGACTTTATAGTGAGTGTAATTGTCTTCTAGAACATAATGACTTTATAGTGAGTGTAGTTGTCTTCTAGAACTTAATGACTTTATAGTGAGTGTAATTGTCTTCTAGAACTTAATGACTTTATAGTGAGTGTAGTTGTCTTCTAGAACTTAATGACTTTATACAGAGTGTAGTTGTCTTCTAGAACGTAATGACTTTATACAGAGTGTAGTTGTCTTCTAGAACTTAATGACTTTATAGTGAGTGTAATTGTCTTCTAGAACTTAATGACTTTATAGTGAGTGTAATTGTCTTCTAGAACTTAATGACTTTATAGTGAGTGTAGTTGTCTTCTAAAACTTAATGACTTTATACAGAGTGTAGTTGTCTTCTAGAACTTAATGACTTTATAGTGAGTGTAGTTGTCTTCTAGAACTTAATGACTTTATACAGAGTGTAGTTGTCTTCTAGAACTTAATGACTTTATAGTGAGTGTAGTTGTCTTCTAGAACTTAATGACTTTATAGTGAGTGTAATTGTCTTCTAGAACATAATGACTTTATAGTGAGTGTAGTTGTCTTCTAGAACTTAATGACTTTATAGTGAGTGTAATTGTCTTCTAGAACTTAATGACTTTATAGTGAGTGTAGTTGTCTTTTAGAACTTAATGACTTTATACAGAGTGTAGTTGTCTTCTAGAACTTAATGACTTTATACAGAGTGTAGTTGTCTTCTAGAACTTAACCTTTAGCAAGCCAGATTAAAAAATACGAAACTCTCCCTGCCACCGGATTCTTTTTTGAAAATTTGCGTTATTGATGGTGACTGTTTTGAAAATGTGATAATTTTTTGGTTGTTAGAGATATTTAAATAATATTTGCACATATAAATAAAGAATTGAATTATGCATATATTGGTGTAATTTATGTACGTGTGTGTGTGATACCAGACGTATGAGAAAGTGGTAAAGACGTTTTTCACAAAAAACATATATTTTATAACAAATAAAGAGGGAAAAAATAAGTAAAAAAATAACTTACCTTACATATCAAATTCCTTGGCAACACTGTAAACTAAATCACACAAATCTGTTGTATTTATGTTCTTTCACTGCGAAATTATCAAAATATAGCTGGGGGAACTGTATAAAACTTGTAGATTTGCAGTAAAATAGTTCTTTGAGCTTAGGCCTAGAGTTATTTTTTCTGCCACTTCAAAATATTCGATATCAAACGTACAAGTCCCCAAACCAACACGGAATTCTGTATATTCACTGCTGTGAAACTAAATAACCTAATAAATCATGATTCAAGCTATGATTCAGTGTTATTTTATTCCTAATATGATGAAATAAAGGTCTATAAAACCGATCCACCATCATGGCATCGTACCGGTGTGCAGATGTGGTCAGATTAATTGCTCTTAAACTTTTACGAATAGCTAGCCATTCTCAAAAACAATCATTTCGGAAGTGGGGGATGTACCGGCTTCGATTGCGCATGTCCCCAGCTATGTGCATGGACTGTGGTACGTGTAAATCTCACGATATTCTCGTTGGGTGGGACGGGCCGCCAACAGCGCGCGCTCCATTTTGTTTTACGGCGGCCGGGTTGATATAGACTTGGTGAAGGTTAATGACTTTAAAAAGCACCACAATATTCACAGAACCACCATAGTAATATGGTAGATGATAGTACATACCTGGGTTGTTGCCCTTAAACCTTGTGAAATTGTAATTTTGAACGAACTTTTGAAATCCTGAACATCGGAGGTAAGCCTAAAGTTAGGATAAAAATGTTAGAAATCACATTCTAGATTATCTTGTATATAAAGTTAGTATAGATATGTTAGAAATCACAATTTAGATTAACTGATATATTCTTCTCTGTTGCATGAATGAATATCTCAAGAAATTAGTCTGAGGTACAGGTTAAGCAAATGTGGCCTCATGACATGATATGTCCAAATTTTTAATATTATGCATAGTTTCATTCAGATTTCGTGATCTGGCCGACTCAGATTAAAAAGTTGCTAGGTATGCTTTGCACTGCATGCTACACAGTGAGAGTCCTCTTCCTCTCCCTGTCCCTCTGGGTATTCCAAAGGCAGTGGGGGCTCTCAGTGTGTAGCTGGCAGATCAATGGACCCGCAAGTATACTTAGCTTCTGTGAAATGCGTCTCTATCGATATTTTGTTAAATAATGTACATATTTGTTTCGTTAAAAAAGAGGCAGCATTTGTTTAACCTGTACCAAATATGAATGTAAAAACATGGTATACCATCCATTTTTGCAACAATTCGTAACTGGACACTTCACACAGCGAATTGACTGCGAGAGAGAGGAGATGGCTACCGCCCTCATATAGCAGAGCCACTGAAATGTGAGATCACTAACATCTTACACCCCTAAGGCACTAATAAATTCTATGGGTCCACTTTACTTTACTTACAGAGAATCTTCAGCACGCTGTTAGTTTTAAAATTAGGTGTGATTGGCTTGACATGCCAAGACATTTTATGACACAGGTAAGGAGTTCAATTCAACGCATGTTAAGGTACGACTAGAAAATTATCACGGACACAATTATCAAATACTCCCTTTTTATGTTGCCACAGCCCACACTTTGATGGCTACACCCAGAACATTCTAAAACAGTTAGGCTAGCATTAAATTCCATCCAGATATGAGCACTGCTGGTAACTATCAATTTGATTGGAAAATGATTAAACTGATTAAACTTCAGTTTACGATTTCTCGTTTGACTTTTGACATACAATGCGGTTGAAGTTTTGTTTCATTATTGTCCTTGACATGTATCTCATAAATACTAAACCACATTTATACAAGCTACACAATAAAAGTTTCCTTTGCAAATCTTTATCTTTCCTAGATAAATTTATATCTCCACAAATTCTGCAGAAATCATTCAAACATCACAAGCGTATTGACCTGCTGTGATCCATATTCCTATTTTTTAAATTAGAAAACACATAAAATGAATTGTCACAACTGAAACAAATAAGCCTATTTAATTATAATATAACTATTAAATAAATTTAATACTTGATCCTTATTGCATTGTGACGGCTGAATAATATTTAGTTTAAATATTAGAAAAATGCACTAGATAATATTAAGGATAATAAAATATTCAGTTATTTTATAATGTCAAAATTGTGACCTAATGTATTCTGAAACATCTCCCAAGACGTTTCTACTCGATTGCGCATTGTTAAATGCTGTTAAATGCAGAATAGGTCTAGATATAGATTTACATATGCGGTATAAATTCATAAATTATCGCTACACCGAACACGTTAGTGCATGCTACAAAAAATTTATTTATTTTTTAACAAAATATTTCTGCAGAAGACGGATGTGTTGGGCCTTTGGTGTAAATAAAATGGCAAATAATTACCTGTCTACTTGTAATCTACAGGTCTCTCTAACAGTTACTAAATTACCTGTCTAGTCGTAATCTTCTACAGGTCTCTCATAGTAACTAAATTACCTGTCTAGCTGTAATCTTCTACAAATCTCTAACAGAAACTAAATTACCTGTCTAGCTGTAATCTTCTACAAATCTCTAACAGAAACTAAATTACTTGTCTAGTTGTAATCTTCTACAAATCTTAATTACCTGTCTACAAGCTCTCCAGTTTTATGAGAATCAAAGAATGCAATATCTTGTTCAAGCAAGGAATGAAACAGTTGTTTCCTCAGACGTGCGGCCAGGTTCTCTCCAACAACAGCCAACAGACTTATATATCCAAAGGTCAGTAAACCCTGGTTATAGGTAAACCAATAACGGACAATCAGCAAAGCAAAAATTAATTATGTATGGTACATGTTAGGCAACTGTGGCCTCGTCACATGTAACAGTCCATCTTTTTAATAGGTTTGATTTCATTGAGCTTCCGTGACACTGAGATAAAAAAATGTGAATCTGCTAGCGCTAATTCGATCTTCATGTAACACACTGAGAGTTCTCCCCAAAGGGTGTTCCAGGGGATGGGGAGGGTCTCTCAGTGCATTATGTGCAGATCAATGGATGCTGCGTTGTATGCACCATTAGCGAAAGTTTGTTTTGTTAAATAATGTATGATATTAGTTCCGTAAAAAATAGGCCACATCTGCTTAACATGAACTTTATTTAGTTATTGAACCAATGTAAGTATTCAGTGCCCTTAAAACTGTAACCAGTGAGGTGCCTCCTATGATACCAACAGGGAGCACTCATAAAATAATGACTGTCAGCATGGCTGAGATCATGAACAATGATATGGAACATTGAATGATCTGGAGACAACATTTAACATGGTACAGAATGTCACAGAAAATCATCAGAAACATGCAAAACTTTATTTCAGTCATTAAATTGTAATATGTTGAGTTAATCCCCAGAAATTATGAGCTATGAAGCTCTTGTTAATTATATTCATGTTACAAAATTGAGTTTTTTAATTGAAGCATAAATGAATTAAGAATCGCTTTGTCCTCATTCAACAAGGAGTCACAGAATCTCAGAAGATAGAGCGCTGGCTTCCAAAGTGGGTATTCGAAGTTTGATTTTCCAGCTTAACAAAAAATTATTAGATAACCAACAGCTCCCAGTTCAAATCTATTCGCTAAACCCTTTGTTGCCTTTCAGCATCAGGGTTAGAGGAGTTTTCTGGAGATGGCAATTTGTCTTCGGAAAACTCTCCATTTTACTACGAGCACTTTGAGTTCTCACTGTCAGATTGCTAATTCTGTTGCAGTGTTGTATTGGGAAAATCTCACCTGGCTACTCTGCGATCTCTAATTAATACATGTATTAATGAGTCCACCTATTCCAGATGAAGAATCCCGAAACACTGAACTCAACTTCCATTTGTGACGACTGAGAAACAAAAAAACTGTCATCTCACGCCATTTTACCAGAAGAGTAAAATCAGTCTAGGAAAATGGGTACCATACCATTTTGGAAAGTAAAAGTGGCAGGTGATGCTAACCACCAAGGAATCACTTTATGATATCTACACAGAACAAGAATTATCATAATACAAGAAAACAGCTAAGTTAATTTACTGCTGAAGTCTGATGTGTCAGGCCCATGGCACAAAAAAAAAATGGCATAGCACATTTTCGTACGTTGGACAACAACCCCCTGAAAAATCTAGCAAGAACATTGTCCTTCTATAAGAGAGATCCAGTAGGAGTTTGAGAAACAAATTTTTAGCATACCCTATTCAGGACATAGATTTATTGGCTGTAGTGATTTTCTAGGCAATATAAGTATGTTCAATAGTTTGCCATTGCTTTCTGAAAGGTCCGGATGAACTTTTACCTGTAGCGGGTTTTGAACCCAGTACCTTGGCTGTCACAGATGCACTCTGTACCACACCGCCACAGTACTGGACAAACAATTTAAGAACAAACCAAAATAAAGTAAGTAAAGTAACACATAACCTTTATTAATGCCATAGGAGTGTGAGATGTTAGCGATCTCACATTTCAGAGGCTCTGAAAATGAGAGCAGTAGCCATCTCCTCTCCCTCGCAGTCTTTACTTCCCGGATTAATCCGGTACCCATTTTTAAGGCCGGGTTGACCCGGGACTCATATGCGAAGCCAGTGCGCTAACCACTGAGCTACGCTGCTCTTTTTTATGGTAATAATTCATGAAAATTACTGGATACATTTTTTTACTGTAATAATTCAAGAAAATTACTGGATAACAATATTATCAACTGACATGAAAACTTACATGAAAACGTAACACTAAAACTTAACATGAAAACTGACATGGAAACCATAGATAGCCAGTAACTTCATGGCTGGCAACTTGATCTCTGACATGAAGTCTGCCACATCTGCTGCTGTTTCTGTTGCAAACTTGGTAACTATATTTGTTAACTCCCCTAACATCAGGGGAATCTGAATGTTGACCATGGCAGCTCCAATGGCTGCCTGAAATATAATTAGATAATAAAACAAAAAATAAAATTAGATAATAGAATATATTTGTTAGAAGTTTATGGTTCATGACGTACTGAATATATGCTATGTCTATTTACTCATAACACCCCCCCCCCATAGGTGCTTACTCCTATTTAGCTAAGAGATAACATCCGAAACACATGCAAAGAACTAAGCAGACACCAGTATTTAGAGTATATTGTGGAATTTGTCGCCTCTTTTATAATGGTGGTCCATTGTTCTCATGGTCGGCTTCTAAGTCTGCCTTCACTGTATCTGTGTAGCATAGCTTGCTGTGGTATGCTGTCTGATGGTAGTCTGCTGATGTGTGCAAACCATTTGATCTGTTGTATCTTAATATATTCCAAGATTGGGGTGGTGCCGATTCTTTGTCTAATGCCTTCATTTCTCACACTGTCTCTTAGCAATATTCCTAGGATTCTGTGTAAGCATGCCATTTCAGCTGTTACAGGTTTACGTTTGTCTTGTGCTGTCGTTGTCCATGTTTGGCATTGGTAGCACAGCGTTGGCATAATATTGGTCTTGAATAGTTTATTTTGGTGTTGAAATCTACATTTCTGTTTCTGATGATTGGTGTCATTGATCTTCTTGGCAGACCAAGAATACGATGGACTGATGACATTAAAGATAACATGAATACGCCATTGGAAAATGCAAGCTGCATCGCCCAAGACAGAGAAGGGTACAGGGAGTTCATTGGGAAGATAACGTTCTGGAGAGAATACGTCACATGACACACAATTGTGTTCTCACTGACGGTTTGTTAATTCTGTCTTAGTGTTATTTTAGGATTAAGTAATCTAAATATTATATCAATAATTAATCAATAATTAATTTAAATATTCATTCTGTAGCATTAGGGGTAGTTATATTTTAGTTTTGTTTTGCATTTGTTGGAGATTGCATTCTTCATTAATCTCTTTAGTTCAAGCACAACATCAGCCTGTTGGAATAACATGGTAACTGTTATCGCAGGTTACAAATACATGATCCTCAGAAAAAAAAAGGAAATCACAAGCACACCAAAATAAATTGCGGCGACTCACTACGCCATCTTTAACTGGAAACCGATGTGTTATTTATGTTTTACATAACTAACCCTAACCCTAAATAAATTTATATTTAAATTAACAAATGATAAACATAAACTGATACACATAGCCAAGGGAAATAATCAAATGGGACACAGGTCCCAAACCAGAACCAACTGAAGATTTTCTCTGTTATACCAGAATCACTACGATCTTTAACATCTCTCTTTTTTCAAGTTTTTCTAGGTCTTCCCTGACAACTCTTACTCCAGGGCTATTAAATTGGCAGCCCGCAGGCCAAATACGACCCGCAGAGACCTAGTAAGTGGCCCGCGAATCATTGTTAAAACAGTGAAATCAAGTTATAAAAAAACTGACCTCTGACCCGTAATGATCCCCATTTTCTACATTTTGGCCCCCAAGTAAATATAATTGAAGAGCTCTGTCTTACTCTGTGGATTCTATGTCAATGCATGGCCTACAACAGTCTTCTCTAGCTTTGCCAGAGTATGTCTCTCCCATGTATTATGGATTAAAAAAGGGGGAGCAAAGAATATCAGCACTGATACCTGCCACGCATGTCGCAATAAGCAACTAAAGGGGTATGGAGTTAGCTGTACCATCCCATAGAGCAGTGGTTCTTAAACTTCCTAATGTTATGATCCTTTAATACAGTTTCTCATGTTGTGGTGGTCCCCAAACATAAAAATATTTTTGTTGCTACTTCATAATATGTGTTTTCTGATGGTCTGAGACAACCTATGTGAAAGAGTCATTCAACCTCCAAAAGACCCACAGGTTAAGAACTGCTGTCATTGATGGTCAAAGTAATCCAGATGCAATGCTCAAGTCGGATTTATCAGACCAAAAGGCACAGATATCGCAACCAGGTTGTAAACCATAACATACCACATTCTGTTCTTTAGACTACATCCTTCTAATGTACAGGAGGGTGAGAAGAAACACAGAACAAGAAGAGTAGTGTCATCTAAGCATGTGGTGCAGGGTCAAGAGGTCACAGCTTTGGTCTCATATCTGTGAGGTCCAGGAATGATCCATGGTAAGGACTGGGGTTTTTCTGTCAAGAGTATAAATTTAAAAAATCCCCACCCTGAACATGATGTGGCGACAACCAGGTATGTGGCCTTTATCACACAAGCCACCCGAAACCTCCCTAATGGAAAAAAGGCAGTATTGACAGTATTTTATGCGAACAATAACCTGCTCTGTTCTCAATTTCTCCGCTCTTCATCGTATCTTGTCATTGAATGCTCAAAATAATTTTCAAATAGAGCAAACTCAATGAAATTGAACAATAAAACTCAGTTATTATAACGAAAAATATTAAAACATTAAAAATAGAGAGAATAAAATCCTGTCAGACAAAAAGAAAAATAAATAAATTCAATAGCGGACAAAGTAATACAAGAATGAATCAAATTATAGACAAGTATAAGGGAAAAAAATACAAAGAAAGAAAATGTCTTGATTTATGGAAGAACACAAATTTGCATTCTGTTCCATGTGCCAGGGTGTAAAATAATAACTTTTCACTTCAATTTGAGTGCTTTTCTGGCAAGTGTACATTGTCAGCTCATTCTGCAAGGCAGATTTCTAGATATTTCAAATCCAAGAAAACTGTACAATTCAATGTGGTAGATGAGTGTAATGTAATGAGTTAGCAATTTTCTACTATGAAGAATACTTTGCCCTGACTCTCTTGCAGCAAAGAAGCACACGGAAAATGAAAGAGATGACATTCTAGCAAAGGTCTCGAGTATAAAGACCTCACCATAGTGGAAATATGTTGATTCCTGCTTCGTAAGTAAAACTAATCTCTTGAAAATGTGTTCTACACTGAAGCAACATCGTGGTCTGAGCAGTTCCTGGCACATGAGCTTCTCACATCTCTTCAGCACAGGAAAATACATCAAAAGAATAATAGGTGGGATACAGTAAAAAGTGGTTGTGCCAGGAATTGACAAGAGAAGAAGCAGGAGTTTGAGAATAAATGCTGAAGAAGAAAAGTTATTTCACAAATTTTTTATCCGCTAAAGATAAGATGTATCTACTTACCAGCACAGCTCCAAGCAGATAGAAGATGTCCTCCCACACCAAACGTAAGAACAAATTCCACTGAAACTTTGGTTCCGTATTCTTGTTGTTGTCTTCACTACCATCCTCATTATGTGACAAACGATTTCTGTGTCCATGTTTTGTTTTACACTGAGCTGTAAAACACACTCTATCTGTATTCTTGAATATAACATAGACTCCGCCGAAACCTAACGCAAACCCAGGTAATGAGGCTAATAAGGGTGGCATACATCCAAACTTTGAATTGTACCACTTGCTAGTTCTAGTACCATAATTTTTACTCTCCTGCATCACATTCCTACTAAAATATTTAAATACTTCTCTTATGTTAACTTTTCTCATCTGTACATTATGAGACTGTCTTAAAATCAGAGTTATGTTCTGCAGCTGCCTGGAATACAAAAAAACTTTTTAAATATAGTTATAACAAAAGAAACAATTATTACAGAAATCATGAAAGGAAATATTTGTTGTATTCTTGAATTGTGTTTTTATTTCATTCTTCCTGTATTTTGAAGAGTGAGGTAAACTAGTTGATAGGGAGCTTGCTTAGTATCACCACGTTACTTCATGACAGGCTTGAAACTAGATCCAGACCAAAAAAATCTGGGTCGCGATTTCTCACTTGACACGTCCGTTCCTCCAGTCGCAGCTGAAAATTGATATCTAACGCATGAATTGGGGAAGGTAAACACAGCCACAAAATAAACTGACCATCTTCCTAATAGTTGCTGTGAAGAAGTGCATGAAAAGTTATCTTCATCCCCGACAGCAGATTTCTTGCCATGGGACCTAACTTTATATCTATTTTATCATTGATGCCTGGTTTGCGCTACTTCATCAGGGCATGGAGAGATCTCGGAATCCTTCCAGCACATGTGCCTAATACAGAGTAGCATTCATGGGTGAGGTTAAATGGTAAAGAGGCAATTAGGAGGAGGGTCAACAAAGCATTAGAGAATCCTGAATCAATCAAGGAGCTGAAAAACTAACCACTCTAGTGAGGAACCTGTGATCTAAAACAAACCACTCTAGTGGATAACCTGTGACCTAAAACAAACCACTCTAGTGGATAACCTGTGACCTAAAACAAACCACTCTAGTGGATAACCTGTGACCTAAAACAAACCACTCTAGTGGATAACCTGTGACCTAAAACAAACCACTCTAGTGGATAACCTGTGACCTAAAACAAACCACTCTAGTGGATAACCTGTGATCTAAAACAACAGGTAGATCCAGGAAAAGGGTAATAAAGTTTTGCTAATACTTGATAACACACATAATGATACACAAATCGACGTTTCGACCAAAAGGCCTTTATCAAGACAGACAATTGAAACAAAATTAAAACATATAACAGAAAGTGAACAGTAATAACATTGACGGTCACATTGATATGATTAGTATGGATTGACCAGAAGAGGCCACTATAGTGGAGAACCTGTAATCTAAAACAAACCACTCTAGTAGGGATCCTGTACTCTAAAACAAACCACTCTAGTAGGGATCCTGTACTCTAAAGCAAACCACTCTAGTAGGGATCCTGTACTCTAAAACAAACCACTCTAGTAGGGATCCTGTACTCTAAAACTAACCACTCTAGTGGGGAATCTGTGATCTAAAACAAACCACTCTAGGCCTATAACCTTCATGACTAATATCCGACTAGATGCATAGTGTAATTGATCACAGAGAAGGCTCTGAGACTCCTTGCAGCATATATACCGCACTGTGGTAGACTTTGTGTGGCTCAGACAGATTGTCCTGCTTTACTAAGGGTACTTGTTAGCTACATCCAATATTCCATCTCCATGCCATTGATTGTAACAAACCTAGACTTATGACCCAGTGTATTTATATACTCATACTAATATAGGATGAGGAGCACAGTAGGCTAGTCTGGCTAGTGGATAGTAAACCTGCTTGCTATTGTATCTAACTGTGGTATTTATAACGCTGTACACCCATTTTGAAAATTTTGTGCTAAATATGCCTAATTACCGGGTTACATCGTGTCCAGTTCGAAGCCACATCTGGCCTAAAAAAATTATTGTGATATCTCGCTTGATACGACAACTCCTCCAAGTCGACTCAGCTGTAAAAGAGTAGTTAGAGGAGGTAAATACAGCAACAACAAAAATAACTTGCCACCCCAAGTTCTGTGAGGGTGAGTCGGTGACTGACCTTGTTATCACTTGCAAGTCAAATGACTTCGTCGTGTTTGTTCTTGCATGCCACCCGGTAGGTATGTGTAAAGTTCTTTGCTTTGTTTGTAAAAAAGCTTGTTTGCATAAACAATGAAGAAGCATGATTACGCTGAAACTAATGTGAATAAAGTAAAAATCATAACGTTTTTATCATGTCCTCTTCGTTTTTGTTATGTTAAAATACCCAGGACATGCCCACAAACTGCTCCCCAAACACAAAACCAAGGGACTCTACTCCCCACTAAATTGTAATCACGACTATTCATACCGTACATGTATTTTCTTTTAAAATATGGTATATATTGACCTTGTCATTAGAGGTGAGAAAGAGAGTTCTGCGGTGCTATATAACCCATATACTAACATATGGGTGCGAGTCTTGGACAATATGGAAAGTGGGAGATTGGAGGCAACAGAGATGTGGTTCTACAGAAGAATGCTGAGAATACCATGGACTGCCAGAAAAAATAATGTAGAGGTGTTGAAAGAGTTAAATGCGAAATGGACCTTAAATAAAAAATATAAGAAAAAGGCAATCTTCTTTTTTTGGCCACTTCATGAGACAGGCAGGTTTAGAGAACATAATCACAACAGGCAAGATTGAAGGCACCAGAGACAGAGGGCGACAACGTGAGAAAATATTAGACAGTTTGACAACCTGGCACGGCAAAAAAACAACAACGACTTTGATACATAATACTGTGGACAGAGAGCTGTGGAGAGCCATGACCACCTACGCCACCCGGCATGGCACCTGATGATGATGATGTATTTAAGAATTAGTTATATAGAAGGGAAAAGATCAAGGGAAGACCGGAAAAAATGATATTAGACATTTTGACTAAATGGCTACGATTGACGACACCAACAGAGATGATGACATATATGAGATCGATGTACATGGAGAAATATGATCGCCATTCGGCACGGCGCGTAATGATGATGATATAGAACACGACAAATATATTAGTCCAGCAGAAAATAAAACAAACTTCAAGGTTACCAAGAACCACTTTTGACAATTGTGAAGCGGAGCACACGTGTTTGGTTTGGACATGTAACGAGACACGACTCACTTTCTAAAACTATTTTTGCAAGAATCAGTCGAGGGTAGAATGATAACATGACTAGCATACCACCTAAGGACAAAGATGGTGCCATAGACCTCACATTCTAACATCCATGCTTCCTTTTCTCACTTACTGTCTTTCGAATAAATGAAAGTGATAATTTGTCATGTGTATCACGTTACAGAAAACCCAAACTTATCATCCATTACTCAATAAATTACAACGACCATGACTAACCCTTATACATAATAATAGTAGACAACACACTGTTAAAATTATATTCCTTACAACTCTCCCTCCTGTGTTAAAATTATATTCCTTACAACTCTCCCACCTGTGTTAAAATTATATTCCTTACAACTCTCCCACCTGTGTTAAAATGAATAAATGGTAGAAATTTCTCTGGCAAAGAATGCCGCAATAAAAGCGAGCACATGGCTCAAAAGAAACAATAGATTAATGTTTTTGAGATTGTTGAATAGTCCAATGTCAGATGAATAACTTCTAAATCCATAAATGTGATCCATAAATGTCCAGTGAATCCAAGGTGGAGAAAGTGAACAATGTATAACCCAAGTATGTAATTATTGAGCACTGTGAACATTCTGCAGTTATGTTGTATGGTGTACAGGATTTTTGATTTATTTAAGATCAAAACTTGCAAAATGCAATGCCCGAAGAAGGCCATTGGAATCACCAGACTCAACAAAAATGTGCAGTGAGAACATCAGAAAGATAATAGATAAAACACCATGCATATAATATATATAAAGACAACAGATAAAATAGTTTGGACAATGGAGGGGGGGGGGGTTTAAATTTCAGTAATTATTACTAATGCGGACGTTTTTATAAGAAGTATCTATTGTCGTAACGTCCACACTTGCCGCTGAGGGTAGAGGTTTGTATAGAAGATGTAGTCTGTGTTCCAGAGCCAGGTATGTTGCTATGGTTGTAGTGTAGTCATGTTTATTCAGGATGGTATTGATGTTGTCTATCTCTTCCTTGGTCTGCCCTTGGCTTTTTATCATTAGTTAAATCGTGTTATACGCTCTAATGGGACCGTTCATCCTCATAAGACGTCCAAACAATTTTATCGGTTGTTTCTCTATATACTTGATGCACTATGTTATACTTAGTATCCGTCTGATGTTCTAATTGCGCACCTTGTCGAATCTGGTGACTCAAATAGTCTTACTTAGACATTTCGCATGTTTCGATCTTTCTCTTATGTGTAGGTGTTAGTTACCAAGTCTGACATTGGTAGCATAGTGTTGGTACAAAGATGCTCTTATTTATGTGTAGGTGTTAGTTGCCAAGTCTGACATTGGTAGCATAGTGTTGGCAGAACGATGCTCTTACTTATGTGTTTCTTTACTTCCGTGTTGTTTTTTGGGTGTTATAGCAAAAGTGACATCTGGTATATCCCAATATTTGCCTTTTTTACATCTTGTTTCTATCTCTCAATTGACTCATCCGTCTTCTGTAAAGATACTTCGTAGGTACTTGAACACTTTGACTTGTATTATTTTTGTTTTCTCTATTTGAATGTTTAAATGCTCTGTTGATCTCGTTATGTGCACAGTTTCTGCTTTTTGTCTGTTAATATCGTTATTTGCATAGTTTCTGCCTTTTGTCGGTTGATCCGCATGTTGTATTTATTGCATGTTCTTGATAGTGAGTTGATGTGAGTTTGCAGTTTTTCTTCGTCATCATACATGATGTTTTTATCGTCAGCGAAAAGCAGTTTATTGAGTTTGTTTTTACGTTGTTCATTCTCTGTTGTTTCATAAATCAGAAGTTGTATAAGAATACGCATATAAATTCTACTACATATGACTGTATATAAAAATAAGATGACAGCTATGTTGATGGAAAAGATATAAAGATAGTAAGAAACATGTATTGGAAACAAACAGCTGTGTCGAGTGTTGACGGCAATGTAGGAGAATTTCAAAAGATAGAGATGGGCATCAGACAAGGATGTGTAATGTAACCAGATCTTTTCTTCCTGTATACAGAGGATATTATATGAAACTTAGAAAACATGCTAGGAATAGCAGCTAGAGGTTACAAAATCTGAATAATCTAACATATGCTGACGATACAGTTCTGATTGCAGGGGGAGAAAAAGAAATTTGAAGTTTGTTAGACATGGTAGTACAAAAAAGTGAAAACAAAGCTCTCAGTCTAAACAAGAAGAAACTAGAAGTAATGGCTGTTTCAAGAAATACACACCGCCAGAATACAGCATTACTATCTATGTTATGTTATGTTCCTCCAGGGCCATAGACGGCGCATAGGGCAGAAACCATAGCTTTCCATTTCTGTCTGTGTTGCCAGGTCTTTCAATTGTTGCGTGTTGTTTAGGTTCATTGACATGCCTTCTCTATTAATGGATCTTCGTAGAGTTTCTCTAGGTCTCCCTCTTCTTACTCTAGGTGGCACCCAATATAGTGACTGCTGGGGAATTTTTAGGCTGTTCATTCTGAGAACATGGCTGATGTAAGTCCAACGCCTTTGTCTAATGAAGGAAGATATATACTATCTATGATTCAACATTAAATCATGGGGATAAAGTCAATTATCTTGGAACCATTTTAACATCAGATGGCAGGTGCTCCAATGAGTTACAGTAAGAGTAATTGTAACAATGAAACAGTAACCCTATGATATTTTAAAAATTGATAGAACAAGGGGATATCATCCAAATTTATCGTTTTTGTATATAGGAAACACTTAATGTGTCAGCCTAAGTGTGAGAGTTTCATAATAATTTTTAAAAATATTTTAGACAGATGCATACAATTTTTAAAAAAAGAACACACTAATAGGTAAATGCAAGTTTAAAGTGAAAGTACATCAGGAATAGATTTCTCAACTTTGTTTTGACACAATAATTAATTAAAACAAATATGTTCACAACTGTACATATTATCTCCCCTTCATTGCAAACGTAAAACCACTTTCTATAAAGTGAAAACCACTTTCTATAAAGTGGGAAGTTCTCTGTTTACTGTGACTAAATTATATTTTATTAATGAAGCATTATGTTTAGTCAGTGTGACTATCTAAGACACAATAGTCAAGTTTTCTTCCAGTAAACAGAGCCCTATTTCTATCTCGTGAACACAGTTCACGAAAGTTAGAGTGCTCTTAAGATGTCAACATTAGGACTAGTAAGAAAAACCAAAACACAAACAATGCGTGGTGTGTACTGTGATATGTGGTTTAGATCAGTGAATGTGGTTTAGATCAGTGTTGCCAATGTGGTGTGGAAAAAGAAGCAAAGTTAGTGGTACTGTTATTGTTGTCTACCATGCACATCGTAAAATGTGACTAAGAAGGTTTGGGGGGGGGGGGGGGGGTTGATTTGGCTCTCCTATTCAATAGAGGATCATGCTATCCAGAAATCATGCTGAATAGGGTGTGTCAGATCGAAAGGAGCAGATATCGCAACCACGATGTAAATCATGACATACCACATTCCATTCTCCGGATTACATCCTGATAACATATAGGAGTTTGAGGACGTACACATAAAAAGATAAAGCAGATAAAGATCAGTGGTTCTCAAAATGTAATTAGGTCCACGTTTGGGGCTATATATTTGAAGGGAGGGGGATAATTTCACCCAAAAATGAAACTATGGCGCAGATTCTTCCAGATCTGCGACACAAAAATAAGTTTTTGAATGCTTTTATTCTTTTTACAAAACTGACCACTATATCACAGCACAAGGGGGAAACGATGGCTATCTGAAACAATTCTAGCGGAAAGCTCTACTGCACTAACTACTGCACTGGAGCTTCTAACTACAGAACAGTTCTTTGATGGAATCCATATCAGCATCTGACCTGCTGGAAAACGAGGAAGAAGGAGAAAAGAATTATGCGACGCATAAGATATACTATAGTAGTAATCCTTGAGGAAAGATGACAAGCTTTTTTCTGGTCTATAGGAATTAATCTCTAGTGCCGGGAACAACACATTGGCTGGAAATACGAGGGCTGGGGCAACACAGTGCAATATAAGGAAAACAGATTTAGATACAAATGTTGTCAATATGTATACACACGACATACTAGCGAATAGACGCAAAGACATACGAAGTTTTGAAAAAGAAACCATCATCAGGACAAACTATAGCTGACTAACAATGAATAGAAACACACATATGACGAAATGGGAGGCAAGGGATGATGAAAGTGGGAGAGAAAGAAGCACAAGTACAAGTGATTATTAAGGGAGTGATATTACGGATGATGTGATCAACCCTGGTAACAGGAGATAAAAAGGACATTGAGATCTGGTCAACAAGACATAGATGCTTTCCATCTTAGTTCTCACTCTGGATAATTGAGTTTCTGCGTTTTTTCTCAAACTCCTGCAGAATAGCAGGGTGTAGTTCGTAATGCGTTTTGTCATTGTTCACAACATTGATGCGAGATCTTCGCTTTTGACCTAACACATTCGACTTTATAATTGCACTGTATCATTTTGACCTTATATAGGAGGGTGCAGCCAACTCCACCATATAACCTCCTTAGTCGCTTCTTAAAATATACATGAAAAGCAAACAGTATTGCTATTATTTGTTCCCCTCTCGAGATTTAAAAAAACCAACTAATGGTGTGTGACTTTTTACAAACAATTTGTGTTGTCTAGTGCTTTTGACGGAACGAGTTGGTGGCACTTGCCTAAACACAATACGTGTTAAATGGTGGTTATTTTGTGCATCTATCATTCAGGGCAATATACTGCTAATTTTCCCAAACAACTTGCATATCATATTTTAATAAAAGAAAAGTGTGAAAACCAGAATACTGGTTTCATTAGTTATTATAAAGATAAAGAATGCAACAGGTCGCATGTAACCCATGTCTGCTGAAAGACACAGTACAAATAGAAATGACCGGAATATACCATGTGGTATCAAAAATTCCCCATTACACATTGTTTACTACACTGTATAATCTTGTCTATCAATTAGTTATGTGGACTATTTGAAAATAATCCATCTGAAGTCACATTATTTAACCATTACAGTGATTTTCATTGGTCACGTTTGTATACATTGTGTCGACAGCCAATGACAAATCAACGTCAAGTAAAGTCATTTAGAAGAATGAGTTCACGTGACTGTATTTGACGAGAGACACGGTACAGTAAGTCGATATGACCTAGCAAAAGACAATCTCATAAAACGTTTACAAACAAAAATGTAATAGTCATGATTGAATGATTGTCCAAACAAATGTCAAGTCTTTTGTTTTTGCGAAAACTAATTGTACTTGAATTAAACTCACAACATAAAAACATGACTCTTTTTGGAACTTGACGTTTTAAAAAGATAAAAACGTGATTGCAATGCAAAAATAGGATAAAAACTGAGGCTCTGTATGGAAAAATAATTTTGTGAAATATATTTTGAGGCTCTGTCTAGGATAGCAGGGCTATAGAGAGTGGAATTCCCATTATTCATTAAGGGTGATAACCCCGCAGATACTATCAGATAAGGGGATGTAATACATGTGAAATGTATTAATATGTGCAAATGTATTAATAAATCATAAGAACACAAATATTTTGATCTGATCATGTGGTAATATAATTTTAATAAACAACTCTCATTTATTTTGAGTGATTTTATGTAACTATTCCCCGTTCTACAATTTATAAAAACGTTTTTTTGAAAGCAATATGCACGACATTCTTCCCTAACTGTTGACATGGTGAACAAAAGTGTGGCACATAAACTTTTGGATGTTAAGGGATAATGTCCGTATAAGGTTCAAGTTCCCCGCGGAACTTTACATGCAAAAGTTGGCTCTTGACTTTGTATGGGAACTAGTGTCAGTAGTCCGTTCACATGTCTTAGACTCCACCGCGGGGTCAAGGTTCAGCCAGTGTCGAGTCAGCTCGCTCGTCACAGTACCGCTTGGGATCTAGGCTGGTTCCTCCCCATATGACATGTTAAGACAGGACGAAGTCACCGGGGTGAAGTTTTCGGTCGTACGGAATGTTAACAGCATAAACGTGCTCTGCTAAGTGTGAGCTGTACTTAGCGTCCGAGTGGCTTTCGATTGCGGCGCCTTCTATGTCATACCGCCTCGAGAGAGGATTACGGGGGTGTAGGAGAGCTGCGGAGAAAGTGCTTCACTCGACTTTTTTGTCATGAAATAACTTTGTAATTACTTAAATTTTAGTATTATTTGTATTTACACCCTTACACTTAAACGTATTTTTGATTTAACATTTGGATACTGCTATTTATTGGAAAGAATAAATAAAGTATTGTGATAAAAAGTAGTAATGTAGTCTTACAGTTTTTATGGCCATAATTCTTAATTCGTAATTTAAAAGATCTTAATTATCTAATTATAAATTCGTTAACAAAAGAAAATAAATTTAGTATTCACGAGGGAAAAAAATGGGATTACAAATTGTGAGTTTTCAAACGCTTCATTTTTTAGAGAAAATTTACTTTCAACAATAACGCAATTTCACAATATAACGACATCCACCTGTGTCAGCTGAGTTTTAAAAAAAATTTAAACTCAAAATATTTTGACTTGATACATTGCTTACTAAAATTGCGGAAATATACATTTGTTTATGTTAATGGCACATATGTATTGCAATTGTATGTTTTGAGTGCAAAGATGTGTCCAGGTCTCACCAAGATTGTCTTGGTTTTATAACACTAATTTATATCTCGCCCTGTTTAGCCTATGTCCCAGTTTCTAGAACAGTTTACAAATACAACAAATGTGTTACGTGTTAAAATCAACATACTTGGTCTCGCTTCGTTCAAACGAATAAACACGCTTGGTAACACTAAATGCGGTCGAGCGTGAAGACTTTGATCTATTTATACATAGATCAGTGGTCATAATGTATTTTCTGTAGACGTATTAATTAATTCACAGCATTATGTGATTGCCATGTGTCTTCTGTCACGGAGATCATCCAATAAATAAATTAAATTTCCAACACAGTTGACATGTGTTCTTTGATATAATTAAAAAGAAAGAATCTCTTCAAGAATCTGTTTCTAGTAAACAAAAATCTGAACGTAGTGATAGATAAACTTAATTTCCAATAGAAATCGTCATTGGTTGGCGGGTCTGAAAGGGGAGCATTGGGAGAAAACTGTTACCTGTCAAGCATATCGTAAGCAGCAACTAAGAGGAATTTAAGGTGGAGTTTGTTGTCCCATAAAAGCCCGTAGATAAGGAGGTTGTAAGGTTGAGATATTCAATTTCCCGTCCTTTAGCAAATCAGAATAGGTCTATGCCTTTTAGCATTAGGTATTTGGCCAAAATGCGGGTAAAAAGTCTCTTCCCCCCCCCCACCCCGTAGAGATTTTCACAAAAGGAACATCACATGAAGAAGATCTGATACACGAAAACACACGAATGATTTTTTAAAAGGGAATTACTCCTCTCCATGGATACAGAAGATGAAACAAGAAGTTGAAAAAGATGTTTACACCAGAAGGCATCTATCTTGAACAGATGTGTGCACCAGAAGGCATCTATCTTGAACAGATGTGTGCACCAGAAGGCATCTATCTTGAACAGATGTGTGCACCAGAAGGCATCGATCTTGGTGAAGAATGGATTATCTTTTCAAGACTATCTTTGCAATCACTAGAGAGTTCATTGATAAACATATGAATGTGAATGAATGCTGTGTTCACGGAGTTCATCTCCGAACAATTTCATGACACGGATGTTGTGAGACACAGACGATCAAAATAATCCACAATCAGTGATTCGAATGGACTTTTACCACCAGATCACGTGGAATAACAGTTCACGAAGCCAGTAGAGCCTTCACTAAACAACAAGCAGCCTAACGATGTGTGTGTTTGCTGTAACGCAAGTACACTTGCTAGAAATTGAAGCCTATTTACGCTAAGACGATATCAACATCATCATCAGGTGCCATGCCGGCTGGCGTAGGCGACAATGGCTCTCCATATCTCTCTGTCCCCAGTATTATGTATCAAGCTTGTTGTTGTTTCCCTGCCGTGCCATGTTGTCAAATTGTCTAATATATTTTCACGTTGTAGCCATCTGTCTCTGTTGCTTTCAATCTTGCCTGTTGTGACTATATTCTCCAAACCTCCTTGTCTCATGAAGTGGTCAAAAATATGAAGATTGTCTTTTTCTTATATTATTTATTAGGGTCCGTTTCGCATTTGACTCTTTCAACACTTCCACATTAGTTTTTCTGACAGGCCATGATATTCTAAGTCCATGATGTCAACATACCTTAACCAAAAGGTTGTAATCCCTTATCGACCAATCATCAACTAAGGAGACATTTATTCATACACTGTAAATGTCACGTGACTGTGTCTCCTGTGTACATCGTTATTAGTTTACAGTGTATACGTTTTTGAGTATTCCTGTATTTCTCGGTCGTTGGGTTTTTGTGGTTGGGGGGGGGGGGGGGGGGGGTTAGCGTGAGGATAAAATGAGACGATTGATTGAACAGGCCTAAGTCTGACCTATTTATTCGAGGTTCTTAATCAGAGTTTGCACGTTTCTTTTTTTTTTTTTATAAAGTGACATTTCCCCGTAAACATGACATAAGTTTAACATTACAATAGCCTATTCATTACAGATGAGGGACCGTCTTCGCACGAAAGGTCAGCGACAGTTCCCATTTACCTCATGTTCGTCTCCCTGCTATCACACCATACTATAAGCCTATAACCCGGTGTTGTGGCACACGCCCCAAAGGTGAAATGGGGGGGGGGGGGAATTTCATTGTTTGGGGGACACTTAAAAAAAATTGTGTTCTTGAGATTTAGTTGTCCATTATATGTTTTGAAAATTTAGCCTACTTAACTGTTTTTTTCTTTTAATAATTTTCTAGTGTTTTCTTCCTAAAACGCAAGTCTTGTGTCCTGAACAAGTTATAATTAGGTTTCATTTATGGAATAAGTCATTTTTTGAATAGACCTATAAAAAATGTAGGACTGGGGGGTGGCATCAGAATTTTTGAAAGATTGAGGGTGGGGAAAGGTTTAAAGAAAAGGTTGGGTAAAACTGCTATAACCTGCCAGGTTCACAGTAGTACCACATGGGATGAAACAACACCCAGAGTTCTCCAGCAAATTCTTTCTTCAGCGACGCAGATGAGTGTGAAAATATCTTGACCTATCCAGCCCTTGATGCTGCCTGTCCATGATTTTCTTAGTCTTCGTCTGCTTCTTCCAACCTCGACCGTTCCATGTAGTATAGTTTATAACGAATAATCATATCATCACACATCCAAAAAAACCATCAGAGCCGCAGACAAGTTTTCATTGAGGAAGGGATTTACCTATAAAATAATTAATTATTAAATTTTTTTTTGTAATTCCTTCCTTTTTATGAGAAAACTGATGACTTTTTTTAATGAGAAAGCTGATGACTTATTTGATGCGAAAGGTGATGACTTTTTAGATGTGAAAACGGATGACTTTTTTGATGCGAAAACTGATGAATTTTTGAATGAGAAAGATGATGACTTTTTTTAATGAGAAAGCTGAAAACTTTTTTGATGCGAAAATTGATGACTTTTTTGATGAGAAAGCTGATACCTTTTTTGATGCGAAAACTGATTACTTTTTTGATGAGAAAGCTGATGACTTTTTTGATGAGAAAACTGATGACTTTTTTGATGTGAAAGCTGATGATTTTTTTGATGAGAAAGCTGATGACTTTTTGATGAAAAAACTGATGACGTTTTTGATGAGAAAGTTGATTTTTTATGAGAAAGCTGATGACTTTTTTAATGAGAAAGCTGATTACTTTTTTGATGAGAAAGCTGATGACTTTTTTGATGAGAAAGTTGATTTTTTGATGAAAAAGCTGATGATTTTTTTGATGAGAAAGCTGATGATTTTGTTGATGAAAAAACTGATGACTTTTTTTATGAGAAAGCTGATGACTTTTTTGATGAGAAAGTTGATTTTTTGATGAGAAAGCTGATGAATTTTTTGTGAAAATCGTTAATGTAGGGATTTCACCCAACTTTTGGCTAAATTCCTAGCAAATAAAAAACATGATTTCCTAAGGGTGGAAGAGGGGAATTGAACACCCACCTCCCACCACCCACCTCCACCTAAGCAACAGACCTATAAACCATGCAAGTAGGTATATTTGTTGCTTTACTATTGAAAGTAATGATTCTTGTATGAATCTATTTTATTTCTAATGTACACATTTGTCGCTAGATGGACTAGTATTGTGGCACGGTAAAATTTCACAAACCGAGCTCATTGACAACACAAGAGAGATAGAGTCGTGGAGAAACATGATCGCCTATGCCATTCGGCATGGCACTTGATTGATTGACACATTTGTCTCATGCTCTCTATAGGAGATGTGCAGAATTTGTCTGTAACATTTGTATTCGAAGGTCTGTATCCTTTCTCCATGACTGCAGTGAGTGTTCAGCTTACACACCAACACAACACAATAAACAACATAAGTCAGATTCAATGTTAGATTTTCACACTAACACTGATTTATCTTTTCCAAATTAAAGTTAACCTTGACATATCAGTTATATTTCTCCAGCCTTAGGGGCATATCTTTAAGTCTGTTTTGCGTTTTCCGTCGCTGCATACGCAGGATCCGAGGTATTTGAAAATATTCACGTCCTCAAATTTATGCCCATTTATCATGATGTTTGTCTGTGCTTCTGTGCCGTGTGAAATTCTCACAGTAATAATAAACTACAGAATCAGAAATGACAACATCAGTAACAAACACAATGCCAATTCACGATTACACCAGAAGACAATAGATTAAGAGGTTCTCACATGCTTCCAGACTACCATCAGACAGGGCCCCCTCAAAAAAGCATTACTATACCGACAAGATGGATACAAACCAGGGGCAAACCTTTGCAAACAATGAATTACAGAAATAAATGAGTCAACAAAAACAAACATATATGAGGCATACAAAAAGGAAGTCTCCAGATTCTTAATTAGAATCTAGCATCACAGCACGTGGGGCACTTCCATAAGTGCTCCACTCTCCGTTCCAGCAGCCATCCCAGTGTATGTAGACTCAGAGTCCCAGTCAGGTCTTGCTTGTGTGACCTTTGGGACTTTCAAAAAAATTTACTTTTCCTTCCCTCCCCTCTAGATACTTCCATTACTGATATTCTCTGTATGTGTACGTTCTCAGCCTCATTGACATCTTCATCTTGAAATGAATTTATTACTGCCTTGATCAAGTCTGCTTCATCTCTTCTCAGTATTGTGCTGTCTATTGCTGCATTGCCTGCCAATAAAATGATATAAGCAAGTACTTCTTCTTCTGCATTTTTCTCAAACTCCTGCAGATTAGCAGAATGTAGCCTAGAGAATGGATATATGCTCATTTCTGTCTGCGACATCTGACCTCAGCATGGCTTGGATCACTTTGACTCTATATGGGATGAGACAGTCAACTTCACCCCATAACCTCCATAACAGCCTCTTACATCCCGCATGGAATGATAAACAGTGTTTCTATTCTGTGCTGCTATTTCAGGCCCCCCGCAACACACAGTTGAAAAACAAATAACAAATATTATTAGAAAACTGTTTATTAATAAAGTATAAACATAATATTCGAAACAGAGAAAATATTTGCTCAAAATATCAGCTATATTCAAATGTTTCATTCTTCTTCTTCTTCAGCATTAATTCTCAAATTCCCACTGGATTTCTCTTGTAACAGGACAATGATCCTACAAGATTTCCAGTTATGTAGTCCAGAGAATGGAAATGCGTTGTGTTGCCGTTTTATTTGCGCCAATGGCCCAACAAATCCGCCTTTGGCGGGAAATGTTTCATTCGAAACAGAGAAAATACTTGCTCAAAATATAATCCTGACTCTGTGTGTTGATGCTATCAATCCGGTACCCCTATAATCTTCAATATAACATTCTGAATTACCAAAATGTTTTCAATATAACATTCTGAATTACCAAAATTTTTGTCAATATAACATTCTGAATTACCAAAAGTTTTTTCAATATAACATTCCAAATTACCAAAAAAATTTTCAATATAACATTCTGAATTACCAAAATTTTTTTCAATATAACATTCTGAATTACCAAAAACATTTTCAATATAACATTCTGAATTACCAAAAAAATTTTCAATAAAACTTTCTGAATTACCAAAAAATTTTCAATATAACTTTCTGAATTACCAAAATTTTTTTCAATATAACATTCTGAATTACCAAAATAAAGCATAGAATAATGATATACATTTCATTGTGACACAAAAAATGCATGCAGATTATATTGTGCAACATGAGTTTACAAAATAAAAAGTATTTAATGGCATATAGCGGTAGATATAAATATATCATTTGGAAACTAATATACATGTGATTATGAATGAGATTCACACACCCATATGTTACAAGGACATATAAAAGAGGAGCAGAGAATAGTAACAATGTTACCTACGTACATATGTCATAATAAGTGGTTACGGTGCTGAACTTTGGCTTGTTTACCTCCACTTCATAATCTTCGCAGCGATGAATTCTGCTTAAGACCTGTGTCCGAACGATCCATTGCACATGTGGTGTGCTGTTGTGGCCCGAAATTGGAGCAAAGAATAGCACCACTGTTTATATTCTATGCATGTCATGGGTCGACTAAGGAGGTTATGGGAAGGAGTTGGCTGTCCCATCCAATATAGGGTCAGCATGGCCCAAAACCATGCTAAAGCTGGATGTGTCAGGCCAAAAAGCACAGATATTGCAGCATTGCTGGAAACCATGACACAACACACTCCCTTCTCTGGACTACATTCTGCTAATCTGCAGGAGTTTGAGAAAGAACGAAGAAGATCTGTGTCTGAACGATCCACCACACTGTTGTTGTGGCCCAAAATGGGAACAAAGAATAGCAACACTTTTTACCTTCTATGCATGTCATAAGAGTCAACTTCTGTATTTGTTATCAAATTTCTGCAGATAAGCAGGATGAAGTCAGAAATATAGAATGCATTGTGTCATGGTTTGTAGTTTTGATCCGATTTCTGCTTCTTTTGGCTTGACACATCTGACTTCAGCATGGCTTCTGAGTTACTTTGACCCTATATGGAATGGAAAAGCCAACTTCACCCCATGACCTCCATAGTTGAATCTTATGACAGGCATGGAAGGTAGTGTTGCTATTCTTTGCTCCTCTTTTAGAATCAAGAGAAAACATTGGTGTTCACTGTGATGAAGTCTGTTGAGACCAGTATCTCCATGCTGAGATCTATGCCTATATGATCCATGCTTGAACTGTTGAGATTTCTGCTGGAGTAGAATACTGTCTACCTAATGACACATTACCACGCTCATCTGGGACACAGCCGATGATTGACTACATCCTGTTTCAAATCTGGTAGGACCATTGTCCTTCTACTAGAGAGATCCATTGGGAGTTTGAGAATAACAGCTGATGAAGAGTAAAAGATTCATCTGGGACTTGAAAAAACTTCCCTTAAAAAATGCTATGAGAAACACCCTTCAGGAGATGAAAGCAAAACTTCACCACCCGGCACAGGAAGAATCTAGGCAACCTCATACTCCTTCATGGTTTTATTTGTGTGATAACCCTGGCCTAGACTTCTAGCTCAAGGAGCACAGAATAGGACCTCTTCTTTTCAGGCATGTCATAGAGAGATGACAAGAAAGTTGGGGGGATGGGATGACATGTGAAAAATCATCATTGCTGCTGCATGTCTTGAGGATGATAACCTATGAAAAATCATCATTGCTGCTGCATGTCTTGTTTCAAGGATGATAACCTGTGAAAAATCATCATTGCTGCTGCATGTCTTGTCTCGAGGATGACAACCTGTGAAAAATCATCATAGATGATGAAGAGATGCAGTAAACATTGCACCTTTGTGGCACAATCCCGCATGGCGGGGAAGACTAGGTGGTACAATCCCACATGGCGGGGAAGACTAGGTGGTACAATCCCACATGGCGGGGAAGACTAGGTGGTACAATCCCACATGGCGGGGAAGACTAGGTGGTACAATCCCACATGGCGGGGAAGACTAGGTGGTACAATCCCACATGGAAGGGAAGACTAGGTGGCATCACTGCAGATGGGTCAACAGATCTGATAGAAGAATGGATGAACTAGTTGGCCCAGACATATAATTCTGCCCTCCTAGAATGATGTGATGATACTGGGATATTGCCACACTGGAATGTCTCCATTCAGGGACTAAACATGTATCCATAAAACTCCATAAGACAACCATAAATTTTGAAATGGCAAATACTGCAGAGGATGGATGTGTCGGGCCATTGGTGCAAATAAAACGGGTACACAACATATTTCCATTTTCTGGACTACATCCTGCTGGAAATCTAGTTTAACCATTGTCCTGCTATAAGAGAGATCCAATGGGAGTTTGAGAATAAATGCTGAAGAAGAAGAAACAGTAAATCTTATGCGAATTTGTGTATCACCTCAGTTACTCAACCGATGAGGACATGTGGTTTTTCTAGAAGAACTGTCGAAAGCTACCTGCGTACATCTAAAGCTACCTGAGTACATCTAAAGCTACCTGCGTACATCTAAAGCTACCTGCGTACATCTAAAGCTACCTGCGTACATCTAAAGCTACCTGCGTACATCTAAAGCTACCTGCGTACATCTAAAGCTACCTGCGTACATCTAAAGCTACCTGCGTACATCTAAAGCTACCTGCGTACATCTAAAGCTACCTGCGTACATCTAAAGCTACCTGCGTACATCTAAAGCTACCTGCGTAAATCTAAAGCTACCTGCGTACATCTAAAGCTACATGCGTACATCTAAAGCTACCTGCGTACATCTAAAGCTACCTGCGTACATCTAAAGCTACCTGCGTACATCTAAAGCTACCTGCGTACATCTAAAGCTACCTGCGTACATCTAAAGGGATTATTTCATCATCATCTTTAATGAATAAGATTAGTCAGTTGGAAAAAACATTTAACTCATGGAAATATTGTTCAATAAGGCAGGGTGATACTGAACTCCTCTTCTGCTTTGACTCTTTAACTCCTGAAGATCACCAGGGTACACTCCGGATAATGGAATAAATTGTCAAAATGTATATCATAGCTGTGATATCTGATATTTTCATCCCACTTCAGTATGACTTCTGAGCCAATACGACTTTCTATAGAATGTGACCAGCCATCAAATGCCCTCACGACAGAGGAAGTGTATCCATGAGATACCCAGGGGGATGGATGAGCTTATCATGTCTGGGGAAATATATCCATGAGATACCCAAG
Source organism: Meghimatium bilineatum (assembly GCA_034231615.1). NCBI lineage: Eukaryota > Metazoa > Mollusca > Gastropoda > Stylommatophora > Philomycidae > Meghimatium > Meghimatium bilineatum. The sequence goes on from CM067318.1 coordinate 9,203,881, forward strand.
AGGATGGAAGAACTTATCATGTCCGGAGAAGTATATCCATGAGATATCCTACCCAAGAGGTTGGAAGAAACTAGAGATATCAATGACTCACAGCAGCATCAGCCATTTATAATCTCTCAATGCATGTACACATTCTTTACTTCATCCTCTTCAGCGTTCATTCTCAAACTCCCGCTGGTTCTCTCTTGTAGCAGGACAATAGTCTTATATTTCCAGCAGGGTGTAGTCCAGAAAATGGAAATAAATTATGTCGCTGTTATTTTTCCGCAATGGCGCGACACATCCATCTTTGGTGGGATTTTTTTAAAAGTCCTGTTACAAAGTCATTATTTTACACTTCAATTTCCCTTCATAAAGATCATTCACAGACTCGACACGTTTTAAGCAAGTCGAACTGTTCTGTCATTACCACCAGCACTATCATGTGCAGGGAAGAGATCCCTGTGATATCCAAGAGGTTGGAAGAAACTAAAGATACGAATCACACGGCAACACTGGTCATTCATAAACTTTCAAAGTATGTAGATTGGCAGTCTGTTAATTACTGTTATAAAGCAAATATTTGACACAGCAAAATTTGTAGAGATAAATCATCAGGAAACCACACAATGTGCTGAAAATTTCCCTTAGTACATGGATAATATAATATAGAGCACTGAGACAAATGTGTTGGGCCATTGGTACAAATAAAACACCGGCACAATGCATTTCCATTCTCTAGACTACATCCTGTTGAAAATCTAGGACCATTGTCCTGCTACAAGAGATATAAAATCTTAGACCATTGTCCTGCTACAAGAGAGATAAAATCTAGGACCATTGTCCTGCTACAAGAGAGATAAAATCTAGGACCATCCATTGTCCTGCTACAAGAGAGATAAAATCTAGGACCATCCATTGTCCTGCAACAAGAGAGATAAAATCTAAGACCATCCAATGTCCTGCTACAAGAGAGATAAAATATAGGACCATCCATTGTCCTGCCACAAGAAAGATAAAATCTAGGACCATCCATTGTCCTGCTACAAGAGAGATAAAATCTAGGACCATCCATTGTCCTGCTACAAGAGAGATAAAATCTAGGACCATCCATTGTCCTGCTACAAGAGAGATCCAGTGGAAGTTTGATTAAAAAAATGCTGAAGATGAAACATTGAGGATTTATTTTAGAAACAATCAGGATCTGTCCCCGAATGCGTGCCTACCTAATAAAATTGTATTTTGATTATTTCCCTGATTATGTTTATACATTTGTTTATCTATGTTTATTAACTTAAATATTTATTTATTTAAGATGATCATATGTGTGGTTAGGAGAGTTGTATGAGTTAGGGTTAGCATTTGGGCTAATAAATACCCATTATCTGACAAACATAACCAAGAGAAATAATAAAAATATTTTGGCACGCATTCAGGGAAAGCTCCAAAAATCATAATGAATTGTTTGTACACTCCTACAATAAAAAAATATTTGATGTCTGCTCAAAAGATTTCTATCTTCATTAGTGAAGTACAAATATATTTAAATGATTACAATGTTGATATATCAAATATGAATATATTGTTTAGTCTGCAGCTCTGTACACGACTAAATAGCACCAATTAATATCAAAATATATGTTTGTGAGAATATATTACATAATCTGCAGCTCTGTACATGACTAATTAGCACCAATTAGTATCACATAATATGAAAAATCATTAAGTGAAAAAACATATTTATAATACAAAAACAAATGACAACATCGCTGATGTAAAGTTCTTCATCTGCATTCATTCTAAAACTCTGTGGTGTGTCTGTGGCTATGACAACAAGTATGAGAACCAGTTCTTTCGTACGTCTGGCGTATAATAATAATGACCCATAACCTATCAGGGTTGTAGGGATTCCACTCTGGCGATGTTAGAAAAAAAAGCACACCAAAAAACCCTATCACAAAAATCCCTCCTAACACCCTATCATAAAAAGTCCTCCTAACACCCTATCAGAAAAAGCTCTCCCAACATCCCTATCACAAAAAGCCCTTCAAAGCCCTCCATACACCTGTCCTCCATCATTCGGAGGAGTGTAGAAAAATCACACCCTTTGCTTACTATACTATCAATAAAGTTACAGACATTTACTGTTCAGTCAAAGTAGTAAAAATAATGAATGTATTAGTTACTAACGCCGAAGTCGGATGTATTGGCGCAAATACAATTGTGACACAATGTATTTGTGTTCTCTAGATTACATCCTGCTGGAAATCTAGTAAGACCAGTGTTCTGCTATACAAGAGATAAAGTGAGAGTTTGAGAATGAATGCCCCCAAATCTTCTGATGGTTATCTAGAAGTAGTCTGGAGAATAGATTCTGTTGTTTTGGCTTACAGCATGACTGCAATATCTGTACCTTTCGACCTGAAAGATCCAGATTGAGCATGGTTGATTTACTTTTGAGTCGGGCCACTGATGCAAATAAAATGGGGACACAATGAATTTCCTTTCTCTGGATTACGTCCTGCTGGAAATCTAGTAGTACCATTGTCTTGCTACAAGAGAGATTCAGCAGAAGTTTGAGAATGGACGCTGAAGAAGAAGAGTCACTTTGACCTATGGGTTGGAAATGTCAACAACACCCACAAACCTCCTTAGTTTCCACTTACTACATGGCAGGTAAGTTGTTGTCTTTGCTCCCCTTTCGTGTCCTAGCAACACACCGGTGAGAGGAAGACAATGATATATATTGGGGACATGCAGAAAAATGGATATGCCAAGTTGAAAGTACAAATATTTCAGCTGTACTGCAAACTAACAGAACAACATTACACAGAGAAATTCCAGTCAACAATATACGTGAGAAGCAAACCCTAAGATAAAACATGGGCTGAAGTTCACAATCTTAACCCTAGGATAAAATGTGATGAAGTTCACAATCTTAATCTTCGGATAAAACATGTACTTGAAAACTACAGGGAGCTGGGTAGGGCAGTGGTTAGCGGGCTGGTTTCGCATATGAGTGGTATTGGGTTCATTCCCCAGTTTGAGGTGGAAACATTTTTCAAATCACAAAGGCTCCTGGGTCAACCCAGCCTTAATTGGGTACCGGATTAATCCAGGAAGTAAAGACTGCGAGCGAGAGGAGATGGCTACCACCCTCATATAGCAGAGCCACTGAAATGTGAGGTCATTAACATCTTACACCCCTACGGCATTTAATAAATATTTAATAAATGCTATGGTTAACTTTAACATTACTACTTGAAAACTAGCTCCAATAATGGCATAGCACCAGATCTGTAAATAAGGAAGTATGGGGTGGTGGTTTAGAAATTCAAACACATTTTCCCTTTCAGCTAAATAGAGTATTTAGAAAAAGTAAAGATATTGTACAAATATAAAGAATAATTAGATGCTAAATGAATGCCTGAAAGCAAAGACGAATTGTAAAAAATGGCAGATAATCTCCCTCAATCCCACGTACTTCAAAATTTCAGGGAAGTAGCGTCTCCGCTAAAATAATCTATGAGACTTTAGTGGAGAGAACTAAATGGAAACTACAGCCCCGAGCAAGACAGCATGAACAAATTCAACTGACAGGAACAAGTCAGGGTATTTCGAATGAAAATGGAACATTGCCATCTAAAAGCACACTTACCCCAAATCGGTATTAGCGACTCTGCAACCAACATGTGCAGAATAACAACACCTACCCAGAATATATACTACAGTATTAACCCAGAGAATTTGTTGACAGAGCAATATCCTGGTCCACAGGAATATCTCTACAAAACAAACTGTGGGAGACTCATGGCAACCTAAACAAACTATTCTATACAGGACCAATCGCCCATATAGTAACTTGGGCCTGGACTGCTGGTTCCGGGTACAAAGAATAAGGATACTGTCTTCTTTCCAGGAATGTTGTAATAGGTTACTAAGGAAAGTTGAGTGAAAAAAATCATCTTGTTTCAATTTCTTACTTTTGTTTTCTATCAAATAATCTTTGATCATGGATGCTGAAGAGCTACCGACCAGCAGACATTGCACCATTGTCCATTTGTGGCAGAGGAATACTTAATGTGCATCACTGCGGATGTGTCAACAAATCTGACAGAAGAATGATGAGATTGTTGGCTCAGATGTGCGTGCTGTGCTCCTAGCAGGATGTGATAATCCTAAGATACTGCCACAGTGGAATGCCTCCCTTTGGGGACAAAACATATGCATCTATAAACTCCCCCTAACCATCCATACCTTTGAGACAACCTTACGTGAGTCTGGCAGGCACCTCAGTTACACAACTGAGAAGAACCTGTGCTTATGTCAAAAAAGGCTATGGACTTTCAAGAGCTACCTGTTCACAGGTAACGGGATGCATCATCATCATGTGTCAAGAGCTATCTGCTCACAGATAACGGGATGCATCATCATCATGTGTCAAGAGCTACCTGCTCACAGATAACGGGATGCATCATCATCATGTGTCAAGAGCTACCTGTTCACAGCTAAAGGGATTATTTCATCATCACCATGTGTAAAGAGCTACCTGTTCACAGCTAAAGGGATTATTTCATCATCACCATGTGTAAAGAGCTACCTGTTCACAGCTAAAGGGATTATTTTATCATCATCAAGTGTCAAGAGCTACTTGCTCACGGGTAAAGGGATTATGTCATCATTATCATCCGTGAACAATATCAAACTGGATGTATAATAATTGATCGCAGCAAAATGCTCGAGATACAAATAGCATGTCTATATCAACAATATTGCGACATAAAATTAAATATACCAGGCCAAAATGCATACATATTGCAGCTTTTCTGTAAACTAGACAGCTAATGTAGTTTTACTCAACTACATTATGTCACAATAAGAAATATAAATGGTCAGCTGGAACAACAAGAGAAAAATCAACAATATTACAGAAAACATAAATCTATTTAAAATAGTTCATGATAAAAAAACACAGAAAATAAAACACACAAATAATACAGGATTCAGATAATAAACTCCATGCAGTGTAATCCCTCTATCCTTCAGCCTTCCTAATCCCCCAACCCTTTAATAGTTCTTCATGTTGTGGCGGTCCCAAAATGTAAAAATTATTTTTGTTGCTACTTCATATGTGTTTTCCGATGGTCTTAGACGTGCGATGAGAAAAGTAAAACTTCAACATTTAATAACAACTGGAAAGATCAAGGGGAGAAGAGACAGAGGAAGACAAAGAGATACATTTCTGGATGGGTTGTCAGTGTGGTACAAAATTAAGTCATCAATTGAATTACTTAACAACACAAGAGGCAGAAAGTTGTGGAGAAGCATGATGACCTACACCAATTGGCATGGCACTTGATTGATTACTTGTAGGTAAGGAGATCTAACTGTCTTGCTACAAAACCCATATCTAATTTAGCGAGCTAAGTTCCAGCTTAGTAATAGAGTTCATCTATATGCCTATTCTCATAATTACACAGCGATTAATTAATTATTCCCATACTTGATTAAAACTCATCCTTGACAACTGGCCCTTCCAGCTTTATAACACCGTCAATCTGTGTTTCTGTCTCATCAGGTCTTGCTATGTTTGTGTCTACCAGCAGTTCACTGTCTGCAGCACCTTTACGAGCATGACCCTTGTCAATGATGATTGAATCTTCAGTGTCAGAGATGTAATATGGTTCTCCAGTGTAATGTGTTGGATATAGAAGGTAAGGCTCCGCTGATAGGCCAACTAGGTCCCGTGGAGAAAAATGCTGTTTCCACTGTTCTCTAAAAGATAATTTATAATTTAAAAAAAAATTACAAGTAACAATTTACAATAAGTAACAACTTATAATACGCTAAATTTATAAGTAACAATTTATAATAAGTAACAATTTACAATAAGTAACAATTTATAAGCAAAAATGGAACAATACAGGATCAATTGTCCATCTAGCATTTCCTGCTTACACTTTTTTTTAAAATGCGCTCCTGTCGTATTTTTTAGAACTTGGTAATGCCATTCACACTTCCGTTACGTCACTCTTCCACTACATATCTTTAGTAAAATGGCTGCCGTATGTATGTTGAATTTGCCTTTGACTGACAAAGACGCAGTACAATTGTTGCAGTCACGAAGAGTACTTGCAAACGGGAAATGCGCACAGTGTCATACTATGACATTTAACTTCTATTGTGATGATTAAATTCATTATCCGACACAAAATAATACCCTGCATTCAAACCCAATCATGTTTCCACTCATACAACCCTCCAATTAAATACTCCCCCATTTATTGTCTTGGCATATTTATATATGTAAAACCTGCCCAACAATTGTCGCTCAAATATTCGCATGGGAGGTAATACTTCTTCTTCAGCATTCATTCTAAAACTCTCGTTGGATCTTCTTTGTAGCAGGACCATAGTCCTACTAGATTTCCAGTTCAGAGAATGGAAATGCGTTGTGTCACAATTTTATTTCCGCCAATGGCCAGACACATCCGTCTTCGGCGAGAGAGGTAATACATAAACAAAGAGTAAGCAGAAATCATTTGTCTCCCTTTCAACGTAGTTACCAACTTGAATTGATTAAATCAGAATGGGGGTTTGCGTTAGAATTAGTCCCAACACTGAGTCTAATCCTCCCCCCCCCCCCCCCCAACACAACATCTAAATTCTAACAGTACCTCATATCTTGAAAATACAAAAACCATTAAATCGTTGCAAGTTTTAATCTCCGCACGTAACTACTATTAGCTATTTTGAATTACAGTGACAAGATCTGTAAATGATGTAATTTCATTGAGCTCACTAAATGTGTGTGAACCAAAGAACACAGATATTGATCGTATGAAATATTTGTAAGTTTGTTTAAAATCCCGCTAATTGATAGTATATACATGGACCCTTGATCCCGTATTGTTCTGCAAAAACTTATAAGTAACAATTCATAATAAGGAACAATTTATAATAAGCAAACAATTTATAATAAGTAAACTATTAAAAAGTAAAAATTAATAATAAGCAAAAATTTATAAGCACAAATTTATAATAAGCAATAATTACATAAACATGAAAATATAGAATAAGCACTGTTTGTGGTCACTTTAACCTATGAGTTGACACAGTCAATTCCATCTTAACTGCCTCTTACATCATGCATGTCGGGTCACATTGTTTCTATTTTTTGCCTGACTTTTGAATTCAACACAGGGTAGACACCTTGCCTCCTCTCTTTAGTTGCCTCTTACACCGTGCATGTCAGTCTATATTATTTCTCTTTTCTTTACGCTCGTTGCCATACTCCCATAAGATCTTTCCTGTAGAAGGATGTTCGTACTAGATTTCCAGCAGGACATACACCAGAGAACGTAAATGTTTTGTCACAGTTTTATTTGCCTCAATGGCCCAACACATATGACTTTGGCATTGTAAAGGACTGAACAGGATGTAGTCCGGAAAAGATAATATGTTACATCATAGTTTACCATTTGGCTTTGATATCTACAACATTTGGTTAAACACCTACAACATTTGGTCAAACACATACAACATTTGGTCAAACACATACAACATTTGGTCAAACACATACAAAATTTGGTCAAATATACACAATTTGGTCAAACACATACAACATTTGGTAAAACACATAGAAAATTTGGTCAAACACATAGAAAATTTGGTCAAACATACACAATTTGGTCAAACACATGCAACATTTGGTCAAACACATACAAAATTTGGTCAAACACATACAACATTTGGTCAAACACATACAACATTTGGTCAAACACATACAACATTTGGTCAAACACATACAAAATTTAGTCACACTGTCAGTGACATATTCTCTCCAGAACGTTGTCTTTCTAATGAACTCCCTGAACCATTCTCTGTCGTGGGCGATGCGGCTTGCATTCTCCAATGACATATTCATGTTATATTTAATGTTGTCAGTCCATCATCTTCTTGGTCTGCCTTTCCTCCTCTGCCCTGGTGCTCTGCCCTCCATTATTATTTAACCAAATACATAACAACATTTAGCCAAACTCATGCAACATTTGGCAAACATATGTCCTGCTACAAGAGAGATCTGGCGGGAGTATGAGAATGAACGCTGAAGAAGAAGAGTTTCCTATACCATGTTCAGTTGTAGGATGTTAAGCCAAGACTTTGTTTTATGACGATCTTGTATCTGCTCGTCTGTAAATAATATTTGTTGTGCTAGCATTATATTGATGGGAGGTCTGTGGATTTTGGTCCAACCCGGTTAGAGCCAGAGGATACCTGATGATGTTCCTCCTTCGCAAGCGAAGATGCACATGGCATGAAAAACAATAAATGCGATGAAAAAAAATATATAATTATAATAAATTGGTAATTGTCTAATTTGGTTTGTGAGTTTTCTACCTAAGTAATGCTCAAATCACTGGAGCTAAGGTAGGGTTCACTATGTTCATTCCCCGCCACCAATTGACTAATGGTTATGTCAGACTTCTCTATTGCTTCAGGCATGCAACCAAATGGTCAAGTCAAAATGATTGTCACTTCCTAAGTCATTGCGCCTCTATGACGGGCAAAAGCATTGGAAACATATAGTGCTGTCAGCTTCCTCCTCCCCTCCCAGGTGCTGCAAAGTACACCTCTGGCTTTATCCCAACCACAGAAGGTGCATACATATATACAAATAAAGCATAAAATACATTGCAACAATAAAATAAAAGCATAATTGTATATATGATGTGCCATGAAGCTTCTATAAGAGAACCTCAATATAACGGCATGTCATCTACTAAGACTTTCTTTTGCATTAATGGTTTGTCTAGTTGGTGATACCCACAGATGCAAACCATGTGGCACTTGCCCCTTCATTATTATAATAATGGAATTCTACACCTCGGCCTATAAATGGATTCTAGACTTGTGTCAAATTTCAGACATTAAAATCATGTGCTCGGTTTATAATCGAATTAGTTTATACATGGTATGCTACTATTTTTGTGTGTCTTTCTATGAAATGGAGTAACCAACCACACTCCAAGCCCTCCTTAGCTGCCTCTTACAACATACATTGCAAGTCACAGTATTATAATGATGATTATGAAATAATCCCTTTAGTAATGAAGTCAGATGTGTCAGGCCGAAAGGCGCATATATCACAGCAATGATGTAAACCATGAAACAACGCATTCCGTTCTCCGGACTACAACCTGCTAATCTGCAGGAGTTTGAGAATGAATGAAGAAGAAGAATCCCTTTAGTTTTGAGGTGGTAGCTATATAGCTATATATATGAGCTATATTTGATAGTCCATAGCCTTTCTGACAATAGCACAGCTTCTTCTCAGTTGTGTAATTGAGGCTCTTGTGTAACCTAGACTCTATAAGGTTGTCTCAAAGGCATTGTTGCATCATGGAGGTTTCTGAATGCATGTTTAGTCCCCAAAGACAGGCATTCCAGGAGCCAGGAGCACACCACACAAATCTGGGCCAACTATGTTGTCATTCTTATGTCAGATCTATTGACCCATCAGTAGTGATGACACAACTAACATTCTCCGTCACATAGTCCCCGTCACACAGTCTCAGTCACATAGTCTCCGTCACATTGGAGTCTGCCACAAAAGGTGCAATTTCCAGGCCGGCATCTCTTAATCATCCATGGGGGTTGATTTGTTGGAAGACAAAATTGTAACAATATGTGACAACGATTTTTCCGCAGGTGACAACTTGTCAGTCTACTGTACCTCAACTGTACTTAGTCGCCTCTACTGTACCTCAACTCTACTTAGTCACCTCTACTGTACCCCAACTGTACTTAGTCGCCTCTACTGTACCCCAACTGTACTTAGTCGCCTCTACTGTACCCCAACTGTACTTAGTCGCCTCTACTGTACCCCAACTGTACTTAGTCGCCTCTATTGTACCCCAACTGTACTTAGTCGCCTCTACTGTACCTCAACTGTACTTAGTCGCCTCTACTGTACCCCAACTGTACTTAGTCACCTCTACTGTGCCCCAACTGTACTTAGTCGCCTCTATTGTACCCCAACTGTACTTAGTCGCCTCTACTGTACCTCAACTGTACTTAGTCGCCTCTATTGTACCCCAACTGTACTTATTCGCCTCTACTGTGCCCCAACTGTACTTAGTCACCTCTACTGTGCTCCAACTGTACTTAGTCACCTCTACTGTGCCCCAAATGTACTTAGTCGCCTCTACTGTGCTCCAACTGTACTTAGTCGCCTCTACTGTGCCCCAACTGTACTTAGTTGCCTCTACTGTACCTCAATTGTACTTAGTCGCCTCTACTGTACCCCAACTGTACTTAGTCGCCTCTACTGTGCACCAACTGTACTTAGTCACCTCTACTGTGCCCCAACTGTACTTAGTCGCCTCTACTGTGCTCCAACTGTATTTAGTCACCTCTACTGTGCCCCAACTGTACTTAGTCACCTCTACTGTGCCCCAACTGTACTTATTCGCCTCTACTGTGCTCCAACTGTACTTAGTCGCCTCTACTGTGCCCCAACTGTACTTAGTAGCCTTCAACGACATGCTTGAAAATAAGACACTGGCCCTATTCTTTGCCATTAACTAGAAGTTCAAGAAAGTCAGTTGTCATACAAGCCCGTCACAATATTATTCTATACATCCTTCCCAGAACCCCACAGCACATGTGATTCCAAGCTCTAACTTAATACCTTGTTCCACCCCACTGGATGGTGGGTGTTATAATTTATCTTACCACCTTTAACACTAAGGCATAATTTGTTTTTAGCTCTCAATTAAACAAGAACTCAACATCACCTTTAACACTAAGATATTATGTCTTTTAGCTGACAATTAAACAAGTACTCACTCTGGATGCCTATCAAACATGATTGGAAGGTACTCATCCACAGACACCATCTTTGACAAAGGTTTCTGATCTAGCAGTTTTCGTGCACCCCGGATAGACAATATGTAACTGATTGTCCAATAGGAATAGTGTGGCCACGCCAACCGATCGCTGCCCTCTACCATTGTCTCTAAGTCTTTGCGTAAACGTTTCCTTCCCAAATATCTGTGGACAGTATCATTCATGTAAATACTTCTTAGATTTATTGTAAACAATATCATATTTCACAACTGTAAAGTTAAATCCTAAGGATCACCTTTGTTGTGCAGTCACACAGGAACACGGTGTTTCAAGTCTGTGCTAACTTAATGACAATGGTTCCTGAATGTGGAAGGTTTGAAGGTCGCACTATTTGCTTATCAGACTAACCATTATGCAACAGTAAACTAGCAATACAGTCAAAGTCCGATGTATTAGGCCATTAGCGCAAATAAATCGGAAACACAATGCATTTACATTCTCTGGACTACATCCTACTTGAAATCTTGTAGGATCATTGTATTGCAACAAGAGAGTTCCAGTGGGAGTTTGAGAATGAACAATGAAGAAACAATAGAAGCCATGAAAATATAATGAGAATTTCTACTTGTGAATGACCCCCATCTCATTTCATCTGTACTCGTTCTCAAACTCCTTCAGATTAGCAGGATGTAGTTCGGAGAATGGAATGTGTTGTGTCATGGTTTACAGCAAAGCTGCGATATCTGCACCTTTCGGCCTGATACATCCAACTTCAGCATGGCTTTGGGTCACTGACCCTATTTAATGGGACAGCCAACTCCATCCCATAACCTCCTTAGTCACCTCGTATGACATGCATGAAAGGTACACGGTGTTGCTATTCTGTTCTCCCCTTTCGGACCCCAACAACACACGGGTGGTAAAAATATGTGAAGAAATAGATACAAAAATAAATCATAATTTTAAAATACGAATTAAAAATATATATTTTATCAGTAATTATTTATACTATTATTTCTACTTTTCTAATTCTTTTATTTTGTTGTTTAATTTATATAATAATCTTTTACGCACTCTTATCTTTATAAGTAACTTTACTAGGATCAATTTGTTTGATATATTTTTTATTATATTTCTGAATTATTTCATTAATTTATCACCACCAATTATTGTTTCATATTCATTCATTAAACATTGTTTTTCTTCGAATTCTTCTTCATACTCAATCATTTGTTCACCAACTATTTTTAAAACTTCTTTATTAATCGTATTTTTTTACAATATATTGTTTTAATAAATAATCTTTTGTTTTATAATTTTGTTTTTCAAGTTTTTTTTATTTGTTCTTTAATTTCATCACTTTTATTTTTTTTAACAAATAATTTTAGTTCTTCCATTTTTAGAGAATGAAATTCTCAACATCAAATATAACAATCCCGCCGAAGACGGATGTGTCGGGCCATTGGCGCAAATAAAACGGCGACACAACGCATTTCCATTCTCTGGACTACATCCTGCTGGAAATCTAGTACGGCCATTGTTCTGCTACAAGAGATCTCGCAGGAGTTTGAGAATGAACGCAGAAGAAGAAGAAGAAATATAACAATAAATTATTTACACTTCTTCTATTGCTTTATTAACATTAAAAAATTTATTATTATCCCTTCCATTACCAATTTTCTCTTTTATTTTTTTAACTTTTAATTTCCTTGTTTCTTTATTTATTTTTAATGTTTCTTTATTACTAATTTCAATATTTTTTTATTCTTGTTACTTTTTAAAAGGAATATCATATTTATATGGAAATTTTACATTTAAATCTTGTTTTATTCTTTTTTATTGTAGAAGAAGAAATACCTAATTTACTACAAATCTGATCTTGTGATAAATTAGGTTGTTCGGTTTTAATATTCATAAATTTAATAATCTATCTATTGTCTATTGTCTTTCCCTAGGTGGTTTGTGATCCACTCTTGCAGTTAAGTGTAAGGGTGATTGGAGCTCGAGCTTGCGTTCTAAAGCCAGATGTGTGGCCTCGGCTGTGCTATGACCATGTCTGTTAAGGATGTCCCTGATGTTTTCTATCCATCTTTTCCATGGTCTTCCTCTGGCCTTGTACCCTGATCTCATTTGGTTATATGCTTGTACGGGCAACTTTCGTGATGCATTCTCATAATGTGGCTAAACCACTTGATCTGTTCTCTCTCTATGTAATCTGTACAAGATATTATACCTATTCTTTCCCTGATATATTCATTTCGCAATCTATCAATTTAATAATCATATTTGTTTTATATGCATTATTCATATTTTCAGGAGTCATTTCACTTAAAAGTTTTAATTCGTTTAAATCCATTTTATAAGAGAATAAAAAAGTAAATAGAGGTCAAATTAGTTGACTGTCATCCTATTATTTTATTTCATGTAAATTTTTCATAATTTCTCTATTATGATAAATTACAGTTTAATAAGATAGAATAATCATTACAAATACTATAAAATCTTATGTATTCATTATTAGTTGATTTACATCTATTAAATTTTTCTTTAGCAAAAGCAAGAAATTATGTTTTCACTATTATATCTAACATTTTCACTATTATATCTACTTTTTCACTATTATATCTACTATTCTCCTATTATATCTAATTTTTCACTATTATATCTACTATTCCCCTATTATATCTAATTTTTCACTATTATATCTACTTTTTCACTATTATATCTACTTTTTCCCTATTATATCTACTTTTTCACTATTATATCTACTTTTTCCCTATTATATCTACTTTTTCACTATTATATCTACTTTTTCCCTATTATATCTACATTTTCCCTATTATATCTACTTTTTTACTATTATATCTACATTTTCCCTATTATATCTACATTTTCACTATTATATCTACTTTTTCACTATTATATCTACTTTTTCCCTATTATATCTACTTTTTCACTATTATATCTACTTTTTCACTATTATATCTATTTTCCTATTATATCTACTTTTCACTATTATATCTACTTTTTCACTATTATATCTACTTTTTCACTATTATATCTACTTTTTCCCTATTATATCTATTTTTCCTATTATATCTACTTTTTCACTATTATATCTACTTTTAAGCATAAATCATAATTCTCCAAGTGTATAATAATATGTTTTATTTCTATTTTCTGGATGGTTGGTTGGTTGCTGATCCAGCGGTCCATGGGATCATGCCCTTTGACCTAATGCCATTAAATGGCATTATATTGCTGGGAAGTATGTGGATTTTTGGCCCACCCAGGGACAGAGAATAACTATCACACGTCCAGGAAGGTAGGTTTCAACCTATGCACTGCTCCCAGCCATTGTAGCCAAGATAGGGTTCACTGTACTCATTCCCCACCATCAATTGACTACTAGTTATGCCGAACTTCTTTATTGCTCCAGGCATGCAACCAAATGTTCAAGTCAAAAGGATTGTCACGTCTTGAGTCACTGTGCCTCTATGATGGGTCTAAGCCATAGGAAAAAACAGTGCTGTCAGTTTCCTCCTCCCAAGTGCTGCATAGTACATCTCTGGCTCCCTCCCAGCCACAGGGAGGGAAAATATACATATATATTCAGGCAAACATGAAACACATTTCAACAACAAAATAAATGCACAATTGTATAGATGACGTACCATGAAGCTTCTCTAAGAAGATAACCTCAATATAATGGCATGTCATCCCCTAAGGTTTTCTGTTGCATGGGTGGTATGTCTAGTGGTCCATTGGTGAGACCCATAGACGCAACCACATGCATATTTCCTTTTTCTAAATCATCTAAATAATTTAATATTCTATCACATATATCAATAATTTCATGATTTGGACTTTTTTTAAGAAAAATATATTTTATTTTTTTCTACATTAATTATTTCATTTAATCTTTTTTCTAAATCTTCTGGGACTTTCTTTTTCTTCGTTTTAATGGAGGTAGAATTTTTATATTCTTCACAGATATTTAAATTCAAATTATTTTCTTTTTCAAACTTTTCAACACATTTCATAAATGTATCTAGTTTATCACTAGAAATATAATTTTTTTCATTTTCAAACTTTCTAACAAATTTCATAAATGTATCTAGTTTATCATTAGAAATATATTTTTTGATTTTCAAACTTTTTAACACTTCTCATAAATATATCTACCGGTAGTTTATCACTAGAAACATATCTTTTCATTTTCTTTTTCAAACTTTTCAACACATTTCATAAATGTATATAGTTTATCATTAGAAATATTTTTATTTTATTTTCTTGTTCAAACTTTTCAACATATTTCATAAATGTATCTAGTTTATCACTAGAAATATATTTTTTGATTTTCTCTTCAACACATTTCATAAATGTATCTAGTTTATCATTAGAAATATATTTTTTTTAAATTTCAACACATTTCATAAATGCATTTATTTTATAATTTTTTTTTATTTTTATTTTGAAACATTTCAGGACATCTCATAAATGTATCTACTGGTAGTTTTCCACTAGAAGTATATTTTTTAATTTTCTTTTTCAAACTTATCAACACATTTTATAAATGTATCTAGTTTATCATAAGAAATATATTTTTTGTTTTACTTGTTCAAACTTTTAAACATACGGTATTTCATAAATGTATCTAGTTTATCATTAGAAAAATATTTCTTTGATTTTGAAAATTTTCAACACATTTCATAAATGTATCTAGTTTATCAGTAGAAATATATTTTTTGATTTTCTTTTCCAAACTTTTCAACACAATTCATAAATGTATCTAGTTTATCATTCGAAAATTTTTTTTTTCAAACTTTTCAACACATTTCATAAATGTATCTAGTTTATCATTAGAAATATATTTTTTTAAATTTCAAACTTTTTAACACATTTCATAAATGTATCTAGTTTATCACTAGAAATATATTTTGTGATTTTCGATTCCAAACTTTTCAACACATTTCATAAATGTATCTAGTTTATCATTAGAAAAATATTTCTTTGATTTTGAAAATTTTCAACACATTTCATAAATGTATCTAGTTTATCACTAGAAATATAATTTTTTTCATTTTCAAACTTTCTAACAAATTTCATAAATGTATCTAGTTTATCATTAGAAATATATTTTTTGATTTTCAAACTTTTTAACACTTCTCATAAATATATCTACCGGTAGTTTATCACTAGAAACATATCTTTTCATTTTCTTTTTCAAACTTTTCAACACATTTCATAAATGTATATAGTTTATCATTAGAAATATTTTTATTTTATTTTCTTGTTCAAACTTTTCAACATATTTCATAAATGTATCTAGTTTATCACTAGAAATATATTTTTTGATTTTCTCTTCAACACATTTCATAAATGTATCTAGTTTATCATTAGAAATATATTTTTTTTAAATTTCAACACATTTCATAAATGCATTTATTTTATAATTTTTTTTTATTTTTATTTTGAAACATTTCAGGACATCTCAAAAATGTATCTACTGGTAGTTTTCCACTAGAAGTATATTTTTTAATTTTCTTTTTCAAACTTATCAACACATTTTATAAATGTATCTAGTTTATCATAAGAAATATATTTTTTGTTTTACTTGTTCAAACTTTTAAACATACGGTATTTCATAAATGTATCTAGTTTATCATTAGAAAAATATTTCTTTGATTTTGAAAATTTTCAACACATTTCATAAATGTATCTAGTTTATCAGTAGAAATATATTTTTTGATTTTCTTTTCCAAACTTTTCAACACAATTCATAAATGTATCTAGTTTATCATTCGAAAATTTTTTTTTTCAAACTTTTCAACACATTTCATAAATGTATCTAGTTTATCATTAGAAATATATTTTTTTTAAATTTCAAACTTTTTAACACATTTCATAAATGTATCTAGTTTATCACTAGAAATATATTTTGTGATTTTCGATTCCAAACTTTTCAACACATTTCATAAATGTATCTAGTTTATCATTAGAAAAATATTTCTTTGATTTTGAAAATTTTCAACACATTTCATAAATGTATCTAGTTTATCACTAGAAATATAATTTTTTTCATTTTCAAACTTTCTAACAAATTTCATAAATGTATCTAGTTTATCATTAGAAATATATTTTTTGATTTTCAAACTTTTTAACACTTCTCATAAATATATCTACCGGTAGTTTATCACTAGAAACATATCTTTTCCTTTTCTTTTTCAAACTTTTCAACACATTTCATAAATGTATATAGTTTATCATTAGAAATATTTTTATTTTATTTTCTTGTTCAAACTTTTCAACATATTTCATAAATGTATCTAGTTTATCACTAGAAATATATTTTTTGATTTTCTCTTCAACACATTTCATAAATGTATCTAGTTTATCATTAGAAATATATTTTTTTAAAATTTCAACACATTTCATAAATGCATTTATTTTATAATTTTTTTATATTTTATTTTGAAACATTTCAGGACATCTCAAAAATGTATCTACTGGTAGTTTTCCACTAGAAGTATATTTTTTAATTTTCTTTTTCAAACTTATCAACACATTTTATAAATGTATCTAGTTTATCATAAGAAATATATTTTTTGTTTTACTTGTTCAAACTTTTAAACATACGGTATTTCATAAATGTATCTAGTTTATCATTAGAAAAATATTTCTTTGATTTTGAAAATTTTCAACACATTTCATAAATGTATCTAGTTTATCAGTAGAAATATATTTTTTGATTTTCTTTTCCAAATTTTTCAACACAATTCATAAATGTATCTAGTTTATCATTCGAAAATTTTTTTTTTCAAACTTTTCAACACATTTCATAAATGTATCTAGTTTATCATTAGAAATATATTTTTTTTAAATTTCAAACTTTTTAACACATTTCATAAATGTATCTAGTTTATCACTAGAAATATATTTTGTGATTTTCGATTCCAAACTTTTCAACACATTTCATAAATGTATCTAGTTTATCATTAGAAATATATTTTTTAATATATTTAGAAATATATTTCATAAATGTATCTAGTTTATCATTAGAAATATATTTTTTGGTTTTCTTTTTCAAACTTTTCAACACATCTCATAAATGTATCTAGTTTATCATTAGAAATATATTTTTGGGATTTTCAAACTTTTCAACACATTTCATAAGTGTATATAGTTTATCAATAGAAATTAATTTTTTTATTTTCTTTTTCAAACTTTTCAATACATCTCATAAATGTATCTACCGGTAGATTATCACTAGAAATATATATTTTCATTTTTTTTCAAACTTTTCAACACATCTCATAAATAAATCTAGTTTATCATTAGAAATATATTTTTTGATTTCCAAACTTTTTAAAACTTCTCATAAATGTATCTACCGGTAGTTTATCATTAGAAACATATCTTTTCATTTTCTTTTTCAAACTTTTCAACACATTTCATAAATGTATATAGTTTATTATTAGAAATATTTTTATTTTATTTTTTTGTTCAAACTTTTCAACATATTTCATAAATGTATCTAGTTTATCACTAGAAATATATTTTTTGATTTTCTTGCTCAAACTCTTCAACACATTTCATAAATGTATCTAATTTATCATTAGAAAAATATTTCTTTGATTTTGAAACTTTTCAACACATTTCATAAATGTATCTAGTTTATCATTAGAAATATATTTTTTTATTTTCTTTGTCAAACTTTTCAAAACATCTCATAAATGTATCTAGTTTATCATTAAAAATATATTTTTTGATTTTCTTTTCCAAACTTTTCAACACAATTCATAAATGTATCTAGTTTATCATTAGAAATATATTTCATAAATGTATCTAGTTTATCATTAGAAATATATTTTCTGATTTTCTTTTTCAAACTTTTCAACACATCTCATAAATGTATCTAGTTTATCATTAGATTTATATTTTTGGGATTTTCAAACTTTTCAACACATTTCATAAGTGTATATAGTTTATCAATAGAAATTAATTTTTTTATTTTCGTGCTCAAACTTTTCAACACATCTCATAAATGTATCTAGTTTATCATTAGAAATATATTTTTTGATTTTCTATTTCAAAATTTTCAATACATCTCATAAATGTATCTACTGGTAGATTATCACTAGAAATATATATTTTCATTTTCTTGTTCAAACTTTTCAACATATTTCATAAATGTATCTAGTTTATCACTATAAATATATTTTTTGATTTTCTTGCTCAAACTCTTCAACACATTTCATAAATGTATCTAATTTATCATTTGAAAAATATTTCTTTGATTTTGAAACTTTTCAACACATTTCATAAATGTATCTAGTTTATCAGTAGAAATATATTTTTTTATTTTCTTTGTCAAACTTCAAAACATCTCATAAATGTATCTAGTTTATCATTAGAAATATATTTTTTGATTTTTTTTTCAAACTTTTCAACACATTTCATAAATGTATCTATAACATTAGAAATATATTTTTTTGATTTTCAAACTTTTCAACACATCTCATAAATGTATCTACCGGTAGTTTCTCATTAGAAATATATTTTTTTATTTTCTTTTTAATCTTTTCAACACATTTCATAAATGTATCTACCGGTAGATTATCAATAGAAATATATCTTTTCATTTTCTTTTTCAAACTTCTCAACACATGTCATAAATGTATATAGTTTATCATTAGAAATAATTTTTTTAATTTTCTTGTTCAAACTTTTCAACATATTTCATAAATGTATCTAGTTTATCATTAGAAACATATTTTTTTGATTTTCAAACTTTTCAACACATCTCATAAATATATCTAGTTTATCATTAGAAATATATTTTTTGATTTTGAAACTTTTCAACACATTTCATAAATGTATCTAGTTTATTATTAGAAATATATTTATTGATTTTGAAACTTTTCAACACATTTCATAAATGTATCTAGTTTATCATTAGAAATATATTTTTGTGATTTTCGAACTTGTCAACACATTTCATAAATGTATCTACCAGTAGTTTATCATTAGAAATATATTTTTTTATTTTCTTTTTCATTCTGTTCAACACATCTCATAAATGTATCTACCGGTAGATTATCACTAGAAATATATATTCTCATTATCTTTTTCAAACTTTTCAACACATTTCATAAATGTATATAGTTTATCATTAGAAATATTTTTATTTTATTTTCTTGTTCAAACTTTTCAACACATTTCATAAATGCATCTCATTTATCATTAGAAAAATATTTCTTTGATTTTGAAATTTTTTACACATATCAGCAATGTATCTAGTTTATCATTAGAAATATATTTTGTTGATTTTCAAACTTTTCAACACATTTCATAAGTGTATATAGTGTATCAATAGAAATTTATTTCTTTGATTTTGAAACTTTTCAACACATTTCATAAATGTATCTAGTTTATCATTAGAAATATATTTTTTGATTTGTTTTTTCAAACTTTTCAACACATCTCATAAATGTATCTACCGGTATTTTCTGATTAGAAATATATCTTTTTATTTTCTTTTTCAAACTTTTCAACACATGTCATAAATGTATATAGTTTATCATTAGAAATATTTTTTTTGATTTTCTTTTTCAAACTTTTCAATACATCTCATAAATGTATCTACTGGTAGATTATCACTAGAAATATATATTTCCATTTTCTTTTTCAAATTTTTCAACACATTTAATAAATGTATATAGTTTATCACTAGAAATATATTTTTTTTATTTTCTTTTCCAAACTTTTCCACACATTTCATAAATGTATCAAGTTTATCATTAGAAATATATTTTTTTGATTTTCAAACTTTTCAACACATTTCATAAATGATACATTTGTTTATTATTTGTTTATTAATGATACCAGTAGTTTATTATTAGAAATATATTTTTTGATTTTCTTTTTCAAACTTTTCAATACATCTCATAAATGTATCTACCAGTAGATTATCACTAGAAATATATCTTTTTATTTTCTTGTTCAAACTTTTCAACACATTTCATAAATGAATATAGTTTATCATTAGAAATATTTTTTTTTAAATTTCTTGTTTAAACTTTTCAACATATTTCATAAATGTATATAGTTTATCACTAGAAATTTATTTTTTGATTTTCTTTTTCAAACTTTTCAACACATTTCATAAATGTATCTAATTTATCTTTAGAAATATATTTTTTTGATTTTGAAACTTTTCAACACATTTCATAAATGATACATTTGTTTATTATTTGTTTATTAATGATACCAGTAGTTTATTATTAGAAATATATTTTTTGATTTTCTTTTTCAAACTTTTCAATACATCTCATAAATGTATATAGTTTATCATTAGAAATATATTTTGTTTAAATTTTAAACTTTTCAACACATTTCATAAATGTATCTAGTTTATCACTAGAAATATTTTTTTTGATTTTCTTTTCCAAACTTTTCAACAAATTTCATAAATGTATATAGTTTATCATTAGAAATATTTATTTTTGATTTTGAAACTGTTCAACACATTTCATAAATGTATCTACCAGTAGTTTATTATTAGAAATATATTTTTTTATTTTTGTTTTCAAACTTTTCAATACATCTCATAAATGTATATAGTTTATCATTAGAAATATATTTTGTTTAAATTTTAAACTTTTCAACTCATTTCATAAATGTATATAGTTTATCACTAGAAATATATTTTTTGATTTTCTTTTTCAAACATTTCAACACATTTCATAAGTGTATATAGTGTATCAATAGAAATTTATTTCTTTGATATTGAAACTTTTCAACACATTTCAGAAATGTATATAGTTTATCATTAGGAATATTTTTTTTTTATTTTCTTGTTCAAACTTTTCAATACATCTCATAAATGTATATAGTTTATCATTAGAAATATATTTTGTTTAAATTTTAAACTTTTCAACACATTTCATAAATGTATCTAGTTTATCACTAGAAATATATTTTTTGATTTTCTTTTCCAAACTTTTCCAAACATTTCATAAATGTATATAGTTTATCATTAGAAATATATTTTTTGATTTTATTTTTGAAACGTTTCAACACATCTCATAAATGTATCTAGTTTATTATTAGAAATATATTTTTTGATTTTATTTTTGAAACGTTTCAACACATCTCATGGGGTGCAAAGGGAACGCATTGCTCTAGGCGGACCCAGGGTTAGCAGATAACCAAGATCCCAAATGTACCTCCACGTGGTGCACCCTGGAAACAGAAATACAGCAGCTCGTGCTGATTCTGGCCAAATCATTTGGGGATCGTGTCCGAGAATGTGGAGGTAGCAGATGGAAAGAGATTTGACTGCACAAGAGACAGACAATATCTCCGACACCACCAGCATCACCACATATAGCAACACTGTCGACATACAGTGAAGCTAGTCAGTCCAGTCCGAACATTGGAGGGGCGGCCAATGTAAAATGCACGTAAAGGTAGATACATGGCGAGAGACATAGATTTCATACTGAGTACAATGAAACAATGAAAGGGCAGAACAGCGCTAGAGGGCAGCGCGAACTGCAAATAGAAAGTGAAAAGTTCCTATGCAAGGGG
Source organism: Meghimatium bilineatum (assembly GCA_034231615.1). Classification (NCBI taxonomy): domain Eukaryota; kingdom Metazoa; phylum Mollusca; class Gastropoda; order Stylommatophora; family Philomycidae; genus Meghimatium; species Meghimatium bilineatum. The sequence goes on from CM067318.1 coordinate 9,226,306, forward strand.
GAGCTACAAGCTCCGTCAGCTCGAGACGGGCTTCTAGTTACCTTAGTTCCTTACAGGCAGAGACCCAGACCCATCCACTGGCGTTTGGTAAAGCAAGAAGACCTAACCCAACTCTAATGTCGAGCCTTCCTAAACCGGAAATATGCTCGCGAAGAGAAAGGGTTCTGTACCCAATGGGCTTAGGCAAGAAAGGGACAACGATGGTAGTCCTAGCCCAACTCTACTGTCAAGGTTTCCTATACCGGAAGTACACTTGCAGAGAGAAAGGGTTCCGTACTCGATTCGCTCAGGCACAAAAGGGACAACGATTTAGCCCTGGCCCAGCTCTACTGTCAGGTTTTCCTACACCGGAAATACACTTGAAGAGAGAAAGGGTTCAGTACCTGATGGGCTCAGGCGCTATTGGGACAAGGACGTTCAGCTCGAGAACGCCTTGCTCTCAAACGAGTGGTGTGAGACTCGAACTTGGACAAGGGGTACACGATGTCGGTGAATGACACCTCGGCTAAGAGGGCGAAAGAGCCAGTGTCCAACTCCTCTGTTGAGTTCTTCCCCTTAAGGAACCAGGCTCACGGATGAGAAACGGTTCAGTACCCAATGGGCACAGGCACAGCACGCCCAATTACACGAGGCAAGTTCATAGACAGTGGAACACCTCGTTTGAGTCAGACTAAGAGCAAGAAAATAGTCTGGGCGAAGAGTCTCCACTACGCGTGCCTGGAGACAGATATAGAGGCTGTCACAGGCTAAGGGTAGCCCACCCGAATTGTCAAGGCATGCCAAAATCGGATGTGCTAGGCCTACAAGGCGCATAACGGTGGCACAACGTAATCACGCTCCCGGCGGAAATCGCACGGATATCCGTGATGGTTACAATGGAGCGAACGAAAAACAAAAACAAAACAAACACATCTCATAAATGTATCTATTTTATTATTAGAAATATATTTTTTGATTTTGATACTTTTCAACACATTTCATAAATGTATATAGTTTATCATTAAGAATATTTTTTTGATTTTCTTTTTCAAACTTTTCAACACATTTCACAAATGTATCTAGTTTATCATTAGAAATATATTTTGTTGATTTTCAAACTTTTCAACACATTTCATAAGTGTATATAGTGTATCAATAGAAATTTATTTCTTTGATTTTGAAACTTTTCAACACATTTCATAAATGTATCTAGTTTATCATTAGAAATATATTTTTTGATTTGTTTTTTCAAACTTTTCAAAACATCTCATAAATGTATCTACCGGTATTTTCTGATTAGAAATATATCTTTTTATTTTCTTTTTCAAACTTTTCAACACATGTCATAAATGTATATAGTTTATTATTAGAAATATTTTTTTTTTATTTTCTTTTTCAAACTTTTCAATACATCTCATAAATGTATCTACTGGTAGATTATCACTAGAAATATATATTTCCATTTTCTTTTTCAAATTTTTCAACACATTTCATAAATGTATATAGTTTATCATTAGAAATATATTTTTTTGATTTTCAAACTTTTCAACACATTTCATAAATGATACATTTGTTTATTATTTGTTTATTAATGATACCAGTAGTTTATTATTAGAAATATATTTTTTGATTTTCTTTTTCAAATTTTTCAACACATCTCATAAATATATCTGCCGGTAGATTATCACTAAAAATATATCTTTTCATTTTCTTTTTCAAACTTTTCAACAAATTTCATAAATGTATATAGTTTATCATTAGAAATATATTTTTTTTATTTTCAAACTTTTCAACACATTTCATAAATGTATATAGTTTATCATTAGAAATATATTTTGTTTAAATTTTAAACTTTTCAACACATTTCATAAATGTATCTAGTTTATCACTAGAAATATATTTTTTTTTCCTTTCCAAACTTTTCAACACATTTCATAAATGTATCTAGTTTATCATTAGATATATTTTTTGATTTTATTTTTCAAACGTTTCAACACATCTCATAAATGTATCTAGTTTATTATTAGAAATATATTTTTTGATTTTGATACTTTTCAACACATTTCATAAATGTATATAGTTTATCATTAAGAATATTTTTTTTATTTTCTTGTTCAAACTTTTCAACACATTTCATAATTGAATATAGTTTATCATTAGAAATATTTCTTTTTTAATTTTCTTGTTCAATAAACCAGTAGTTTATTATTAGAAATATATTTTTTGATTTTCTTTTTCAAATTTTTCAACACATCTCATAAATATATCTTGCCAGTAGATTATCACTAAAAATATATCTTTTCATTTTCTTTTTCAAACTTTTCAACACATTTCATAAATGTATCTAGTTTATCATTAGAAATATATTTTTTTGATTTTCAAACTTTTCAACACATGTCATAAATGATACATTTGTTTATTATTTGTTTATTAATGATACCATGATAATCAACAAAGACACAGAAGAACAGGAGGTAAACATAAACATACAGGGAGAGAAACTACAACAAGTAAAACAGTATCAATATCTTGGACACATAGTCACAAATGATGGCAGATGTGAAACAGAAGTTAAAAGGAGAATAGGAATGGCTAAAAGTACCTTCAATGACATGAGGAAATTATTAATATCTAAACAAATTACAAACAAGTTAAAAATGAGAATTATAAAATGCTACATCTATTCCATATTAATGTATGGCTCAGAAACATGGACACTAAATAAACAATTAGAAGACAAAATTTATACCTTTGAGATGTGGGTATATAGAAGAATAGGGAGAACATCATGGAAAGAGAAGAAAACAAATAAAGAGGTGCTAAAGACACTTAATATGAAGAAAGAACTATTAAGAGAAATAAAGATCAGGCAAATAAAATACTTTGGACACATTAAAAGACATGACACCCTATTGAAGACCTTACTTGAGGGTAAAGTCAAAGGGAAGCGAGCAAGAGGTAGGCAGAGATACAAGTGGGAGAGTAACATTACACGATGGACAGGTTACAGTCTAGCAGAGTGCACCACCAAGACAAGAGACAGGAGATGTTGGAGATACGTTGCAGCCAACCTTCGTTGCAGAGACGGCACTTGATGATGATGATGATTAATGATACCAGTAGTTTATTATTAGAAATATATTTTTTGATTTTCTTTTTCAAACTTTTCAATACATCTCATAAATGTATCTACCAGTAGATTATCACTAGAAATATATCTTTTCATTTTCTTTTTCAAACTTCTCAACATATTTCATAAATGTATATAGTTTATCATTAAGAATATTTTTTATTTATTTTCTTGTTCAAACTTTTCAACACATTTCATAACTGAATATAGTTTATCATTAGAAATATATTTTTTTTATTTTCTTGTTCAAACTTTTCAACATATTTCATAAATGTATATAGTTTATCACTAGAAATATATCTTTTGATTTTCTTTTTCAAACTTTTCAACACATCTCATAAATGTATCTAGTTTATCATTAGAAATATATTTTTTAATTTTGAAACTTTTCAACACATTTCATAAATGTATCTACCAGTAGTTTATTATTAGAAATATATTTTTTGATTGTCTTTTTCAAACTTTTCAATACATCTCATAAATGTATCTACTGGTAGATTATCACTAGAAATATATCTTTTCATTTTCTTTTTCAAACTTTTCAACACATTTCATAAATGTATATAGTTTATCACTAGAAATATATTTTTTGATTTTCTTTTCCAAACTTTTCAACACATTTCATAAGTGTATATAGTTGATCAATAGAAATTTATTTTTTGATTTTCTTTTTCAAACTTTTCAACACATTTCATAAGTGTATATAGTGTATCAATAGAAATTTATTTCTTTGATTTTGAAACTTTTCAACACATTTCTGAAATGTATCTAGTTTATCATTAGAAATATATTTTTTTATTTTCTTTTTCAAACTTTTCAATACATCTCATAAATGTATCTACCGGTAGATTATCACTAGAAATATATCTTTTCATTTACTTTTTCAAAACTTTTCAACACATTTCATAAATGTATATAGTTCATCATTAGAAATATTTTTTTATATTTTCTTGTTCAAACTTTTCAACACATTTCATAAATGTATACAGTTTATAATTAGAAATATATATTTGATTTTCTTTTCCAAACTTTTCAACACATTTCATAAGTGTATATAGTTGATCAATAGAAATTTATTTTTTCATTTTCTTTTTCAAACTTTTCAACACATTTCATAAGTGTATATAGTTGATCAATAGAAATTTATTTTTTCATTTTCTTTTTCAAACTTTTCAACACATCTCATAAATGTATCTAGTTTATCATTAGAAGTATATTTTTTAATTTTGAAATTTTTCAACACATCTCATAAATATTTCTGCCGGTAGATTATCACTAAAATATATCTTTTCATTTTCTTTTTCAAACTTTTCATCACATTTCATAATTGTATATAGTTATCACTAGAAATATATTTTTTGATTTTCTTTTCCAAACTTTTCAACACATTTAATAAGTGTATATAGTTGATCAATAGAAATTTATTTTTTGATTTTCTTTTTCAAACTTTTGAACACATTTCATAAATGTATCTAGTTTATCATTAGAAATATATTTTTTGATTTGTTTTTTCAAACTTTTCAAAACATCTCACAAATGTATCTACCGGTATTTTCTGATTAGAAATATATCTTTTTATTTTCTTTTTCAAACTTTTCAACACATGTCATAAATGTATATAGTTTATTATTAGAAATATTTTTTTTTTATTTTCTTTTTCAAACTTTTCAATACATCTCATAAATGTATCTACTGGTAGATTATCACTAGAAATATATATTTCCATTTTCTTTTTCAAACTTTTGAACACATTTCATAAATGTATCTAGTTTATCATTAGAAATATATTTTTTGATTTGTTTTTTCAAACTTTTCAAAACATCTCACAATTGTATCTACCGGTATTTTCTGATTAGAAATATATCTTTTTATTTTCTTTTTCAAACTTTTCAACACATGTCATAAATGTATATAGTTTATTATTAGAAATATTTTTTTTTTATTTTCTTTTTCAAACTTTTCAATACATCCCATAAATGTATCTACTGGTAGATTATCACTAGAAATATATATTTCCATTTTCTTTTTCAAATTTTTCAACACATTTCATAAATGTATATAGTTTATCATTAGAAATATATTTTTTTTAAATTTTCTTGTTCAAACTTTTCAACATATTTAATAAATGTATATAGTTTATCACTAGAAATATATTTTTTTATTTTCTTTTCCAAACTTTTCCACACATTTCATAAATGTATCTAGTTTATCATTAGAAATATATTTTTTTGATTTTCAAACTTTTCAACACATTTCATAAATGATACATTTGTTTATTATTTGTTTATTAATGATACCAGTAGTTTATTATTAGAAATATATTTTTTGATTTTCTTTTTCAAACTTTTCAATACATCTCATAAATGTATCTACCAGTAGATTATCACTAGAAATATATCTAATCATTTTCTTTTTCAAACTTTTCAACACATTTAATAAATGTATATAGTTTATCATTAGAAATATTTTTTTTTAAATTTTCTTGTTCAAACTTTTCAACATATTTCATAAATGTATATAGTTTATCACTAGAAATTTATTTTTTGATTTTCTTTTTCAAACTTTTCAACACATTTGATAAATGTATCTAATTTATCATTAGAAATATATTTTTCTGATTTTGAAACTTTTCAACACATTTCATAAATGATACATTTGTTTATTATTTGTTTATTAATGATACCAGTAGTTTATTATTAGAAATATATTTTTTGATTTTCTTTTTCAAACTTTTCAATACATCTCATAAATGTATCTACCGGTAGATTATCACTAGAAATATATCTTTTCATTTACTTTTTCAAAACTTTTCAACACATTTCATAAATGTATATAGTTCATCATTAGAAATATTTTTTTATATTTTCTTGTTCAAACTTTTCAACACATTTCATAAATGTATACAGTTTATAATTAGAAATATATATTTGATTTTCTTTTCCAAACTTTTCAACACATTTCATAAGTGTATATAGTTGATCAATAGAAATTTATTTTTTCATTTTCTTTTTCAAACTTTTCAACACATTTCATAAGTGTATATAGTTGATCAATAGAAATATATTTTTTGATTTGTTTTTTCAAACTTTTCAACACATCTCATAAATGTATCTAGTTTATCATTAGAAGTATATTTTTTAATTTTGAAATTTTTCAACACATCTCATAAATATTTCTGCAGGTAGATTATCACTAAAATATATCTTTTCATTTTCTTTTTCAAACTTTTCATCACATTTCATAATTGTATATAGTTATCACTAGAAATATATTTTTTGATTTTCTTTTCCAAACTTTTCAACACATTTAATAAGTGTATATAGTTGATCAATAGAAATTTATTTTTTGATTTTCTTTTTCAAACTTTTGAACACATTTCATAAATGTATCTAGTTTATCATTAGAAATATATTTTTTGATTTGTTTTTTCAAACTTTTCAAAACATCTCACAAATGTATCTACCGGTATTTTCTGATTAGAAATATATCTTTTTATTTTCTTTTTCAAACTTTTCAACACATGTCATAAATGTATATAGTTTATTATTAGAAATATTTTTTTTTTATTTTCTTTTTCAAACTTTTCAATACATCTCATAAATGTATCTACTGGTAGATTATCACTAGAAATATATATTTCCATTTTCTTTTTCAAACTTTTGAACACATTTCATAAATGTATCTAGTTTATCATTAGAAATATATTTTTTGATTTGTTTTTTCAAACTTTTCAAAACATCTCACAAATGTATCTACCGGTATTTTCTGATTAGAAATATATCTTTTTATTTTCTTTTTCAAACTTTTCAACACATGTCATAAATGTATATAGTTTATTATTAGAAATATTTTTTTTTTATTTTCTTTTTCAAACTTTTCAATACATCTCATAAATGTATCTACTGGTAGATTATCACTAGAAATATATATTTCCATTTTCTTTTTCAAATTTTTCAACACATTTCATAAATGTATATAGTTTATCATTAGAAATATATTTTTTTTAAATTTTCTTGTTCAAACTTTTCAACATATTTAATAAATGTATATAGTTTATCACTAGAAATATATTTTTTTATTTTCTTTTCCAAACTTTTCCACACATTTCATAAATGTATCTAGTTTATCATTAGAAATATATTTTTTTGATTTTCAAACTTTTCAACACATTTCATAAATGATACATTTGTTTATTATTTGTTTATTAATGATACCAGTAGTTTATTATTAGAAATATATTTTTTGATTTTCTTTTTCAAACTTTTCAATACATCTCATAAATGTATCTACCAGTAGATTATCACTAGAAATATATCTAATCATTTTCTTTTTCAAACTTTTCAACACATTTAATAAATGTATATAGTTTATCATTAGAAATATTTTTTTTTAAATTTTCTTGTTCAAACTTTTCAACATATTTCATAAATGTATATAGTTTATCACTAGAAATTTATTTTTTGATTTTCTTTTTCAAACTTTTCAACACATTTGATAAATGTATCTAATTTATCATTAGAAATATATTTTTTTGTTTTTGAAACTTTTCAACACATTTCATAAATGATACATTTGTTTATTATTTGTTTATTAATGATACCAGTAGTTTATTATTAGAAATATATTTTTTGATTTTCTTTTTCAAACTTTTCAATACATCTCATAAATGTATCTACCAGTAGATTATCACTAGAAATATATCTTTTCATTTTCTTGTTCAAACTTTTCAATACATTTCATAACTGAATATAGTTTATCATTAGAAATATATTTTTTTTATTTTCTTGTTCAAACTTTTCAACATATTTCATAAATGTATATAGTTTATCACTAGAAATATATCTTTTGATTTTCTTTTTCAAACTTTTCAACACATCTCATAAATGTATCTAGTTTATCATTAGAAATATATTTTTTAATTTTGAAACTTTTCAACACATTTCATAAATGTATCTACCAGTAGTTTATTATTAGAAATATATTTTTTGATTGTCTTTTTCAAACTTTTCAATACATCTCATAAATGTATCTACTGGTAGATTATCACTAGAAATATATCTTTTCATTTTCTTTTTCAAACTTTTCAACACATTTCATAAATGTATATAGTTTATCACTAGAAATATATTTTTTGATTTTCTTTTCCAAACTTTTCAACACATTTCATAAGTGTATATAGTTAATCAATAGAAATTTATTTTTTGATTTTCTTTTTCAAACTTTTCAACACATTTCATAAGTGTATATAGTGTATCAATAGAAATTTATTTCTTTGATTTTGAAACTTTTCAACACATTTCATAAATGTATCTAGTTTATCATTAGAAATATATTTTTTTATTTTCTTTTTCAAACTTTTCAATACATCTCATAAATGTATCTACCGGTAGATTATCACTAGAAATATATCTTTTCATTTACTTTTTCAAAACTTTTCAACACATTTCATAATGTATATAGTTTATCATTAGAAATATTTTTTTTTATTTTCTTGTTCAAACTTTTCAATACATTTCATAAATGTATACAGTTTATAATTAGAAATATATATTTGATTTTCTTTTCCAAACTTTTCATCACATTTCATAAATGTATATAGTTTATCATTAAGAATATTTTTTTTATTTTCTTGTTCAAACTTTTCATAATTGAATATAGTTTATCATTAGAAATATTTCTTTTTTAATTTTCTTGTTCAATAAACCAGTTTATTATTAGAAATATATTTTTTGATTTTCTTTTTCAAATTTTTCAACACATCTCATAAATATATCTGCCGGTAGATTATCACTAAAAATATATCTTTTCATTTTCTTTTTCAAACTTTTCAACAAATTTCATAAATGTATATAGTTTATCATTAGAAATATATTTTTTTTATTTTCAAACTTTTCAACACATTTCATAAATGTATATAGTTTATCATTAGAAATATATTTTGTTTAAATTTTAAACTTTTCAACACATTTCATAAATGTATCTAGTTTGTCACTAGAAATATATTTTTTTTTTCCTTTCCAAACTTTTCAACACATCTCATAAATGTATCTAGTTTATTATTAGAAATATATTTTTTGATTTTGATACTTTTCAACACATTTCATAAATGTATATAGTTTATCATTAAGAATATTTTTTTATTTTCTTGTTCAAACTTTTCAACACATTTCATAATTGAATATAGTTTATCATTAGAAATATTTCTTTTTTAATTTTCTTGTTCAATAAACCAGTAGTTTATTATTAGAAATATATTTTTTGATTTTCTTTTTCAAATTTTTCAACACATCTCATAAATATATCTGCCGGTAGATTATCACTAAAAATATATCTTTTCATTTTCTTTTTCAAACTTTTCAACACATTTCATAAATGTATCTAGTTTATCATTAGAAATATATTTTTTTGATTTTCAAACTTTTCAACACATGTCATAAATGATACATTTGTTTATTATTTGTTTATTAATGATACCATGATAATCAACAAAGACACAGAAGAACAGGAGGTAAACATAAAAATACAGGGAGAGAAACTACAACAGGTAAAACAGTATCAATATCTTGGACACATAGTCACAAATGATGGCAGATGTGAAACAGAAGTTAAAAGGAGAATAGGAATGGCTAAAAGTACCTTCAATGACATGAGGAAATTATTAATATCTAAACAAATTACAAACAAGTTAAAAATGAGAATTATAAAATGCTACATCTATTCCATATTAATGTATGGCTCAGAAACATGGACACTAAATTTATACCTTTGAGATGTGGGTATATAGAAGAATAGGGAGAACATCATGGAAAGAGAAGAAAACAATTAAAGAGGTGCTAAAGACACTTAATATGAAGAAAGAACTATTAAGAGAAATAAAGATCAGGCAAATAAAATACTTTGGACACATTAAAAGACATGACACCCTATTGAAGACCTTACTTGAGGGTAAAGTCAAAGGGAAGCGAGCAAGAGGTAGGCAGAGATACAAGTGGGAGAGTAACATTACACGATGGACAGGTTACAGTCTAGCAGAGTGCACCACCAAGACAAGAGACAGGAGATGTTGGAGATACGTTGCAGCCAACCTTCGTTGCGGAGACGGCACTTGATGATGATGATGATTAATGATACCAGTAGTTTATTATTAGAAATATATTTTTTGATTTTCTTTTTCAAACTTTTCAATACATCTCATAAATGTATCTACCAGTAGATTATCACTAGAAATATATCTTTTCATTTTCTTTTTCAAACTTCTCAACATATTTCATAAATGTATATAGTTTATCATTAAGAATATTTTTTATTTATTTTCTTGTTCAAACTTTTCAACACATTTCATAACTGAATATAGTTTATCATTAGAAATATATTTTTTTTATTTTCTTGTTCAAACTTTTCAACATATTTCATAAATGTATATAGTTTATCACTAGAAATATATTTTTTGATTTTCTTTTTCAAACTTTTCAACACATCTCATAAATGTATCTAGTTTATCATTAGAAATATATTTTTTAATTTTGAAACTTTTCAACACATTTCATAAATGTATCTACCAGTAGTTTATTATTAGAAAAATATTTTTTGATTGTCTTTTTCAAACTTTTCAATACATCTCATAAATGTATGTACTGGTAGATTATCACTAGAAATATATCTTTTCATTTTCTTTTTCAAACTTTTCAACACATTTCATAAATGTATATAGTTTATCACTAGAAATATATTTTTTGATTTTCTTTTCCAAACTTTTCAACACATTTCATAACTGAATATAGTTTATCATTAGAAATATATTTTTTATTATTTTCTTGTTCAAACTTTTCAACATATTTCATAAATGTATATAGTTTATCACTAGAAATGTATTTTTTGATTTTCTTTTTCAAACTTTTTAATACATCTCATAAATGTATCTACTGGTAGATTATCACTAGAAATATATCTTTTCATTTTCTTTTTCAAACTTTTCAACACATTTCATAAATGTATATAGTTTATCATTAGAAATATATTTTGTTTAAATTTTAAACTTTTCAACACATTTCATAAATGTATCTAGTTTATAATTAGAAATATATTTTTTGATTTTCTTTTCAAACGTTTCAACACATTTCATAAATGTATCTAGTTTATCATTAGAAATATATGTTTTGATTTTCTTTTTCAAATTTTTCAACACATCTCATAAATATTTCTGCCGGTAGATTATCACTAAAAATATATCTTTTCATTTTCTTTTTCAAACTTTTCAACACATTTCATAAATGTATCTAGTTTATCATTAGAACTATATTTTTTTGATTTTCAAACTTTTCAACACATGTCATAAATGATACATTTGTTTATTATTTGTTTATTAATGATACCATGATAATCAACAAAGACACAGAAGAACAGGAGGTAAACATAAACATACAGGGAGAGAAACTACAACAAGTAAAACAGTATCAATATCTTGGACACATAGTCACAAATGATGGCAGATGTGAAACAGAAGTTAAAAGGAGAATAGGAATGGCTAAAAGTACCTTCAATGACATGAGGAAATTATTAATATCTAAACAAATTACAAACAAGTTAAAAATGAGAATTATAAAATGCTACATCTATTCCATATTAATGTATGGCTCAGAAACATGGACACTAAATTTATACCTTTGAGATGTGGGTATATAGAAGAATAGGGAGAACATCATGGAAAGAGAAGAAAACAATTAAAGAGGTGCTAAAGACACTTAATATGAAGAAAGAACTATTAAGAGAAATAAAGATCAGGCAAATAAAATACTTTGGACACATTAAAAGACATGACACCCTATTGAAGACCTTACTTGAGGGTAAAGTCAAAGGGAAGCGAGCAAGAGGTAGGCAGAGATACAAGTGGGAGAGTAACATTACACGATGGACAGGTTACAGTCTAGCAGAGTGCACCACCAAGACAAGAGACAGGAGATGTTGGAGATACGTTGCAGCCAACCTTCGTTGCGGAGACGGCACTTGATGATGATGATGATTAATGATACCAGTAGTTTATTATTAGAAATATATTTTTTGATTTTCTTTTTCAAACTTTTCAATACATCTCATAAATGTATCTACCAGTAGATTATCACTAGAAATATATCTTTTCATTTTCTTTTTCAAACTTCTCAACATATTTCATAAATGTATATAGTTTATCATTAAGAATATTTTTTATTTATTTTCTTGTTCAAACTTTTCAACACATTTCATAACTGAATATAGTTTATCATTAGAAATATATTTTTTTTATTTTCTTGTTCAAACTTTTCAACATATTTCATAAATGTATATAGTTTATCACTAGAAATATATTTTTTGATTTTCTTTTTCAAACTTTTCAACACATCTCATAAATGTATCTAGTTTATCATTAGAAATATATTTTTTAATTTTGAAACTTTTCAACACATTTCATAAATGTATCTACCAGTAGTTTATTATTAGAAAAATATTTTTTGATTGTCTTTTTCAAACTTTTCAATACATCTCATAAATGTATGTACTGGTAGATTATCACTAGAAATATATCTTTTCATTTTCTTTTTCAAACTTTTCAACACATTTCATAAATGTATATAGTTTATCACTAGAAATATATCTTTTCATTTTCTTTTTCAAACTTTTCAACACATTTCATAAATGTATATAGTTTATCATTAGAAATATATTTTGTTTAAATTTTAAACTTTTCAACACATTTCATAAATGTATCTAGTTTATAATTAGAAATATATTTTTTGATTTTCTTTTCAAACGTTTCAACACATTTCATAAATGTATCTAGTTTATCATTAGAAATATATGTTTTGATTTTCTTTTTCAAATTTTTCAACACATCTCATAAATATTTCTGCCGGTAGATTATCACTAAAAATATATCTTTTCATTTTCTTTTTCAAACTTTTCAACACATTTCATAAATGTATATAGTTTATCACTAGAAATATATTTTTTGATTTTCTTTTCCAAACTTTTCAACACATTTCATAAGTGTATATAGTTGATCAATAGAAATTTATTTTTTGATTTTCTTTTTCAAACTTTTCAACACATTTCATAAGTGTATATAGTGTATCAATAGAAATTTATTTCTTTGATTTTGAAACTTTTCAACACATTTCATAAATGTATCTAGTTTATCATTAGAAATATATTTTTTTATTTTCTTTTTCAAACTATTCAACACATTTCATAAGTGTATATAGTTGATCAATAGAAATTTATTTTTTCATTTTCTTTTTCAAACTTTTCAACACATCTCATAAATGTATCTACCGGTAGTTTCTCATTAGAAATATAATTTTTATTTTCTTTTTCAAACTTTTCAATACATCTCATAAATGTATCTACTGGTAGATTATCACTAGAAATATATCTTTTCATTTACTTTTTCAAAACTTTTCAACACATTTCATAAATGTATATAGTTTATCATTAGAAATATTTTTTTTTATTTTCTTGTTCAAACTTTTCAACACATTTCATAAATGTATACAGTTTATAATTAGAAATATGTTTTGTTTAAATTTTAAACTTTTCAACACATTTCATAAATGTATATAGTTTATCATTAGAAATATTTTTTTTTATTTTCTTGTTCAAACTTTTCAACATATTTCATAAATGTATATAGTTTATCACTAGAAATATATTTTTTGATTTTCTTTTTCAAACTTTTCAACACATCTCATAAATGTATCTAGTTTATCATTAGAAATATATTTTTTAATTTTGAAACTTTTCAACACATTTCATAAATGTATCTACCAGTAGTTTATTATTAGAAAAATATTTTTTGATTGTCTTTTTCAAACTTTTCAATACATCTCATAAATGTATGTACTGGTAGATTATCACTAGAAATATATCTTTTCATTTTCTTTTCCAAACTTTTCAACACATTTCATAACTGAATATAGTTTATCATTAGAAATATATTTTTTATTATTTTCTTGTTCAAACTTTTCAACATATTTCATAAATGTATATAGTTTATCACTAGAAATATATTTTTTGATTTTCTTTTTCAAACTTTTTAATACATCTCATAAATGTATCTACTGGTAGATTATCACTAGAAATATATCTTTTCATTTTCTTTTTCAAACTTTTCAACACATTTCATAAATGTATATAGTTTATCATTAGAAATATATTTTGTTTAAATTTTAAACTTTTCAACACATTTCATAAATGTATCTAGTTTATAATTAGAAATATATTTTTTGATTTTCTTTTCAAACGTTTCAACACATTTCATAAATGTATCTAGTTTATCATTAGAAATATATGTTTTGATTTTCTTTTTCAAATTTTTCAACACATCTCATAAATATTTCTGCCGGTAGATTATCACTAAAAATATATCTTTTCATTTTCTTTTTCAAACTTTTCAACACATTTCATAAATGTATCTAGTTTATCATTAGAAATATATTTTTTTGATTTTCAAACTTTTCAACACATGTCATAAATGATACATTTGTTTATTATTTGTTTATTAATGATACCATGATAATCAACAAAGACACAGAAGAACAGGAGGTAAACATAAACATACAGGGAGAGAAACTACAACAAGTAAAACAGTATCAATATCTTGGACACATAGTCACAAATGATGGCAGATGTGAAACAGAAGTTAAAAGGAGAATAGGAATGGCTAAAAGTACCTTCAATGACATGAGGAAATTATTAATATCTAAACAAATTACAAACAAGTTAAAAATGAGAATTATAAAATGCTACATCTATTCCATATTAATGTATGGCTCAGAAACATGGACACTAAATTTATACCTTTGAGATGTGGGTATATAGAAGAATAGGGAGAACATCATGGAAAGAGAAGAAAACAATTAAAGAGGTGCTAAAGACACTTAATATGAAGAAAGAACTATTAAGAGAAATAAAGATCAGGCAAATAAAATACTTTGGACACATTAAAAGACATGACACCCTATTGAAGACCTTACTTGAGGGTAAAGTCAAAGGGAAGCGAGCAAGAGGTAGGCAGAGATACAAGTGGGAGAGTAACATTACACGATGGAC
The DNA here is from genome assembly GCA_034231615.1 of Meghimatium bilineatum. Taxonomy (NCBI): domain Eukaryota; kingdom Metazoa; phylum Mollusca; class Gastropoda; order Stylommatophora; family Philomycidae; genus Meghimatium; species Meghimatium bilineatum. Next base: position 9,241,496 of record CM067318.1, read on the forward strand.
AGGTTACAGTCTAGCAGAGTGCACCACCAAGACAAGAGACAGGAGATGTTGGAGATACGTTGCAGCCAACCTTCGTTGCGGAGACGGCACTTGATGATGATGATGATTAATGATACCAGTAGTTTATTATTAGAAATATATTTTTTGATTTTCTTTTCCAAACTTTTCAACACATTTCATAACTGAATATAGTTTATCATTAGAAATATATTTTTTATTATTTTCTTGTTCAAACTTTTCAACATATTTCATAAATGTATATAGTTTATCACTAGAAATATATTTTTTGATTTTCTTTTTCAAACTTTTTAATACATCTCATAAATGTATCTACTGGTAGATTATCACTAGAAATATATCTTTTCATTTTCTTTTTCAAACTTTTCAACACATTTCATAAATGTATATAGTTTATCATTAGAAATATATTTTGTTTAAATTTTAAACTTTTCAACACATTTCATAAATGTATCTAGTTTATAATTAGAAATATATTTTTTGATTTTCTTTTCAAACGTTTCAACACATTTCATAAATGTATCTAGTTTATCATTAGAAATATATGTTTTGATTTTCTTTTTCAAATTTTTCAACACATCTCATAAATGTATCTAGTTTATCATTAGAAATATATTTTTTTGATTTTCAAACTTTTCAACACATGTCATAAATGATACATTTGTTTATTATTTGTTTATTAATGATACCATGATAATCAACAAAGACACAGAAGAACAGGAGGTAAACATAAACATACAGGGAGAGAAACTACAACAAGTAAAACAGTATCAATATCTTGGACACATAGTCACAAATGATGGCAGATGTGAAACAGAAGTTAAAAGGAGAATAGGAATGGCTAAAAGTACCTTCAATGACATGAGGAAATTATTAATATCTAAACAAATTACAAACAAGTTAAAAATGAGAATTATAAAATGCTACATCTATTCCATATTAATGTATGGCTCAGAAACATGGACACTAAATTTATACCTTTGAGATGTGGGTATATAGAAGAATAGGGAGAACATCATGGAAAGAGAAGAAAACAATTAAAGAGGTGCTAAAGACACTTAATATGAAGAAAGAACTATTAAGAGAAATAAAGATCAGGCAAATAAAATACTTTGGACACATTAAAAGACATGACACCCTATTGAAGACCTTACTTGAGGGTAAAGTCAAAGGGAAGCGAGCAAGAGGTAGGCAGAGATACAAGTGGGAGAGTAACATTACACGATGGACAGGTTACAGTCTAGCAGAGTGCACCACCAAGACAAGAGACAGGAGATGTTGGAGATACGTTGCAGCCAACCTTCGTTGCGGAGACGGCACTTGATGATGATGATGATTAATGATACCAGTAGTTTATTATTAGAAATATATTTTTTGATTTTCTTTTTCAAACTTTTCAATACATCTCATAAATGTATCTACCAGTAGATTATCACTAGAAATATATCTTTTCATTTTCTTTTTCAAACTTCTCAACATATTTCATAAATGTATATAGTTTATCATTAAGAATATTTTTTATTTATTTTCTTGTTCAAACTTTTCAACACATTTCATAACTGAATATAGTTTATCATTAGAAATATATGTTTTGATTTTCTTTTTCAAATTTTTCAACACATCTCATAAATATTTCTGCCGGTAGATTATCACTAAAAATATATCTTTTCATTTTCTTTTTCAAACTTTTCAACACATTTCATAAATGTATCTAGTTTATCATTAGAAATATATTTTTTTGATTTTCAAACTTTTCAACACATGTCATAAATGATACATTTGTTTATTATTTGTTTATTAATGATACCATGATAATCAACAAAGACACAGAAGAACAGGAGGTAAACATAAACATACAGGGAGAGAAACTACAACAAGTAAAACAGTATCAATATCTTGGACACATAGTCACAAATGATGGCAGATGTGAAACAGAAGTTAAAAGGAGAATAGGAATGGCTAAAAGTACCTTCAATGACATGAGGAAATTATTAATATCTAAACAAATTACAAACAAGTTAAAAATGAGAATTATAAAATGCTACATCTATTCCATATTAATGTATGGCTCAGAAACATGGACACTAAATTTATACCTTTGAGATGTGGGTATATAGAAGAATAGGGAGAACATCATGGAAAGAGAAGAAAACAATTAAAGAGGTGCTAAAGACACTTAATATGAAGAAAGAACTATTAAGAGAAATAAAGATCAGGCAAATAAAATACTTTGGACACATTAAAAGACATGACACCCTATTGAAGACCTTACTTGAGGGTAAAGTCAAAGGGAAGCGAGCAAGAGGTAGGCAGAGATACAAGTGGGAGAGTAACATTACACGATGGACAGGTTACAGTCTAGCAGAGTGCACCACCAAGACAAGAGACAGGAGATGTTGGAGATACGTTGCAGCCAACCTTCGTTGCGGAGACGGCACTTGATGATGATGATGATTAATGATACCAGTAGTTTATTATTAGAAATATATTTTTTGATTTTCTTTTTCAAACTTTTCAATACATCTCATAAATGTATCTACCAGTAGATTATCACTAGAAATATATCTTTTCATTTTCTTTTTCAAACTTCTCAACATATTTCATAAATGTATATAGTTTATCATTAAGAATATTTTTTATTTATTTTCTTGTTCAAACTTTTCAACACATTTCATAACTGAATATAGTTTATCATTAGAAATATATTTTTTTTATTTTCTTGTTCAAACTTTTCAACATATTTCATAAATGTATATAGTTTATCACTAGAAATATATTTTTTGATTTTCTTTTTCAAACTTTTCAACACATCTCATAAATGTATCTAGTTTATCATTAGAAATATATTTTTTAATTTTGAAACTTTTCAACACATTTCATAAATGTATCTACCAGTAGTTTATTATTAGAAAAATATTTTTTGATTGTCTTTTTCAAACTTTTCAATACATCTCATAAATGTATCTACCGGTAGATTATCACTAGAAATATATCTTTTCATTTTCTTTTTCAAACTTTTCAACACATTTCATAAATGTATATAGTTTATCACTAGAAATATATTTTTTGATTTTCTTTTCCAAACTTTTCAACACATTTCATAACTGAATATAGTTTATCATTAGAAATATATTTTTTGATTTTCTTTTTCAAACTTTTTAATACATCTCATAAATGTATCTACTGGTAGATTATCACTAGAAATATATCTTTTCATTTTCTTTTTCAAACTTTTCAACACATTTCATAAATGTATATAGTTTATCATTAGAAATATATTTTGTTTAAATTTTAAACTTTTCAACACATTTCATAAATGTATCTAGTTTATAATTAGAAATATATTTTTTGATTTTCTTTTCAAACGTTTCAACACATTTCATAAATGTATCTAGTTTATCATTAGAAATATATTTTTTTGATTTTCAAACTTTTCAACACATGTCATAAATGATACATTTGTTTATTATTTGTTTATTAATGATACCATGATAATCAACAAAGACACAGAAGAACAGGAGGTAAACATAAACATACAGGGAGAGAAACTACAACAAGTAAAACAGTATCAATATCTTGGACACATAGTCACAAATGATGGCAGATGTGAAACAGAAGTTAAAAGGAGAATAGGAATGGCTAAAAGTACCTTCAATGACATGAGGAAATTATTAATATCTAAACAAATTACAAACAAGTTAAAAATGAGAATTATAAAATGCTACATCTATTCCATATTAATGTATGGCTCAGAAACATGGACACTAAATTTATACCTTTGAGATGTGGGTATATAGAAGAATAGGGAGAACATCATGGAAAGAGAAGAAAACAATTAAAGAGGTGCTAAAGACACTTAATATGAAGAAAGAACTATTAAGAGAAATAAAGATCAGGCAAATAAAATACTTTGGACACATTAAAAGACATGACACCCTATTGAAGACCTTACTTGAGGGTAAAGTCAAAGGGAAGCGAGCAAGAGGTAGGCAGAGATACAAGTGGGAGAGTAACATTACACGATGGACAGGTTACAGTCTAGCAGAGTGCACCACCAAGACAAGAGACAGGAGATGTTGGAGATACGTTGCAGCCAACCTTCGTTGCGGAGACGGCACTTGATGATGATGATGATTAATGATACCAGTAGTTTATTATTAGAAATATATTTTTTGATTTTCTTTTCCAAACTTTTCAACACATTTCATAACTGAATATAGTTTATCATTAGAAATATATTTTTTATTATTTTCTTGTTCAAACTTTTCAACATATTTCATAAATGTATATAGTTTATCACTAGAAATATATTTTTTGATTTTCTTTTTCAAACTTTTTAATACATCTCATAAATGTATCTACTGGTAGATTATCACTAGAAATATATCTTTTCATTTTCTTTTTCAAACTTTTCAACACATTTCATAAATGTATATAGTTTATCATTAGAAATATATTTTGTTTAAATTTTAAACTTTTCAACACATTTCATAAATGTATCTAGTTTATAATTAGAAATATATTTTTTGATTTTCTTTTCAAACGTTTCAACACATTTCATAAATGTATCTAGTTTATCATTAGAAATATATGTTTTGATTTTCTTTTTCAAATTTTTCAACACATCTCATAAATGTATCTAGTTTATCATTAGAAATATATTTTTTTGATTTTCAAACTTTTCAACACATGTCATAAATGATACATTTGTTTATTATTTGTTTATTAATGATACCATGATAATCAACAAAGACACAGAAGAACAGGAGGTAAACATAAACATACAGGGAGAGAAACTACAACAAGTAAAACAGTATCAATATCTTGGACACATAGTCACAAATGATGGCAGATGTGAAACAGAAGTTAAAAGGAGAATAGGAATGGCTAAAAGTACCTTCAATGACATGAGGAAATTATTAATATCTAAACAAATTACAAACAAGTTAAAAATGAGAATTATAAAATGCTACATCTATTCCATATTAATGTATGGCTCAGAAACATGGACACTAAATTTATACCTTTGAGATGTGGGTATATAGAAGAATAGGGAGAACATCATGGAAAGAGAAGAAAACAATTAAAGAGGTGCTAAAGACACTTAATATGAAGAAAGAACTATTAAGAGAAATAAAGATCAGGCAAATAAAATACTTTGGACACATTAAAAGACATGACACCCTATTGAAGACCTTACTTGAGGGTAAAGTCAAAGGGAAGCGAGCAAGAGGTAGGCAGAGATACAAGTGGGAGAGTAACATTACACGATGGACAGGTTACAGTCTAGCAGAGTGCACCACCAAGACAAGAGACAGGAGATGTTGGAGATACGTTGCAGCCAACCTTCGTTGCGGAGACGGCACTTGATGATGATGATGATTAATGATACCAGTAGTTTATTATTAGAAATATATTTTTTGATTTTCTTTTTCAAACTTTTCAATACATCTCATAAATGTATCTACCAGTAGATTATCACTAGAAATATATCTTTTCATTTTCTTTTTCAAACTTCTCAACATATTTCATAAATGTATATAGTTTATCATTAAGAATATTTTTTATTTATTTTCTTGTTCAAACTTTTCAACACATTTCATAACTGAATATAGTTTATCATTAGAAATATATGTTTTGATTTTCTTTTTCAAATTTTTCAACACATCTCATAAATATTTCTGCCGGTAGATTATCACTAAAAATATATCTTTTCATTTTCTTTTTCAAACTTTTCAACACATTTCATAAATGTATCTAGTTTATCATTAGAAATATATTTTTTTGATTTTCAAACTTTTCAACACATGTCATAAATGATACATTTGTTTATTATTTGTTTATTAATGATACCATGATAATCAACAAAGACACAGAAGAACAGGAGGTAAACATAAACATACAGGGAGAGAAACTACAACAAGTAAAACAGTATCAATATCTTGGACACATAGTCACAAATGATGGCAGATGTGAAACAGAAGTTAAAAGGAGAATAGGAATGGCTAAAAGTACCTTCAATGACATGAGGAAATTATTAATATCTAAACAAATTACAAACAAGTTAAAAATGAGAATTATAAAATGCTACATCTATTCCATATTAATGTATGGCTCAGAAACATGGACACTAAATTTATACCTTTGAGATGTGGGTATATAGAAGAATAGGGAGAACATCATGGAAAGAGAAGAAAACAATTAAAGAGGTGCTAAAGACACTTAATATGAAGAAAGAACTATTAAGAGAAATAAAGATCAGGCAAATAAAATACTTTGGACACATTAAAAGACATGACACCCTATTGAAGACCTTACTTGAGGGTAAAGTCAAAGGGAAGCGAGCAAGAGGTAGGCAGAGATACAAGTGGGAGAGTAACATTACACGATGGACAGGTTACAGTCTAGCAGAGTGCACCACCAAGACAAGAGACAGGAGATGTTGGAGATACGTTGCAGCCAACCTTCGTTGCGGAGACGGCACTTGATGATGATGATGATTAATGATACCAGTAGTTTATTATTAGAAATATATTTTTTGATTTTCTTTTTCAAACTTTTCAATACATCTCATAAATGTATCTACCAGTAGATTATCACTAGAAATATATCTTTTCATTTTCTTTTTCAAACTTCTCAACATATTTCATAAATGTATATAGTTTATCATTAAGAATATTTTTTATTTATTTTCTTGTTCAAACTTTTCAACACATTTCATAACTGAATATAGTTTATCATTAGAAATATATTTTTTTTATTTTCTTGTTCAAACTTTTCAACATATTTCATAAATGTATATAGTTTATCACTAGAAATATATTTTTTGATTTTCTTTTTCAAACTTTTCAACACATCTCATAAATGTATCTAGTTTATCATTAGAAATATATTTTTTAATTTTGAAACTTTTCAACACATTTCATAAATGTATCTACCAGTAGTTTATTATTAGAAAAATATTTTTTGATTGTCTTTTTCAAACTTTTCAATACATCTCATAAATGTATCTACCGGTAGATTATCACTAGAAATATATCTTTTCATTTTCTTTTTCAAACTTTTCAACACATTTCATAAATGTATATAGTTTATCACTAGAAATATATTTTTTGATTTTCTTTTCCAAACTTTTCAACACATTTCATAACTGAATATAGTTTATCATTAGAAATATATTTTTTGATTTTCTTTTTCAAACTTTTTAATACATCTCATAAATGTATCTACTGGTAGATTATCACTAGAAATATATCTTTTCATTTTCTTTTTCAAACTTTTCAACACATTTCATAAATGTATATAGTTTATCATTAGAAATATATTTTGTTTAAATTTTAAACTTTTCAACACATTTCATAAATGTATCTAGTTTATAATTAGAAATATATTTTTTGATTTTCTTTTCAAACGTTTCAACACATTTCATAAATGTATCTAGTTTATCATTAGAAATATATGTTTTGATTTTCTTTTTCAAATTTTTCAACACATCTCATAAATATTTCTGCCGGTAGATTATCACTAAAAATATATCTTTTCATTTTCTTTTTCAAACTTTTCAACACATTTCATAAATGTATATAGTTTATCACTAGAAATATATTTTTTGATTTTCTTTTCCAAACTTTTCAACACATTTCATAAGTGTATATAGTTGATCAATAGAAATTTATTTTTTGATTTTCTTTTTCAAACTTTTCAACACATTTCATAAGTGTATATAGTGTATCAATAGAAATTTATTTCTTTGATTTTGAAACTTTTCAACACATTTCATAAATGTATCTAGTTTATCATTAGAAATATATTTTTTTATTTTCTTTTTCAAACTATTCAACACATTTCATAAGTGTATATAGTTGATCAATAGAAATTTATTTTTTCATTTTCTTTTTCAAACTTTTCAACACATCTCATAAATGTATCTACCGGTAGTTTCTCATTAGAAATATAATTTTTATTTTCTTTTTCAAACTTTTCAATACATCTCATAAATGTATCTACTGGTAGATTATCACTAGAAATATATCTTTTCATTTACTTTTTCAAAACTTTTCAACACATTTCATAAATGTATATAGTTTATCATTAGAAATATTTTTTTTTATTTTCTTGTTCAAACTTTTCAACACATTTCATAAATGTATACAGTTTATAATTAGAAATATGTTTTGTTTAAATTTTAAACTTTTCAACACATTTCATAAATGTATATAGTTTATCATTAGAAATATTTTTTTTTATTTTCTTCTTCAAACTTTTCAACATATTTCATAAATGTATATAGTTTATCACTAGAAATATATTTTTTGATTTTCTTTTTCAAACTTTTCAACACATCTCATAAATGTATCTAGTTTATCATTAGAAATATATTTTTTAATTTTGAAACTTTTCAACACATTTCATAAATGTATCTACCAGTAGTTTATTATTAGAAATATATTTTTTGATTGTCTTTTTCAAACTTTTCAATACATCTCATAAATGTATCTACTGGTAGATTATCACTAGAAATATATCTTTTCATTTTCTTTTTCAAACTTTTCAACACATTTCATAAATGTATATAGTTTATCACTAGAAATATATTTTTTGATTTTCTTTTCCAAACTTTTCAACACATTTCATAACTGAATATAGTTTATCATTAGAAATATATTTTTTATTATTTTCTTGTTCAAACTTTTCAACATATTTCATAAATGTATATAGTTTATCACTAGAAATATATTTTTTGATTTTCTTTTTCAAACTTTTCAACACATTTCATAAATGTATATAGTTTATCATTAGAAATATATTTTGTTTAAATTTTAAACTTTTCAACACATTTCATAAATGTATCTAGTTTATAATTAGAAATATATTTTTTGATTTTCTTTTCAAACGTTTCAACACATTTCATAAATGTATCTAGTTTATCATTAGAAATATATTTTTTGATTTTCTTTTTCAAATTTTTCAACACATCTCATAAATATTTCTGCTGGTAGATTATCACTAAAAATATATCTTTTCATTTTCTTTTTCAAACTTTTCAACACATTTCATAATTGTATATAGTTATCACTAGAAATATATTTTTTGATTTTCTTTTCCAAACTTTTCAACACATTTCATAAGTGTATATAGTTGGTCAATAGAAATTTATTTTTTGATTTTCTTTTTCAAACTTTTGAACACATTTCATAAATGTATCTAGTTTATCATTAGAAATATATTTTGTTGATTTTCAAACTTTTCAACACATGTCATAAATGATACATTTGTTTATTATTTGTTTATTAATGATACCATGATAATCAACAAAGACACAGAAGAACAGGAGGTAAACATAAACACACAGGGAGAGAAACTACAACAAGTAAAACAGTATCAATATCTTGGACACATAGTCACAAATGATGGCAGATGTGAAACAGAAGTTAAAAGGAGAATAGGAATGGCTAAAAGTACCTTCAATGACATGAGGAAATTATTAATATCTAAACAAATTACAAACAAGTTAAAAATGAGAATTATAAAATGCTACATCTATTCCATATTAATGTATGGCTCAGAAACATGGACACTAAATTTATACCTTTGAGATGTGGGTATATAGAAGAATAGGGAGAACATCATGGAAAGAGAAGAAAACAATTAAAGAGGTGCTAAAGACACTTAATATGAAGAAAGAACTATTAAGAGAAATAAAGATCAGGCAAATAAAATACTTTGGACACATTAAAAGACATGACACCCTATTGAAGACCTTACTTGAGGGTAAAGTCAAAGGGAAGCGAGCAAGAGGTAGGCAGAGATACAAGTGGGAGAGTAACATTACACGATGGACAGGTTACAGTCTAGCAGAGTGCACCACCAAGACAAGAGACAGGAGATGTTGGAGATACGTTGCAGCCAACCTTCGTTGCGGAGACGGCACTTGATGATGATGATGATTAATGATACCAGTAGTTTATTATTAGAAATATATTTTTTGATTTTCTTTTCCAAACTTTTCAACACATTTCATAACTGAATATAGTTTATCATTAGAAATATATTTTTTATTATTTTCTTGTTCAAACTTTTCAACATATTTCATAAATGTATATAGTTTATCACTAGAAATATATTTTTTGATTTTCTTTTTCAAACTTTTTAATACATCTCATAAATGTATCTACTGGTAGATTATCACTAGAAATATATCTTTTCATTTTCTTTTTCAAACTTTTCAACACATTTCATAAATGTATATAGTTTATCATTAGAAATATATTTTGTTTAAATTTTAAACTTTTCAACACATTTCATAAATGTATCTAGTTTATAATTAGAAATATATTTTTTGATTTTCTTTTCAAACGTTTCAACACATTTCATAAATGTATCTAGTTTATCATTAGAAATATATGTTTTGATTTTCTTTTTCAAATTTTTCAACACATCTCATAAATATTTCTGCCGGTAGATTATCACTAAAAATATATCTTTTCATTTTCTTTTTCAAACTTTTCAACACATTTCATAAATGTATCTAGTTTATCATTAGAAATATATTTTTTTGATTTTCAAACTTTTCAACACATGTCATAAATGATACATTTGTTTATTATTTGTTTATTAATGATACCATGATAATCAACAAAGACACAGAAGAACAGGAGGTAAACATAAACATACAGGGAGAGAAACTACAACAAGTAAAACAGTATCAATATCTTGGACACATAGTCACAAATGATGGCAGATGTGAAACAGAAGTTAAAAGGAGAATAGGAATGGCTAAAAGTACCTTCAATGACATGAGGAAATTATTAATATCTAAACAAATTACAAACAAGTTAAAAATGAGAATTATAAAATGCTACATCTATTCCATATTAATGTATGGCTCAGAAACATGGACACTAAATTTATACCTTTGAGATGTGGGTATATAGAAGAATAGGGAGAACATCATGGAAAGAGAAGAAAACAATTAAAGAGGTGCTAAAGACACTTAATATGAAGAAAGAACTATTAAGAGAAATAAAGATCAGGCAAATAAAATACTTTGGACACATTAAAAGACATGACACCCTATTGAAGACCTTACTTGAGGGTAAAGTCAAAGGGAAGCGAGCAAGAGGTAGGCAGAGATACAAGTGGGAGAGTAACATTACACGATGGACAGGTTACAGTCTAGCAGAGTGCACCACCAAGACAAGAGACAGGAGATGTTGGAGATACGTTGCAGCCAACCTTCGTTGCGGAGACGGCACTTGATGATGATGATGATTAATGATACCAGTAGTTTATTATTAGAAATATATTTTTTGATTTTCTTTTCCAAACTTTTCAACACATTTCATAACTGAATATAGTTTATCATTAGAAATATATTTTTTATTATTTTCTTGTTCAAACTTTTCAACATATTTCATAAATGTATATAGTTTATCACTAGAAATATATTTTTTGATTTTCTTTTTCAAACTTTTTAATACATCTCATAAATGTATCTACTGGTAGATTATCACTAGAAATATATCTTTTCATTTTCTTTTTCAAACTTTTCAACACATTTCATAAATGTATATAGTTTATCATTAGAAATATATTTTGTTTAAATTTTAAACTTTTCAACACATTTCATAAATGTATCTAGTTTATAATTAGAAATATATTTTTTGATTTTCTTTTCAAACGTTTCAACACATTTCATAAATGTATCTAGTTTATCATTAGAAATATATGTTTTGATTTTCTTTTTCAAATTTTTCAACACATCTCATAAATATTTCTGCCGGTAGATTATCACTAAAAATATATCTTTTCATTTTCTTTTTCAAACTTTTCAACACATTTCATAAATGTATCTAGTTTATCATTAGAAATATATTTTTTTGATTTTCAAACTTTTCAACACATGTCATAAATGATACATTTGTTTATTATTTGTTTATTAATGATACCATGATAATCAACAAAGACACAGAAGAACAGGAGGTAAACATAAACATACAGGGAGAGAAACTACAACAAGTAAAACAGTATCAATATCTTGGACACATAGTCACAAATGATGGCAGATGTGAAACAGAAGTTAAAAGGAGAATAGGAATGGCTAAAAGTACCTTCAATGACATGAGGAAATTATTAATATCTAAACAAATTACAAACAAGTTAAAAATGAGAATTATAAAATGCTACATCTATTCCATATTAATGTATGGCTCAGAAACATGGACACTAAATTTATACCTTTGAGATGTGGGTATATAGAAGAATAGGGAGAACATCATGGAAAGAGAAGAAAACAATTAAAGAGGTGCTAAAGACACTTAATATGAAGAAAGAACTATTAAGAGAAATAAAGATCAGGCAAATAAAATACTTTGGACACATTAAAAGACATGACACCCTATTGAAGACCTTACTTGAGGGTAAAGTCAAAGGGAAGCGAGCAAGAGGTAGGCAGAGATACAAGTGGGAGAGTAACATTACACGATGGACAGGTTACAGTCTAGCAGAGTGCACCACCAAGACAAGAGACAGGAGATGTTGGAGATACGTTGCAGCCAACCTTCGTTGCGGAGATGGCACTTGATGATGATGATGATTAATGATACCAGTAGTTTATTATTAGAAATATATTTTTTGATTTTCTTTTTCAAACTTTTCAATACATCTCATAAATGTATCTACCAGTAGATTATCACTAGAAATATATCTTTTCATTTTCTTTTTCAAACTTCTCAACATATTTCATAAATGTATATAGTTTATCATTAAGAATATTTTTTATTTATTTTCTTGTTCAAACTTTTCAACACATTTCATAACTGAATATAGTTTATCATTAGAAATATATGTTTTGATTTTCTTTTTCAAATTTTTCAACACATCTCATAAATATTTCTGCCGGTAGATTATCACTAAAAATATATCTTTTCATTTTCTTTTTCAAACTTTTCAACACATTTCATAAATGTATCTAGTTTATCATTAGAAATATATTTTTTTGATTTTCAAACTTTTCAACACATGTCATAAATGATACATTTGTTTATTATTTGTTTATTAATGATACCATGATAATCAACAAAGACACAGAAGAACAGGAGGTAAACATAAACATACAGGGAGAGAAACTACAACAAGTAAAACAGTATCAATATCTTGGACACATAGTCACAAATGATGGCAGATGTGAAACAGAAGTTAAAAGGAGAATAGGAATGGCTAAAAGTACCTTCAATGACATGAGGAAATTATTAATATCTAAACAAATTACAAACAAGTTAAAAATGAGAATTATAAAATGCTACATCTATTCCATATTAATGTATGGCTCAGAAACATGGACACTAAATTTATACCTTTGAGATGTGGGTATATAGAAGAATAGGGAGAACATCATGGAAAGAGAAGAAAACAATTAAAGAGGTGCTAAAGACACTTAATATGAAGAAAGAACTATTAAGAGAAATAAAGATCAGGCAAATAAAATACTTTGGACACATTAAAAGACATGACACCCTATTGAAGACCTTACTTGAGGGTAAAGTCAAAGGGAAGCGAGCAAGAGGTAGGCAGAGATACAAGTGGGAGAGTAACATTACACGATGGACAGGTTACAGTCTAGCAGAGTGCACCACCAAGACAAGAGACAGGAGATGTTGGAGATACGTTGCAGCCAACCTTCGTTGCGGAGACGGCACTTGATGATGATGATGATTAATGATACCAGTAGTTTATTATTAGAAATATATTTTTTGATTTTCTTTTTCAAACTTTTCAATACATCTCATAAATGTATCTACCAGTAGATTATCACTAGAAATATATCTTTTCATTTTCTTTTTCAAACTTCTCAACATATTTCATAAATGTATATAGTTTATCATTAAGAATATTTTTTATTTATTTTCTTGTTCAAACTTTTCAACACATTTCATAACTGAATATAGTTTATCATTAGAAATATATTTTTTTTATTTTCTTGTTCAAACTTTTCAACATATTTCATAAATGTATATAGTTTATCACTAGAAATATATTTTTTGATTTTCTTTTTCAAACTTTTCAACACATCTCATAAATGTATCTAGTTTATCATTAGAAATATATTTTTTAATTTTGAAACTTTTCAACACATTTCATAAATGTATCTACCAGTAGTTTATTATTAGAAAAATATTTTTTGATTGTCTTTTTCAAACTTTTCAATACATCTCATAAATGTATCTACCGGTAGATTATCACTAGAAATATATCTTTTCATTTTCTTTTTCAAACTTTTCAACACATTTCATAAATGTATATAGTTTATCACTAGAAATATATTTTTTGATTTTCTTTTCCAAACTTTTCAACACATTTCATAACTGAATATAGTTTATCATTAGAAATATATTTTTTGATTTTCTTTTTCAAACTTTTTAATACATCTCATAAATGTATCTACTGGTAGATTATCACTAGAAATATATCTTTTCATTTTCTTTTTCAAACTTTTCAACACATTTCATAAATGTATATAGTTTATCATTAGAAATATATTTTGTTTAAATTTTAAACTTTTCAACACATTTCATAAATGTATCTAGTTTATAATTAGAAATATATTTTTTGATTTTCTTTTCAAACGTTTCAACACATTTCATAAATGTATCTAGTTTATCATTAGAAATATATGTTTTGATTTTCTTTTTCAAATTTTTCAACACATCTCATAAATATTTCTGCCGGTAGATTATCACTAAAAATATATCTTTTCATTTTCTTTTTCAAACTTTTCAACACATTTCATAAATGTATATAGTTTATCACTAGAAATATATTTTTTGATTTTCTTTTCCAAACTTTTCAACACATTTCATAAGTGTATATAGTTGATCAATAGAAATTTATTTTTTGATTTTCTTTTTCAAACTTTTCAACACATTTCATAAGTGTATATAGTGTATCAATAGAAATTTATTTCTTTGATTTTGAAACTTTTCAACACATTTCATAAATGTATCTAGTTTATCATTAGAAATATATTTTTTTATTTTCTTTTTCAAACTATTCAACACATTTCATAAGTGTATATAGTTGATCAATAGAAATTTATTTTTTCATTTTCTTTTTCAAACTTTTCAACACATCTCATAAATGTATCTACCGGTAGTTTCTCATTAGAAATATAATTTTTATTTTCTTTTTCAAACTTTTCAATACATCTCATAAATGTATCTACTGGTAGATTATCACTAGAAATATATCTTTTCATTTACTTTTTCAAAACTTTTCAACACATTTCATAAATGTATATAGTTTATCATTAGAAATATTTTTTTTTATTTTCTTGTTCAAACTTTTCAACACATTTCATAAATGTATACAGTTTATAATTAGAAATATGTTTTGTTTAAATTTTAAACTTTTCAACACATTTCATAAATGTATATAGTTTATCATTAGAAATATTTTTTTTTATTTTCTTCTTCAAACTTTTCAACATATTTCATAAATGTATATAGTTTATCACTAGAAATATATTTTTTGATTTTCTTTTTCAAACTTTTCAACACATCTCATAAATGTATCTAGTTTATCATTAGAAATATATTTTTTAATTTTGAAACTTTTCAACACATTTCATAAATGTATCTACCAGTAGTTTATTATTAGAAATATATTTTTTGATTGTCTTTTTCAAACTTTTCAATACATCTCATAAATGTATCTACTGGTAGATTATCACTAGAAATATATCTTTTCATTTTCTTTTTCAAACTTTTCAACACATTTCATAAATGTATATAGTTTATCACTAGAAATATATTTTTTGATTTTCTTTTCCAAACTTTTCAACACATTTCATAACTGAATATAGTTTATCATTAGAAATATATTTTTTATTATTTTCTTGTTCAAACTTTTCAACATATTTCATAAATGTATATAGTTTATCACTAGAAATATATTTTTTGATTTTCTTTTTCAAACTTTTTAATACATCTCATAAATGTATCTACTGGTAGATTATCACTAGAAATATATCTTTTCATTTTCTTTTTCAAACTTTTCAACACATTTCATAAATGTATATAGTTTATCATTAGAAATATATTTTGTTTAAATTTTAAACTTTTCAACACATTTCATAAATGTATCTAGTTTATAATTAGAAATATATTTTTTGATTTTCTTTTCAAACGTTTCAACACATTTCATAAATGTATCTAGTTTATCATTAGAAATATATTTTTTGATTTTCTTTTTCAAATTTTTCAACACATCTCATAAATATTTCTGCCGGTAGATTATCACTAAAAATATATCTTTTCATTTTCTTTTTCAAACTTTTCAACACATTTCATAATTGTATATAGTTATCACTAGAAATATATTTTTTGATTTTCTTTTCCAAACTTTTCAACACATTTCATAAGTGTATATAGTTGGTCAATAGAAATTTATTTTTTGATTTTCTTTTTCAAACTTTTGAACACATTTCATAAATGTATCTAGTTTATCATTAGAAATATATTTTGTTGATTTTCAAACTTTTCAACACATGTCATAAATGATACATTTGTTTATTATTTGTTTATTAATGATACCATGATAATCAACAAAGACACAGAAGAACAGGAGGTAAACATAAACACACAGGGAGAGAAACTACAACAAGTAAAACAGTATCAATATCTTGGACACATAGTCACAAATGATGGCAGATGTGAAACAGAAGTTAAAAGGAGAATAGGAATGGCTAAAAGTACCTTCAATGACATGAGGAAATTATTAATATCTAAACAAATTACAAACAAGTTAAAAATGAGAATTATAAAATGCTACATCTATTCCATATTAATGTATGGCTCAGAAACATGGACACTAAATAAACAATTAGAAGACAACATTTATGCCTTTGAGATGTGGGTATATAGAAGAATAGGGAGAACATCATGGAAAGAGAAGAAAACAAATAAAGAGGTGCTAAAGACACTTAATATGAAGAAAGAACTATTAAGAGAAATAAAGATCAGGCAAATAAAATACTTTGGACACATTAAAAGACATGACACCCTATTGAAGACCTTACTTGAGGGTAAAGTCAAAGGGAAGCGAGCAAGAGGTAGGCAGAGATACAAGTGGGAGAGTAACATTACACGATGGACAGGTTACAGTCTAGCAGAGTGCACCATCAAGACAAGAGACAGGAGATGTTGGAGATACGCTGCAGCCAACCTTCGTTGTGGAGACGGCACTTGATGATGATGATGATTAATGATACCAGTAGTTTATTATTAGAAATATATTTTTTGATTTTCTTTTTCAAACTTTTCAATACATCTCATAAATGTATCTACCAGTAGATTATCACTAGAAATATATCTTTTCATTTTCTTTTTCAAACTTCTCAACATATTTCATAAATGTATATAGTTTATCATTAAGAATATTTTTTATTTATTTTCTTGTTCAAACTTTTCAACACATTTCATAACTGAATATAGTTTATCATAAGAAATATATTTTTTTTATTTTCTTGTTCAAACTTTTCAACATATTTCATAAATGTATATAGTTTATCACTAGAAATATATTTTTTGATTTTCTTTTTCAAACTTTTCAACACATCTCATAAATGTATCTAGTTTATCATTAGAAATATATTTTTTAATTTTGAAACTTTTCAACACATTTCATAAATGTATCTACCAGTAGTTTATTATTAGAAAAATATTTTTTGATTGTCTTTTTCAAACTTTTCAATACATCTCATAAATGTATCTACCGGTAGATTATCACTAGAAATATATCTTTTCATTTTCTTTTTCAAACTTTTCAACACATTTCATAAATGTATATAGTTTATCACTAGAAATATATTTTTTGATTTTCTTTTCCAAACTTTTCAACACATTTCATAACTGAATATAGTTTATCATTAGAAATATATTTTTTGATTTTCTTTTTCAAACTTTTTAATACATCTCATAAATGTATCTACTGGTAGATTATCACTAGAAATATATCTTTTCATTTTCTTTTTCAAACTTTTCAACACATTTCATAAATGTATATAGTTTATCATTAGAAATATATTTTGTTTAAATTTTAAACTTTTCAACACATTTCATAAATGTATCTAGTTTATAATTAGAAATATATTTTTTGATTTTCTTTTCAAACGTTTCAACACATTTCATAAATGTATCTAGTTTATCATTAGAAATATATGTTTTGATTTTCTTTTTCAAATTTTTCAACACATCTCATAAATATTTCTGCCGGTAGATTATCACTAAAAATATATCTTTTCATTTTCTTTTTCAAACTTTTCAACACATTTCATAAATGTATATAGTTTATCACTAGAAATATATTTTTTGATTTTCTTTTCCAAACTTTTCAACACATTTCATAAGTGTATATAGTTGATCAATAGAAATTTATTTTTTGATTTTCTTTTTCAAACTTTTCAACACATTTCATAAGTGTATATAGTGTATCAATAGAAATTTATTTCTTTGATTTTGAAACTTTTCAACACATTTCATAAATGTATCTAGTTTATCATTAGAAATATATTTTTTTATTTTCTTTTTCAAACTATTCAACACATTTCATAAGTGTATATAGTTGATCAATAGAAATTTATTTTTTCATTTTCTTTTTCAAACTTTTCAACACATCTCATAAATGTATCTACCGGTAGTTTCTCATTAGAAATATAATTTTTATTTTCTTTTTCAAACTTTTCAATACATCTCATAAATGTATCTACTGGTAGATTATCACTAGAAATATATCTTTTCATTTACTTTTTCAAAACTTTTCAACACATTTCATAAATGTATATAGTTTATCATTAGAAATATTTTTTTTTATTTTCTTGTTCAAACTTTTCAACACATTTCATAAATGTATACAGTTTATAATTAGAAATATGTTTTGTTTAAATTTTAAACTTTTCAACACATTTCATAAATGTATATAGTTTATCATTAGAAATATTTTTTTTTATTTTCTTGTTCAAACTTTTCAACATATTTCATAAATGTATATAGTTTATCACTAGAAATATATTTTTTGATTTTCTTTTTCAAACTTTTCAACACATCTCATAAATGTATCTAGTTTATCATTAGAAATATATTTTTTAATTTTGAAACTTTTCAACACATTTCATAAATGTATCTACCAGTAGTTTATTATTAGAAATATATTTTTTGATTGTCTTTTTCAAACTTTTCAATACATCTCATAAATGTATCTACTGGTAGATTATCACTAGAAATATATCTTTTCATTTTCTTTTTCAAACTTTTCAACACATTTCATAAATGTATATAGTTTATCACTAGAAATATATTTTTTGATTTTCTTTTCCAAACTTTTCAACACATTTCATAACTGAATATAGTTTATCATTAGAAATATATTTTTTATTATTTTCTTGTTCAAACTTTTCAACATATTTCATAAATGTATATAGTTTATCACTAGAAATATATTTTTTGATTTTCTTTTTCAAACTTTTTAATACATCTCATAAATGTATCTACTGGTAGATTATCACTAGAAATATATCTTTTCATTTTCTTTTTCAAACTTTTCAACACATTTCATAAATGTATATAGTTTATCATTAGAAATATATTTTGTTTAAATTTTAAACTTTTCAACACATTTCATAAATGTATCTAGTTTATAATTAGAAATATATTTTTTGATTTTCTTTTCAAACGTTTCAACACATTTCATAAATGTATCTAGTTTATCATTAGAAATATATTTTTTGATTTTCTTTTTCAAATTTTTCAACACATCTCATAAATATTTCTGCCGGTAGATTATCACTAAAAATATATCTTTTCATTTTCTTTTTCAAACTTTTCAACACATTTCATAATTGTATATAGTTATCACTAGAAATATATTTTTTGATTTTCTTTTCCAAACTTTTCAACAAATTTCATAAGTGTATATAGTTGGTCAATAGAAATTTATTTTTTGATTTTCTTTTTCAAACTTTTGAACACATTTCATAAATGTATCTAGTTTATCATTAGAAATATATTTTGTTGATTTTCAAACTTTTCAACACATGTCATAAATGATACATTTGTTTATTATTTGTTTATTAATGATACCATGATAATCAACAAAGACACAGAAGAACAGGAGGTAAACATAAACACACAGGGAGAGAAACTACAACAAGTAAAACAGTATCAATATCTTGGACACATAGTCACAAATGATGGCAGATGTGAAACAGAAGTTAAAAGGAGAATAGGAATGGCTAAAAGTACCTTCAATGACATGAGGAAATTATTAATATCTAAACAAATTACAAACAAGTTAAAAATGAGAATTATAAAATGCTACATCTATTCCATATTAATGTATGGCTCAGAAACATGGACACTAAATAAACAATTAGAAGACAACATTTATGCCTTTGAGATGTGGGTATATAGAAGAATAGGGAGAACATCATGGAAAGAGAAGAAAACAAATAAAGAGGTGCTAAAGACACTTAATATGAAGAAAGAACTATTAAGAGAAATAAAGATCAGGCAAATAAAATACTTTGGACACATTAAAAGACATGACACCCTATTGAAGACCTTACTTGAGGGTAAAGTCAAAGGGAAGCGAGCAAGAGGTAGGCAGAGATACAAGTGGGAGAGTAACATTACACGATGGACAGGTTACAGTCTAGCAGAGTGCACCATCAAGACAAGAGACAGGAGATGTTGGAGATACGCTGCAGCCAACCTTCGTTGTGGAGACGGCACTTGATGATGATGATGATTAATGATACCAGTAGTTTATTATTAGAAATATATTTTTTGATTTTCTTTTTCAAACTTTTCAATACATCTCATAAATGTATCTACCAGTAGATTATCACTAGAAATATATCTTTTCATTTTCTTTTTCAAACTTCTCAACATATTTCATAAATGTATATAGTTTATCATTAAGAATATTTTTTATTTATTTTCTTGTTCAAACTTTTCAACACATTTCATAACTGAATATAGTTTATCATAAGAAATATATTTTTTTTATTTTCTTGTTCAAACTTTTCAACATATTTCATAAATGTATATAGTTTATCACTAGAAATATATCTTTTGATTTTCTTTTTCAAACTTTTCAACACATCTCATAAATGTATCTAGTTTATCATTAGAAATATATTTTTTAATTTTGAAACTTTTCAACACATTTCATAAATGTATATACCAGTAGTTTATTATTAGAAATATATTTTTTGATTGTCTTTTTCAAACTTTTCAATAAATTTCATAAATGTATCTACTGGTAGATTATCACTAGAAATATATCTTTTCATTTTCTTTTTCAAACTTTTCAACACATTTCATAAATGTATATAGTTTATCATTAGAAATATTTTTTTTTATTTTCTTGTTCAAACTTTTCAACACATTTCATAAATGTATACAGTTTATAATTAGAAATATATATTTGATTTTCTTTTCCAAACTTTTCAACACATTTCATAAATGTATATAGTTTATCATTAAGAATATTTTTTTTATTTTCTTGTTCACACTTTTCATAATTGAATATAGTTTATCATTAGAAATATTTCTTTTTTAATTTTCTTGTTCAATAAACCAGTTTATTATTAGAAATATATTTTTTGATTTTCTTTTTCAAATTTTTCAACACATCTCATAAATATATCTGCCGGTAGATTATCACTAAAAATATATCTTTTCATTTTCTTTTTCAAACTTTTCAACAAATTTCATAAATGTATATAGTTTATCATTAGAAATATATTTTTTTTATTTTCAAACTTTTCAACACATTTCATAAATGTATATAGTTTATCATTAGAAATATATTTTGTTTAAATTTTAAACTTTTCAACACATTTCATAAATGTATCTAGTTTATCACTAGAAATATATTTTTTTTTTCCTTTCCAAACTTTTTAACACATTTCATAAATGTATCTAGTTTATCATTAGAAATATATTTTTTGATTTTATTTTTCAAACGTTTCAACACATCTCATAAATGTATCTAGTTTATTATTAGAAATATATTTTTTGATTTTGATACTTTTCAACACATTTCATAAATGTATATAGTTTATCATTAAGAATATTTTTTTTATTTTCTTGTTCAAACTTTTCAACACATTTCATAATTGAATATAGTTTATCATTAGAAATATTTCTCTTTTAATTTTCTTGTTCAATAAACCAGTAGTTTATTATTAGAAATATATTTTTTGATTTTCTTTTTCAAATTTTTCAACACATCTCATAAATATATCTGCCGGTAGATTATCACTAAAAATATATCTTTTCATTTTCTTTTTCAAACTTTTCAACACATTTCATAAATGTATCTAGTTTATCATTAGAAATATATTTTTTTGATTTTCAAACTTTTCAACACATGTCATAAATGATACATTTGTTTATTATTTGTTTATTAATGATACCATGATAATCAACAAAGACACAGAAGAACAGGAGGTAAACATAAACATACAGGGAGAGAAACTACAACAAGTAAAACAGTATCAATATCTTGGACACATAGTCACAAATGATGGCAGATGTGAAACAGAAGTTAAAAGTAGAATAGGAATGGCTAAAAGTACCTTCAATGACATGAGGAAATTATTAATATCTAAACAAATTACAAACAAGTTAAAAATGAGAATTATAAAATGCTACATCTATTCCATATTAATGTATGGCTCAGAAACATGGACACTAAATAAACAATTAGAAGACAAAATTTATGCCTTTGAGATGTGGGTATATGGAAGAATAGGGAGAACATCATGGAAAGAGAAGAAAACAAATAAAGAGGTGCTAAAGACACTTAATATGAAGAAAGAACTATTAAGAGAAATAAAGATCAGGCAAATAAAATACTTTGGACACATTAAAAGACATGACACCCTATTGAAGACCTTACTTGAGGGTAAAGTCAAAGGGAAGCGAGCAAGAGGTAGGCAGAGATACAAGTGGGAGAGTAACATTACACGATGGACAGGTTACAGTCTAGCAGAGTGCACCACCAAGACAAGAGACAGGAGATGTTGGAGATACGTTGCAGCCAACCTTCGTTGCGGAGACGGCACTTGATGATGATGATGATTAATGATACCAGTAGTTTATTATTAGAAATATATTTTTTGATTTTCTTTTTCAAACTTTTCAATACATCTCATAAATGTATCTACCAGTAGATTATCACTAGAAATATATCTTTTCATTTTCTTTTTCAAACTTCTCAACATATTTCATAAATGTATATAGTTTATCATTAAGAATATTTTTTATTTATTTTCTTGTTCAAACTTTTCAACACATTTCATAACTGAATATAGTTTATCATTAGAAATATTTTATTTTTATTTTCTTGTTCAAACTTTTCAACATATTTCATAAATGTATATAGTTTATCACTAGAAATATATCTTTTGATTTTCTTTTTCAAACTTTTCAACACATCTCATAAATGTATCTAGTTTATCATTAGAAATATATTTTTTAATTTTGAAACTTTTCAACACATTTCATAAATGTATCTACCAGTAGTTTATTATTAGAAATATATTTTTTGATTGTCTTATTCAAACTTTTCAATACATCTCATAAATGTATCTACTGGTAGATTATCACTAGAAATATATCTTTTCATTTTCTTTTTCAAACTTTTCAACACATTTCATAAATGTATATTGTTTATCACTAGAAATATATTTTTTGATTTTCTTTTCCAAACTTTTCAACACATTTCATAAGTGTATATAATTGATCAATAGAAATTTATTTTTTGATTTTCTTTTTCAAACTTTTCAACACATTTCATAAGTGTATATAGTGTATCAATAGAAATTTATTTCATTTACTTTTTCAAAACTTTTCAACACATTTCATAAATGTATCTAGTTTATCATTAGAAATATATTTTTTTATTTTCTTTTTCAAACTTTTCAATACATCTCATAAATGTATCTACCGGTAGATTATCACTAGAAATATATCTTTTCATTTACTTTTTCAAAACTTTTCAACACATTTCATAAATGTATATAGTTTATCACTAGAAATATATTTTTTGATTTTCTTTTCCAAACTTTTCAACACATTTCATAAGTGTATATAGTTGATCAATAGAAATTTATTTTTTGATTTTCTTTTTCAAACTTTTCAACACATTTCATAAGTGTATATAGTGTATCAATAGAAATTTATTTCTTTGATTTTGAAACTTTTCAACACATTTCTGAAATGTATCTAGTTTATCATTAGAAATATATTTTTTTATTTTCTTTTTCAAACTTTTCAATACATCTCATAAATGTATCTACCGGTAGATTATCACTAGAAATATATCTTTTCATTTACTTTTTCAAAACTTTTCAACACATTTCATAAATGTATATAGTTTATTATTAGAAATATTTTTTTTTATTTTCTTGTTCAAACTTTTCAACACATTTCATAAATGTATACAGTTTATAATTAGAAATATATATTTGATTTTCTTTTCCAAACTTTTCAACACATTTCATAAATGTATATAGTTTATCATTAAGAATATTTTTTTTATTTTCTTGTTCAAACTTTTCATAATTGAATATAGTTTATCATTAGAAATATTTCTTTTTTAATTTTCTTGTTCAATAAACCAGTTTATTATTAGAAATATATTTTTTGATTTTCTTTTTCAAAATTTTTCAACACATCTCATAAATATATCTGCCGGTAGATTATCACTAAAAATATATCTTTTCATTTTCTTTTTCAAACTTTTCAACAAATTTCATAAATGTATATAGTTTATCATTAGAAATATATTTTTTTTATTTTCAAACTTTTCAACACATTTCATAAATGTATATAGTTTATCATTAGAAATATATTTTGTTTAAATTTTAAACTTTTCAACACATTTCATAAATGTATCTAGTTTATCACTAGAAATATTTTTTTTTTTTCCTTTCCAAACTATTTAACACATTTCATAAATGTATCTAGTTTATCATTAGAAATATATTTTTTGATTTTATTTTTCAAACGTTTCAACACATCTCATAAATGTATCTAGTTTATTATTAGAAATATATTTTTTGATTTTGATACTTTTCAACACATTTCATAAATGTATATAGTTTATCATTAAGAATATTTTTTTTATTTTCTTGTTCAAACTTTTCAACACATTTCATAATTGAATATAGTTTATCATTAGAAATATTTCTTTTTTAATTTTCTTGTTCAATAAACCAGTAGTTTATTATTAGAAATATATTTTTTGATTTTCTTTTTCAAATTTTTCAACACATCTCATAAATATATCTGCCGGTAGATTATCACTAAAAATATATCTTTTCATTTTCTTTTTCAAACTTTTCAACACATTTCATAAATGTATCTAGTTTATCATTAGAAATATATTTTTTTGATTTTCAAACTTTTCAACACATGTCATAAATGATACATTTGTTTATTATTTGTTTATTAATGATACCATGATAATCAACAAAGACACAGAAGAACAGGAGGTAAACATAAACATACAGGGAGAGAAACTACAACAAGTAAAACAGTATCAATATCTTGGACACATAGTCACAAATGATGGCAGATGTGAAACAGAAGTTAAAAGTAGAATAGGAATGGCTAAAAGTACCTTCAATGACATGAGGAAATTATTAATATCTAAACAAATTACAAACAAGTTAAAAATGAGAATTATAAAATGCTACATCTATTCCATATTAATGTATGGCTCAGAAACATGGACACTAAATAAACAATTAGAAGACAAAATTTATGCCTTTGAGATGTGGGTATATAGAAGAATAGGGAGAACATCATGGAAAGAGAAGAAAACAAATAAAGAGGTGCTAAAGACACTTAATATGAAGAAAGAACTATTAAGAGAAATAAAGATCAGGCAAATAAAATACTTTGGACACATTAAAAGACATGACACCCTATTGAAGACCTTACTTGAGGGTAAAGTCAAAGGGAAGCGAGCAAGAGGTAGGCAGAGATACAAGTGGGAGAGTAACATTACACGATGGACAGGTTACAGTCTAGCAGAGTGCACCACCAAGACAAGAGACAGGAGATGTTGGAGATACGTTGCAGCCAACCTTCGTTGCGGAGACGGCACTTGATGATGATGATGATTAATGATACCAGTAGTTTATTATTAGAAATATATTTTTTGATTTTCTTTTTCAAACTTTTCAATACATCTCATAAATGTATCTACCAGTAGATTATCACTAGAAATATATCTTTTCATTTTCTTTTTCAAACTTCTCAACATATTTCATAAATGTATATAGTTTATCATTAAGAATATTTTTTATTTATTTTCTTGTTCAAACTTTTCAACACATTTCATAACTGAATATAGTTTATCATTAGAAATATATTTTTTTTATTTTCTTGTTCAAACTTTTCAACATATTTCATAAATGTATATAGTTTATCACTAGAAATATATCTTTTGATTTTCTTTTTCAAACTTTTCAACACATCTCATAAATGTATCTAGTTTATCATTAGAAATATATTTTTTAATTTTGAAACTTTTCAACACATTTCATAAATGTATCTACCAGTAGTTTATTATTAGAAATATATTTTTTGATTGTCTTTTTCAAACTTTTCAATACATCTCATAAATGTATCTACTGGTAGATTATCACTAGAAATATATCTTTTCATTTTCTTTTTCAAACTTTTCAACACATTTCATAAATGTATATTGTTTATCACTAGAAATATATTTTTTGATTTTCTTTTCCAAACTTTTCAACACATTTCATAAGTGTATATAATTGATCAATAGAAATTTATTTTTTGATTTTCTTTTTCAAACTTTTCAACACATTTCATAAGTGTATATAGTGTATCAATAGAAATTTATTTCTTTGATTTTGAAACTTTTCAACACATTTCATAAATGTATCTAGTTTATCATTAGAAATATATTTTTTTATTTTCTTTTTCAAACTTTTCAATACATCTCATAAATGTATCTACCGGTAGATTATCACTAGAAATATATCTTTTCATTTACTTTTTCAAAACTTTTCAACACATTTCATAAATGTATATAGTTTATCATTAGAAATATTTTTTTATATTTTCTTGTTCAAACTTTTCAACACATTTCATAAATGTATACAGTTTATAATTAGAAATATATATTTGATTTTCTTTTCCAAACTTTTCAACACATTTCATAAGTGTATATAGTTGATCAATAGAAATTTATTTTTTCATTTTCTTTTTCAAACTTTTCAACACATTTCATAAGTGTATATAGTGTATCAATAGAAATTTATTTCTTTGATTTTGAAACTTTTCAACACATTTCAGAAATGTATCTAGTTTATCATTAGAAATATATTTTTTTATTTTCTTTTTCAAACTTTTCAACACATCTCATAAATGTATCTACCGGTAGTTTCTCATTAGAAATATAATTTTTTATTTTCTTTTTCAAACTTTTCAATACATCTCATAAATGTATCTACCGGTAGATTATCACTAGAAATATATCTTTTCATTTACTTTTTCAAAACTTTTCAACACATTTCATAAATGTATATAGTTTATCATTAGAAATATTTTTTTTTATTTTCTTGTTCAAACTTTTCAACACATTTCATAAATGTATACAGTTTATAATTAGAAATATGTTTTGTTTAAATTTTAAACTTTTCAACACATTTCATAAATGTATATAGTTTATCATTAGAAATATTTTTTTTTATTTTCTTGTTCAAACTTTTCAACATATTTCATAAATGTATATAGTTTATCACTAGAAATATATTTTTTGATTTTCTTTTTCAAACTTTTCAACACATCTCATAAATGTATCTAGTTTATCATTAGAAAATATATTTTTTAATTTTGAAACTTTTCAACACATTTCATAAATGTATCTACCAGTAGTTTATTATTAGAAATATATTTTTTGATTGTCTTTTTCAAACTTTTCAATACATCTCATAAATGTATCTACTGGTAGATTATCACTAGAAATATATCTTTTCATTTTCTTTTTCAAACTTTTCAACACATTTCAGAAATGTATCTAGTTTATCATTAGAAATATATTTTTTTATTTTCTTTTTCAAACTTTTCAACACATCTCATAAATGTATCTACCGGTAGTTTCTCATTAGAAATATAATTTTTTATTTTCTTTTTCAAACTTTTCAATACATCTCATAAATGTATCTACCGGTAGATTATCACTAGAAATATATCTTTTCATTTACTTTTTCAAAACTTTTCAACACATTTCATAAATGTATATAGTTTATCATTAGAAATATTTTTTTTTATTTTCTTGTTCAAACTTTTCAACACATTTCATAAATGTATACAGTTTATAATTAGAAATATGTTTTGTTTAAATTTTAAACTTTTCAACACATTTCATAAATGTATATAGTTTATCATTAGAAATATTTTTTTTTATTTTCTTGTTCAAACTTTTCAACATATTTCATAAATGTATATAGTTTATCACTAGAAATATATTTTTTGATTTTCTTTTTCAAACTTTTCAACACATCTCATAAATGTATCTAGTTTATCATTAGAAATATATTTTTTAATTTTGAAACTTTTCAACACATTTCATAAATGTATCTACCAGTAGTTTATTATTAGAAATATATTTTTTGATTGTCTTTTTCAAACTTTTCAATACATCTCATAAATGTATCTACTGGTAGATTATCACTAGAAATATATCTTTTCATTTTCTTTTTCAAACTTTTCAATACATTTCATAAATGTATATAGTTTATCACTAGAAATATATTTTTTGATTTCCTTTTCTAAACTTTTCAACACATTTCATAAGTGTATATAGTTGATCAATAGAAATTTATTTTTTGATTTTCTTTTTCAAACTTTTCAACACATTTCATAAGTGTATATAGTGTATCAATAGAAATTTATTTCTTTGATTTTGAAACTTTTCAACACATTTCTGAAATGTATCTAGTTTATCATTAGAAATATATTTTTTTATTTTCTTTTTCAAACTTTTCAATACATCTCATAAATGTATCTACCGGTAGATTATCACTAGAAATATATCTTTTCATTTACTTTTTCAAAACTTTTCAACACATTTCATAAATGTATATAGTTTATCATTAGAAATATTTTTTTTTATTTTCTTGTTCAAACTTTTCAACACATTTCATAAATGTATACAGTTTATAATTAGAAATATATATTTGATTTTCTTTTCCAAACTTTTCAACACATTTCATAAATGTATATAGTTTATCATTAAGAATATTTTTTTTATTTTCTTGTTCAAACTTTTCATAATTGAATATAGTTTATCATTAGAAATATTTCTTTTTTAATTTTCTTGTTCAATAAACCAGTTTATTATTAGAAATATATTTTTTGATTTTCTTTTTCAAATTTTTCAACACATCTCATAAATATGTCTGCCGGTAGATTATCACTAAAAATATATCTTTTCATTTTCTTTTTCAAACTTTTCAACAAATTTCATAAATGTATATAGTTTATCATTAGAAATATATTTTTTTTATTTTCAAACTTTTCAACACATTTCATAAATGTATATAGTTTATCATTAGAAATATATTTTGTTTAAATTTTAAACTTTTCAACACATTTCATAAATGTATCTAGTTTATCACTAGAAATATATTTTTTTTTCCTTTCCAAACTTTTCAACACATTTCATAAATGTATCTAGTTTATCATTAGAAATATATTTTTTGATTTTATTTTTCAAACGTTTCAACACATCTCATAAATGTATCTAGTTTATTATTAGAAATATATTTTTTGATTTTGATACTTTTCAACACATTTCATAAATGTATATAGTTTATCATTAAGAATATTTTTTTTATTTTCTTGTTCAAACTTTTCAACACATTTCATAATTGAATATAGTTTATCATTAGAAATATTTCTTTTTTAATTTTCTTGTTCAATAAACCAGTAGTTTATTATTAGAAATATATTTTTTGATTTTCTTTTTCAAATTTTTCAACACATCTCATAAATATATCTGCCGGTAGATTATCACTAAAAATATATCTTTTCATTTTCTTTTTCAAACTTTTCAACACATTTCATAAATGTATCTAGTTTATCATTAGAAATATATTTTTTTGATTTTCAAACTTTTCAACACATGTCATAAATGATACATTTGTTTATTATTTGTTTATTAATGATACCATGATAATCAACAAAGACACAGAAGAACAGGAGGTAAACATAAACATACAGGGAGAGAAACTACAACAAGTAAAACAGTATCAATATCTTGGACACATAGTCACAAATGATGGCAGATGTGAAACAGAAGTTAAAAGGAGAATAGGAATGGCTAAAAGTACCTTCAATAACATGAGGAAATTATTAATATCTAAACAAATTACAAACAAGTTAAAAATGAGAATTATAAAATGCTACATCTATTCCATATTAATGTATGGCTCAGAAACATGGACACTAAATAAACAATTAGAAGACAAAATTTATGCCTTTGAGATGTGGGTATATAGAAGAATAGGGAGAACATCATGGAAAGAGAAGAAAACAAATAAAGAGGTGCTAAAGACACTTAATATGAAGAAAGAACTATTAAGAGAAATAAAGATCAGGCAAATAAAATACTTTGGACACATTAAAAGACATGACACCCTATTGAAGACCTTACTTGAGGGTAAAGTCAAAGGGAAGCGAGCAAGAGGTAGGCAGAGATACAAGTGGGAGAGTAACATTACACGATGGACAGGTTACAGTCTAGCAGAGTGCACCACCAAGACAAGAGACAGGAGATGTTGGAGATACGTTGCAGCCAACCTTCGTTGCGGAGACGGCACTTGATGATGATGATGATTAATGATACCAGTAGTTTATTATTAGAAATATATTTTTTGATTTTCTTTTTCAAACTTTTCAATACATCTCATAAATGTATCTACCAGTAGATTATCACTAGAAATATATCTTTTCATTTTCTTTTTCAAACTTCTCAACATATTTCATAAATGTATATAGTTTATCATTAAGAATATTTTTTATTTATTTTCTTGTTCAAACTTTTCAACACATTTCATAACTGAATATAGTTTATCATTAGAAATATATTTTTTTTATTTTCTTGTTCAAACTTTTCAACATATTTCATAAATGTATATAGTTTATCACTAGAAATATATCTTTTGATTTTCTTTTTCAAACTTTTCAACACATCTCATAAATGTATCTAGTTTATCATTAGAAATATATTTTTTAATTTTGAAACTTTTCAACACATTTCATAAATGTATCTACCAGTAGTTTATTATTAGAAATATATTTTTTGATTGTCTTTTTCAAACTTTTCAATACATCTCATAAATGTATCTACTGGTAGATTATCACTAGAAATATATCTTTTCATTTTCTTTTTCAAACTTTTCAACACATTTCATAAATGTATATTGTTTATCACTAGAAATATATTTTTTGATTTTCTTTTCCAAACTTTTCAACACATTTCATAAGTGTATATAATTGATCAATAGAAATTTATTTTTTGATTTTCTTTTTCAAACTTTTCAACACATTTCATAAGTGTATATAGTGTATCAATAGAAATTTATTTCATTTACTTTTTCAAAACTTTTCAACACATTTCATAAATGTATCTAGTTTATCATTAGAAATATATTTTTTTATTTTCTTTTTCAAACTTTTCAATACATCTCATAAATGTATCTACCGGTAGATTATCACTAGAAATATATCTTTTCATTTACTTTTTCAAAACTTTTCAACACATTTCATAAATGTATATAGTTTATCATTAGAAATATTTTTTTATATTTTCTTGTTCAAACTTTTCAACACATTTCATAAATGTATACAGTTTATAATTAGAAATATATATTTGATTTTCTTTTCCAAACTTTTCAACACATTTCATAAGTGTATATAGTTGATCAATAGAAATTTATTTTTTCATTTTCTTTTTCAAACTTTTCAACACATTTCATAAGTGTATATAGTGTATCAATAGAAATTTATTTCTTTGATTTTGAAACTTTTCAACACATTTCAGAAATGTATCTAGTTTATCATTAGAAATATATTTTTTTATTTTCTTTTTCAAACTTTTCAACACATCTCATAAATGTATCTACCGGTAGTTTCTCATTAGAAATATAATTTTTTATTTTCTTTTTCAAACTTTTCAATACATCTCATAAATGTATCTACTGGTAGATTATCACTAGAAATATATCTTTTCATTTACTTTTTCAAAACTTTTCAACACATTTCATAAATGTATATAGTTTATCATTAGAAATATTTTTTTTTATTTTCTTGTTCAAACTTTTCAACACATTTCATAAATGTATACAGTTTATAATTAGAAATGTTTTGTTTAAATTTTAAACTTTTCAACACATTTCATAAATGTATATAGTTTATCATTAGAAATATTTTTTTTTATTTTCTTGTTCAAACTTTTCAACATATTTCATAAATGTATATAGTTTATCACTAGAAATATATTTTTTGATTTTCTTTTTCAAACTTTTCAACACATCTCATAAATGTATCTAGTTTATCATTAGAAATATATTTTTTAATT
This sequence comes from Meghimatium bilineatum, assembly GCA_034231615.1. NCBI lineage: Eukaryota > Metazoa > Mollusca > Gastropoda > Stylommatophora > Philomycidae > Meghimatium > Meghimatium bilineatum. The sequence goes on from CM067318.1 coordinate 9,274,199, forward strand.
TTGAAACTTTTCAACACATTTCATAAATGATACATTTGTTTATTATTTGTTTATTAATGATACCATGATAATCAACAAAGACACAGAAGAACAGGAGGTAAACATAAACATACAGGGAGAGAAACTACAACAAGTAAAACAGTATCAATATCTTGGACACATAGTCACAAATGATGGCAGATGTGAAACAGAAGTTAAAAGGAGAATAGGAATGGCTAAAAGTACCTTCAATGACATGAGGAAATTATTAATATCTAAACAAATTACAAACAAGTTAAAAATGAGAATTATAAAATGCTACATCTATTCCATATTAATGTATGGCTCAGAAACATGGACACTAAATAAACAATTAGAAGACAAAATTTATGCCTTTGAGATGTGGGTATATAGAAGAATAGGGAGAACATCATGGAAAGAGAAGAAAACAAATAAAGAGGTGCTAAAGACACTTAATATGAAGAAAGAACTATTAAGAGAAATAAAGATCAGGCAAATAAAATACTTTGGACACATTAAAAGACATGACACCCTATTGAAGACCTTACTTGAGGGTAAAGTCAAAGGGAAGCGAGCAAGAGGTAGGCAGAGATACAAGTGGGAGAGTAACATTACACGATGGACAGGTTACAGTCTAGCAGAGTGCACCACCAAGACAAGAGACAGGAGATGTTGGAGATACGTTGCAGCCAACCTTCGTTGCGGAGACGGCACTTGATGATGATGATGATTAATGATACCAGTAGTTTATTATTAGAAATATATTTTTTGATTTTCTTTTTCAAACTTTTCAATACATCTCATAAATGTATCTACCAGTAGATTATCACTAGAAATATATCTTTTCATTTTCTTTTTCAAACTTCTCAACATATTTCATAAATGTATATAGTTTATCATTAAGAATATTTTTTATTTATTTTCTTGTTCAAACTTTTCAACACATTTCATAACTGAATATAGTTTATCATTAGAAATATATTTTTTTTATTTTCTTGTTCAAACTTTTCAACATATTTCATAAATGTATATAGTTTATCACTAGAAATATATCTTTTGATTTTCTTTTTCAAACTTTTCAACACATCTCATAAATGTATCTACCGGTAGTTTCTCATTAGAAATATAATTTTTTATTTTCTTTTTCAAACTTTTCAATACATCTCATAAATGTATCTACTGGTAGATTATCACTAGAAATATATCTTTTCATTTACTTTTTCAAAACTTTTCAACACATTTCATAAATGTATATAGTTTATCATTAGAAATATTTTTTTTTATTTTCTTGTTCAAACTTTTCAACACATTTCATAAATGTATACAGTTTATAATTAGAAATGTTTTGTTTAAATTTTAAACTTTTCAACACATTTCATAAATGTATATAGTTTATCATTAGAAATATTTTTTTTTATTTTCTTGTTCAAACTTTTCAACATATTTCATAAATGTATATAGTTTATCACTAGAAATATATTTTTTGATTTTCTTTTTCAAACTTTTCAACACATCTCATAAATGTATCTAGTTTATCATTAGAAATATATTTTTTAATTTTGAAACTTTTCAACACATTTCATAAATGTATCTACCAGTAGTTTATTATTAGAAATATATTTTTTGATTGTCTTTTTCAAACTTTTCAATACATCTCATAAATGTATCTACTGGTAGATTATCACTAGAAATATATCTTTTCATTTTCTTTTTCAAACTTTTCAACACATTTCATAAATGTATATAGTTTATCACTAGAAATATATTTTTTGATTTTCTTTTCCAAACTTTTCAACACATTTCATAACTGAATATAGTTTATCATTAGAAATATATTTTTTATTATTTTCTTGTTCAAACTTTTCAACATATTTCATAAATGTATATAGTTTATAACTAGAAATATATTTTTTGATTTTCTTTTTCAAACTTTTTAATACATCTCATAAATGTATCTACTGGTAGATTATCACTAGAAATATATCTTTTCATTTTCTTTTTCAAACTTTTCAACACATTTCATAAATGTATCTAGTTTATCATTAGAAATATATTTTGTTTAAATTTTTAACTTTTCAACACATTTCATAAATGTATCTAGTTTATAATTAGAAATATATTTTTTGATTTTCTTTTCAAACGTTTCAACACATTTCATAAATGTATCTAGTTTATCATTAGAAATATATTTTTTGATTGTCTTTTACAAACTTTTCAATACATCTCATAAATGTATCTACTGGTAGATTATCACTAGAAATATATCTTTTCATTTTCTTTTTCAAACTTTTCAACACATTTCATAAATGTATATAGTTTATCACTAGAAATATATTTTTTGATTTTCTTTTCCAAACTTTTCTACACATTTCATAAGTGTATATAGTTGATCAATAGAAATATATTTTTTGATTTTCTTTTTCAAACTTTTCAACACATTTCATAAGTGTATATAGTGTATCAATAGAAATTTATTTCTTTGATTTTGAAACTTTTCAACACATTTCTGAAATGTATCTAGTTTATCATTAGAAATATATTTTTTTATTTTCTTTTTCAAACTTTTCAATACATCTCATAAATGTATCTACCGGTAGATTATCACTAGAAATATATCTTTTCATTTACTTTTTCAAAACTTTTCAACACATTTCATAAATGTATATAGTTTATCATTAGAAATATTTTTTTTATTTTCTTGTTCAAACTTTTCAACACATTTCATAAATGTATACAGTTTATAATTAGAAATATATATTTGATTTTCTTTTCCAAACTTTTCAACGCATTTCATAAATGTATATAGTTTATCATTAAGAATATTTTTTTTATTTTCTTGTTCAAACTTTTCATAATTGAATATAGTTTATCATTAGAAATATTTCTTTTTTAATTTTCTTGTTCAATAAACCAGTTTATTATTAGAAATATATTTTTTGATTTTCTTTTTCAAATTTTTCAACACATCTCATAAAAATATCTGCCGGTAGATTATCACTAAAAATATATCTTTTCATTTTCTTTTTCAAACTTTTCAACAAATTTCATAAATGTATATAGTTTATCATTAGAAATATATTTTTTTTATGTTCCAACTTTTCAACACATTTCATAAATGTATATAGTTTATCGTTAGAAATATTTTTTTTGATTTTCTTTTTCAAACTTTTCAATACATCTCATAAATGTATCTACCGGTAGATTACCACTAGAAATATATATTTCCATTTTCTTTTTCAAACTTTTCAACACATTTCATAAATGTATATAGTTTATCACTAGAAATATATTTTTTGATTTTCTTTTCCAAACTTTTCAACACATTTCATAAATGTATCTAGTTTATCATTAGAAATATATTTTTTAATTTTGAAACTTTTCAACACATTTCATAAATGTATCTACCAGTAGTTTATTATTAGAAATATATTTTTTGATTTTCTTTTCCAAACTTTTCAACACATTTCATAAGTGTATATAGTTGATCAATAGAAATTTATTTTTTGATTTTCTTTTTCAAACTTTTCAACACATTTCATAAGTGTATATAGTGTATCAATAGAAATTTATTTCTTTGATTTTGAAACATTTCAACACATTTCAGAAATGTATCTAGTTAATCATTAGAAATATATTTTTTTATTTTCTTTTTCAAACTTTTCACCACATCTCATAAATGTATCTACCGGTAGATGATCACTAGAAATATATCTTTTTATTTTCTTTTTCAAACTTTTCAACACATCTCATAAATGTATCTACCGGTAGTTTCTCATTAGAAATATATTTTTTTATTTTCTTTTTCAATCTTTTCAACACATCTCATAAATGTATCTACCGGTAGATGATCACTAGAAATATATCTTTTTATTTTCTTTTTCAAACTTTTCAACACATTTCATAAATGTATCTAGTTTATCATTAGAAATATATTTTTTTGATTTTCAAACTTTTCAACACATTTCATAAGTGTATATAGTGTATCAATAGAAATTTATTTTTTGATTTTCTTTTTCAAAGTTTTCATAAATATATCTAATTTATCATTAGAAATATTTTTTTTTTATTTTGAAACTTTTCACTACATTTCATAAATGATACATTTGTTTATTATTTGTTTATTAATGATACCAGTAGTTTATTATTAGAAATATATTTTTTGATTTTCTTTTTCAAACTTTTCATTACATCTCATAAATGTATCTACCAGTAGATTATCACTAGAAATATATCTTTTCATTTTCTTTTTCAAACTTTTCAACACATTTCATAAATGTATATACGAGTAGTTTATCATTAAGAATATTTTTTTTTATTTTCTTGTTCAAACTTTTCAACACATTTCATAGCTGAATATAGTTTATCATTAGAAATATATTTTTTTTTATTTTCTTGTTCAAACTTTTCAACATATTTCATAAATGTATATAGTTTATCACTAGAAATATATTTTTTTATTTTCTTTTTCAAACTTTTCAACACATCTCATAAATGTATCTAGTTTATCATTAGAAATATATTTTTTAATTTTGAAACTTTTCAACACATTTCATAAATGTATCTACCAGTAGTTTATTATTAGAAATATATTTTTTTATTTTCTTTTTCAAACTTTTCAACACATTTCATAAATGTATATTGTTTATCATTAGAAATATATTTTGTTTAAATTTTAAAATTTTCAACATATTTCATAAATTTATATAATTTATCACTAGAAATATATTTTTTGATTTTCTTTTCCAAACTTTTCAACACATTTCATAAGTGTATATAGTTGATAAATAGAAATTTATTTTTTGATTTTCTTTTTCAAACTTTTCATAAGTGTATATAGTGTATCAATAGAAATTTATTTCTTTGATTTTGAAACATTTCAACACATTTCAGAAATGTATCTAGTTAATCATTAGAAATATATTTTTTTATTTTCTTTTTCAAACTTTTCAACACATCTCATAAATGTATCTACCGGTAGTTTCTCATTAGAAATATATTTTTTTATTTTGTTTTTCAATCTTTTCAACACATCTCATAAATGTATCTACCGGTAGATGATCACTAGAAATATATCTTTTTATTTTCTTTTTCAAACTTTTCAACACATTTCATAAATGTATATAGTTTATCATTAGAAATATTTTATTTTGATTTTCTTTTTCAAACTTTTCAATACATCTCATAAATGTATCTACCGGTAGATTATCACTAGAAATATATCTTTTCATTTTCTTTTTCAAACTTTTCAACACATTTCATAAATGTATATAGTTTATCATTAGAAATATATTTTTTTTTATTTTCTTGTTCAAACTTTTCAACATATTTAATAAATGTATATAGTTTATCACTAGAAATATATTTTTTGATTTTCTTTTCCAAACTTTTCAACACATTTCATAAGTGTATATAGTGTATCAATAGAAATTTATTTTTTGATTTTCTTTTTCAAAGTTTTCATAAATGTATCTAATTTATCATAAGAAATATTTTTTTTTTATTTTGAAACTTTTCACCACATTTCATAAATGATACATTTGTTTATTATTTGTTTATTAATGATACCAGTAGTTTATTATTAGAAATATATTTTTTGATTTTCTTTTGCAAACTTTTCAATACATCTCATAAATGTATCTACCAGTAGATTATCACTAGAAATATATCTTTTCATTTTCTTTTTCAAACTTTTCAAAACATTTCATAAATGTATATAGTTTATCATTAAGAATATTTTTTTTTTATTTTCTTGTTCAAACTTTTCAACACATTTCATAACTGAATATAGTTTATCATAAGAAATATATTTTTTTTTATTTTCTTGTTCAAACTTTTCAACATATTTCATAAATGTATATAGTTTATCATTAGAAATATATTTTTTGATTTTCTTTTTCAAACTTTTCAACACATCTCATAAATGTATATAGTTTATCATTAGAAATATATTTTTTAATTTTGAAACTTTTCAACACATTTCATAAATGTATCTACCAGTAGTTTATTATTAGAAATATATTTTTTGATTTTCTTTTCCAAACTTTTCAACACATTTCATAAGTGTATATAGTTGATCAATAGAAATTTATTTTTTGATTTTCTTTTTCAAACTTTTCAACACATTTCATAAGTGTATATAGTGTATCAATAGAAATTTATTTCTTTGATTTTGAAACATTTCAACACATTTCAGAAATGTATCTAGTTAATCATTAGAAATATATTTTTTTATTTTCTTTTTCAAACTTTTCAACACATCTCATAAATGTATCTACCGGTAGTTTCTCATTAGAAATATATTTTTTTATTTTCTTTTTCAATCTTTTCAACACATCTCATAAATGTATCTACCGGTAGATGATCACTAGAAATATATCTTTTTATTTTCTTGTTCAAACTTTTCAACACATTTCATAAATGTATATAGTTTATCATTAAGAATATTTTTTTTTTATTTTCTTGTTCAAACTTTTCAACACATTTCATAGCTGAATATAGTTTATCATTAGAAATATATATTTTTATATTTTCTTGTTCAAACTTTTCAACATATTTAATAAATGTTTATAGTTTATCACTAGAAATATATTTTTTGATTTTCTTTTCCAAACTTTTCAACACATTTCATAAATGTATCTAGTTTATCATTAGAAATATATTTTTTTGATTTTCAAACTTTTCAACACATTTCATAAGTGTATATAGTGTATCAATAGAAATTTATTTTTTGATTTTCTTTTTCAAAGTTTTCATAAATGTATCTAATTTATCATAAGAAATATTTTTTTTTTGATTTTGAAACTTTTCACCACATTTCATAAATGATACATTTGTTTATTATTTGTTTATTAATGATACCAGTAGTTTATTATTAGAAATATATTTTTTGATTTTCTTTTTCAAACTTTTCAATACATCTCATAAATGTATCTACCAGTAGATTATCACTAGAAATATATCTTTTCATTTTCTTTTTCAAACTTATCAACACATTTCATAAATGTATATAGTTTATTATTAAGAATATTTTTTTTTTATTTTCTTGTTCAAACTTTTCAACACATTTCATAGCTGAATATAGTTTATCATTAGAAATATATTTTTTTTTATTTTCTTGTTCAAACTTTTCAACATATTTCATAAATGTATATAGTTTATCACTAGAAATATATTTTTTGATTTTCTTTTTCAAACTTTTCAACACATCTCATAAATGTATATAGTTTATCATTAGAAATATATTTTTTAATTTTGAAACTTTTCAACACATTTCATAAATGTATCTACCAGTAGTTTATTATTAGAAATATATTTTTTGATTTTCTTTTCCAAACTTTTCAACACATTTCATAAGTGTATATAGTGTATCAATAGAAATTTATTTCTTTGATTTTGAAACATTTCAACACATTTCAGAAATGTATCTAGTTAATCATTAGAAATATATTTTTTTATTTTCTTTTTCAAACTTTTCAACACATCTCATAAATGTATCTACCGGTAGTTTCTCATTAGAAATATATTTTTTTATTTTCTTTTTCAATCTTTTCAACACATCTCATAAATGTATCTACCGGTAGATGATCACTAGAAATATATCTTTTTATTTTCTTGTTCAAACTTTTCAACACATTTCATAAATGTATATAGTTTATCATTAAGAATATTTTTTTTTTATTTTCTTGTTCAAACTTTTCAACACATTTCATAGCTGAATATAGTTTATCATTAGAAATATATATTTTTATATTTTCTTGTTCAAACTTTTCAACATATTTCATAAATGTATCTAGTTTATCATTAGAAATATATTTTTTAATTTTGAAACTTTTCAACACATTTCATAAATGTATCTACCAGTAGTTTATTATTAGAAATATATTTTTTTATTTTCTTTTTCAAACTTTTCAACACATTTCATAAATGTATATAGTTTATCATTAGAAATATATTTTGTTTAAATTTTAAACTTTTCAACACATTTCATAAATGTATATAATTTATCACTAGAAATATATTTTTTGATTTTCTTTTCCAAACTTTTCAACACATTTCATAAGTGTATATAGTTGATCAATAGAAATTTATTTTTTGATTTTCTTTTTCAAACTTTTCAACACATTTCATAAGTGTATATAGTGTATCAATAGAAATTTATTTCTTTGATTTTGAAACATTTCAACACATTTCAAAAATGTATCTAGTTAATCATTAGAAATATATTTTTTTATTTTCTTTTTCAAACTTTTCAACACATCTCATAAATGTATCTACCGGTAGTTTCTCATTAGAAATATATTTTTTTATTTTCTTTTTCAATCTTTTCAACACATCTCATAAATGTATCTACCGGTAGATGATCACTAGAAATATATCTTTTTATTTTCTTTTTCAAACTTTTCAACACATTTCATAAATGTATATAGTTTATCATTAGAAATATATATTTTTTATTTTCTTGTTCAAACTTTTCAACATATTTAATAAATGTATATAGTTTATCACTAGAAATATATTTTTTGATTTTCTTTTCCAAACTTTTCAACACATTTCATAAATGTATCTAGTTTATCATTAGAAATATATTTTTTTGATTTTCAAACTTTTCAACACATTTCATAAGTGTATATAGTGTATCAATAGAAATTTATTTTTTGATTTTCTTTTTCAAAGTTTTCATAAATGTATCTAATTTATTATTAGAAATTTTTTTTTTTTGATTTTGAAACTTTTCACCACATTTCATAAATGATACATTTGTTTATTATTTGTTTATTAATGATACCAGTAGTTTATTATTAGAAATATATTTTTTGATTTTCTTTTTCAAACTTTTCAATACATCTCATAAATGTATCTACCAGTAGATTATCACTAGAAATATATCTTTTCATTTTCTTTTTCAAACTTTTCAACACATTTCATAAATGTATATAGTTTATCATTAAGAATATTTTTTTTTTATTTTCTTGTTCAAACTTTTCAACACATTTCATAGCTGAATATAGTTTATTATTAGAAATATATATTTTTTTATTTTCTTGTTCAAAATTTTCAACATATTTCATAAATGTATATAGTTTATCACTAGAAATATATTTTTTGATTTTCTTTTTCAAACTTTTCAACACATCTCATAAATGTATCTAGTTTATCATTAGAAATATATTTTTTAATTTTGAAACTTTTCAACACATTTCATAAATGTATCTACCAGTAGTTTATTATTAGAAATATTTTTTTTTTTGATTTTCTTTTTCAAACTTTTCAACACATTTCATAAATGTATATAGTTTATGATTAGAAATATATTTTGTTTAAATTTTAAACTTTTCATCACTATTTACATTTCATAAATTTATATAATTTATCACTAGAAATATATTTTTTGATTTTCTTTTCCAAACTTTTCAACACATTTCATAAGTGTATATAGTGTATCAATAGAAATTTATTTCTTTGATTTTGAAACATTTCAACACATTTCAGAAATGTATCTAGTTAATCATTAGAAATATATTTTTTTATTTTCTTTTTCAATCTTTTCAACACATCTCATAAATGTATCTACCGGTAGATGATCACTAGAAATATATCTTTTTATTTTCTTTTTCAAACTTTTCAACACATTTCATAAATGTATATAGTTTATCATTAGAAATATTTTATTTTGATTTTCTTTTTCAAACTTTTCAATACATCTCATAAATGTATCTACCGGTAGATTATCACTAGAAATATATCTTTTCATTTTCTTTTTCAAACTTTTCAACACATTTCATAAATGTATATAGTTTATCACTAGAAATATATTTTTTGATTTTCTTTTCCAAACTTTTCAACACATTTCATAAATGTATCTAGTTTATCATTAGAAATATATTTTTTTGATTTTCAAACTTTTCAACACATTTCATAAGTGTATATAGTGTATCAATAGAAATTTATTTTTTGATTTTCTTTTTCAAAGTTTTCATAAATGTATCTAATTTATCATTAGAAATATTTTTTTTTTGATTTTGAAACTTTTCACCACATTTCATAAATGATACATTTGTTTATTATTTGTTTATTAATGATACCAGTAGTTTATTATTAGAAATATATTTTTTGATTTTCTTTTTCAAACTTTTCAATACATCTCATAAATGTATCTACCAGTAGATTATCACTAGAAATATATCTTTTCATTTTCTTTTTCAAACTTTTCAACACATTTCATAAATGTATATAGTTTATCATTAAGAATATTTTTTTTTTATTTTCTTGTTCAAACTTTTCAACACATTTCATAGCTGAATATAGTTTATCATTAGAAATATATTTTTTTTTATTTTCTTGTTCAAACTTTTCAACATATTTCATAAATGTATATAGTTTATCACAAGAAATATATTTTTTATTTTCTTTTTCAAACTTTTCAACACATCTCATAAATGTATCTAGTTTATCATTAGAAATATATTTTTTAATTTTGAACCTTTTCAACACATTTCATAAATGTATCTACCAGTAGTTTATTATTAGAAATATATTTTTTGATTTTCTTTTTCAAACTTTTCAACACATTTCATAAATGTATATAGTTTATCACTAGAAATATATTTTTTGATTTTCTTTTCCAAACTTTTCAACACATTTCATAAATGTACATAGTTTATCATTAGAAATATGTTTTGTTTAAATTTTAAACTTTTCAACACATTTCATAAATGATCTAGTTGATCACTAGAAATATATTTTTTGATTTTCTTTTCCAAACTTTTCTACACATTTCATAAATGTATATAGTTTATCATTAGCAATATATTTTTATTTTCTTTTTCAAACTTTTCAACACATTTCATAAATGTATATAGTTTATCATTAGAAATATATTTTGTTTAAATTTTAAACTTTTCAACACATTTCATAAATGTATCTAGTTTATCACTAGAAATATATTTTTTGATTTTCTTTTCCAAACTTTTCAACACATTTCATAAATGTATATACTTTATCATTAGAAATATTGTTTTTTATTTTGAAACTTTTCAACACATTTCATAAATGTATCTACCAGTAGTTTATTATTAGAAATATATTTTTTGATTTTCTTTTTCAAACTTTTCAATACATCTCATAAATGTATATAGTTTATCATTAGAAATATATTTTGTTTAAATTTTAAACTTTTCAACACATTTCATAAATGTATCTAGTTTATCACCAGAAATATATTTTTTGATTTTCTTTTCCAAACTTTTCAACACATTTCATAAATGTATCTAGTTTATCATTAGAAATATATTTTTTGATTCTTTTTTTCAAACGTTTCAACACATCTTATAAATGTATCTAGTTTATTATTAGAAATATATTTTTTGATTTTGATACTTTTCAACACATTTCATAAATGTATCTACCAGTAGTTTATTATTTATATGTCGCATAAAACGAAAAGAGTAAATTTTTTTTAATGTTTATTTTTGAATTTTACACTATAGGAACTAAGTAGAAAAGAGAATGTGTTAATATGTCACATATTTACATACAAAGTATATTTTATAAAAATGTTTACTTCTGATTTTTGCACTATAGAAACTAAGTAGAAAAAGAATGTGTTTATATATCGTGTGAAAAGAACAAAAGTAAAATTTTTTTTAATGTTTATTTTTGAACTTTTGTACTATAGGAACTAAGTAGAAAAAAATAATGTGTTAATATGTTGCATATTTACATACACAGTAAAAGTAAAGTAAAGTAACCCATAGCATTTATTAATGCCGTAGGGGTGTGAGATGTTAGCGATCTCACATTTCACAGGCTCTGCATATGAGGGCGGTAGCCATCTCCTCTCCCTCGCAGTCTTTACTTCCCGGATTAATCCGGTACCCATTTAAGGCTGGGTCAACCTGGGAGCCGTTGCGATCTGAAAACATTTCCGCCTCAACTGGGGAATGAACCCAGGACCACTCATATGCGAAGCCAGTGCGCTAACCACTGCGCTAACGCGGCTCCCATAACATACACAGTATATTTTATAAAAATGTTTATTTTTTTAATTTTGCACTATATGATCTAAGTAGAAAAAGAATGTGTTTATGTCGCATAAAGGAAAGAAGGAAATATTTTTAAATGTTTACTTTTTAATTTTGCACTATAGGAACTAAGTAGAAAAAGAATGTGTTTATATGTCTCTATACTGGGGTCGGCCATGCTTTGACCTATGGGATGGGACAGTCAATACTACCCTGAATTCTCCTTAATTGTCTTTTACAACATGCATGTCAGGTCACAGTGTTGCCATTTTCCTTTTTAGGTCAAAGTGACAAACAAGCAAAGTTGAAGTTTGTTTTGAATCATAAACAAATTAATCACAAACACAAAACATAATCCAAGCCACAATTACTTCTAACTCTTACTTTTGCATATCTATGTTCACCGCTAATTGTTCTGCTTCATTTTCCCTGGCAAGGATAAGATAACCTTGGTGGTTAAATTGTATATCAGGTGGACCTTCATCTGAAAAAATGTGCATACAAAATTTGTATTAAATTAAAATAAATGTGTCCAGAGTATTCAAGCTCCAGAAGATTGTTCGACTTAATGTTTTCAGAGAATTCAAGTTCCAGAAGATTGTTCGACTCAATGTGTCCAGAGTTTTCAAGTTCCAGAAGGTTCCAGAGTTTTCAAGTTCCAGAAGGTTCCAGAGTTTTCAAGTTCCAGAAGATTGTTCGACTCAATGTTTTCAGAGTTTTTAACTTCAAGAATATTGTTCGACTCAATGTTTTCAGAGAATTCAAGTTCCAGAAGATTCTTTGACTCAATGTGTCCTGAGATTTCCAGTTCCAGAAGATTGTTTGACTCAATGTGTCCAGAGTTTTCCAGTTCCAGAAGATTGTTCGACTCAATGTGACACTTAGATGCAGTGCCAAATCTTTGTATACTAGCAACCTGCAGTATTCTACTCTGAAGGGGACACGCATAAATAAAAAATAATTTGAAGTAAGTGGTTATAGAAACATAATTAATACTAGCTTACAGGTACAAACATCAATAATCTCATGCCATACAACACTGTATGGGAAGAATGTTAGCAAGACGACAGTATTAGATTACCACTTTCCACATCTGGAGACAGGAGGACACCAGTTCATACCCATCTAGCAGTTATTTTAGAGTTAACTCAGGAATAGATGAGAAGCAAATATATTTTTAGTTCATAACCGAAGTCACAGTAAAACTCACATTTAACACTCAGATGATATTTGATGTCATGCATGAACTCAGAGGCACACAGAGACTGAAGTCACAGTAAAACTCACGTTTAACCTTTACGACTCTGCGGTCGCAATAATGCGCCTATGAGAACAGCTCTGTTGTGCCTGCAGGCGCAATCCCACTACATAGGATATCGCCCATTTCCGAGTACGGAACTTCACAAAGTAATGATCCCGTGACGTATAAAACACGCCTAACAACGCTAGGAATACGTCGCAGTTTAATGGTCAAGTTACTTTACTCATTACGACTGCAAGAAGAGAGAAAACCGGCTGGTTTTGTCAGCGAATTTCTGGAACGACGTTGGCCATTTTTAGCCATATTTTACTATCAAATTGAGTACCGCGTGGCATGGCTAAGTGATCGTGAATACATGTTTTAATTGTTGTTTTTTATGTTTAATATGTTGTTATTTGATAAGAATGTTTGTGTAGTCGTTCAAAAACACAAAAATAATATGTATCAGGGGTGCCACGTGTGTGCTTAGACAATAATTACGCTGCGTGTCGGGCTAGACCTAGTGTTTACCGGACGGACATTATATGCGATTTCTTATAAACTACATGTTTTAATTGTTGTTTTTTGTGTTTAATATGTTGTTATTTGATAAGAATGTTTGTGTAGTCGTTCAAAAACACAAAAATAATATGTATCAGGGGTGCCACGTGTGTGCATAGACAATAATTACGCTGCGTGTCGGGATAGACCTAGTGTTTACCGGGCGGACGTTATATGCAATTTCTTCACGTTTTATTAGTTTTTTAGTTCATCTTATACTAGTTTTGATATAAAACAATATATATACAATAAGTATAGGTATTTATGAGGATTTTATCAATGATTTCACGCATTGCTCAAGTATTAGGGTCGTCAAGAAGTTACATGTGCGATTTGAAAATTGCGTTTTGCGATTTTCCCCCTGAATTTTCAACTTCACAACTTGCTCACAACTGTCATATCATACATACAACAACAACAAAAACATGACTATATTCACTATTCACTCCTTTATTTAGATATGCAAAAATTATTTTGATATCTTTTAAAATAAAAAAGTTATCACGTTTTCAAAACACCCACCATCAATAGCGAAAATTTTCCAAAAAAGAATTCAGGCCCAAGGGGATGTTTCTTAATTTTTAATTCAGGGCCCTAAAGGTTAACAGGTGATATTTGATGTCACGCATGAACTCAGAGACTGAAGTCACAGTAAAACTCACGTTTAACACTCAGATGACATTTGATGTCACGCATGAACTCAGAGGTACACAGAGATAACTTGACATTTTCTGGGACAGAGAACTGGTGTCGCACACCTTCCCAAGAAAGTAGACTTGAAGCTCTTGTGTACTGGAAGTAAAAAATAACAGTTTTTTATAATCAAATTTGATCTGCTGTACCATGTTATATATCCTTCATGCTGTTAATTCAACAAAAGGAAAATGAATGAATGATTAATAATTTTTAATGATAACGAAATTTCTTGTCGTCAACCTTGTTATCCGCCATATGGCTGCTCCATTTATTTTTATGTTGTCAAATTTAAAAAAAAAAAAAAAAAATTTTAAATGTTTATACGAATGTGTTAATATGGCGCATATTTACATACAAAGTATATTTTATAAAAATGTTTACTTCTGAATTTTGCACTATTGGAACTAAGCAGAAAAAGAATGTGTTTATATGACATATATTTATATACAAGATAAATTTTGAAAAATATTTACTTCTGATGTTTGCACTATAGGAACTAAGTAGAAAAAGAATGTGTTTATATGTCGCATATTTACATACAAAATATATTTTATAATAATGTTTACTTCTGATCTGTGCACTATAGGAACTAAGTAGAAAAAGAATGTGTTTATATGTCATATATTTATATACAAGGTAAATTTTATAAAATTATTTACTTCTGATTTTTGCACTATAGGAACTAAGTAGAAATAGAATGTGTTTATATGTCGCATAAAAAAGGAATTTTTTTAAAAATGTTTATTTTTGAATTCTGCACTATAGGATCTAAGTAGAAAAATAATGTGTTTATATGTCGCATAAAAAGAAAAAAGGAAATTTTATAAAAATGTTAATTTTTTAATTTTGCACTATAGGATCCAAGCAAAAAAAGAATGTGATTATGTCGTATAAATATTAAAAAGTAAATTTTTTTCATGATTATTTTTGAATTTTGAACAATAGGAACTAAGTAGAAAAAGAATGTGTTTATATGTAATATATTTATATACAAGGCAAAATTTATAATAATATTTACTTCTAATTTTTGCACTATAGGAACTAAGCAGAAATAGAAGTGTTTATATGTCGCATACAAAGAAAAAAGAACATTATTTTTAATGTTTATTTTTTTTATTTTGCACTATAGAAACTAAGCAGAAAAAGAATGTGTTTATATATCGTGTGAAAAGAAAAAAAGTAAAATTTTTTAATGTTTATTTTTGAACTTTTGTACTATAGGAACTAAGTAGAAAAAAATAATGTGTTAATATGTTGCATATTTACATACATAGTATATTTTATAAAAATGTTTATTTTTTAATTTTGCACTATATGATCTAAGTAGAAAAAGAATGTGTTTATGTCGCATAAAGGAAAGAAGGAAATATTTTTAAATGTTTACTTTTTAATTTTGCACTATAGGAACTAAGTAGAAAAAGAATGTGTTTATATGTCTCTATACTGGAGTCGGCCATGCTTTGACCTATGGGATGGGACAGTCAATACTACCCTGAATTCTCCTTAATTGTCTTTTACAACATGCATGTCAGGTCACAGTGTTGCCATTTTCCTTTTTAGGTCAAAGTGACAAACAAGCAAAGTTGAAGTTTGTTTTGAATCATAAACAAATTAATCACAAAAAACAAAACATAATCCAAGCCACAATTACTTCTAACTCTTACTTTTGCATATCTACGTTCACCGCTAATTGTTCTGCTTCATTTTCCCTGGCAAGGATAAGATAACCTTGGTGGTTAAATTGTATATCAGGTGGACCTTCATCTGAAAAAATGTGCATACAAAATTTGTATTAAATTAAAATAAATGTGTCCAGAGTATTCAAGCTCCAGAAGATTGTTCGACTTAATGTTTTCAGAGAATTCAAGTTCCAGAAGATTGTTTGACTCAATGTGTCCAGAGTTTTCAAGTTCCAGAAGGTTCCAGAGTTTTCAATTTCCAGAAGGTTCCAGAGTTTTCAAGTTCCAGAAGATTGTTCGACTCAATGTTTTCAGAGTTTTTAACTTCAAGAATATTGTTCGACTCAATGTTTTCAAAGAATTCAAGTTCCAGAAGATTGTTTGACTCAATGTGACACTTAGATGCAGTGCCAAATCTTTGTAAACTAGCAACCTGCAGTATTCTACTCTGAAGGGGACTCGCATACATAAAAAATAATTTGAAGTAAGTGGTTATAGAAACATAATTAATACTAGCTTACAGGTACAAACATCAATAATCTCATGCCATACAACACTGTATGGGAAGAATGTTAGCAGGACGACAGTATTAGATTACCACTTTCCACATCTGGAGACAGGAGGACACCACTTCATACCCATCTAGCAGTTATTTTAGAGTTAACTCAGGAATAGATGAGAAGCAAATATATTTTTAGTTCATAACCGAAGTCACAGTAAAACTCACATTTAACACTCAGATGATATTTGATGTCATGCATGAACTCAGAGGCACACAGAGACTGAAGTCACGGTAAAACTCATGTTTAACAGATGATATTTGATGTCATGCATGAACTCAGAGGTACACAGAGATAACTTGACATTTTCTGGGACAGAGAACTGGTGCCGTACACCTTCCCAAGAAAGTAGACTTGAAGCTCTTGTGTACTGGAAGTAAAAAATAACAGTTTTTTATAATCAAATTTTCTGACAAAATTAGAAATAAATGTTTTCCCTGGAAAGCTAAGAAGAGGAGGATCTCCGCAACATAGGAGTGGCTTTTCATTGCATCCTTAAGAATACCTCTGCAGCTAAGGGGTTAACAATTCTATATTAAAATCAATTTTAATTATGTAAATTACCCATTATGAATATTAATTAGCTTTGGTTGTATTTATAAATTATGGCTGTGTAATCCACAGATTCGTCTAGTTTTCCAGAACACAAAAATGTATAGTATATAGGATAATTTTTCTCGTAAATAATTGAAATATTTAATAATTACACTAAATTCAATGTTAATTATGCAAATTAGCCGCCATTTTGAATATTTAATAACCCCAATTTCTTCAGAAAATTAGCACAATGTAATAAACAGATGTGTCTTGTCTGTGCGCACACAAAAATATAGTTTATGTGGTATTTTATTATATTCAATAGTTATATAATTTATTTCCATTTTAATTATGCTAATAAAGTGCCATTTTGAATATTAATTAGTTCTGCTTGCATCTAAAAATTACAGAAATGTGATCAACAGATCCATCTTGTCTTTGCAAACACAAAAATATATATATTATGTGGCATTTAAATATATTTAATTAGTATATAATTCTTTTTTTATTTTAAATATGCTAATTAGCTGCCATTTTCAATATTAATTAGTTGTTCGTGCTTCTAAAATATACAGAAATAGGATCAACAGTTGTGTCTTGTCTTCGCAAAAAAAAAATGTATAGTTTGTGTGTTGTATTATTGAAAATAACAAAGATAATTTAAAAATTATCAGTTTTGCTACATTTTGTGGTCACAAGTTTTATTTATATTTTTCTATATATGTCATGTAAATTATTTTGATGCTAAATTAATTTTGTAAAAATTCATAACTTTTTACATGGTTGACGTACAGACTTGGTTGAGGTATCGTTGAATTGCAATTTTGGCACATTCATCATTCAGGGCTACACTGTGACCTTTGATCTAGTTTCGATGTATTCCCTAACATTTCCCAAGTAAGATGAGATATGATCAAAGGTCAAGGTTGGAATAGGGGAAATCAGCATTGGGCAAGCTGGTGTGGTTTTTGGTATGGTTAAAAAAATGGATCTTCTCTTCCCCCCACCCCACTTGCAAATAATAAAATTGGTAAATTGTTCTTTTCTACGGTCACTGCGCTATAAATAGCACACTGTTTTCATGTTTAAGCAGATGACGTCATGGAGTTCCGTGAGAAAACCAATCACTGTGATGCGTGCAGTGATGTCACACCCCGCCAAGTGATTGTGTGCCGTGGTGCTATAAATCATATCGATTCACCATTACACAAGAATTCTTAGAGAATTAATTATTAATTCTAAACATTTTTCTAACCCTTCTCCGCCTCCTAAAAATATCTATAAACTAATTCCAATCCTTTTAACCCCCCTTTACCAAAAGCTATGGTACAAGATTGTCATTCTGCCGGGATCATCATTCTTATCATATTAGGAAATACATAAAAACTAGGTCAAATTTCACTGTGACCGTAGAAACGAAAGATGTGCCATAAAGTTATTGCAAAAAAAATAAATCTCACTGTCTGCAGAGTTGCAGCATGTCTTTCATTGTGGCACATGTGCAATTGCTGGCGGGGAAAACAGTTTTAGGAGTGCGTGGACATGAGCAGTGGAAAGAAAAAATTACCACAACAAGCCTACCGAAAACACTAATATTCAACCAATCTCAAGTGTCATGCCGAGTGGCATAGGCAATCATGTTTCTCCACAACTCTCTGGTGTTGTTAATAAGTTCAGCTGGTGACTTCTTTTTGTGCCACAGTGACAACCACAACTGTCAACACATCCAGAAATTTGTCTTCCTGTCTCTTCTCCCGTTGACCTTTCCGGTGGTTACAAAAATAGGTGAAAGTACAGAATAGCTCTCTGCTGTGCTATAAATAGCAAGCTGTTTACATTTTTAACTAGGTGACGTCACGGATTCCTGTGTAACACACATGAAGTTGAAATAGATGCCGTGATGTCACATGTCCCAACGCAAACGAGTTTTAGTTATCACTATCGATGCACTAACCAATCCCTATTCCCCAAACCTACTCCCTATTCCCCAAACCTACTCCCTATTCCCCAAAACGAATCCCTATTCCCTATACTAATCCCTATTCCCCAAACCCACTCCCTAATCCCTACGGCTAGCCCACAGGTGACGATATACCACGACACTAGAGGTACGGTCACAACGTAGCATTAAAAGCAACTTGTGTAACAACATGAATAATATGACACTCACCTTATTCAGAATTTTCTGCAGGATACACTTTTTTAACTCCGAAAGGAACTTCATGAATATATCATTTGAACCGACATGCTTCCTTCTTCATATATACTGATAATACTCACATAAATACGATGAAAATTGCCCTGAACATCTTCTACCCTGAATTCTAAATTCTCTTTTAACACTACCCCATAAACCCTCCATAGTATTTGTATTGTCTGCTCCTGTTCGTTTCTTTCCGTCTGCTACTGTATACCACTGCGCATGTCCCTTATTAATAGCACTCTACAAGGCAATCCCAAAACAAAGGTCAGAAAACACATGGAAACTAAAGCAAATGTCAGTGGAGAACTATAATAATGTACTTCAGCCCAAAAATATTAAGGTAAATATATAATAACCACTGGAAAGATCAAGGGGAGATAGGGTACGACAAAGAGAAATGTTGCTAGATGGACTAGTATTATAGCACGGTAGCAGTTCATCAACTGAGCTATTGACAACACAAGAGCCGAGACAGAGTCGTGGTGACATGACACTGAAACTCTATTGAGTATTGATTGATAGTAAATATTGCCTATAAATTACCAGGACAACCAAGTACAATATGAACTCATATATTCTTTTTTGTTTAGTATATAACTGCAAACTCACATAGCTCTCTCTCTCTCTCTTTCTATCTATATTTCACTTTCAGTTATTGGACTTTTCTTGTTTCTACATTGACATTGATTTTGAATTACAAACTTCTAGTTCTAGCAGTTGTTATTGTTACCAGTGACTCGTAGAAGATTCAATCATTTTTTAATGTAATGAAGTTAAGTGTGATTTTTACAAATTTAATACTAAATTCATTTTTAAAAATTCATACAAATAAGTAAAATTGCATAAAATAGTTAGCTTTTACGGATTATGCAAAATAAATTGAGATAAATTATATTCTCAAACAATTTAATAATCACATTAAGCTTCATGGCAAGCTGGCAATTTCTGGTAAAACAATATCGGAGGCGATATGAGATCTGTGTTGTACTTTCGTTATCAACAGCTAACATGTCGGTGGATATTAGACTTGCCAGTTCTCGTGCTACAGGAGCAGATTTGTATCATGGAGAGAATCCAGGAAATATTGTTACACCTGGAGATAGTATCACAGCAAACACTGGATTCATGAGGTAATCTTTATGCACTGTTACAAGTAGCAAAGTAAAGTAAGAATATCATAATTACCTGTTTTCGATATGTTGCAAAACAGTGATCTTCTTTCACTTTCAGATCAAGACTTATTAAAAGACATATATAGTTTTACTAAGTTTACACACTTTACTAACAAATTTACACTTTACTAACAAATTTATAACGACAAGAGTAGTAAAGAAATACACAATAGAGGTTAGTAAAGCCAAGCCCTAGGGCGCAAATGGCACCAATCTTCAGAAACAACATTGTAGATTTAAGATTTAAACACCAAAATAACATATAACAGAACACTATTCACATCGATTATTATGCCAACGCTGTGCTACCAATGCCAGACATGGTCAACGACAGCACAAGACAAACGTAAAATTATGACAGTGAGTTGAAATGGCATACAGTATGTCATACTTACGCAGAATCCTAGAAATATCGCTGAGAGTGAGAAATGTGGACATTATTATCATTAATTAGACAAAGAACTGGCACCATCCCAATCTTAGAATCATTATTAAGAGCCAACCGATCAAATGGTTTGCACACATCAGCAGACTACCACCAGACAGCATACCAAAGCAAGCTATGCTACACAGATACAGTAAAGGCAGACCACGATGAAAAGATTAAGGGGAGAAGAGACAGGGGACGACAAAGAAAGTTACTAGATGGACTTGTATTATACTAGATGGACCCAATACAACCAAGTTACTAGATGGACATAATACGAACCTGAATCTTATCAGATTCTTCAGTATACGTCTAGCAGTGCGTAATATTTTCAACGCATGCTCCAACACAACAGCAAACAATCCATACTTGACGAACCACATCCCTTAAAAAGGATGCAATGTTGTCAAGACATTCAAACTGTGTACTCAAGTCACTGAAACGGACCAATCGAAACAAGGACTATTACAATAACATAGAACACGCGTTGAAGTATCATTATTACCACAAAAACAGAACATCCACATTCGTACTACAAGAGTCAATATGCCTCCTTGTAAACATAAATAGCACAGAGACAGTGCAATGTTGTGTTTTCAGTGACTTGAGCACACAGTTTGAATGTCTTTAAAAATCACATTTTGTGGGGAGGGAGGGATGGAATGAGGTTAGTCAAGTACGGAAGGACCCATTATTCGAGCTGCAATGCGATTGGTACCGCTAGAGCAGACATGGTTCAATTCCTGTTTGTCTCAATAATTAATATCTAGTAGAAGCATTGTTCTGCTTCAAGAGAAATTCAGCGTGAGTTTGAGAACGAACACTAACAAAACAACTATGGATGGGATTCCATATCGGTTATATTAGGAGTAACAGCATCATGAAATTTTGACAGATCGAAGTTGACGTAACCAGACTATTCAGCAATCATTAATTTCAAATAGCAGTCGATTAACGTTGTGGTCATAGTGATGGCACATATCATAGTCCTAATGAGATGCCATAAGTATTTGTAGGAACATGTTGGTGGAATAGTTTCTTACTATACTGTACTATTGAGAACTAGTTAGTGCACTGGCTTTATAGTCCGGTGTATTGTGGTTTCATTTCAGTTTATCTGGAAATAGTTATACAAATTAACAACGGCTGCTCAGTCTGAGGAAGTGGGTATCATGTGTCCTGGAAAACTAAAGGTGGTTGGTGTTTTGTTCTTGTGACATTACTTTCTCAGGAGGTTGAGCAGGCTTCTTCATCGTCCCTGTGTATGTAGTTTGTCAAATTTTTTTTTCTTCTTCTTTTGTTCACTTGAAACATGTCTATATCTGTAATTCTGTCTCCTTAATAAAACTCACTGTCCTCTGTAGTTCATACAGTGTCCCATAGAGCTTTGATTCCAGTGTTGTTTCCTCTGGCCAATATGTCTTCCTCAGCGTTGCATGCTCAGAACACTCTTAAAGTATATGTTTGGCACTCTGTGCTGCCACATGTACACCTGGCCGTGTTGCCAATCTTGAACTTTGTATACATGTGACTGCGGAGTCGGTTGTGTCCTGTTCTGAGACGTAGAATTATAACTTGTTCTGATCTGTTCATAATGTGATAGTCATCTTGTGTTGGTGTTTGTGGCTTTCTTATTTCGATCATCTGTTTTTTCTAATGGTAGGTGATTGGTATATCTGGTTGGTCTTTGGCAGGACCTTCATTAGCCAGTTGGTCTGCTTTTTCATTTCCTGGTATTCCACAGTGAGAGGGTATCCACTGCATGGTTACCCTATACTGGTAAGACAATTCGCTAAGTAGTTTTTTCAAGTCTGTTAGTTTTCCAGACTGGAGAGCTTGAAGCACTGACCTTGCATCTGTCAGGAATACCACAGGCTGTAGGCCAGAGTTGGAGTTCAGCAGTTTTTTAGCTGCCACACTAATTGCCTGGATTTCTGCATCATAATTATTGGAGAATTTTCCTGTCTGTGTTCTGATTGTATCTCTAGGCTTGTGTGGATATTCTATATATACACCTGCACCTCCATTCCTCACAGCATTCTGTGCTGTCCCATCTGTGTACACTCTGGCCCATATATCTTGTGGATATTCCTCATCCAGGAAACTGAGGGTGACTGTCATTCGCTGCACACTGTTCTGTTCGTCCTCGCTTAGTATTCCTTTCACATGGGTCTGAATGTATATTGGCATTCCATGGCTTTCTAGTTTGTCAATGAAAAATACGGATTTAAATACCTTATTCCTCAAAGGCGTGTACAAGAAATACTTGGCTAGAGGAATGCACAAAGACTGCAACTGATAATGTGCCTACTATCTAAATAACCTCAGGTGTGATAGAAAGCTGGAGAGATTTAGTTAGTTATTCCTCTAGGGCCAAAGACGGATGTCATAGATTTCCATGTCTCTCGTTTCATTGCAATTTGCTTTAGATCTTCATTGTTTCTACTAACGATGGTGAAACGTTCCCTTGTAATAGTTCTACGTAAAATTTCTTTTGGTCTTCCTCGTTACCTCTTGCCTTTTGGTGACTACATCAAAGCTTGACAGGGGAGTCTTTCAGTATCCATTCGTAGTGCGTGTCCGATGTAATTCCAGTGACGCTTTCTAATATAGGTGGATACATATTCTTGTTTTGATTCTTGTCTGACAACTGTGTTTGATTTGAAGTCTGACCAACGTATGTTCAGTAGCCTTCTAAGACATTTATTTTCAAATGTGTTTAGTCCTTGCTCTAATTTTGATGTTGCTTTCCAACTTTCGCATCCATATGTTAATGTTGGAATTATGCAGTTGAAGATTTTGAGTTTTGTGTTATTTCTTAGTGTTTTTGAATGCCAGCTATTTGATAGTTTATTGAATGAGTTAGCAGCCAATGCAATACGGTGTGATATTTACGGAGAGATTGCAGTCAAGGAAATCACAATCACTAATGTTTGAGTTTGCTTAGATTGTATATGTATCAATGTATCAAAACACCTGAAGACTATTGTGTCAAGAAACTGAATATGTTGTCATTCAATTTCAGAATTCAACATCAAAGAATGACATAGATTCCCGAAGCAAAAACCTTTCTATTGAGCAGGTGAAGGAGAAGGTGTCTGTTGGTGAAGGAGAAAAATATGGAGGAGTATCACCATGAAGACGGCATGAAGTATCAAAAGGCTATTGGAGACCTTTACTGGGACTACAGGAGAACAGAGCTAGGTGACTTTCTGGCGGACTTGGGGTATGCAGGTGAGATCTATTATTAGTACAATATGCACAAGAGCAATCTTCCTTTATGTCAGTACATATCAATAATAAATAAATGTAAGATATTTTAAATGGTTCCTATTACGTTTAAGTTATATCAGCTCCAATTAATTGTTTACTAGTGTCATGAGTTATAAGTGTCATTCACTCTTGTCATTAATTTTACTTGTGGAAAAGAAAGGTAATGATCAGCTGAGCTATGAACCGATGTAACAACACTCTTTTCCCATAAGTGCTCAGCTGCCAAATCCCTCTCAGTATATCAGGTTGACCAAAAATTACCTTACTAGCGTCGCCTAATGCACTTGCTCAAAGACGATTCTTGAATTTCCAAGAGCATGAAATGAACAGCCTTGATTGGGAGAGAGCTAGAAAGATCCAATATTGACATAGAAAATCTGAGTGAAACTCGCCTTGCTGGTGTTGGTCAGTTTTGTGAAAGAGCTGCTGGTTATACATGATTTTGGGGCAGAAGAGACATTAAAGAAAGACGTAGTGCGTGAGTATGCTTCGCTATTAAAACATCACTTTATGCAAACTAGCAGACTCACCAAAGGGAATAAATGATCGCCTCATGACAGTAAGTCTACCTGCTTTTTGGTAAGAAATATGCAATAATTCTCCGACTCCACCACTGTCGGACACCATTCCCTGCATTCTCTATTGAGTGATATTATTACTTTGAAGGCTGTCGGACAATCTAAGGGCGCCCGACTCTATTCCGCACCAGGTAGCAAATCCTCCAATCTGGACACGCTTTGTATAATATCATCTGCGCGTCCCATCCACGACTTTCCTCTCTTAAGTTGACTGCCTTTGAGAATTTCAGGTTGTAGATGGTGCTCTTTATCAGCTGTGATTTGTAGGTATTCCCGCGCTCGGCATATTTGTATTCTCTGCAGTTGGGGAATCAAGTAAGTATCGCATAGCCCGTGCCGATGTGTCTCTCGTGTACCCCAAAATGATTCGCATTGCCTCATTCTGGATTCTATCCAATCTTTCTGTTTGAGTCTGAATCATTGTCAGAATCGCAATTGCGTCTCTTCCATCGCCACCACCAATCCCTGATACAGCAGAAATAGCAGCCTCTGCTCACATTGAGTAGCAGCCATAACTTTCATCGCCGCAAGACCTTTATATGCCTTTACAATGATGTCGACATGATCTTTGAAACTCAGACTTCGGTCCAACATAACCAACACGTACTTCATTGTGCTGGTTCTCTCGCGGACATCCCCTTTCAAAGTAACCGATAACGTGGGCGTGTTTACTATGTAATTGGGGTGCAAAGGGAACGCATCGCTCTAGGCGGACAAATATAAATAACCAAATGGTCAGAGGGTGTCCGACAAAGTGGATTGGATGGTGCCGCAGTAACCTAATGAACAAATAGTAACGCAAAATGAGGTAAACAGGTTAGTACAATGTGACAGAATATTAGTTGATGTTAGTATTAATATTTCCCACTCCTAGTGCTACAGAAGATGATGTAGAAGGATTTTGAGAATACCATAGATAGTGAAGAAAGATGAATCAAAAGGTGATAAGAAAATATCAAAGATGGTTGGCTTCTAATTAACATTATAACAAGAAAGCTGAGGTATTTTGGCCACGTGAAGAGACACAACTGCATATACAGATTAATAATGGATGCTATAGATGCTGGTCCATCCAAGATGATGATGAATAAGAGACATCTCAGATTGTTTCAGCGTGCCTTTAGCTTCAACAGCTCTACTCACCCAGGGTCATGGGGAGTTCAAGACTATGTTCTATACAGAATCTTACCTCATGAATGTTCACAGTGCTTGGGCCTTCACAGCTCAGTGCGCAGGTAAAACATTCAGGGAGGTGAGTGGGGCCTTAGCTGTTACTAAGAGTAGCATGACCATGGAGATTATGGTGGTGACCAAAGCATTTGAGTGGGTAGGCACACAGAAGGTAACACAGGTATGCATCTTGAGTGATTCTATGATTCATGATTAGAAACTGGCCTCACAGCACATGGGGCATTCCCGTAAGTGCTCTGCCCTCTGTTCCAGCAGCCATTCGACTCGATGGTGTTTCGAGTCTAATGCTGCGGAAACAGACGTTGACATCAGGGTACAACTCTGGCCGTTGCGACAGGTTTCTTTGTTGTTCCGCCCACCCACACCGTGCCTGTAACTAGTTCAAGCACAATGTCGGCCTGTCGGAACAACATGGTAACTATTATCGAAGGTTACGACTACAGGATTGTATAGATGGCGTGCCATGAAGCTTCTATAAGAAGATAACCTCATTATAAAGGCATGTCATCTACTAAGGTTTTCTGTTGCATGGTCGCGCATGCGGTTGCATCTGTGGGTCTCACCAATGGTTAACTAGATAAACCAACCAAGAAACAGAAAACTTTAGTAGATGACAAGTGGATCTTGTTCACGAACAGTGGATTGAGGCCTTGAGGAGGATGAGGCTGAAAGTTGTTACATTTATTTTATTGCTGGAACATGTGGGTGTTCGAGGCAACGAAAGAGCAGATCAACTGGAGTCATGCGCGATTGTGGCTTAGGGCGATGGATTATCGAACTTACATTTTGAACTCTTTAAAAGATATAGCACGCGAGAGTGAGACAAGTGTGGATGGTGATTATTTTTTCAATGTCCAGGATTAAAGATCAGGGTTTGAAATGCAGTGTTGCTAAAAGTGAATATTTTAGAGGGTGCAGAAGAATGATAGTCAACCAGCAGAAGATCGGTACTGTCAGCAGAAGTGTAATGGCAGATACACTCAGAAAGAGATTTGAGCAACTATGGATGTATCCAGTTTGCAGTCATGATGATCCAACGACTAACTAACTATACGATGTTTTACAAGAAGTTAGTGTTGATGCAAGTCTGAGACTGTTTAGTGACTGTTTTTTCTGTGATGTGTGATCTGCAGGTAGTGATACCCTTACATAAACTCTAATGATGAGTTGCTCAAATCTATTGCTATGTTGACACTTGCATACATAGTAGAGGAGGATGAGAATGCTAAACTTATTGATGAAACAGGTGAGTACTTCAGAAATGATCTTGTGAGTATAGCTGCTTCTCCAAGAGTATAGCTTAAAATATGATTAGGATATTTATAAACAAAGAGCAGATCAAATAGAAATAAATGTTGAAGAAAAATGTAGAAATACACAATATTCAGATTCTCATATCTAGTTGTATATATTATTTGTCTCCCTTATATCTATGTATATTTTCTTAGTTACAAAGCTTGTTTCATCTATATAGATCTATGACCTATTCTTCTTCTTCTGCATTCTTTCTCACACTGTTGCTTGTTTATAGCATGTAACCCAGATAATAAAATGTATTATACCATAGTTTACAGCTCGACTGTGATATCTGCATCCTTTGAACTGACAAATTCGACTTGTCTCACCTAAATATTTGGTATTGGCAGTCAATTCCATCCCCAAAACCTCCTTAGTATTGCTATATATAGGGAATACATTAAAGGGGAACAATTCTTTTTTCCCCTTTCAGACCTAAGCAACATTTGGGTGATTTATCTGTTGTTATCCTATGAGGTTTAAATAATGGCAATGATGGTTATTGATATTGAGGTCCCCCATCGGAGAGTAGGTATGATCCAATTCTAATTTCTATTTGTTTTAATCCATAAAGGATTTATATCTTTTTATTAGTGTCAAGGTATTGGTGTTTGATCTCTTGGAGATCTTCCTCCTGGTGATTCTTTGTCGTGTGGAAGATTTCTTTTGGAGGTCTTTCTGTGATTCTTTGTCATGGAAAAATTTCTCGTGGAGATCTTTCTCATAGTGATTCTTTGTCATGAGAAAGATTTCTCTTAGAGGTCTTTCTCTCTGTGATTCTTTATCTTGAAAAAGATTTCTCTTCGAGGTCTTTCTCCTGGTGATTCATATCTTCTTCTTCTCCTTTGTCATGTCTTCTTTAGCATTCATCCTCAATCTCCCGCTGGATCTATCTTGTAGCAGGGAAATGGTCCTAATAGATTTCCAGCAGAATCTAGTCCAAAAAATAGAAATGCACTGTGTTGAAATTTTATTTGCACACACCTGTCTTCGGTGGATCTTTGTCATGTGAAAGTTTTCTCTTGGAGATATTTCTTATGGTGATTGTATTTCATGGGAAAGTTTTTCACTTTGAGGTCTTTTTCCTGGTGATTCTTTGTCATGGGAGTTTTTTCTTGGATATCTCCTGGTAATTCTTTGTCATAGGAAAGTTTTCTCTTGGGGGTATCTTTCTCCTGGTGATTCATTATCATGGGAAAGTTTTCTCTTTGAGATCTTTTTCCTGCTGATTCTTTGTCATGGGAAAGTTTTCTCTTGGGGGTATCTTTCTCTTGGTGATTCATTAAAATGGGAAAGTTTTCTCTTTGAGATCTTTTTCCTGCTGATTCTTTGTCATGGGAAAGTTTTTTCTTGGATATCTTTCTCCCTGTGATTCTTTGACATGGACAGGTTTTTAAGATCTTTGTAAAAATCCAAAGGTTTATTATTTAATATGACTGAGACTTTTCCATGACTCTCTACCTCAAAAGCACTCAGAGATGTAGTTTTTTTTCCCAATACTTAGACTTGAGACTCCATGGACATCATATTGATCCATGCTTGACTATCAAAATAAGCCTATAGTCAATGAATGATACAAGAATTTGAAGCATGATATTGGTATGTGTGTTTCTGTCTGTGACACACAAGTATCTCCCAAATATTTGTGTATCTAATGCTTAATAAATGCATATACCTGACTGGTGAATAACTTCTGTTGTGTGGACTATTTTTTTCAGATCCGATTAAAAACATTGTACACTGAATACACAAAGCCCTAGAGAACAAACAAAAGAGAAGGTTCCGTGGTTTCACACCCTCTGAACTTACCCAGGGGCTTGCCAAGCTGGCAGTCAATGATTCCAACAAAGCAAAGGTCATATATGCATTGATGTTGATAATCAATTCTTTAAAAACAATATATCATTTGGGGAATGTATTAAATACTATAGTATATCTGTTAACCTGGTGAAATGAAAACTCATACAACATGCCCAAATAAGTCAGTTAAAAAAACCTCTTACAGAACATTATTTATAAAGTACAATATTTCAATACAGGAATCACAAATCAGTGCTAAAATAATGTATGTTAAATTCTTATAGTAATTGTTTGTCTTATTTGTTCTATAACATCATATTGAAACCACTTCTTTACTATCTTTATTACAAACTTGACCAAAATGTATGTAAATCCTGCCTTCTAATAGACTTACAGAATATATGCCAGAAAACATTGTCATGAATGATTTGTCTTGATATTTCTTTTTAATGTAATCAGTAATGTAAGGGTTACATCGCCAAATATGGCAGACAAGGGAAAAACCTTACAGGTATGGGCAAGTATGCTATAGGGTTGATTAGTTTTAAGATAAAATAAATGTAATTATGTAGCTAATTATTTTTACACAAATAAAACATTAATAAGTACAAAATGCCTAACAGTGTGCACACTTGCAGCTCTTACAGTTCTCATAATACAGATGGGTCAGTTGAGAGACACATCAGGAGTGCCTGGGCCTTCACGGCTCAAAGGTGAGGGAAGACCACCAGAGAGGAATGTGGTGAATTCGCTCAGACAACAAGCAGCACGACACTGGAAATTTTGGCAGTAACCAAAGCTTTTAAACGGGTGTGCTCGTAGACTGTGACACATGCTTGTATACTCAGTGATTTGATGAGCATAATTGGCAAAGTACAGGCAAAGTACATTCAGGAACAGTGGCTGGATGAAGTGAAGAATTCTTGTGTGCGTAAAGTGACTTTTATTTTTGTGCTGGGACATGTAGGAGTCCGGGGTAATGAGAGAGCAGATAATTTGGCTGCGCATGTGGCTAATACGGCTGTTGGCGGAGTGATGGATCAGGCAGACATTTTGAACACCTTACAGTAAAAACCACAAACAAATGACTGTATAAGTGATGATGACTCTGGTTCCATGACTAGAATAAGCGAGTTTGATTTGAAATGTGGTGTCGCTAGAAAGGAGTGGTTTTATGGGCAAGAAAGAATCAATCATACAACCACATATGATTATGTCCATAACCCCAATAACATTTTGATTTGGGTTATGACATGTCAACTGAGTGTCCCACCTACAGAAAGTGTATGTTATGTAAATTCCCATCAAGGTGCACATGCTACTGTCAGCTCAAATAGTAGGTTTCTTGCATATGGTCTCTACTGCATACAAATGTCCATAGTAACACTATCTTGAGGTACCAACTTTTCACTCTGTCTGCTGTTATCTATTAATATCACAATTTTGTAAATGTTTAAACTGAAATATATATTGTGTTGTTAAGTTCTTAAAAACATTATCTTGTCTGGCTACTTTGTTTTTTAATTGGGATTTATGATAGTTTCTAACAATGTGAATTGGGAAAAAGGTTCACAAGTTATTTGGGGCAAGGGTCGCATTCAAAAATGTATGAAAAAAATGCAGATGCTATGAGGAAGCTGCTATGAGACCGATATATATGATTGTAACAATCATCTAACCATCCAAAGATATCATCAGGTGCCATGCCGGCTGGCGTAAGTGATCATGGCTCTCCACAGCTCTCTGTCCACAGTATTATGTATCAAGCTCACTGTTGTTTCTCTGACATGCCAGGTTGTCAAACTGTCTAATATTTTCTCACATTTTCGCCTTCTGTCTCTGTTGCCTTCAATCTTGCCTGTTGTGACTATGTTCTCCAAACCTCCCTGTCTCATGAAGTGACCAAAAAATGAAGATTGTCTCTTTCTTATATTATTGATTAAGATCCGTTTCGCATTTGACTCTTTCAACACCTCTACATTAGTTTTTCCGGCAGTCCATGATATTCTCAACATTCTTGAGTCGCCATGACTTTCTTCTTGGGAGATTAGTCTGGTAGTTTCCATTGCTTTCC
The DNA here is from genome assembly GCA_034231615.1 of Meghimatium bilineatum. Lineage (NCBI taxonomy): Eukaryota > Metazoa > Mollusca > Gastropoda > Stylommatophora > Philomycidae > Meghimatium > Meghimatium bilineatum. The sequence continues at coordinate 9,305,506 of CM067318.1, forward strand.
ACATCCATATGGGGGATATCAATTTATATCCACTGCCTTGGCAATATTTTATGTCAGGACAAATAGGTGCCCCACCCTGCCTAGTTTCAGAGCTACCACACCAAAGATATAGTCAGCTTTAAAATGAAACTTATCAACTTTTTATTCTGTTTTTATTTTCAAATTAAAGTTGCAAAACTATACATATCTATTCTTAGCACACATTTACACACTGCCGATTTGCTAGACCTGTTGCAGTGGCGATCTACCTCAATTTTATAATGGTTTTTATCACCTTTTTTGCTATAAAATGGGGCAAAGATCTACACTTACTTAAGTTCATAACCTTTCATTTTATTGTCTACACGTGGGTGCAAAGGGTCTCACATTGCTCTCATGCAGACCCAGTGTTAGCAGATAACCAAGATCCTAAAACTACCTCCTTGTAGTGCACCATGGAAACAGAAATACAGCAATTCTTGCTGTATTTTTGGCTAACACTTTTAGACTCATGTCCAAGGATGTGGATGCTGTAGATGAAATGAGAACAGTCTGCAGAAAAACAGGAAATATCTCTGAAAACTCTACACCATTACATCCAACATCACTGTTGGCACACTGTAATGAAAGGCATCTGTGCATTCCATCTCAGCAGGCTTAAACAAAAGCAGAAACATTGGAGGTGCGGTCAATGTCCCTAACATACGGTGATCTTACGAGTACACACTGAATCAGGAAAAGGTAATACATGCTAGAGAGCAGTGTAGTGTGTGAATCAATTCAGTGGCAATGAAGCTACAATAGGCCAGCATGAGACGGACTGGCAGAAGTGCTGTTCATGCTCAAGAACACACAGAAGCCCACATGTCCCATCCCAATTGATCCTATTTCAAAGAAGGAGTCGTGCCTCAAGTATTGGATACACCAGCTTGAACATGCACTCCTGGGTATTAAAAAAAAGCTTTGAATACAACTCCCCATTGCACACAGGACAAGTATGGAACAAATGTCGGAGAGTGCATTGTTCAATCGTCTTGACTAAATCAGTGTTGAGACTCAAACTCTGGACACTTTTGGCAACCTAGAGGTGGGGCGCAAGTCTCTAACGACGCTGCAAACTAAGCCCAACTCGACTGTCGGCTGTTGCCCAACACTACTCATACAGAGAGAATTGGGTTCAGTACCCAAGGGCCCACTGTGAAGCTCCTTGTCCGAGATTCTTATTTTACCTATATCTTGAGGTAATATACACAATGGTGAAGAATCAAAATACACAGACTGTGCCTGGTGATGGATTCGAAGGCCATCTCAAGCGAGCGAGGTGAGTGCGTGAGAAATGCACAGGTCAAATCCCAGACCCCCGACGTGTTTGATTGACAAAGCAGCACCTTGTCTACGAAGGTGTATCAACCCTGATTCTAATTCGACCATCGCCGTTAGTTAGCCAACATGGCGCATGCGGAAGAAATTAGGTCTGGGACCTAGGGACACAAATGGTGGTAATGAAATGGTCTTCCTATATGAGGAACAGCTCGCTGGCTGTGAAGTGCCTCGTCGAAGAAAAGACAAGCAATGGGTGACCCAGGCAAACTATCAGCTCGTCTCATAACATATACCCCCCTCCGAGTAGAAGGTTATTTAAATAGGCATTGCACTAAGCTGAAAACTGAAGCCTCCTGGGTATGCAAAGAAAGCTCCGAGAAACCTCCCCACTGCACATAGGAAGTAAGAGTTAATTGCTCGCAATTCCTGGGGTTCGAGAAGAATAACATATGCGTACGATGTATGTTTTCAATACCCCCACTAATTTAAGATGGAATAGATAAGCTATATACTGATGATCATTGTTGTACTGTAGTTAGGTCTAGGTGTCAGAATACACTAAAGTATAAAAGGTGTGGATTTCCCCCCACTTAGTCTAAGGTCTTATGTTACTACCCTTCCACATGTCTGCCACACCTAATTGCTGCAACAATGTCCATTCTCATATGGCTTTCTTGAACTTGACAGATTGTTGAAGAGGGTGCACTTGCAGATTTCCTTCTTATGCTTCAACACACGGATGTCAAAGAGCAAGCAAACAGTGCAGAATGTCTATGGACTCTTTCCTTTGACAAGAATGTCAGACAATTGATCATTGATTTTCCTGAACTAGTAGCTACACTAGAGAACTTGAAGGACAGTGAGAACCTTCTGGTGCAGAAGAATGTTCGGGGAGCACTCTGGTTATTGAAGGGAGAAAATGACCCATCAGCAAGCACCACACGTAAGTAATTGTCATGTTTATTTTATTGTATACAAATTACATTAGATGACATCCTCTCCTTACCAGGGGAGAAGCCTATGAGATATGAATCATGTGCAGTAAATTAAGAATGTTATCAGAAATATATTTGTTCATATTTTAAACAATAAAAGTTGGCCTACATTCTGTTTTTATTATTTTGTAAGCAGTATTACAACTAGTAACATGCTGAACCATAAGAATTATGTAAGACTATATATATATATATATATATATATATATATATATATATATATATATATATATATACCAGCATATATATGTATGTATGTATATGTATAAATTAATATATATGTATATATATATCTCCATATATATACACAATTAAACACACACACATATATATATATGTACATACACACAAATGCAGAACATACATATATACACAAGCACGCACACACCCTAATATATATATATATATGTGTGTGTGTGTGTGTGTGTATGTATATGTGTGTGCGCGCGTGCACGTGCGTGTCATGTTTGCTTAACCATTTCAACATTTTATAAAATTTGCTACCAGCTCAGTTCTAAATAAAAAATGGCTACCGTACGTTTGATAGAGATGTAGTAAGTCTGTTACAGTTGTGAAGACTGCTGCCAGATGCAAAGATGTGTGTGCCACCCACCGAGAGTCCCCACCATGTGCACATCAACCACTGACAGCCTGACCCATGTGCACATAACTCATATCTTATAGCTGGGTCAGAACAAGAATTGCAAGAGTTAACAGCAAAGTTGGAAAAAGTTACAGGAAAGTACAGAATGAAAATCAACACAGAAAAGAGCAAGGTTTTTGTTAACAGCAGAGACACAGAAGAACAGACCAACATCATGATAAATGGATATAAACTGAATTCATTAAAATATCTCGAATCTAGCATATGCTGTAATGGAAAATGCAAAGCAGAATTAAAGATAAGGCTGGAGATGACATTAGCTTCTATGTCAAGGCTAAACTTAATTCAGAAAAGCAACATCAGTGTTAGAGTGAAAATTAAGTTTATAACTAACTAGTGCTTTCTATTGTGCTGTGTGGTTGTGAGAGTTTGACACTCATGCGGACACGGAGAGACATCTACAGGCCTTTGAAAACAAATATTACAGATAAGTTATACGAATTTCCAATAGAGAGCATAAGACTAATGTGTACATAAGAAATAAATAGAAATGTATAAAGGACCACAAGAACCATTATTTACAATAGTGAAATGACAAAAACTTGCATGGTTTGGACATGTATACCGACATGATTCCTTGTCAAAAACATTACCTCAGGGAACCGACGAGGGTGGAAGGAGCAAAGGAGGTTAAATAAAAACATGGACAGACAACATCAAGGACTGGACAAGACACAATTTTTCCTCACTCATATGCATTGTTGAAGATAGAAATCGCTGGAGGTCTCTGTGCTAAAGCATCCTATGTGGTATGCTACAACCCTGACTAGTTATGGACTTGGAGACAGATAGCAGTGATTTTATTTGATAGACATTTACTACATAAGTTCGCAAGTGTTCTGTGTGATAAATTTTAGCTTCATAAGTTCGCAAGTGTTCTGTGTGATAAATTTTAGCTTCATAAGTTCGCAAGTGTTCTGTGTGATAAATTTTAGCTTCATAAGTTCGCAAGTGTTCTGTGTGATAAATTTTAGCTTCATAAGTTCACAAGTGTTCTGTGTGATAAATTTTAGCTTCATAAATTTGTATATGTTTTCTGTTTTGTGATAGACATCTACTCAATCATACAATGGTGATTGCATATGCATTTGCAGGTCAACACAGCGCACAAACTTCAAAGAATCATATTTTCATCAGCTATTCTTGGACTGAAAAAGAGCTTGTAAAGAAATGATATAACAGTCTAGCAGTAAGTATGATCTGCTATTGTTACATTGGCACTGACTTGATGTGCACATCTCATTCTATCAATTAGTCGTTAATCTCATTTGTGACTTGCAAAGTATCATCAAGTGCAGGCGGTGTACGTTTGAGAACAGTGGCTGGGTACGGTGAGGACTTCCTGTGTGCAGAAAGTGACTTTTATTTTTGTGCCGAGACATGCGGAGTCCTGGGTAATGAGAGAGCAGATAGTTTGGCCACACACGCAGCTACAACGGCTGTTGGCGGAGCGATGCATTGGGCAGAAATTTTGAACGTCCTACGGGAAAGCGCACAAACAAATGACTTTATAAGTAATGATGACTCTTGTTCTGTGACTAGAATAAGGGAGCTTGGATTGAAATGTGGTGTCATTAGAAAGGAGCGGTTTCGTAGGCGAGGAAGAATCATGGTTAATCAATGGTCTACTGGGACCTTCAGTCAACGTGTAATGGCGGATACACTCAAGGAGAGATCTGAGCACCTATGGACGTGTCCGGAGTGCAGTGATGATGATCCATTGGATAACTAAAGTATCATCACAAATCTCTGGTCGCTATTAAAACTTGTATTCAGCAACTTTTATCATTTTCATTTTATCATGGCGGACATGGAGAGAAGATTACAGGCTTTCGAGTATAAATGCTACAGAAGAATTCTACGAATTTCCTATAGGGAACATAAGACCAATGTGTACGTAAGAAATAAAGTAGAGATGTGTGCAGGTGTCCAAGAGCCATTGCTTTCAATAGTGAAACGACGAAAACTAGCATGGTTCGGACATGTATGCAGGCACGATTCCTTGTCAAAAACAATACTGCAGGGAACTGTCGAGGGTGGAAGAAGCAAAGGAGGACAAATAAAGACATGGACAGACAACATCAAGGAATGGACAGGGCTAGATATTTCCACACTCATCCGCATCTGTGAGGATAGAATTCGCTGGAGGACTCTGTGTGCTGAAGCTTCCAATGTGGTACCCCTACGACCCTGAAGGGTTATGGGTTTTAATGATATTGATTGATCATTGCCAGCATGGCAGCATGCATTTTAACAAATATTGCCACAATTATAAGACACATTTATACACAACTCTGTGGGCAATGTCTTTATTCATATAAGGCATGATGGCTCCATGTTTTTAACCAATCCCATCTTGAAGTGAAAACAGACAGCTGAGATTATTCTCAGGCAGCTGATAAAGCAGCCCTAATATCCTATACTGCAAGACCTGATTTACAACTTGGCAAGGGCCTGTGATTTGTTCTCACTATCAATAAACAACAATAAAACTTATCCAAAATACTGATACGGTAGTAAACATCACACTAAATAACCTGCAACTTTAGTCAGTATATAGCTTCAACTACCTGGGCTCCAGAGTAACTACAGATCTCTCTCTTGATGAAGAAATAAGTATTCAAACAGCAAACATTGCCATCAATTTTGGTAAATTTAAGACAGAGTCTGGAATAGTACAAAGTTGTGAAAATGGAAACAAAGATATCGATCTAATAGGCATATATATACTCAGTGTTCTCCTTTATAGGTCTGCAACATGGACACCATACTCACAACATGAAAAGATATTGAATATCTTCTATTTTTACCAAAAAATTGAATATCTAGTGGCAGGATAAGACTTCCAACAATATTTTCCAAACTCAGTTACAGGCGACTCATGTGCTTTGGGTATATCCCAAGAAGGAACAACAGCCATATCCCAAACACTGTATGGGGAACTCAGAAAAAACAGGATCACCACCAGCGTTAAGATCAACTTATATAAATCTTTGGTTTTGTCAATATTTCTATATGGTTGTAAGACCTGAACTTTAAAAGTAGATTTAGAGAGAAGAATGCAGGAATTTGAAAACAAATGCTAAAGAATTGTTTTGGTTATCTGTTATCCAGAACACACGACCAATGTTTTTTGTGCATGATATAATTAATTCATTAGCTGGGCAACAAGAACCACTGTTGGCAATCGTGAAACTTTGTAAATGCCAATGGTACGGGCACCTGATGAGACATTCCTTGATGATAACAGATGTTCTTGAAGGTATGGTAGAGGAAGTAAGATGATGAGGTGGCCAGAAGAAGACATGGCTGGATAATATTAATATCATATAATAATATCATACTCCAATGACATTCATGTGTTTTTTTTCGGTATTTATATCAACATAAGAATGTTTCCAAAATAAAGTGTAATATGTCCACATTACTTCTTGCATGATTTTTTATGTGTACTGATATCAATTTTGTTAAGTTATTGATAAGTTTTGATAATGGGGGTCTGTGACGTCATTTTTCCTTATGTGTTTCATATATATTTTCCAATTTACTTGTTTTCGTAAAATAATAACTATTTTATTTACTTTGGTCTCATTTATTATGAAATCCAATCTGGCAAATGCTTCTAGCATCGTGTTTGCTAATTTATGCCATTTTGTAAGAAAAATTAGCCATATTTTCATTTGACTTTCATGTAAAGTTAAGTCTACTGTTTTTGATAGATGTCGAAATTCTTTCTAAATAATAAATTTTTGACGCACTATGCATATATATTATACATTATTGTGTTCGTAATTGGATTATCTACAGAAATTATACAGTTTGAGTGGAATTTATTGATTAAAAAATGCGGTACGGTCAAATATCATATCTTAAAATAATATTTATTTGCCATTTACATATTTTCTTTTCTCTAAAATAATTTTTATATATTAACAAAAAATATTTTTCAAAATGTTCTTGTGATAATTACATTCTCTGTCCATTTCTGTTTCGAAATATATATATTACATTATAATGTAAATATATTTAGAAGTAGTATTTCTTGTTTCCGTGATGCATGTGCACACACAAAAATCGAACAAAATTTAATTACGTTTAAACGCTAAAAATATTCCGGCCGGAATCAGTTAAAGAATGGACAGGGTGTGAAGTTTCCAAACTCATCAGGATTGTAGAGGATAGAGATAGAGATCAACTAATAAATTTGTCATTGCTTGAGATCACGTTTTATGAAGAACAATCCAATGTAGTAGTGCATGGATGACATTTGAGAATTCAATATTGAGTAGAGCAGAAGAATGAAGGCTCAGATGTAAAATGCAACAATCCAGGAATGATTTTTTCCCATTTTTATTCTGCAACAAACCAAAATTTTCATGAATTTAGCCATGAGAAGACATGTTCGGCTTGAGTCCAATAAATTCCCTCTGGTACAGGATTTGCTACCGACCATCTGTCAAGATGTGTAGCACCATATAGCCTTATTTATCACAAAACAAATACTTTTAAGCACTTTGTACCCGCCACAGTAAACATTTTTTTAAATTAATCTTTATTACATCGTTCACTCACATTCATGAGATGAAAACCTACACAAAAGACTCAGAAAGATAAAAATAACCTTACAAAAACCTAAAACACTTAATGCACATTTATTTGTAGTTTTAAAGTTCAAGAATCACTTCCTGTACATGTCATGGCTACTATTACAGCAAAGCTGCTTTTATTCCACTGTATATAAAAAGCCACCATGCACTCCTTAAGAAAACATGGGGTACCAAAAGAATAGTTCAATGCATGCCAATACTGAAATATATTTATTTTACTTTAGTAGATTTAAACAATCACTTTAATATACCCGGTAAGTATATCGTAAAAGATTCAAACTGGTGTCCAGGTCACTCCAATTTTGAAATCTGCCTCACATTGACACACAGTATTTGCTCACTTTGCCACCCATGTTTTGCCAGAGCCTGAAACAGGAGATAATAGCAACACTGTAACCTGTCATGCATGTTATAAGAGGTGGCTAAGATTTTTTTAAGGGGGAATGGGTGTGTGTGTGTGAAAAAGATTGGAGGGGTGTGACTGTCCCATCATGAGGGTCATAGTGTCCTAGAAAAGCTGAGTCAGATGTGTTAGGCTGAAAGTGTAGATATTGTATTTCAAGTATTTAAAAAATTAAGTCACTGCACTCTGGGCAGACCCATAGGTGCTCAGTCTCTTTGAGCAGATGGTGAAGAGAGCATATTACTGTCTATGTGCACTGATTTTTCTTGTGCCAAATTCAACTCCTCTTTTTCCCTTCTCTGCTTGATCCTAAATTATTTCAGTCTCTGCACTACTGATGTGTCCAGTGTTGTTTCATCCTTCAATACGAGATAAAGAATTATATTTTCATGATTACACCTTCATTTTTCTCCTCAACATTCCTATAGTCAACACTTAAATTTATCTTAATCAAAGCTAACAGAAGATTGACTTTGTTGTTTCCACCTTATGCTTCATCCCTTTCAATCATGAGTATCATGCTGCCAGCTGAAAGTATCACTCAGAGCACATAACTCCAGAGTATACGTTATAACCCAAGACACCTCCAAAACATGCACTTACAGTTAGAACACAGTCACCTTATTTTTTACTTAATGTCACAGCTGCTATTGGTCTTCTTATAGTCAATGTCATGTGGTGTTGCTATTGGTCTTCTTATAGTCAATGTCATGTGGTGTTGCTATTGGTCTTCTTATAGTCAATGTCATGTGGTGTTGCTATTGGTCTTCTTATAGTCAATGTCATGTGGTGTTGCTATTGGTCTTCTTATAGTCAATGTCATGTGGTGTTGGTCATCATGTTTATCTCAACCTTCTGTCTCATGTATGGACATTGATTGTTTATGCTGATATCCAAGCCCCAATATGCAACAATGCCAAGTTGTTCAGCATTAATTGTTTATGCTGATATCCAAGCCCCAATATGCAACAATGCCAAGTTGTTCAGCATCTTCTCTCTTGATCTTCACATACCCATCCTATTCTACAATCTGTCTTTTGTCATGATGTACTTCATTTTTTTTTCTCTTCTCACAATGTGTTCAAAGAATGTGGACTGTCTTCTTCTGATTCGAGTGAGCAGTTCTCTTTTTAAATTAGCTTCTTTCAATATAGTTAGGTGGGGCAAAGATCCACACTTTTTATACTTTATTGTATTCTGACTCCTAGACCTAACTACAAAACAACAAACTGTCATTATTGTATAGCTTATCTATCTATCTTACATTAGTGATAGTATTGAAAGCATGTCTTACATGTAGACAATAGAATGAGAGTTTATGAGCATAGGTAAATGCGGATTCTTGCCCCGTGTGATGAGGCAAAGATCCGCAGGCAAAAAGGGTGATATAAACCATTATATAATTGATGAAGATTGCCACTGCGACAGTTCTAGCAAACCAGTGTGTATATATGTGTGTCAAGAATAGATATGTATACTGGTAGTTTCATAACTTTAATCTGGAGGGAAAAAAATTAGGAAAACAATTGTTGGTAAGTTCCATTTTAAAGCTAGTAATATCTTTGTTAAGATGGATGATCATTGTAATTATATGTATATATATATATATATATATATATATATATATATATATATATATATATATATATATATATATAGGTCTCGACCAGCTTTAGATCAACGAACTTCCTCGTGACTTCTGCATTTTCTTCATAAATTTTTAATGTGGTCCATTGCCGTAATAACATGCATTTCTTTGCCCCAAATAACATTGTTTAAAACTATCATAAATTCTGATGAAAAAATTAAGTAGCCTGATAAGAAAATGTGCTTAATTGCTTAACAACGCAACATATATTTTAGTTTAACATTTAAAACATCACAATATTAATGGTAGCAGCAAGCATAGAGTGAGTAATTGAAAAAACAATTAGATGTAACATAGTGAAAAATTATTTTTATGCATTGTTGAAAATTGATTCGTCATTGACGTATCAAATTTCATTGTGTCAGAGATTGGAATCTTGGCATATGATTTAGTCACTTGTGGTATCGAAAAAGTCTACAGGTTAGAAATAGACCCAATGCAGTTGTTTTTTTTTTGCCCCATGGAGGTCTTAGCCTGACTACCCTATCATTATTATGGTAATACAAGAAAATATGTCCAACAGAATACAACAGGCAAATCCTGGAACAGGATAATGAAGTTTTGCTAATCACTATGAACACACATAATAACACACACAAATCAACATTTCAACCAAAAAGACTTTATCAAGAACACATTAATAAAAAAAAAAATAAGAGTAAGAGTGGCACTATTCACATGGCATGGCTAAATATAGATATAATTTGGAAGAGTTCAAACTAGAAGAACAGAGATGAAACAACACAAACATAAAATAGACAAAACAGACCCAAATATCGATAAAACAAAACAGAAAGATGCGAAACAACAAGATATCCATACAACTGGCATTGATTCCAATTTAAATTAATTAATGAGAATTAATGAGTTCACTCTAATTTTATTTTATTAGTTCAAAATATCTGCATGATCCATTGCTTTACCACTGGACACAGTAGCAGTGCAAGCCAATCAATCTACTCTCTCATTGCCCTGAACACCCACATGACCAGGCATGAAAATGAATGTAACACATTCCAACTTTGCTTTATTGACTGCCTCAAGTCACTGCTCTTGAAATGCAACTCATATTTGTATTTTTCTGGTCATTCTCATTGAGTTATGCAGACATGAATTGCTCACTGTGAAATCCTTAAAGCATTGTATACTGCTAAAAGGTGAAGTCTTCTGGGTATGAAAGACAGCTCCGGAAAAACAGCCCAATTACTCTTATGAAACAAGAGCATCATCGAGGGTAATTCCTGGAGACTAAAGCAGTTAAAGCGTGTAAATACCCGGTATATCTTTGTTAACCTAAGTAAGAGAAAAATAGTTTTTAGAAATTATATAAACCAGTTCTGATGTATGGAGGTGAATTATGGACAATCAGTAGAATAGTACTAAACAACATGTTTCGTCAACAAAAATAAGAAAAAATTGACTTATATCGGACATGTACTTTGAATGAATTAAAAACAGACTGCCACTACATGCATTAAAACTGGTTCCAGATAGCAAAATAAAAAGAGGAAAACCATAAAAGATTCTTCACAGAAGAACCATCAAAGAGGGTATGACTGTGCTTCAACAACATACAAGAATTACACACAGCAGCATCACATTACTTGAACTTAAGATCTTAAGTTCTTAAGAGCACTGGTTTCTGCCGTCTGCACTGTATTTGGTATAGAAGGAACATAGAAAGTAGAGATGTGGTTATATAGAACAATACTGAGAACACCATGGAGCTAATGAAGATACATTAGTCTATTGTCTATCCCCAGGTGAATGATTGTTGATTGCATTCACACTTGCCGTTAAGCGTAGGGGTGGTATCTTAAGCTGTCGTTTCAAGGCCAGATGTGACGCCGAGGTTGCATTTAGTTCATGTTTGTTCAAGGTTATCTTAATGTTTTCTATCCACCATTTTCTTGGTCTACCTTTTGATTTACACCCGGATATTCTTGTATTTTATGCGCTTATTGGTATTTGGTTTGGCTTCATTCTCATAAGGTGACCGAACCATTTTACTTGCTGTCTCTCAATATGTTTGATACATGATATTATACCAACTCTTTTCCTAATTTCTTCATTTCTTATTTTATCTAGTTTGGTAACCATTGCAGCTTTCCTCAGACACTTCATTTCACATGTGACGATTTTTCTTTGCTGCGAAGCTGTTAAAGACCATGTTTGACATTGGTAGCACAGAGTTGGTATAAAAATTGTAGATATTATTTGTTTTTTAATTTCCATCTTGATCTTTGGATGAAGAAGTAATGGTGAAAGTTGGTAAGTCACTGTGTTTGCTTTCTGGCACCTTGTTTCTATTTCTCTGTCTAGTCTTCCATCTTCGGAAAAAATGCTGCCTAGATATTTAAGTTCTTTGGCTTGTTTCACTTTGGTGTTATCTATTGTTATATTCATTGGTGTTGAAGACTTGCTAATTTTCATAACTTATGTTTTTTGTACATTAATTTTCATGTTGTACTTCTGACATGCTAACAGCAATGCATTGCTGTGCTTTTGTAAAGTTTCCTCTTCTTTGTATATTAAACTTTGATCATCGGCAAATAATAGTTCATTGATTTCAATATTAAGTTCTTCATCAGGTTTATTTGCAATGTTTTCCTCTTTGTTGATATGAGCTTCTTTTATTATTCTGTCCATGTATATGTTGAAAGGTAGGGGTGAAAGTACGCATTCTTGTCTTACTCCAGATCTTGTTTCAAAAGGTTCAGTCATTTCATCTGTTGTTCTTACTGAGCTTTAGCATTTTTGATATATCGCTTTTATATTATCTAACAGTTGTCCTCTGATGTTATACATTTCTAAGGTTTCCCATAGAATGTTTCTATCTACTCTGTCGAATTCCTTTTCCTGGTCTACAAATACTGTGTTTACATCTTGATTGTATTCGATTGCTTTTTCACTCAGTTGTCTCAGTGTGAAAAGTGCGTCTGTACAGCTTGCTCCCCTTCTGAAGCCAAACTGAGAGGGGCTCAACTGTGGTTCTGCAATTCTTTGTTCTATTAATGTTTGTGTAGATTTTACCTGTGTGACTTAACAAGGAGATGCCTCTATATGACTCACACTCTCTCTTATTACCTTTGTTTTTCCATAGTGGTACAATTACTGATTTTTGTGCGTCCTCTATGGGACACTGTATGAACTACAAAAGACAGTGTGTTTTATTAAGGAGACAGAATTACAGATATAGACATGTTTCAAGTGAACGAAAGAAGAAGAAGAACTGATTTTTGTCTGTCATCTGGTACTTTTCTTTCTGACCAGGCTATTAGATACATTATTATCAACATTAATATTAAAAAACAATATTATTTTAAATAAAAGCATATCTACAACAGCAGTGTACACACACTAGCTACTATGTCATGAGTTCATTTTGTAACTAAACAATATAAACAGATAAAATATTTGAACTTTTAGGCTGAAGGCTACAAATTATGGGTAGATTGGGATCACACAAGAGGGTCTACACTACAAGCAATGGCACAAGCAGTGGAGAGCTCAGCTGTGGTGCTCATTTGTATGTCTGAGAAGTATAAACAAAGTCCTAACTGCCAGACTGGTAAGTCTTGTGTGCAGAGAATTTTGTGATTTATTTCTGAGAATTGTGTGATTGATTTCTGAGAATTGTGGAATAAAATAAAATGAGTTTAGTGAAAACATGATTTTACCCATATATGCTCGCTGCCTAGTCATTTGGTGACCAGAAGCAGTCTGTCTATTGTTGCCTTCAGCACATACTTCGTGGAGATGGTTCCATTCGTCAATCATCCATAGTTGTCAACTAGTACGGATTCTGTGCATTCATATGGATTTCGGCCCCCCCCCTCACAAAATGTGCTTTTTTGGGTGTTTTTTTTTTTACAAAAAATGTCATTTGGTTGTTATATATTCAGTAATTACTACTAATGCAGACAATTTGTTCCTATTGATGGACAAAAAATGACATATTTGTGGGGTTTTTGGGGAGTTTTTGTTTTGGGTGCAAAATACTGACATTTTTATTGAAATACAAAAATAAATTGTTCAAAATATGTTATTTCTTATTTGTTTGGTTAACCAAAGGTTTTTTGCATGCCATAAATGATTAGTTAGCTCAAACCCTGATCACATGGTTAACAGACAAGTGAATTATATACTATATTACAGAGGCTCTCAAAATAAAGCTAAGATGATACTCACATATACATTATGTCTGCCAGTCAGCAGGGATCCCTGCACATTCAAAAATCTGTTCATATAAGCCTAATCATCATGTTAGCGGAGGTAGCATGGATTCTTGCACATACAAAAAAGCTGTTTCATATAAATCATCAAGTCTGGCAGAGACAGCATGGATCCTTGCACAAACAAAAAAACTGTTCATTAAATAACCCAAATATCGGAGGATGTCCGACAAAAAGGAAGTGCTGCAGTAACCATACAAATAGAGATAAATGCAAATAAAGTAAATAGTTTACTAGAAAACTATCAATATAAAATAATAAAATATAGAAAATAATAATTAAAAAAAGAACAAATACAAATATATTCGTTATGGTTTTTTGTTCTTAACTGTTTTTGTTGTCTTGATAAAGGTCACAATTGGACCGACACGTTGACAATTGTATTTGTTCTTTTTTTAATTGTTATTTTCGATATTTTATTATTTTATATTGATAGTTTTCTAGTAACCTATTTACTTTATTTGCATTTACCAAAAAAACTGTTCATATAATCATCAAGTCTGGCAGAGATAGCATGGATTCCTGCACATAAAAAAAGCTGTTTCATATAATCATCAAGTCTGGCAGAGACTGCATGGATCTCAGCAAATAAATGATCACATAAGTCTGTCAGTCAGATTGACTAACCAACCAGACTGACTAATTAACTATTCTCTAAGAACACTGTTTTATGGGATCCTGTGTTATTTTCTTTCTTGTTGTTATTTTCCATGTTGTTGATGCAGGTGTCTTGTTAATTATATGGCTAAATTTAGCTCATACTTAACATTTCTTTTTGTAACTGCCAACAGAGGCAGAGTATACATTTCAGCTGAGGAAAGACTACATCCCACTCATGATGCAGTCTAGATATTGGCCTGATGGCTGGCTGGGTGCGATATTGGGTGCAAAACTTTTCTTTGATTTCAGTGGCAAATATCCGTATGAGAAACCATTACAGGTATGTGGCAATAGCTGATTCTGATAGTTTATGATGATAATATTCCAACAAATTGGTTACATCTGGAAAACAAAAATCAATAGAAGTCAGAAATAAAAATATATTGAAAATATATATGACTGGCTTAGATTCATTCAACATAAGATAGGTATTAATTTCTTTGGTAGTTGAGAAGTGAGAGTTGCAATGGTTTGTACATATATATACACAATCATAAATTTAGAGTATGCATATACATGTAGTATACACACTGTGCACTTGTGGAACAGATGAACAGGCCTCTGAATATATTCTGCAGAACTGCCCCCAGAATAAAAAATGTAGAGATAGCCTAATGTTGCAACCTTGCAAGTAAAGATATATGGAACCAAAGAGAAGCTTCAGACAATGGTGGTGTTCATCCAAAAGACCTGTCTGATGGTGTAGACATCAAGTCTTGAACAAAATAAAGAAAGTTGATAGCATAGACCTTTACTATTCAGGATGCAATAATCAACCCATCATTTTTGTGGCTACAGGGGTTTACTAGACATTATAAATATTTCATTAGGTTGCCATTGTTTTATGAATGGTCTGAATGCAAATTTGACTGCAGCAAGGTTTGGGCCTGGTACCTTGTTCTAATGAGACATACTCTGTATTTCTCTGTCACATAGCTGGACATAGCCTCAAGGAAGTTTGACTTTTTGTCACTATTGTTTCTTATGTCAGTCAATGGAATTTTACTTTTAGCCCCAGATAAGTAGCATGAACAAATCACTCGTAGCTCCTAGCAATTGAAGCAACAGCAACTGATGTAATTACTGTTCACAGGGAAGTTGAAGACTAATAACTAACTTCTAGTTTTGAAGTTATAGATCATTTGGTCTAAACTAACTTCTGACCTGTCAAGCTGGAGGCAACTAAATAACTTCTGACAGTGAAGTTACAGACAAATAGCTAACTTTTGGTTCTGAAGTTGAAGACAAATAGCAAACTTCTGACAGTGAAATTATATACAAATAACTAACTTCTGACAGTGAAGTTATATACAAATAACTAACTTCTGACAGTGAAGTTATAGACAAACGACTAGTTTCTGACAGTGAAGTTATAGACAAATAACTAATAAATAGGATTACCTTTTCTATTCGTTGTAAAATTGAAAATAGTAATGAACACTTGACAGTAAACTTTGAAGTAATAGCCAATGGATGACAGCTATGTTGATGAAAATAACTGACTGCTGGAAGTAGGATGCCCTCAGCTGGTTCGACCACAGAAATTTTTTTTGGTGCAAACCATGTGATGTGTAAATTATAATCTTTGTCACAAGATCTGTGGACGAGTGACTTTGCCACTACACTAGCAGGTCTCCCTGAGTATTGATAGTGAAGTTGAAGGTATAATCCAACAATTTATGTTGGCTGTTGCAATATTGACGGTTCTGATAAATCTGAAAATATCAACCATTCTCACTTTCCTCCAGGGTTTGCTCAAGGAGTTGAGAGGAAGAGGCAAGCCAGCTCACCCAACAGGACAAAATCACAACCCAAACCTTGGTCAGTTAATCTATTATTTATTCTGACCATTTGCCATCATGTTAACTATTCAAACACCTCACCCACATATACTGCAAAATTTACAATTGTGGTAATTGAGAACAAAACTACAGAAACTCCTACTACTCTCAAAGTAAAAGCAATTTATCACCCAGACAACTAATACCTCAGTTTACTGTAGATTCATGTCTTCACAGATGGATCATCAGAGAATGCAATAAAGAGAAGATGAGCTGGGATACAAACATCTATACCAAACACCCTAAAAATAGAACTCTCAATCGCTACTAGAAAATTATCAACAAACTACATGGCAGTTGATATGGCAGCTACAAGCAATCTTAGAAGCAAGGTGACATGGCAGCAGTTCCCAGGTTTTTAATCATTTCATTGGACACTCCATCAACTCCTGGGGACATTTTCAATTTGGATATTGCATACTCCAGTTCTTTCATTGTGATTGGTGCCTCCATGACTTTAGGTATAAGTTCGCCTTGTTCAATGTTTTGCTGGTTCTCTCGAACCTCCTGTTGTTTGTCTGGGCTAACTTTGACATTATTGTCTTCTGCAAAGGAATCTACAAAGTAATCTGCTGCATGTTTACCTATTATAATGTTTCCATCTTTATAACGTGTGACCCTTGTATTTCTCCCTGTACTTTCATTATTTAGTTGCTTTACAAGTTTCCATAATTTCCTAGTATTTCTTTCTAGGTTCAATGACTCTGTTTTTTCTTTCCAGCTGCTCCGTCTGGCTTGTAACTTGGCTCTTTGAAATTTAGCCTTTGTTTGCTGATATTTGTTGTGGTGTTCTCGGCTGATCTGTTATCTGCCTGCTGTCTAGATGTTTCCATCTTGTGTTGCAGCTTTTCCAGTTCATCATTCCAGTAGGGTTTGTAGTTTTTGAGTGCCTCCCTGGGTATGGTTTTACTAGCAGCATGTAGTATACATCTATTAAATTCACTCACTGCTCTATTGATGTCTTTGTCCAAGTTCATGTCCTTAGCTAGAACACTGGTTAAATGCTGTTACATTTTCCAGTCTGCCCTCTTATAGTTCCACCTAGTAAGCGTGCTGCTGTCCTTGGTAAATTCATTGTGGATTTCCAGAAATACTGGTCTGTGGTCACTACCCCCAAACTGCTTTCCAATGACACGTGTGATGTTCCAGGCCTGGTGAGTGGAATGCCAGGTCTGGTGTAGAGGTGGTGTGCCATGCTCTCGGGTAGAGGGTGGTGAGTCTGCTGGCTGGTTAATAAGTATGAGATTATTTTCATCCTGCCAGCTCTCAAGTTCCTCACATATGTTGTCCATTTGATCGTAGCCCCAGCTCTGAGAGTGGCTGATGAAGTCATCACACACCATAAGTCTCTCTTTGTCTGGAATTGTGTCTAGTGCCAATGGTCTATCATTTGGGCAGTAGTAGTTCAGGAGATGGAATTCTTCACTGTCTGTTTTTAGGTGGAGCATCTGGTACTCTGCCCCCTCCATATATACTTCCAGCTAACATGCGCTGATATTGTTTTTTAACAAGTGTCAGCTCCATCGAGACCAGCACCGTGCAGAGGTGATGGGGCTTAGTTCAGCCATCAGGGGCTGGAAACTAAGACTGGTCGGGCAGTCCCACTCGAGCAGGACCATAGTCCTGCCCTAGTAAGCAGAGTGCTGAAGACGGAGGCATCCAGCCAAAAGGCGCACAGATAATCAGGATGCCACGCACAAAACACAATGGAAACATGTCTACATCTATAAATAGTTATGGTGCCTGCCCTGTGGCGGACGTTCAGGCAGGGACGGTGCCGGGCCCTATACCTCGAAAGGGCCCAACCTCAGTTACTGGAAGTCCTTCTCAATTGCCCCGAGGAGCCAGGAGGCAAGGGAATAGAGCTACTGGCCAAACAAACAAACGACCAATAAAAATAATGCACTGGAATGCTGAGGGTGTCAACAGTAAAAGAGATGGATACAGCAAAAAATTGGAACTTGAAAATGTCCTCAGTGAAGAACAAGTTAACATATGCTGTATCCAAGAAACACACCTCAGCAGTGACATAGCCTTCAAAATCAGAGGCTACCAGTGCTACCGATCTGACCGAAAGGACAGGCGAAAGGGTGGAATTCTGACACTTGTTAAAAACAATATCAGCGCATGTCAGCTTGAAGTATATATGGAAGGGGCAGAATACCAGATGCTCCACCTAAAAACAGACAGTGCAGAATTCCATCTCCTGAACTACTACTGCCCAAATGATAAACCATTGGCACTAGACACAATTCCAGACAAAGAGAGACTTATGGTGTGTGGTGACTTCAACAGCCACTCTCAGAGCTGGGGCTACGATCATATCGACAAGAGAGGTGAGGAACTTGAGAGCTGGCAGGATGAAAATAATCTCATCCTTATTAACCAGCCAGCAGACTCGCCAACCTTCTACTCGAGAGCATGGCACACCACCTCTACACCAGACCTAGCATTCCACTCACCAGGCTTGGAATGGAACATCACACGTGTTGTTGGAAAGCAGCTTGGAGGTAGTGACCACAGACCAGTATTTCTGGAAATCCACAATGAATTTACCCCGGACAGCAGCACGCTCACTAGGTGGAACTATAAAAGGGCAGACTGGAAAATGTACCAGCATTTAACCAGTGTTCTAGCTAAGGACATGAACTTGGACAAAGACATCAATAGAGCAGTGAGTGAATTTAATAGATGTATACTACATGCTGCTAGTAAAACCATACCCAGGGGGGCACGCAAAAACTACAAACCCTACTGGAATGATGAACTGGAAAAGCTGCAAAATGAGATGGAAACATCTAGACAGCAGGCTGAGAACAGACCTAGCCAAGAACATCACAACAAATATCAGCAAACAAAGGCTAAATTTCAAATAGCCAAGTTACAAGCCAGACGGAGCAGCTGGAAAGAAAAAACAGAGTCGCTGAACCTAGAAAGAGATACTAGGAAATTATGGAAACTTGTAAAACAACTAAATGATGAAGGTACAGGGAGAAATACCAGGATCACACTTTATAAAGATAGAAACATTTTAACAGGTAAACATGCAGCTGATTACTTTGCAGATTCCTTTGCAGAAGACAATAACGTCAAAGTCAGCCCAGACAAACAACATGAGGTTCGAGAGAACCAGCAAAACATTGGACAAGGTGAACCTATACCTGAAATCATGGAGGCACCAATCACAATGAGAGAACTGGAGCATGCAATATCCAAATTGAAAATGAAAAAGTCCCCTGGAGCTGATGGAGTGTCCAATGAAATGATTAGAAACCTGGGAAGTGCAGCAAGAGCAAAGCTACTGCAGATCTTTAACACAAGCTGGTCCACAGGTAATGTACCACAGGCTTGGAGAGAAGCAATAATGATACCACTCCTCAAATCAGGAAAAGATGGCAACACAGTCTCCAACTACAGGCCCATCAGCCTCACAAGCTGTCTATGTAAAACAATGGAACGCATTATCAATCTTAGGATGCAGTGGTACCTTGAAAGTGAAAACCTTCTGGTATCACAGCAAGCAGGTTTCAGACAGTGCTACTCTACTGAAGATCAGGCAACCTACCTCTCCCAAGAGATTGAGGATGCCTTCCAAGAAAAGAAACTTGTACTAGCAGCATGGATAGACCTCAGGAAAGCATTTGATAAGGTCTGGAAAGAAGGGCTCCTAAAGAAATTGCGAAATTGCAGGGTTAGCTCAAGAATGTACAAATGGGTAAAAGCATACCTGCATAATAGAAGAGCCAGGGTACAATTAGATGGTCGCAAGAGCAAGAAAGTTCTACTGCGTCATGGAGTCCCCCAGGGAGGAGTCCTGTCACCCACACTTTTCTTGGTTTACATCAATGACCTAGTTGCTGAACTACCACACGGGATCAAAGTGGCAATGTATGCTGACGACCTGGTGATCTGGTGCACGGAAGAACATGCAACAGTGGCCACTAAACAAATACAAAGAGCTATCGATGCCCTAACCTT
Source organism: Meghimatium bilineatum (assembly GCA_034231615.1). Taxonomy (NCBI): domain Eukaryota; kingdom Metazoa; phylum Mollusca; class Gastropoda; order Stylommatophora; family Philomycidae; genus Meghimatium; species Meghimatium bilineatum. Next base: position 9,325,839 of record CM067318.1, read on the forward strand.
ATGGGCTAATAGATGGTGCGTCAGCATTAACACAGATAAGTGCAGCACTACACTCTTTACCCTCTCACCAAAACAAAAAGCTGGTCATATCAAGATAGATGGAGAGCTCTTGAAAGAAGACAAACAACCCACATACCTCGGAGTTACTTTTGATGATAAGCTGACATGGAAGCAGCACATAAACAAAGCAACAACAAAAGCCAGGAGGAAGCTAGCTATCCTGAGAAAACTAAGTGGAACCACATGGGGAGCCAGTGGAATTATACTCAGTAAAGTTTACCAGCAAGGCATAAGACCACACCTGGAATACGGTTCAGCTGCGTGGTGTCCTGCATCAAACACCACATTACAAGATCTAGATAAAGTGCAAAACCAGGCACTTAGAATAATGTTGGGAGCAATGAAATCAACACCCATAGCAGAGATGCAGAAAATGGGAAGAATGCAAACACTTGGCGAACGCAGAGACACAAAAGTACTAATTCAAGCAGAAAAGTTTCAGTGTATGCCAAGTCATCCAATGAAGGAAAGATTCCAAAATCTAGCAATGGGACGACTGAAAAGGAGCAGCTTTATTCATCAAGCTAAACGACTCCGTAGACAACTTACAGACCTGCCTGAAGTTGACAGCCCCTTAAGGTCTGTACCAGAGCAAACCCCGTGGAGTGAAAGCCATGGAATGCCAATATACATTCAGACCCATGTGAAAGGAATACTAAGCGAGGACGAACAGAACAGTGTGCAGCGAATGACAGTCACCCTCAGTTTCCTGGATGAGGAATATCCACAGGATATATGGGTCAGAGTGTACACAGATGGGTCAGCACAGAATGCTGTGAGGAATGGAGGTGCAGGTGTATATATAGAATATCCACACAAGCCTAGAGATACAATCAGAACACCGACAGGAAAATTCTGCAATAATTATGATGCAGAAATCCAGGCAATTAGTGTGGCAGCTAAAAAACTGCTGAACTCCAACTCTGACCTACAGCCTGTGGTATTCCTGACAGATGCAAGGTCAGTGCTTCAAGCTCTCCAGTCTGGAAAACTAACAGACTTAAAAAAACTACTTAGCGAATTGTCTTACCAGTATAGGGTAACCATGCAGTGGATACCCTCTCACTGTGGAATACCAGGAAATGAAAAAGCAGACCAACTGGCTAAGGAAGGTGCTGCCGAAGACCAACCAGATATACCAATCACCTACCATCAGAAAAAACAGATGATAAAGTCAATAAGAAAGCCACAAACACCAACACAAGATGACTATCACAATATGAACAGATCAGAACAAGTTATAATTCTACGTCTCAGAACAGGACACAACCGACTCCGCAGTCACATGTATACAAAGTTCAAGATTGGCAACACGGCCATGTGTACATGTGGACAGGCAGCACAGAGTGCCAAACATATACTTCAAGAGTGTTCTGAGCATGAAACGCTGAGGCAGACATATTGGCCAGAGGAAACAACACTGGAATCAAAGCTCTATGGGACACTGTATGAACTACAAAAGACAGTGAGTTTTATTAAGGAGACAGAATTACAGATATAGACATGTTTCAAGTGAACGAAAGAAGAAGAAGAAGTGTCAGAATTCCACCATTTTGCCTGTCTTTTCGATCTGACCGGTAGCACTGGTAGCCTCTGATTTTAAAGGCTATATCACTGCTGAGGTGTGTTTCCTGGATACAGCACACATTAACTTGTTCTTCACTTAGAATATTTTCAAGTTCCAATTTTTTACTGTATCCATCTCTTTTGCTGTTGACACCCTGAGCATTCCAGTGCATTATTTTTATTGGTCATTGGTTTGTTTGGCCAGTAGTTCTATTCCCTTGCCTCTTGACTCCTCTGCACAATTGAGAAGGACTTCCAGTAACTAAGGTTGGGCCCTTTCGAGGTATAGGACCTAGCACAATACCTGCCTGAACATCCGCCACAGGGCAGGCACCATAACTATTAATAGATACAGACATGTTCCCATTGTGTTTTGTGTGTGGCATCCTGATTATTTGTGCGCCTTTTGGCTGATTGCCTCCGTCTTCAGCACCCTGCATTCTTGGGCAGGACTATGGTCCTGCTCGAAAGGGACTGCCCGACCAATCTTAGAATCCAGCCCCTGTTGACTGAACTAAGCTCTATCACCAGTTCACGGAGCTGGCCTTGATGGGATAACTGTCTACTAGCAACACAGTGGTGCTGCAGTGGATCACTGTACAATGCATGATTGCAGGGAATGAGGCAGCGGACAGACTGGCAAAATCAGGTGGAAAAAAAAATAATTAAATCCTGCAATATCACTGACTGAAGCAAAAATGAATTTAATTTAATACAAACATACATAGAGTCAGAGAACAGGCAGAAACTTTCCACAGGATCCCATTCTAAAGCTGGTCATAGTAAGCTATCATTTTTACTCTCTACACAGGACACTGTAGACTACAAGCCCATCTCTACAAAATAAAGATTGTCCAAATTGTCCATATCATAAGGGTCTCCAGACTCCAAAACATATTCTGCAGACATTTTTTGGTGACTTCAGGTCTAAAACATGGCCCCAGTAGACAGATCTGGCTGTTAGAAAGACTATATAAATGATGACAGACAAGGTCAAATTGTCCAGTTTTTGTTGAAAGCGAAATTATATTTTTCTAAATGTTAGACTAGCTTTAGTTATCAATTTTACTACCATATGGAAAAGTGGGTGATGCCAGCTATAAATCAAAAACCCAATATTTTAGAAAGTTAAGCATATATTGTGAGTCAATGTCCTTGATCATTAAGCAAAAACTGACAAAAGATAGCTGAGATGACCATTCGAGTGTTTCACTGTAGAATTTTTGTTTTCATGGACAGGAAATTGTTTTTTTAGATTGATACTCAGAACCAGAATAACCAACAAATATAAGGTTGGTATATAACATATCCTTGTTAATTCCCAGAAAAAAACACTGTGTGTATTTAACCTACTAGGCTGACAGGTATGAATAGAGAATACTACACTCTGGAAATAATATCTTACCTGGGGAATATTGCTACATTTATTATTGCATAACATATTATTTTGCCAAACATGGTCTTTAACAGCTTTGCAACAAAGAAAAATATGTCATATCACATATGAAATGAAGTGTCTGAGAAAAGCTGCAATGGTTACCAAACTAGATAAAATAAGAAATGAAGAAATTAGGAAAAGAGTTGGTATAATATCATGTATCAAACATATTGAGAGACAGCAAGTAAAATGGTTCTGTCACCTTATGAGAATGAAGCCAAACCAATAAGAGCATATAATACAAGAATATCCGGGTGTAAGGCCAAAGGTAGACCAAGAAAACAGTGGATAGAAAACATCAAGATAGCCTTGAACAAACATGGACTAAATGCAACCTCGTGACACATCTGGCCTTGGAACGACAGCTTAAGCTCCCACCCTTACGCTTAACGGCAAGTGTGAATGCAATCAACAATCATTCACCTGGGGATAGACAATAGACAATTATTTTGTATCTATCATTTTTTAAAATATCTTAAGTGATTCACCTGAGAATGTTCATTTCCTAGTCAGATCTAAACTCCTTTATTATGACAGAAGAAAGCAGTGCTTTTGGCATAACTGCAAGTAGAATGACTCAGCTGTAAATAACACTGGAATCAAAGCTCTATGGGACACTGTATGAACTACAAAAGACAGTGAGTTTTATTAAGGAGACAGAATTACAGATATAGACATGTTTCAAGTGAACGGAAGAAGAAGAAGAAAGAAGCTGTAAATATGTTCTCCTCAAGGAAGGAATGGGGAAATGTTTTACCTTTTTAAAAAAACGGTTAATTGTGCATTTTTGTGAGTCAGATCTTCTGTTTGATGTTAAATTTTATTACCCTTTTGCCTTTTTCTGAAAAATCACTAGTGGGAGAGAAGGTTTTTTTGGCCATGTTTCTAGTACTAAAAGATATGTTCAATAGTTGCAAATAGAGAGGGAGGTTGAAATCCCCAACCCCCTTATCTACAGACCTGTATACTCATGTATGCCCTATCCTTTCTTAGTGACTCAATGAGCATGTTAAGAAATATTAAGTAGTGACTCAATGAGCATGTTAAGAAATATTAATTGACTCAATGAGCATGTTAAGAAATATTAAGTGACTCAATGAGCATGTTAAGAAATATTAAGTAGTGACTCAATGAGCATGTTAAGAAATATTAAGTGACTCAATGAGCATGATAAGAAATATTAAGTGACTCAATGAGCATGTTAAGAAATATTAAGTAGTGACTCAATGAGCATGTTAAGAAATATTAAGTGACTCAATGAGCATGTTAAGAAATATTAAGTGACTCAATGAGCATGATAAGAAATATTAAGTGACTCAATGAGCATGCTAAGAAATATTAAGTGACTCAATGAGCATGTTAAGAAATATTAAGTGACTCAATGAGCATGTTAAGAAATATTAAGTGACTCAATGAGCATGTTAAGAAATATTAAGTAGTGACTCAATGAGCATGTTAAGAAATATTAAGTGACTCAATGAGCATGCTAAGAAATATTAAGTGACTCAATGAGCATGTTAAGAAATATTAAGTAGTAACTCAATGAGCATGTTAAGAAATATTAAGTAGTGACTCAATGAGCATGTTAAGAAATATTAAGTAGTGACTCAATGAGCATGTTAAGAAATATTAAGTAGTGACTCAATGAGCATGTTAAGAAATATTAAGTAGTGACTCAATGAGCATGTTAAGAAATATTATGTGACTCAATGAGCATGTTAAGAAATATTGACTCAATGAGCATGATAAGAAATATTAAGTGACTCAATGAGCATGCTAAGAAATATTAAGTGACTCAATGAGCATGCTAAGAAATATTAAGTGACTCAATGAGCATGTTAAGAAATATTAAGTGACTCAATGAGCATGCTAAGAAATATTAAGTGACTCAATGAGCATGATAAGAAATATTAAGTGACTCAATGAGCATGCTAAGAAATATTAAGTAGTGACTCAATGAGCATGCTAAGAAATATTAAGTGACTCAATGAGCATGCTAAGAAATATTAAGTGACTCAATGAGCATGCTAAGAAATATTAAGTAGTGACTCAATGAGCATGATAAGAAATATTAAGTAGTGACTCAATGAGCATGCTAAGAAATATTAAGTAGTGACTCAATGAGCATGCTAAGAAATATTAAGTAGTGACTCAATGAGCATGCTAAGAAATATTAAGTAGTGACTCTACTCAATGAGCATGCACATTGAGGTACTTAATATTTCTTAGCATGCTCATTGAGTCACTACTTAATATTTCTTAGCATGCTAAGAAATATTAAGTGACTCAATGAGCATGCTAAGAAATATTAAGTGACTCAATGAGCATGCTAAGAAATATTAAGTGACTCAATGAGCATGCTAAGAAATATTAAGTGACTCAATGAGCATGCTAAGAAATATTAAGTGACTCAATGAGCATGCTAAGAAATATTAAGTGACTCAATGAGCATGCTAAGAAATATTAAGTGACTCAATGAGCATGCTAAGAAATATTAAGTGACTCAATGAGCATGCTAAGAAATATTAGGAAATGACGGCACACAGGCAGTGGTTGAAGTTAGTGAAGACTTCCATTAATGCTAAGCACTTAGTTAGGGTGTCCTAGTTTGTTTATTATTATATTTTTTTTATTCAATATTTCTGCTTGTTGTATTTTATTTCTTGATAAAGTTCACATTGGTGGCCGCAACATAGGAGGTATTCCTGTTATATTTTTTATCTTTTATCATAGGTTTTTAAATGGTATTTTTATTGATGCAGCAATCTAGCTCTACTTAACTTTTAATAGATGTTTTTGTGAAACCATTGAGTCTTGTTATATGTGTAGAATTAGCATACTTTGTGCTTTGCTTTTTTCTGATTTAGTAGGCCTATATATTATATAGATAATAGTATATTATAGTGTTATATAATATTATAGTATAGAGATTTACTGTAGTCTTCTCTGTTATCAATTCTAGAACCCACTTTTGTTTGTCTCCTACAGATGAAGATTTTGCCTTTCATGATATGACACAAGCAGTAACTACAGCAGCCAACAGTTCATCTGTAATTGGCAGTTCTCCATCAACTCCTTATAGCAACAGCAATGCTGCAGCAGTAGCTTCCATGAGTAATGAGAATGTGGAAAGTTGGCTAGTTTCCAAAGGGCTACAAAGGTGAACAGTTTTGACTTTGTGGAAGGTGTAGATAAATATTGTTGATGATAGTTGCAACAGCAGTCATGGAAGTAATAATAGCAATATTTTAACTATGGGTAGATCACTAAGTTCTAACATGAAAAGCCTTGTGTTGACAAACTTTTTCCTTTTTTTAACAGTTGTACTTGTGACAACTTCAACCATTTTGGTCAGGTAAATTTTAAATGTATAGCTATGAGGGTGCTTAAAAAACCTCAAAAGTATTATCAAAATTAAAATGACCATTACATTGTTTTGTAACCTATCAATATTGTTCTAAATGGCATCAGACACTCCAATCATGAATAGCCTGTCACATAACTGATATTTAAACTTCCTACTCCAGTCTCATATAGTTGCTGCGTGGACATGCATCACCATACTAAATTAGCATTGATAAAAGCAAGATATTGTGACTAGTGAAGCCAAGCAAGATCCTACGAATAGCCATTTGGTCACAAATTTGAAGAAACTAAATCAATCAATCAAGGTCCATGCCAAGTGGTGTAGGCGATCATGCTTCTCCACAATTCTCTGTCTCTTGTGTTGTTAATAAGTTCAGTTCATTCAGGTAGTTCAATTATAATTAATAATTTCCTAAAGTGGATTTAGCTAATGGTCATCATGACTTGTGATGGACAAACAACAATTGTAAAAGTCCTGATTTGGCAAATCTATTGGAATTTGTACCACTGTGAAACATCTGTGAGAGATATTGATTCCAGAGATTTCATGTCTTTTGCATCCTAACTTAACTATTATTACTCCCCAGGTTAACAACAGTTTTCTCACAAATTGATGGACAGCTTAAGAAAATGAGAGAAACGGTGAGCAACATTGGATTTCTTCTGCTTTCAAATATACATAAATATAAATTTCTATATAGGTTAGATAAAGATGTTGATGTATATACAGATGGATCCGTAAGAAATCTAGTCAAAATGAAACAATGCATGCAAGACAACTATTTCTAGTATAAACAAAGAAATAAAGGCTGAGTTACTCCAGCAAAACTAACTGAATATTAATAATAATAATAATAATACTCATAGTATCACAGGGTAATACGTTGTAGATCATCAGATTAGATCATATTGTGACAAAAATATAAATATTATCTGTTTCTGATCTTATTAAGTAACCCCGATCTCGCAGTTGACTCTTTCAGCTCATTAGAACACAAAAAGACATGATTAATATTATACTGATACTCCAATTGTAGCATTTTAATGAGCAAAATTTTACTCAAGAGGTTCCTGTCTCCTCTCCAAAATCCCTTATCACCAAACAAAAATAACAACTGACATCCCGCATCATTTTACAGAAAGTCAACAATTTATCAACTCTCATTCCATTCTTCAAGGCACACAAAATTCTGTTAATGATTGGTTGATATGTGCTTCCAACTTGTATCGTCTCTCAAATTTTATGTCTAAACTTTGCAGGTGTTTACAGAGCAAACAGGCTAACAGACAGACATGTATTTTTGTCTGTCTGTGTTGCTGAAGATGATGTATTGTTTGTTTATTTCAATCTTAAGTAATTATGATCAATAGCTCTCATATATTTTTATGATATGAAAAGGGGGGGGGGGTATACAGGTTCCTCCAGAGATCTTTTCCATTCTTGGAAGACTCTAACTCTCATCATTATGCAATGAAATCTTTGAGAACTTGAAATCTTTGAGAACTTGAAATCTTTGAGAACTTGAAATCTTTGAGAACTTGAAATATTTGAGAACTTGAAATATTTGAGAAATCTTGTACTCAAGGGAGGTAAAAATCTAAATGTAATTGTAAATATGTGTGGTAGGATAGCTTGACTACATGTGCATGTCATCGATTAGGTGGCTGTGTTGTTGTACGATGGTTGGTCTGGTCAGACCTTCCACATACCAGGAAATAAGAAGATATAATGGTTTAGTCTTTTGGATTTGGACACAACAATTGATGATACAACTGAAAAAACATGAATAGAACCAGAGAATTTTTTTCATACCCAAAAACAACTTCCACTATGGGATTATGTGGTTTTGGGAAAAAAAAACACTGCATAATCAGAATGAATCTTCTGTACTTTGTAAAACTAAGTCTTTCACCTTTAAAATACCTTGGAGTGCTGTTTGACAGATTTTAGTGTTTTAATGAGCATCCAAAGTACACAATCCTCAAAGCTCAAAAGGAGTTGACAGCAATAGGGGTGGCTACTGTTATTTTTGTGAACAACAACTTTTTGCACTGTTATATCCAGGACTAGTTCTGTCTGTTATAGAGTATGTTAAGTAATTCTGACCCTTAGCTCAATGCAGATTGATAGACTTGACAGGATACAGAATGAAGCTATGCATATCATTCTTGGATGCCCCAGAGATACAGAAATAGAGGCAAGATTTTCCTCTTGCTGGATTATCCTACCATAGCCCCACTACAGCCCTTGAAGATTAGCATCTGTCATTCTTTTGTGCAGATATACTGTTATGTGGAGCGCATGGCCGTGTGGTTAAAATGTTGTTCTCAGACCCTTGAGGTCTGGGTTCAATCCACGATTGAGACAGGATTTTTCTTTTGGAGATACAATAAAAATTCTTCCTGTACATGATGCAATGTCTGCTATGGCAAAGTGGTCTTTATTTCTGCATCCCATAGAAAGCCTCCCTGCACTCCATCACAGGAAAACATGCAGTAGCAAAAGTATACTGTTATGTTTTGTCATTTTTCTGTTTGTTTCATTTGTCATTATCACTTGATGTTCTGCCAATTTTCTGTTTGGTTTTGGTTAATCTCTGTCGTTCTATTTCTTCATCATATATACTCTTCTGGACATACTGATTTATCTCATCTAGCCATTATTATTTGAACATTGACAGTGCAGTTTCTTACTCATTGTGTGTTACATTTTGTTATTGATAAATGCCTTTTGGTCAAAACATCATGTTTTGTGCTATTGTATATGGCAGTAGTGATTTGTTATGTTATGTTATGTTCCTCCAGGGCCATAGGCGGCGCATAGGGCAGAAACCATAGCCTTCCATTTCTGTCTTTGTGTTGCCAAGTCTTTCAATTGTTACGTGTTGTTTAGGTTCATTGATATGCCTTCTCTATTAATGGTTCTTCGTAGAGTTTCTCTAGGTCTCCCTCTTCTTCTTACTCCAGGTGGCACCCAATATAGTGATTGTTGGGGAATTCTTAGGCTGTTCATTCTGAGAACATGGCCGATGTAAGTCCAACGCCTTTGTCTAATGAAGGAAGATATATAGGTTTGTTTGCTTTCCTCTCTTATAGTAGTGTTAAATTTAAAGTCACTCCACTTAACGTTCAGAATGGTACGTAGGCATTTGTTTTCAAAGGAGTCGAGTCTTTTATCTGTGGCTTTTGTGGCTTTCCAACTTTCGCACCCATATGATAGAATAGGGATGATGTTGGAGTTAAACAACTTGAGTTTTGTGGTGTTTCTTAGTCTGTTTGACGTCCAGATGTTGCATAGTTTATTGAAAGCACCCGCTGCAAGGGCAATACGGTGTAAAATTTCTTTTGATGAGTCTCCATCCAATGCTAGATTGGTGCCTAAATATGTAAAATTGTTGACTTAATAATGGAACATTTTGAATTTCTATGTTGTCGTTGGATCTCGTAAAATCTAGTATATGAGTTTTTGATGTGTTGATTTTCAACCCTATCTGATTTGAGTAGTGTTGGAGATTGTCAAGCTTAGATTGAGCATCTGTGTGGTTTGCGCTCATAAGGGCCAGGTCATCTGCGTAGTCAAGATCTTCAAGAACAGTATTATTAATCCATTTTATTCCTGTCAGCTCATTTTCATTGCTCTTTCTCATGACCCAATCAATAGTGACGCAGAAAAGTAATGGGGACATGATGCATCCCTGTTTAACGCCCATAACAATTTGGAACCATTCTGACTTCTCAGTGTTTGTTTGAACACAGCAATGTGAGTTGGTGTAAAATGCCTTTATAACATTGATTATTTTAGTAGGAAAACCGTATTGCTGTAGAATATTCCATAACGTAGGCCGATGAAGACTATAAAATGCTTTTTCAAAGTCAACAAAGTTGATTATGAGCGGGGATTGAAATTCGAGTGATTCTTCAATGATGATGCGAAGAGAAAATATGTTGTCTGTGCAGGAGCGAGCTGATCTAAAGCCTGCTTGTTCTGAGTAGTTTATCAACAGCATTCTTTAATCTTTCCAATATGATGCTTAGGAAGACCTTGCCTATGACTGATAATAGGGTGATACCCCGCCAGTTGTTGCAGTCTGAGTGGTCGTCATTCTTGGGGAGTAGTGATTAGCAAAGCTTTATTATAATGTTCCCAAGTTTTGCCTGTTAGATTACAGTTTTGCTGCAGTTATATTTTACTGATCATATTTTGAGTGCAACTTGACTGATATTCTAATAGATGATAACCCAGTTGTATTGTAATTTTTATTCCACAGGTTCCAGAATATTTCCACAACAGCTTAGAGAGACAATTTGGGATGACCCTTATTGACATTTTACGATTTAATGCAGCATTAGATAGTTTACAGTAATCACATAAACAATTTTCTTGTCACTCCACCCCACGGATGCACTTTTATACACATCTTTCATCAGGAGACTAGCGGTACAATTATTTATTGTTTTGATGGAAGGATTTACCGATAGCTCTATGTTTCTTACTCCATCAACTGTTTAGATTATGTGTGTACTAGGAACAATGGTTAGACCTACATGCTAAAATATTATTTCTATTTGACAGTTACACTTTTAGTAGTAAATATTTGGTAGTTTTTCATTACACATTTTATTAGTTAATATTTGGTAATCATTAAACACATTTTGTTAGTTAATATTTGGTAGTTTATTATTAGACACATTTTGTTAGCGCCATATTTTGTTAGTTAATATGTGATAATCATTAGACACATTTTATTAGTTAATATTTTAGTAGTCATTAGACACATTGTTTAATTAATTCACCACGGAGTCTTTTTAGGATTTGGACAGAATTATTTTTTTAGGTTTCTTTTTTTGCATATCTATCACTGGAACAAGATATATTTGTCACAAGTTCATTTTGAAAATTTCTTTCAAATAATTTAAAAATTATTTGTAACAATAAAATAGGGTGGGTGGGAGCAAAGATCTGCACTTTTTACACTTTAGTGTATTCTGACACCTAAACCTAACTACGAACAACAAACTGTCATCAGTGTATAGCTTATCTATCCATTTTACATTAGTGAGGGTATTGAAAGCATACGTCTTACATGTAGACAAGAAAAAGAGAGTTTATGAACTTAAGTGAACGCAGATTTTTGCTCCATTTTATACACATCAAGCATGTGTCATACATTTTGTGGGGCAAAGATCCGCAGGTGAAAAGATGATACAAAGTATTATAAACTTGAGGGAGATCACCACTGTGACAGGTCTAGAAGACCAACAAGGTGTAAATGTGTGCTAAGAATAAATATGTATAGTTTTGGAACTGTAATCAGAAGAAAAAACATGTTACAGTAAAAAATAGTTTATGATTTCCATTTTAAAGCTAATAATGTCTTTGTAAGGTTGGATGATTGTTATAATCATATATATCAGTCTCTCCCAGCTTTAGATCAGCATCTGCAACTTTCTCATGACATCAGCATCTTCTTCATACATTTTTAATGCAGTCCTTTGCCTCAATAACATGTGGTCCTTTACCCCAAATCATATTGTTAGCAAGTATCATAAATTCTTATGAATAAAACAAAGTAGCCTCACAAGATAATGTGCTTACGAACTTAACAACACAGCATATATTACAGTTTAAACATTTAAAACATCACAATATTAATGATAACAGCAGGCAGATTGTGAGATGCTGAAAACAAAAAAGATATTGTTGAAAATTAATCCATCCTTTGCCTATAAAACTTCATTGTGTCAAAGATTCGAATATTGGCGTCTGACATAATCACGTGTGGTATCAGGAAACAGGGACATGCCATGCTAAGATACAGAGAGGCGACTACATCAGACAGCTGTAAGGAGGCAGTATAATCAAAAAATAATTTGAATCATTCAATAATTAATGAAACATTTAAGGAACTATTGAAGACTTGCATCATACTGAGAAAATCTGCCGCACGCACCTCTCCGGAAAACCCATATATTCGAAATGAACTCGCTGCTGCTGTTTGCTCTCCACGAATCTTTGCCTTCCATCTACTCTATAATGTATAAATAAAAATAAATTTGGATATTAAATGTGAACGTACCAAACTTCCAAATCAATAATTTCTACTCAAACTGTATCAGTGTAGATAATACACAAAAATGCATAGTATATAGACATAGTGCTTTAATTGTGTTAGTTATTCACAAAAATCAGACCTGTTTCTTTGAGATTTGAAGGTAGATCTAAGACTTCGATCAACATTTTTGTCAGATTTTTCTTACAAAATAGCATAATTCAGTTTAGGTATGTTACCAGTAATTGCCAGGTTAAATTTTAATAATTAACTCATTCACTATGGAGTATTTTTAACATTTGAGCAGAATTCATTTTTTTAGTTAGAATTTATTTGCACATCCATCACAGGAACAAGAAGTAGTACTACTAAATATATTTAAATTATAATGTAACATGTAGGCCCTATTTTGAAACATAAATAAACAGAGAATGTGGTTGTTATCAAAAGTTTATTTTGAATGAAATTGCTTTTATTATTGAAAATAAAATAAAATATAATTTATACATTAAAAATAAAAACAATTTTGGACATGAAACAAGTGTTTACTAAATTTCTGAATCAATAACATCCACTCAAACTGTATCAGTTTTGCGGATAATCCAACTTTAAACAGAAAAATGTATAGTAGATAGGCAAAATGCTTCAATTATGTTTGTTATCTGAGTGGTTCTCTGAAATTTGAAGATAGATCTAAGACTGTGGTTGACATTTTTTATCAGATTTTTCTTACAAATTGGCATAAATCTGCTTAGGTATGTTGCCAGTTATTGTCTGGTTGGATTTCAATAATTAATGCGACCAAAGTAAAAAAAATAGTTATACTTTCACAAAACATAAATCCGCTAAAAAATATAGAGAGAAAATATTAGGAAAAATAGCATCACATACCACATATGTTCAAAACTTATCAATAACATACAAAATTGATGTCATAACACATCAAATTCATACTAGAGGTAATGTGGACTTATTATACTTTCAATCAGAACCATCCTTATGTTGATATAAATACAAAAAATACTTAAATTAGCAAAAACAAGTAAGGATCTTTAAAGACACCACCTAATCCCAGATGTGACCTGTGGATTGATTAAAAGACGTCATGTATCGAGTTAATATTGATACTCATTCATTAGACACATTCTGTTAATTAATATTTGGTAGTCATTCATTAGACACATTTTGTTAGTTAATATTTGGTAAGTCATTCGTTAGACACATTTTGTTAGTTAATATTTGGTAGTCATTCATTAGACACATTTTGTTAGTTAATTAATATTTGGTAGTCATTCGTTAGACACATTTTGATAGTTAATATTTGGTAAGTCATTCGTTAGACAAATTTTGTTAGTTATTATTTGTGTTTTCCTCAGTTTTTTATCCTATTTTACATAGAACTTATTATTCTGGTTTTGTTAAGTGATAACCTGTGAAAATAGCCCATTGGTCTACAGTACCTTACAATAACAAGAAATACTGAAGACTAAGGAAGATGGAGGAAGTCAGAAGAGATCAAAAACTGTATAACTAGGCAATTTTGAAAATAGTTAATTTAAGTGTTGAAAAGAAGATTTGTGGATAAATGTAATAGCAGTGAGACATAATAGTGATGATACTGTCAAGTAGACATTGCTAGTTGCTACCTATTACATTTTATATCATCTTGAAACAGCAAGTTATCTGGAGATTGCTTACCAATAATGATTGTTCCTTTCACTCTCATTTGCTGTTTCACAATTTTATTTATAACCCAGATCACCATTCTTATTTTGTCAGATATCATTCTATATCTTCTGTGTTCATGATGAAGATTATATTCATCTCCAAGATAAGCTGCTGCATTTCTTCTCTAAACCAGCTGACCTGATCTATTATCAAGAGTCATTGTAAGCTGTGAATAACATACATTCTAACTCTATAAGGGCATTTTTGTGTGTAAAAACAGCAACCTGTATCTGTGTTATTGTCAGCAGTGTTATTGTTATTGTCAGCTGATTCTCAGATGAAATAGATGTCTGCTGGTTGCTTTGAAGATGATGGAAGATCTGTCAGTGAATATGTTTTTTCCAGTGAAAATCATTTTATACATATCTTTCTATTCCTTCCATTACTGGTTCTTCTGTCAGTTGTCTCCTTTAGTAAGTGTCATAATTTTGACACATTTTGTTAGTTAATATGTGGTAGTCATTAATTAGACACATTCTGTCATTGAATGACAGTCTGTCATTCTTCTTATTTTATTTGTCCAGAAAAGGATAGTTTGTACATTGTACCAGTTATTGTTATACCCATTTCGGTTGTTCATATTTTGTCTTCCAGTAACGCATGTGCTATTATTCTAGTCATGTTACCTGATATTTGGTGTCATGGATGACATTGTTGATAAGCTTGATGCCAGAGTTAGCGTATTTGTACATATCTTCTAGTCATCATTGTTTTATTTGTATTTTTATTTTGTATATACAATTATATGCATGTAAATGGAAAACGTCCGGCTCTGTGTGTTTGTGACAGCCAGGTTCAAATCTCACCGCAGGCAATTGTGAATCCATTGATTTTGATGGGTTTTTTTCCATCTTTGCAACTTTCTCACACCTCTTGTATTACACATACATAAACAAAACTAAAACAAAAATATACAGTGTTAAATGCTTTATTTATATGTGCAAAAATTATTTTAAAATCACTGAGAACAAAAGTCATTGTGTTTTCCAAAACGCACCAAAAATAACCAAAATTTTCAAAAAAGAATCCAGTGGCAGGGGATAGATTGTGTGGTTTTAATGGTTAATTGAAACATCATGTTTTAAAAAAAGGGGAAGTTGGTAACATATCTTATTCAGGATATAGTGATAAATCCAGCATTTTGTGATTGTACTGATTTTCTAGGCTATATCTTATGTTGAATAGGTTGTCATTGGCTTCTGAAAAGTCAGGATGCACAATTGTCTGCAGCAAGATTTGAACCTGGTGACTTGGTGGCTCTCCACCACAGAGCCCAGACCATCTCGTATAGGACAATGCTATTCAAGTATTGTTGAATTTTTAACCACCTCTAATACAACCAATCCAATGTGCACAACTGGCTTTTGAGCCACAAGCAAGTTTTGCCTGGTTATATTTTCCCCACCTAGCACAGTGCTTACAGCTGATTGTTAGTATAGTCAAATGTTGTCAGTATCATGTTGAACGTTTTAGTTAGAGAGCAATGAAAGCTACAAGTTCATATTAGATACTTGGTGCTGATGAGAAATATCTAATAAGATACATATACATATGTCTATAGATGGACAAGGTAAAACTTGCAATCAGAGATGAGAATGAAAGATTACATTTGAACACATACAAGTAAGAAAATTATGATCAGGTAGAACATGGATTGCATATTCATGGCAGAGTATGATTGAGTGAAAATAGAAATATGAAAATTGATTTCATGAATTCTCCTAGAAAAAACTAGGATAACTGATTTTGTGAGTACTATTGGCTCTTCTTCTTCGTTCATTCTCAAACTCCTGCAGATTAGCAGGATGTAGTCCGGAGAACGGAATGCGTTGTAACTATTGGCTCAATTTAAAATAACACAAGGATAACTTATTTAGTGATAACTCCTAACTGAATGTACTTCCCAATGGCCGTGTGGTTAGAACGCTGTTCTCAGACCCTTGAGGTAACGAGTTAAATTCACGGTTGGGACAGGATTTTTTCTTTCGGAGGTGCAATCAAAATCCTTCCTGTACATGTCACACCATCTGCTATGACAAAGTGGCTTTTATTTCCACAGCCCATAGAAAGCTCCCTGCACTCCTTCACAGGAAAACATCCAGTAATCAAAGTTTTCCTGATTGAATGCAACATTAAACTAAGATAACATCATTTTTTTATTACTTCTGACTAAATGGAATATGACATTAGGATAATAGATTTTCCATATTAAGAAGGAAGTTAGGTTTTTTCGATCATGTGAAGAGATACGATGGAATTGAAAGAGTGTTGTTGGAAGTCATGATAGAAGGCTGTATAGGCAGAGCTGACCAAGATGCCGTTGGACAAGAGATATTCAGGAATGTATGCACATGTTGCTAGAGGAGACAGGACAACTTGCCAGAGACTGCTGTGATTTCAGGATATTCATAAGGAAGACTACATTCTGGAAAGAATATGTCACATGACATAACAGTTTTTTTTAATTACTCCTGACTGAATGGCATTAAATTAGGATAACAGAATTTTTTATTACGACTGAGTGGAATATTAAATTAGAATAACATACTTTTTATTACTTCTGACTGAATGGGACATTAAATTAGGATAACAAAATTGTAATTACCTCTGATTGAAGTAAGGTACTGGTAAATGAATTTATTGGCTAACTGCTAGAGAGTTCTACCAACTCCTGGCTGAATTGTGGGCTAAGATAACTTTCGAATAACAGCAGCGCCTATGTCTAGCAAAGCTTATCTTGTTTGTTTTTTTTGTAATATACTGGGATGTAGACAAAGCCTTGTTGCCTCCATGTTTTTTATTTGAATCATGATCTCAAGGATCTGCATAATAAATATTGTGACTGATTTATTTTAACGAGCACAATTTATCATTCATCAGTTCATGCGCTATTTTCAATTGAAGGTTGGCTTCACAGACAACTTAATATTGTTGGATCTTTTCTACTTCTCCTTAATTAATTCTCATTTTCTGTTGGTTGACAAGATATAATCCAGACTACAGAATGCATTGCATCATGGTTTACTGCATGTTGCTGTAGTGATATCTGCACCTTTTGGCCTAGTTAGTTACTTTTGAAGTGACATATCCAAACTTTAGCTTGGGTTTTTTTTAAAATCGCTTTAACTTTTAGATTCCCAACCTAGTCACTGCTTCATTTTATAGAAGCAATGTTACCTGTAACTCCACCTCATAGAAGCAATGTTACCTGTAACTCCACCTCATAGAAGCAATGTTACCTGTAACTCCACCTCATAGAAGCAAAGTGATCCATGACCTGATACATTTAAAAAATATCTTAAAATAGAGTAAAAAGACACCAAAAATATATTTCTCATTAGACCCTTTAGGCCTACAATAATTTCATTTAGTTTAACTAATGACATATTTAATGGAATAATTGAAATTTTAACTCATTAACAAGCTTCAAAATTTGCAGTTGAGTTTTCACTTATTCAAACCACATGGTTATTCTCAACATGAAAATCGTCACTCTTTCTTGTTTTAGTTTTCACATGATAAACTATTGAGAATATATAGAAGTAAAGTGGAATAAAACTCAAATTAAAATTACTTTAAATTCTGTATTTTTTTAGTTTATCCTTTCCGTCAATTACCCCACAGAAAAACCCCATGTGATGCAGCAACCCATGGGTTGGGAATCCATAATCTATAAGATAAAGTAGCCAACTCCATTTCCAAGTTAGTCATCTTTTATGTCATGCATGCAGGTTGCAGTGTTACTAAGTCTGACAGCACACATGTGATTTTCATATCCAATATTTCCTGTCTCATGCCATTCTTGTGCATTCTGACAACTATAATTTTTCGCCATCTCTTTGTGTTTTCCTTCCACTGATATTATTTTGTTCTTTGTGACTACTGCTCTATGACTATTCCTTCTTGCGTGGCCAGTACCAGACTCTATCCATATTTGATTTTTCTATATTTGATTTCAAATCAATAATTATCTTTCTTGTTCCACATTTTTATTTATTAATTCGACTTGTATGTTATCAGGTCTTGGGTCTTTATTTGTAGAGCTGTTTGTATTTCATTTTCTATTTCTGATCGCAATATGCTTGGTTCTAATTCTACCATCATGTTGTGTTCTATGTTGTCTGCTCCATCTTTTAGAGTTAGCAAATCTTTAAAATTTTGATATTTTGTTTTCTCATTTCTTCTATAAGATATTCTTCTTTGTTTAGTAGGTATCAGATATTTATTATGCCAGATTTGGTGGTATGTTTACGTTTGATATTTAGTCGTCTTCTGAGAACTCTCCATTGTTTCCTATGAACAGTATTACTTAGTACTAGTTCTTATACTGTTGAGTCACTAAACCAGTCACAGTGTCGATTCAATGACTCCAAATGGTTAAACCATGTTCTAATCTATCCCATAACAGAAAGAAATCACATAGTCCATCTACAAAACACTGAAACCCAGAACTTTACTTCCCCTTTTTTAGCAAGCAGAGATAGCAAACTGCCATCTCTCACCATTGACCGAAAGTCATATTCCTGATATTGATTGTAGCTGTTATATTCATAAACACAGTTGATACAATAAAACAAATATAGATAAATCCATAGCATATAAATTTCATCACTGTTTAAGAAATGGTTCAGTACTAGGTTTAAACATTTTAATGTAAGGTGACTCTAGGTTTCCTCAAAAAGCCATTTAGGCTACCCAAATACAACTGGAGGATGCATACATTTGCATAGGAGGTGTCCATAAATTATGTCAACAATTAAGAAAGTGGGTTTGAAAAAGTTTGATAGTTGTTGAAGAGGAAGTGGTGTGGTTGACAAACATTGATGTCAACAAAACAATTTTTTTATGCACCAATTAAATTTTACGAATTTGAAACAAAGTAGAACAACTGTGTCCTTTTTTTGTCTACACAGTCTCAAAACATTTTTTAGGGATGGTAGGGGGGTTGAAATAATTAAGCAGCAAGGTGGTCTTTGGATTCTTTACACTTTGTTGACAGGTGTGGGGAGGGGGGTCAAAAAATTGTTCAAATGGTGTTGAAATAATTGATGGACAGTTCCTTCGTATTTCTGATATCTGTAAGCTATGAAGCCAAAACTTTGACCACTTGGCTATGCTTACAATGAAATTTACATCAATTGAAGTTCTAACCTATATCAGGAGGGACTAACTTGGTAATCATGTCAATATTTTTCAATTGATCATTTCTTTCATACAGTGATGAACTTTTTAAATAAATTGATAAGCTGTAACCTTTCTTACCTAAATTACGAGAAGATAAAAGATAAAAAGATTTTGGTTTAAAGTAGTTGATAGGAATGTGATTGTTTGAAACAAATTTATAAATACCCATTCAAATTGACCGGATGTGTTAGAGAAATTAATGTTGTTATTATAGTTTACAGAATGTACTTGCAAAGTTAAAGGTGACCAAATGTTGCCAACAATATATTGACCATCTACCATATATTATTTTATCATGAATCATTTATAAACATGGAGTGTAACAAGATTTTGGGCATTACTGTATTAGATAAGCACTGCTGACAACAGTTTTGGAGTGTTTGTGTAACTTGATAGAACTTCTGATCATACCAAGATTGAGCAATACCAGAGAATCTGGTTAGGGCTGAACTAGCTTTCGAAACCTAGTGGCCCATGCAGATGTAGATTTAGTCTGACATGCTGGAATATAATATGGTGATATCTATAATGGTAGTAACCAGCAAGAAATGGTTTATTGTAACAGTTTTCATCCTTATTCTTTCAATTGATAACAAGTGAGACTGCTGTAAAAATCTACATTATAACAAAAGCACTTACATAAAACACAAGGTTGATCAGCTTTACAATGAACTATCAGACTATAGGGTACGGTATGAGAAAATACAGATAACAGTTTACAAGACCATTTTAACATTTTTTTAATGTTTACAAATGTTATGTAAATGTTATGAGATTTACTTGTAAAGACATTGTCGATAGTGAAAGTGGCCTTAGGAAATGACTCGGAGCGAATCTGCACCACATATGCACATGTGTAGCATCGCCGGCATCTACAACAAACTTTGTTAAAATGGTCTTAAACAGTAGCTCTGAGGTAACTGTGGAGCAAGATGTCATTAAGACTTATATTAAGATCTATAGGAAACTATAGAAAGTGTTTGAAAATGGCATGAGTTTGAGGGTCAGACTGGAGAAAGGGATAATGTTTGAACAAGATTCCATGGATAGTAGAGTTATGGGGATGAAAAGTGAGGACAAGTTTAAATCTATCAGAAAGAAAAGTACCATCAAGGTATCATGGCGAGAGAATTTACAACATGCAGCCAAGCCAATAAAAAAGTGTAAATCATGTAACACCATTTATGTTACCATTTGTAAATGCTGTGACATGAAATACATAGGTGAAGCTGTCAAAAAAAACTAAGTGACCATTTCTACCAACATCTTCATGTCATTAACCACAGATTGCCTACCACTGTCACTATGCATTTCAGTGGATGTTTGGAGATATCAAGTAATTGTTCCTGTAGGTTCAGACATCAAATAATTGTTTCTGGAGGTTTAGAGACATCAAGTATGTATTCCTGTAGGTTCAGACATCAAGTAAATGTTCCTGGGGGTTTAGAGACATCAAGTAGTTGTTCTTGAAGGCTTAGACATCAGTTATTGTTCCTAGAGGTTCAGACATTAAAAAATGTTCCTGGAAGTTTAGAGGCATCAAGCAATTGTTCATAGAGGTTTAGAGACATCAAGTAATTGTTCCGGATACTGAAGCTTTAAAGACATCAACCAGTTCTTTCTAGAGGTTCAGACATCAAGTAATTGTTCATAGAGGCTCATTCAGGCATCAAGTAATTGTTCATAGAGGTTCATAGACATCAAGTAGTTGTTCCTGGAGTTTCAGGCATCAAGTAATTGTTCCTGGAGTTTCAGGCATCAAATAATTGTTCCTGGAGGTTTAGAGGCATCAAATAATTGTTCCTTGAGGCACAGAGACATTAAGTAATTGTTCCTAGAGGTTCATACATGAAGTAATTGTTCATAGAGGTTTAGAGACATCAAGTAATTGTTCCTGGAGGTTCAGAGACATCAAGTAATTGTTACTATAGGTTCATACATGAAGTAATTGTTCATAGAGGTTCAGACATTTAGTTGTTGCATTAGTTAGTTAACAGTTCTGGACAGTAACATAGCTTCTCAATATATTCCTGTAAATGAATTCTTGCATGCTGGTAGTTTTCCTACCTTGATACATTTCATCCATCCTAGCAAAAGTTCCTATAGACTCATATGATGCTAGATTTATGCAGACTGTTGAATTATGACATCCTAGCAAAAGTTCCTATAGACTCATATGATGTTAGATTTATGCAGACTGTTGAATTATGACATCCTAGCAAAAGTTCCTATAGACTCATATGATGTTAGATTTATGCAGACTGTTGAATTATGACATCCTAGCAAAAGTTCCTATAGACTCATATGATGTTAGATTTATGCAGACTGTTGAATTATGACATCCTAGCAAAAGTTCCTATAGACTCATATGATGCTAGATTTATGCAGACTGTTGAATTATGACATCCTAGCAAAAGTTCCTATAGACTCATATGATGCTAGATTTATGCAGACTTGAATTATGACTTCAAAAACAAATATTAGCAGACTGATGCTTAGAGCAGACACAGAAAAACTTCCGTGGGTGAGAAAGAATGAGGGTCAATTAACAGCTTACTGGGACCGTCAGTCAACGTGTAATGGCTGAAACACACAAGGAGAGATCTGAGCACCTATGGACTTGTCCGGAGTGCAGTGACGATGATCCAGTGACTAATTAACTAACTGACAAACAAACAAGGCTGCACAAAACAAGATGTAGATAGACACAAGAAAACTACATAATTAATTAGTATGAGTTATTCTGACTTCAAATTTCAGGGGACTAAAAAACCAGCCAGTACCTGTATTATCAAAAGCAAATTCAGAAAATAGTACAATGTGAAAATTAATGACTAATTTGAGATAGAAACTGAAATGGAAACCACAAGGGTAGACTGAGAACAATTTAAAAGACCTTTCTCTGAGAATAATTTCTACATCCATTGAAAAAGCCCATAACTTGTCAGATTACCACATTGGATGCATCAATGCACAGAGACCTACAGTGATTTCTCTCTTCAATAACACAGATGAGTGAGGAAAAAATCCTGACCTGTCCAATACTTAATGTTATCTGTCCATAATTTTCTTTGTCCTCCTCAGCATTTTCTACCTTTTACTGTTCCCTGTAGTATCATTTTTTACAACGATATTTTTCTAATTTCTACATGCCTACCAACATGTAGAGTAGGTGGAGGCAAAGATCCGCAATTTTTACACTTTAGTATATTCTGACATTTAGACCTAACTACGGGACAACAAACTGTAATCAGTGTATAGCTTATCTATCTGTCTTAGTGAGGGTATTGAAAGCATAAGTTTTATATGTAGACAATAGAATTTTTGAACTTGGGTACATGTAGATTTTTGCCCTAATTTATGGGGCAAAGATCCGCAAGCAAAAAGGTGATAAAAACTATTATAAAATCGAGGGAGTTCACCTCTACGACAGGTCTAGCAAACCAGCAGTGTGTAAATGTTTGCTAAGAATAGATATGTATAGTTTCATAACATTAATCTAGAAAAAAAAACTGTTAGAATAAAAAATACTTGGTAAGTTCCATTTTAAAGCTAATAATGTCTTTATAAGGTTGGATTATCGTTATAATCATATATATATCAGTTTCTCCCAGCTTTAGATCGGCATCTGCAACTTTCTCATGACATCTACATTTTACATTTATAATGTAGTCCTTTAACCTTCACCGAGCCGATATGATATCCAGCCGCCGAAAAACAAAATGGCCGCGCGCGCTGATGGCGGGCCATCCTGCCCAGCGAGATTATCGTGAGATTTACACGTACCACAGTCGTGCACATAGCTGGGGACATGCGCAATCGAAGCCGGTACATCCCCCACTTCCGACATGATCGTTTTTGAGAATGGCTGGCTATTCGTAAAAGTTTAAGAGCAATTAATCTGACCACATCTGTACACCGGTACGATGCCATGATGATGGATCGGTTTTACAGACCTTTATTTCATCGTATTTCGAATAAAATAACATTGAATCGTGGCTTGAATCATGGATTATTAGGTTCTTTAGTTTCACAGCAGTGAATATACAGAATGCCGTGCTGGTATGGGGACTTGTACGTTTGATATCGAATATTTTGAAGTGGCAGAAAAAATAACTCTAGGCCTAAGCTCAAAGAACGATTTTACTGCAAATCTACATGTTTTATACAGTTCCCCCGGCTATATTTTGATAATTTCGCAGTGAAAGAACATAAATACAACAGATTTACGTGATTTAGTTGACAGTGTTGCCAAGGAATTCGATATGTAAGGTAAGTTATTTTTTTTCCTTATTTTTTCCCTCTTTATTTGTTATAAAATATATGTTTTTTGTGAAAAACGTCTTTACCACTTTCTCATACGTCTGGTATCACACACACACGTACATAAATTACACCAATATATGCATAATTCAATTCTTTATTTATATGTGCAAATATTATTTAAATATCTCTAACAACCAAAAAATTATCACATTTTCAAAACAGTCACCATCAATAATGAAAATTTTCAAAAAAGAATCCGGTGGCAGGGAGACGTTTCGTATTTTTTAATCTGGCTTGCTAAAGGTTAAACTCGCTTAGGCTCTTTACCTTCCACAGATTGCCTCCACTTACCCTTACAGTGTAAATATTCAATAATATTTGGTGATATAATCTTTGAATCGATGCTGTAACACTTTTTTTTTAATTTTCAGATTATAGCTTTTGTAGATTTATATTCTCTGGTATGATCTGTTTATGCAATGTGCAATAAGAATAATAAGGTGAAAGAGATTTTCATATGTTGTTATAGAATATTTCAAAATAGAATTGCTTGAAAGAAATGTATCAAATATTTGTAATAATTGATTTGTAATTCATGTATTTATTATATATCAAAGACACGCTCAAGTCATCCTTGAAACATCTTAACATTGACGTAAGCGCTTGGGAGAGCCTCGCTCAGGATAGAACAGCATGGCGTTACAGCATTAGAACGGGAGCACTAGCGGCAGAAGAATTCAGACAAGAAACTGCAAGACAGAAGCGGACACGTAGAAAAGAAAAAACATCTCAACCTCACACAGATACCTTCTATTGTTGTCAATTCTGTAAAAGAACATTTTGTGCGCGCATTGGACTTGCTAGTCATTTAAAAACGCACTATTAACTTTATTATTTATTGTTATTATTATTATGGTTGAGTTTTTGGTCATCGTCGATCACGACGGACGAACATCATCATCATATATTATATCATTTTATGTATTAAATAATTAAGTTATAAATAAATATATTCATTATGTAAGCTTTTTTATTCTGTTCTTGAATACTGTGTGTTATTTATACAGGTTTTCATATCACTAAGTTAACAGGTATGATTTGTACTTTTATTTTTGTGTACAAAAACTATGCATTAAATTTGTCATGAAGTGATAAACTGATATCATTTAAGTTCTTCTGCACAGACTTTCATTGTCAACGTGAATATGCTCCAGCAGTGCAGTAATCAGCCAAAGGCTGTTTGCATTTCTGTAGATATTGCCTCTGAATGGTATCAATGGAAAATTTTCTGTCTGCTTATTCTGGATAACTTTAGTAACAGAATCTGTGCCACAATCACAAACATGATTAGTTGACATTTTTAACTAGTTGAATCATTAGCTGACATCTTTTTAATTCATTGAATGATTAGTTGGACATATTTAACTAGTTGAATCATTAGCTGACATCTTTTTAATTCATTGAATGATTAGTTGGACATATTTAACTAGTTGAATCATTAGCTGACATCTTTATAATTCATTGAATGATTAGTTGACATATTTAAATAGTTGAATCATTAGCTGACATCTTTTTAATTCATTGAATGATTAGTTGACATTTTTAACTAGTTGAATCATTAGCTGACATCTTTTTAATTCATTGAATGATTAGTTGGACATATTTAACTAGTTGAATCATTAGCTGACATCTTTTTAATTCATTGAATGATTAGTTGACATATTTAAATAGTTGAATCATTAGCTGACATCTTTTTAATTCATTGAATGATTAGTTGACATATTTAACTAGTTGAATCATTAGCTGACATCTTTTTAATTCATTGAATGATTAGTTGGACATATTTAACTAGTTGAACTCATAATTTCTTAATCTGTTCTGACATCTTAAAGTATTGACTGATTATTTTCTATTGAACAGTGTTGCATTCCTCATTTTTTTTATAGTCTGGATGTGATATTTCATACTCCATCAGTTGCTCATATTTATTTTCAATTGTCCAGTTTATTGATATGATTTTCACATGCCATTATGTATTTGATCATGCAGTGTAATAGTTGTTGGTAGTGTCATGATTTTTTAACTGAAACATCCATAGTGTACATATGTATTTTTTATAATATGAAAAAAAGCAGTCAGCTTGCAATACTCCACCAGATATTGATATCCCAATGTTCTTTATATATTAGATGTATTTTCTTGCTGTTTTGTTACTGAGATGTTTAAAATGGTGTTCATCTTGAAGCTAGTAGGTATTCCTATATGTTGATTTATGTTTCTTTTGTATTGTTTTAGAATAGTCATTATTTGGGTCATAATATTCTAAAGTAATGTGTCATTGGCTATTGTTTTCATTGCGTTGATTTACTGTTGTTAACTGGTGATTGTAGTCTTGATACCTGTGTCAGTAGATTTTCTGGTTGATCTTATCCTAGTATGTTCTTTTCTATACATCATCATCATCATCAAGTACCGTCTCCGCAACGAAGGTTGGCTGCAACGTATCTCCATCTCCTGTCTCTTGTCTTGGTGGTGCACTCTGCTAGACTGTAACCTGTCCATCGTGTAATGTTACTCTCCCACTTGTATCTCTGCCTACCTCTTGCTCGCTTCCCTTTGACTTTACCCTCAAGTAAGGTCTTCAATAGGGTGTCATGTCTTTTAATGTGTCCAAAGTATTTTATTTGCCTGATCTTTATTTCTCTTAGTAGTTCTTTCTTCATATTAAGTGTCTTTAGCACCTCTTTATTTGTTTTCTTCTCTTTCCATGATGTTCTCCCTATTCTTCTATATACCCACATCTCAAAGGCATCAATTTTGTCTTCTAATTGTTTATTTAGTGTCCATGTTTCTGAGCCATACATTAATATGGAATAGATGTAGCATTTTATAATTCTCATTTTTAACTTGTTTGTAATTATACAGGAGTATATATATATATATACTCCTGTATAATTACATGATCACCTACTCATGTAATTATATTATAGTTGGGTCATATATCATAAACATGATCACCTACTCCTTTTCTATACAGGAGTACGGTCAATATTTACATACAACTAACAGGTGATTACAGCAGGTGATTTTCCCTGTACATACATTAGAGAGTTACACTTCAATAGAGAGTGAATACAACAGGTGCTTTATTCTTACATATATCAGAGAGTGAGTACAACAGGTGTGTGTTACACTTACTTACAATAGAGAGTGAGTACAACAGGTGTGTGTTATACTTACATACAATAGAGAGTGAGTACAGCAGGTATTTTTCCTTATATACACATTTTCATTTTCTTTATGAGTGATTATTTTCTGGAGACTTTTAGAAACTAGTTTATGCAATTCACCAATGACATGAAGAAGGCTTCCCCAATCAAGGTTTCCCCAATGTTTTACAGCATGATTACTAATAATGTGGTCATGATGGATGGTTTTCAGGTCTATGATGATGATATAATAACAATAAAATGCAGGATATAAATTTGTAAATCTTGAGTGGATATAGTTCTCCATCAAGAAAAAGGACACAACACACCTGACTGTTTACAGACGACTGTGCGCTCACAGCAGGCTCTGTCCAGGAATTGAGATTTTGAAATTTTCCACAAATTTGGAGTGACAACTCTTTTGGGCTGATTAAAATTCCAGAGATTTTATTGAAACGTGAGTGAGCTACTCGACTTGATGAAAATAAAATCACTTAGTCCTACTTACTATCAGTCAGGTCTTCAACAGACTTCCCAATTTTGTGATGACCATGACAAGTCAACCCATCACAATAATTCTGCTGTCTTTTGTATGTTGATGAAGCAGTGATAACAGATATACTGCATGGTATAGCTTCAGTTAGGTTTCCATGCTCAGACCATGCTAGATCCATATTTGCATTGAAAGGTACCACAAAGTGTAAGTCAGTGTGTTATGATACGTTTGATGCCTTTCAGTTCCAGTGTGTAAACTTATAGCAAATAAATCCTTCTTAGAGCAGTGACGCCATTGTGACATCATTACTTTTAATCCATGCGTAATTGATTCATTTTTCTTCTTCAGCGTTCATCTTCAAACTCCCGCTGGATCTCCTTTTCAGCAGGACCACAGTCCTCCTAGATTTCAAGCAGGACTCTGTCCAGAGAATAGAAATGTGTTGTGTCGCCGTTTTATTTTATATCACAGCAACAATTACGTAACTATTATCGGTCCTTTCCCAGTTGTCTGGCATATTTTCACACTTTTAAATAAATCTGTGCCGATCCGTATTTTATAGTAATTTCGACCGCTGTATTCCTAGTTACAGAGACTGCCATAATTGGGATCCGATCGATAATTCGGCTCCAATCGAAAATATCATTATTACCTTTGCAATTAGTGTTCCCAGAAACAAAAAGAGACACGGGAAACATGACTTACTACGGTCATGGTAAGGACACGACTGTTAACCATGACCACTGCGCATTAAAATTGAGTAATTTCCACCTGCCATTGCATTCTATTTTTGTCCTACCTTTACTCACATGAATTATTTATTTTATGGAGGGTATTTGGAAAATGCAATAACTTGTTTGTTTTAAAGCTACGTATATATTTTTGTGTGTGAAAATAAAGGAATGGCCACTAAATATAATTTGTATGTGAGATAAATTGTGAACTAACATTATCAACTAGACTTAGAATTTCTGTGAAAACCTTCGATACACTCAATCCGGGATAGAATGCCGCTTATTAGGCATAGATTACTCTGCTGCTTAACACTGGCGGCTACGCAAAAGAAATATTAATTTACAAAATAAAATCCTCGGAAATGGTTGCAATTTAGAATAATTTTGACGAATTGTATCGGCGGTTGTCTATTTAGTTGTAAACACTAGCGGAAACGGGTGCAAAATTTAGTAATTAGGTCTACTTTTATTTTCTCGGTTAATTGCCGGGTGAATAACATTTGTTTACACTCGCTATATTTTTAGCTCGAAGAGGTATGAAAAAGCATTGTGCCTGGTGAGTTAAGGATAAACACTGGGTTATCGTTTTGTTTTCAATGTCAGAAAAATAATCAGAAATATGAATAAGATTAACTGTGTTGTCTCCCTTTTTTGGGAACATTTAGTTTGTTTCATGTTTCATTTAACCTTTAGCAAGCCAGATTAAAAAGTACGAAACGTCTCCCTGCCACCGGATTCTTTTTTGAAAATTTGCATTATTGATGGTGACTGTTTTGAAAATGTGATAATTTTTTGGTTGTTAGAGATATTTAAATAATATTTGCATATATAAATAAAGAATTGAATTATGCATATATTGGTGTAATTTATGTACGTGTGTGTGTGATACCAGACGTATGAGAAAGTGGTAAAGATGTTTTTCACAAAAAACATATATTTTATAACAAATAGGGAAAAAATAAGGAAAAAAAATAACTTACCTTACATATCGAATTCCTTGGCAACACTGTAAACTAAATCACGCAAATCTGTTGTATTTATGTTATTTCACTGCGAAATTATCAAAATATAGCCGGGGGAACTGTATAAAACATGTAGATTTGCAGTAAAATCGTTCTTTGAGCTTAGGCCTAGAGTTATTTTTTCTGCCACTTCAACATATTCGATATCAAACGTACTAGTCCCCAAACCAACACGGCATTCTGTATATTCACTGCTGTGAAACTAAATAACCTAATAATCCATGATTCAATGTTATTTTATTCGAAATACGATGAAATAAAGGTCTATAAAACCGATCCATCATCATGGCATTGTACCGGTGTACAGATGTGGTTAGATTAATTGCTCTTAAACTTTTACGAATAGCTCGCCATTTTCAAAAACGATCATTTCGGAAGTGGGGGATGTACCGGCTTTGATTGCGCATGTCCCCAGCTATGTGCACGGACTGTGGTACGTGTAAATCTCACGATATTATCATTGGGTGGGCCGGGCCGCTAAAGCGCGCGCTGCCATTTTGTTTCTCGGCGGCCGGGATTGATATAGGCTTGGTGAAGGTTAAAATGTAGGCCCAAAAACTGGGAAAGGACCCTATTATCTATTTTTATGTGTGTGTGCATGCGTGTGTGTATTTGATAGGCTGATATAGATCTGTGAGTTTTTGTCATCCAAGAAAACCCAACTTTTGAAACTTCTTTGATTCATTAGTTTTGTTGCAATTCTATCATACATGTTGATTTGTATCTGTTCCAAGTGTCTGAGAACATCAGAGTACAGTAGTAGATACATTTTGTGCTTCCTTTTATCTTGTCACAAGTGACCCTTAAGTACTGTATCATTATCTTTATTCAGTTCTGGTTCAGCAACAACACGAGTCATGTTTGATGTATTTTTTGTTACCAGAGTATTTTCAGAAATTAATTCAAATGTTAATGTCAAGTAGCATAGTCAGATAATAAAACCAGAGATAGCAGAAGAACAATTCAGATTTGTCGAAGGAAAAGGCATTAATAGAGAGGGCCATAGAAGTACAACGAGACCTTTATCTGTGCTTCATAGATTACAGCAAAGCATTTGACAAAGTGAAGAATTCAGAGATTGTAAAACTGCTAGCAAATCTTAACGTTGATGGTAGAGATCTAAATATAGTAAGAAATATGTATTGGAAACAAATGGCTGTGATGATAGTTAATAACACCATAGGTAGATTTCAAAAGATAGAAACGGGTGTCAGGCAAGGTTATGTAATGTCACCGGATCTTTTCTCCCTGTATACATAATACATTACGCGAAATATAGAAGATATGCCAGGAATAAAAGTGGGAGGATGCAATATAAATAACTTGAGATATGCTGACGACACAGTACTGATCGCAGGAAGCAAACAGGAACTACGAGGCCTGTAAGTAGTGAAAGAAAGTATGTGAAAACAAAGGCATCGGTTTGCTTCGTCTTTTAACAGCCCGTCACATCATGGTAGCTCTGATGTCTCTGTAACCGGTTTGTTACGTTGTTATACCGGTGACCGGCAACGTCAGTCCTTGGAATATCTTCTCATTTGTCATATGGGAGTCTTGCAACCACACGGAATGAACATTAATCACCGTTTTGTTTGAGTTACCCACCTTTTCTTTATACCCTCTACTCCCATATCGCACTGATTCTTGTAATTATTTGTCTTTGTACACTTTCGTGAATAATTATTATTTTTGTGTTTGCCGTTCTTCTATATAATTCCTTTATGTCTTCTTTCGTTTGAGTATGTCAATATGTGATTATTTTGTACTCTGCCATTTTGTTATTGTTAAATCATTTACATATTTAGATTTTGATTTCCTCGTTTTTATTGCAGTTGTCTCTTCGATGGGTGCCCACACATGTATAGTTATTTGTATATGCATTTCGTTTTACATGGTTCTATGTATCCACACAATTACTTTGGGCTGCACATTTGTATGTATACATATGCAGTTGTTATAGCATTATTTTTATGTGAACGAACGTTTATATTTACATTAATATATGTATATGTTTCTATGTGTACGAATGTTCATGTTATTATTTATGTGAGAAAGTGTTTATGTGCATGAATGTTCATATTTATGTGTATATATATATATATATGTATATTTATGTGAGCGCTTTTTTATGTTAATGCACGTATCTCCATTCTGTGTCAATGTGTATACCTATTATGGTGTGAGCCCTTTCCTGTGTGTGGATACATTTACATGCCTGTGCATTTTGTGTGGGTATCCTTCACACATCTGTGTCCATCTTGTTGTGTGTTTATTTCTTGACTCTTGGTGTGTGTTTACATTTCTATGTATGTTTAGGTTTGGTTTTATATATATGTTTATGTCTATATTTGGTTTCACATTCATTCCATGCGTTTTCAAATGTTGATTCTTCTTGTATCCTTCCTTCCCCAAACCCACTCACCACACAACCTCATCATTACTCATCTATCATTGTCATATGCCATTCTTGTTGGCGTAGGTGACCATGGTTCTCTGTTCACAGTATTGTTATCAGGATCGTTGTTTCCAAGCCTTGCTAGGTTGTCACATGAATATTTTCTCACGTCCCCATCTGTCTCTGTTCCCTTCAGTCTTGCCTGTTGTGACTATGTTCTTAAAACCTGCCTGTCTGATAAAGTGACAAAAGGGGTATTTTTCTTATCTTTTTCTTTTATTATTCTTGCACTCATCTATAGTGTCTCTAATTTCCCACTTTCGGTTTGTTTATAATGAATGCACGCATTTTCACTTTTACTAGATGCGTTGCCATCCCTGCGCTATTATGGAGACGGGGCTTGATGAAATATAGACATCTATTTTGTTTTTTATTTTGTCGTTTTCTGTTGTTTGTCTCTTGAAAAAGGTTCAATTTGAGCCGATACGTGGAGAATTGTCCTGTTCAGTTTTATTGTATGTTTTTTTAAATATATTTTTATTAATAGGCTAGGTAAGTGTTTTAGTAACCTGTTTACCTCATTTTGCGTTACTATTTGTTCAAATATTAGGGGCAGACAGTTAATATGCTGAGAAGAACACAGCTTGAAGACTTAATAACCACTGGAAAGATCAAGGGGAGAAGAGATAAGGGATGACAAAGAGAAAAGTTGCTAGATGGCCTAGTATTGTGGCACGGTAGAAGTTCACCAACCAAGCAAATTGACAACACAATAGACAGAGAGTCATGGAGAAACATGATCACCTATGCCATGGATTGATTGAGCATAGTCATGAGTTATTTAAATTCTCAAAGTGAAAGGCAGTCGACTTAAGAGTGGTACGTCGTGGAAGGGGCGCACAGAGGATATTATACAGAGGGTATGCAGATTGAAAGATGTGCTACCTGGTTCCGAATGGAGTCATGGTCCCTTAGATTGTCCAACATCCTTCAAAGTAATAATAACACTCAATAGAGAATGCAGGGAATGGTGTCCGACCATGGTGGAGTTGGAGGTACTTGCTCTTCTTCTTCAGCGTTCACTCTCAAATAACCACAATGAATATTTCGTGTGATTTCCGCCAGGGAGCGTGAAGTACGTTGTGCTGCAAGTTCCACAGTAGAATTGTGATTATTTGCAAACAGGTTGACCACTTGTGGTCAGGACGTCCGAGGTCTAGCACATCTGTTTTCGTCATTCATTTATTTCGGGTATGGTCCCTAGTCCGTGACAGCCTGTGTATCTGTCGCCGGGCACGCTGGTGTGTAGTGCCTCTTCGCCAAGATGCTTGTCGAGCGCATCTATCTGGCACGAGGTGCTCCATAAACCCATCTCGTGCAATTGGACGAACTCTGCCTGTGTCCATCGGGTACTGAACCTTTTCTCATCCGCGAGCCTGGTTCCGTATGAGGAAGAACTCGCCAGAAGAGTTGGACTCTGGCTCGTTCGCCCTCCTACCCGAGGCGTCGTTCACAGACATCATGAGCCACTCGCACAAGTATGAGTCTCACACCACGCGTTTGAGAGCAAGGCGTTCTCGAGCTGAGCGACCGTGTCCCAATAGCGCCTGAGCCCATCAGGTACTGAACCCTTTCTCTCTGCAAGTGTATTTCCGGTATAGGAAATCTTGACAGTAGAGTTGGGCCAGGACTGCCATCGTTGTCCCCTTCTTGCCTAAAACCATCGGGTTCGGAACTCTTTCTATTCGCGAGCATATTTCCGGTATAGGAAGGCTCGACATTAGAGTTGGTTTATGTCTTCTTGCTTTTCCAAGCACCCACGATTTGGTCTGGGTCTCTGCTTATAAGGATCACAGGTAACTAGAAGCTCGCCTCGAGCTAACAGAGCTTATAGTTCCCCTTCCCTAGGAACGTTTCACTTTTCATTTGCAGTTTGCGCTGTTCTGCCCTTTCATTATGTCATTGTACTCATAATGACATATATTTGTTTCTCTACATGCAACTGTCTTTACGTGCCTTTTACATTGGCCGCCACTCCAATGTTCTGAATGGACTAACAGGCGTCACTGTATATCGACAGTGTTGCTGTATGTGGTGATGCAAATGGTGTCGGAGATATTGTCTGTCTCTTTTGCAGTCAAATCTCTTTCCATCTGCTTCCTCCACATTCTCGGACATGATCCCCAAATGATTTGGCCAGAATCAGCTTGAGCTGCTGTTTTCTGTTACCAGGGTGCACCGCGAGGAGGTAAATTTGGGATCTTGGTTATCTGCTAACCCTGGGTCCGCCTAGAGCAATGCATTCCCTTTGCAACCCGTACTCGCTCTAATCTGTGAAAATTCCAGGGAAGGTGATATGATTTTTTATACAGGTGGGTCGGTTGAGAGACACATCAGAAGTGCTTGGGCCTTCACGGCTCACAGGTGGGGGGAAACCAACAGAGAGGAAAGTGGTGCATTCGCTCAGACAACAAGCAGCATGACAATGGAGATTTTGGCTGTAACAAAATTTTTTCAATGGGTCTGCATACTCAGTAACTCAATGAGCATGACTGTGAAAGTTCAGGCGGGATACATTGAAGAATTTCTGTATGCGTAAAGTTACTTTCATTTTTGTGTCGGGGCATGCGGGAGTCCGGAGTAATGAGAGAGCAGATAGGTCTTATAGCACACAGTGCTACGGCTATTGGTGGAGCAATGGATCGAGCAGACATTTTGAACACCCTATGGAAAAAAGCATGAGCAAATGACTGTATAAGTGACAATGACTTGTTCCATGACTAGAATAAAGGAATTTGGTTTGAAATGTGGTGTCACTAGAAAGGAGCGGTTTTGTGGGCAGAAAGAATAATGGTCAATCAACTGTGTACTGGTACCACCAGTCAACGTGTAATGGCAGCTACACTCAAGGAGAGATCTTAGCACCTATGGACTTGTCCGAAGTGTAGTGACGATGATCCAATGAATAACTATGTGTTGTTTCAGTCAACCTTTCATATGATACTCAGAAAATTCTTCTTGTCCAGAACATAACACCTGTAACTTAACTTTCCATCCAGGTATCATATACACAATCTAAGAAACATCAGAAAGTTCTTGTCAAGAAGATAACACCTGTAACTTATCTTTCAATCTAGATATTGTATACTGAACATTAGAAAGTTCTTCTCAAAAAGATGACAGTGACACCTGAAAAATTTCCATCCAGGTGTCATCCCATCAAAAAAATCTTGTCAAGCATATAACACCTGTAACTTACTTTTCCATGCAAAGTGTCATTGGCAAAAACATTTTTCTTCGCAGTGTCATTTTTCTTTGGCAAAAACATATCACCTGAAACTATATTTCCTTTCTGCTGGTAAATTTGGCTACAAGATGCAGTGAAATCCATCTATGGTGCATTATTTTATAACTAATTTCTCTATATAACAACAGTTATATGTCTTTGTTATTTTATAATAACAAAGACTTATCTAAACCCCAACCATATTTATTCTATATTTTGTTTACTGCATATAGCGAATTTGTTATTATAGACATCTTTTGTTGTTACAACAAGTTGTTATAACAGGATTCCACTGTAATTTAAATGAGCTTTAATTGTCAACTGAATCAAATGTGCTTTCTCTCTCTTTCATCAAATAACAGGAGAATACAGTGTATTGGACATTAATTCTCAACTATTAACTATTAACGTGACAATGTACATATTCAGAGAATTGCAGAAATGGTATTGACTAGATGTGATGGGAGAAGGTGCTCTTTCTCCGGAAAGATCAGAAGAACGCGTGATAAGCAACTGACTGGGACACTGAGCTTATAAACTTTTAGATGACCGACGGAACGGCAAGCAGAGCATATATAGGAATGCCCCCAGTGCTGTGACTAAACGACTCCGTAGACAACTTACAGACCTACCTGAAGTTGACAGCCCTTTAAGGTCTGTACCAGAACAAACCCCGTGGAGTGAAAGCCATGGAATGCCAATATACATTCAGACCCATGTGAAAGGAATACTAAGCGAGGATGAACAGAACAGTGTGCAGCGAATGACAGTCACCCTCAGTTTCCTGGATGAGGAATATCCAAAAGATATATGGGTCAGAGTGTACACAGATGGGTCAGCACAGAATGCTGTGAGGAATGGAGGTGCAGGTGTGTATATATAGAATATCCACACAAGCCTAGAGATACAATCAGAACACCGACGGGAAAATTCTGCAATAATTATGATGCAGAAATCCAGGCAATTAGTGTGGCAGCTAAAAAACTGCTGAACTCCAATTCTGCCTACAGCCTGTGGTATTCCTGACAGAGATGCAAGGTCAGTGCTTCAAGCTCTCCAGTCTGGAAAACTAACAGACTTGAAAAAACTACTTAGCGAATTGTCTTACCAGTATAGGGTAACCATGCAGTGGATACCCTCTCACTGTGGAATACCAGGAAATGAAAAAGCAGACCAACTGGCTAATGAAGGTCCTGCCAAAGACCAACCAGATATACCAATCACCTACCATTAGAAAAAACAGATGATCGAAATAAGAAAGCCACAAACACCAACACAAGATGACTATCACATTATGAACAGATCAGAACAAGTTATAATTCTACGTCTCAGAACAGGACACAACCGACTCCGCAGTCACATGTATACAAAGTTCAAGATTGGCAACACAGCCATGTGGACAGGCAGCACAGAGTGCCAAACTTCAAGAGTGTTCTGAGCATGAAATGCCAGAGGAAACAACACTGGAATCAAAGCTCTATGGGACATTGTATGAACTACAAAAGACAGTGAGTTTTATTAAGGAGACAGAATTACAGATATAGACATGTTTCAAATGAATGAAAGAAGAAGAATAGTCCTGCCCAAGCAAGCACAGGTGCTGAAGTCAGAGATACCAGGTTGAGAGGTGCACCAGCAACCACTGTATCATGCAACATGACCAGATAACTATCTTCACAACAAAAAATAACAATGAGCCGGCTTTTTCATTGCCGCAGACTCCCACATGTCCAGGAGTATAAATCTACAGAATTATCCACAGATAAGAATATGAAATGTACTCTATCCACTCATCTGAGCCACCCATTATGAACCTTTCTAAGCATGGACTGAGAGTCTGACTATTACAGCTCCTATGAAATACCTAGAGATGATGTCATTCCTGAAGCCTTTACTTTCTCAGAGTTTCTTAAGTTGTATCATGGGTTGCCTGAAGAGTCATTAGTGATCTAAAAAAATTTCCAATTGAGTCTCAAGATTTAGCTAACTCATCCCGGAAGCCAATGCACAATCTACTGAGCTCCCACAGCTCAGATGTAAATACACAACAAACACATTTTTTTTTTCAAATAAAATGCACAACAGTTAACAATAATAACAAAATAAAATATTTTCAACAAAATCCCAAGTTTCCAGTGATCAAAATTTCACTAAAACTAACCAAATCTAATAAAATTTATCATTAAGAAAATGACCATCCCATTTTTGAAGCAGTAAATTCTTATTTTTGACTTACCAAAAACAAGAAACAAAAATAGATACACAGATTACTGTGTATTGTAAAATATTCATGATTAAAATTTCCAAAGACAATTAATTTACAATATTTATTTCTTCCTCAACATCAACCATTTTGAAAGTGTTTTTTCCAGACTCGTGGATCCCAAACCATCGGGGTTTCTCATTGACTGCCTCTTTAAGAGTTTTAACATTAGCCTTGGTGGAGATATCTTTAGTACGAGCAAATCCAACGTGATTGTTTCCCATATCAAACTCAGTGTAGTAGGGTCCAATAAACACATCTCCCAGGATCCATAAAGGTGCAGGCACATCCAAGCCAATGAAACCACTGAGACACTCAGTCTGCCCCATCGTTGTGACCTGAAGTAAGACATTAAAAATAATTGTTTATATTTATAGAATTATGAATTTCTTCTTCTCCTTCAGTTTTCATTCTCAAACTTTCAATGGATCTATCTTGAAGTAGGACAATGGTCCTACTAGATTTCCAGCAGGATGTAATCCAGAAAATGAAAATGTGCGGTGTCACCATTTTATTTGCGCCAATGGTCCAGCACATCTACAGTAATTATGAATATAATTCGACCACACCTTACTATTATTATACAGAGGGGAGACTCTAAGGCAGTCAATGTTGTATTAAACCATCTTCTGGCATGACCTGCTTGTTTCCAAGTCTATTGACATTGCTTTTTCTTTTAACTAATCAAGAGGGGGGGGGGAAGGTACAGTGCAGATGGCAAGGCACATTTTCCATAAAACCTGTACAGGCAAGCAGTCGTATGAAACCTGTCCAGGAAAGCAGTCATGTGAAACCTGCCAGGGCAAGCAGTCGTGTGAAACGTATTAACTATGTGTCTCTGCAATTTACACTGGCCTGCTTTCTGACAATCTGTAAAGATCCAAAAGGCCATCATCATCCTACCAGCAGTTACAGGAAACCATTAGCATCATCTTCATAAATGTTGTTTGATGTACCAAACAAATATTACAACACTCTTCTTCTTCTTCTGCGTTCAGCATCTGTGGTCATGCTATACCGTCAGGCCTGTCGTCAAGAAGTCCACTGTCTTCTCCAGGTCAGAGCGGCTGCCCCATAGCTTTTGCCTCACATCTATATCCTCTGGCCAGGTCTGCTGTCTCTGCTCTTTCTATGTTGGGCAGTCCTGAAGTATGTGTTCCGGGGTCTGGGTTCCGGTACAAGAATATTTTATAACTGTTGAATGCTAAAATGCAGTACAAAGTCCATCTTTAATATGTGAGTTGTATCAGATAGTTAATACATTTTACAAATGTGTTGAGGCTAAAAATCAGCTTCAAGCAGTTGGGTAACTGAACAATTCAGAAAACAATGGCAACCAAATGACAATACATATTACCTAGGAAACCACTACAACCACAAAATGTTGGGCTGATTGCTACATCTTGAATAAGACAAAACCAATTTTAGGTAGATTTTTGGTGGAAATTATCATTTTAACTGAAATTTTCTTCATAAATTCATGGTCATAAGTTCTACAGTTGTTTTAACTCAATTCTTACGTATGTCCATTTTAACGTAGCAAAGTCTCCCCCTTTGACTACTTATGCACAGTATAACGGGACTCCATATATACCCTCCGTTTTGGCCTTGTTTGGTTCGTAAATGACAACTATTAACTTATTTAGCCATTTAACATTTAGAAATCTGGCTAACTCCTCCTAAGATGTATGTGATGACAGGCAACAGTGTTGCTGTTCTTTACTTCCCTCCCTGGCACCAGCAACACACGTTCGTTCTTTGTCATGTATAGAGCTATTTGTTTTAGGTCATCCTGTATTCCCCACAACTTGTTTTGCAGAGAAGCTCCTGTGGGCCAGATTGTTGTTCTGTCAATAGTGAAACTGGGACAATTCTGTAGTGTGTATTCTGGTGTCTGCACTGCTCCTCAGATGCAGGCAGCAGAGTTGATAATTTTTATTTGGTATCTGTTTGCTATAGTCAGAATGTTCTATTTACTTATGGTTATTTGGTTCCTGTAATTTACTTTGTGTCTCTGCTCTTGAACGACATTTGACCGCTTTTCATATGGTGCATGGATTCAATTGTGTAGCGTAAACCTCCTCTTTCAAGTTCTACATCTCATGAGCCAACGTTTTCTGACTCGACGGTGAGCAAGTATCTATGATACCTACCTGAACGCTGGTTTTCAGGGGGCATCCTGCAAATTAGCTTTTTTGTGTGGAATACAACGAATGTATCATAATGGCAAAAATGACTTGACTACGCCGCTATCTTGGTGCAACTGGAAGTCGAAAGAGTAATGATTTGAGTCATTGAGAAGTAACGGTACAGGTAAATTATGAGCCAGCATCATAGCACAGTTTCCCATAAGTACTGAGATGCCTAGTCTGTGGTTAACCATAAACCGTCTGACTAGCACCTCCTACCACACTTTTTAAGTAGTAATGGTACAATTTCTCAACCTTCCCAAAGCATGAGCCCTGGTACCTCACTTCCTGGTTTCTGAGGGAACCATAAGAGTAAATTTTGTTTCATCCTATGAATGATAAATGGACTTGAAACCCAGGTGTGCTGGTTGGTGGGCAGATGACTTAACACTACACTATTGCAGTTTCCAAGGGGCATATTTCAGTGCAGATTTTATTATAGATTAATCCCTGAATAAAAAATTTCTTACAGAGAATTTGAACTAATATCCTCAAAACTTAAGAGAGTGGTATATTAGCTACTTGACGACATACTACTCTTCCACTAATGAAACTGAAATAAACTAACCTGGAGAACATATTGTTGAGGTGTAAGCACAAATCCCTGTCCTCCAATGGTAAAGGTCACATTTGGCATTTTTGAAATGTTAGCACACACAACCAGATACTGCAGGATGAAAGTGTCAAAATTTGATCTACAACTCACGGAAATTTTGAAAACAATAACATATAACAAACTGCTTATAGTTTATACCAGCAATTCTTAAACCTTTTTTTCCCCGTCGACTCTTTCTGTATAATTATGCTTCTGTTTGAATGAAACCTCAAATAAAAGCTTGTTAACTTTTTTCCAGGTTTATATTATATTATATTAAATATTGTGGAAATCTTTCTCTGCCCTTTCTCCTACTAGAAAGATCCACTGTCCCTAATCTCCGATTTTTTATTTATGGTCACAGCAATATGCTGTGGTCTCCTGAGGGGCCTAATGGCCCAACTTGACAACCACTGGTTTGGACAAATGGCTAGGTCAGTTACTGTATAGGACTCTCAATCCATGATCCGCAAGATTTAGAATAGATAGCTAACCCATGAGTGGATGAAGTATGTTGTGGTTTCACACCTGCAAAAACTTCGGTAGGTGTGGTGTGGCAGAAGACGGAAAACATGTTGAATCAAGTTGCGAGGTGAGTAGATGCCATCTGAGCAGATCTGGTTCACATCCTGTTTGCTGCAATGTGATTTTTTTCTGAACTAGAAGTCTAGGTCCAGGTGGTTGGAACACCATGAGAGAAGAGACTATTATTAAGAGATTGAACGAGTTCGAAATTGCTTGGGGTTACAGTAAAGGGTAAAGATTTTTTCTTCTTCTGCATTATTTCTCACATTCCTGTAGATTAGCAGGTTATAGTCCGGCAAATGGAATGCATTGTGTCATGGTTTACAGCTTTGCTGTGATGTCTACGCCTTTCAACATGAAACATCTGACTTCAGTATGCGCTTGGGTCACTTTGACCCTATATGGGATGTGACAGCCAACTCCACCCTACAACTTTCTTAGTCGCCTCTTATGACATGCATAAAAGTTAAAGAGTGTCACTATTCTTTGCCCCCCTTTCAGAGCGAACAACTCATAGACAGAGAAGTAGAATGAGGAAGATATACAGTGAATGAGTTATGGGAACTATCAGCGTACATGCTCTTCCATATCTGATAAAAGAGATGAAACTCCTACAGTGATGCACATCAGTCTTCTTCTTCAGCGTTCGTTCTCGAACTCTCGTGGATTTCTTTTGTAACAGGACAATAGTTCTACAAGATTTCCAGTTGGATGTATTCCAGAGAATGGAAATACACTGTCTGTGTGTTATTTGTGTCAATGGCCCGACACATCCGTCTTCGCAGCTGCCATCAGTCTATTCAGAAAATCACTAAACCACAAATGATCCAGAAAAACCCCACATCCACTTTTGTTTTATGTGATGTGTCCTGGTAACAGGCTATATGCTGAAGTATGGCAAAGTGAATTGGGGCTGAAGAGGAAAGGCAAAATGGCTCCCTTGTATGCCATGATGAAAATTACTCTGATACGTGTGAATACCAGAAAGGTACTTATTTGGTAAGGAAAGGGTAGCATATAACCGTGACCTTCATTATAACAGGCCAGAGTGCTCACTAACTTTACATCACTGAAGAATGCCAATCTGACTACTGCTGTACTTTTCATTGGCCGGCAAAACAAAGCATAAAAACAAAAAATAAATGAAATAAACAATCTTAACACATTTCTTCCATATCTGCTTATCTTAATCCATTGCTTTGATTTCTTTCCATGTTTTACCATTTTGAATGTGTCATTCTTTCCTCTATGAATGTTATCTTCCTCTTTCCATGCCGGTTATTTTGCAGTTTCCTTCTTTCTTTGTTGGTTATCTTTCTCTTTCCTTCTTTTCCGTGTGGGTTATTTTTTTCTTTCCCTCTTTTTCCTGTGGGATGTCTTTCTCATTCCTTTTTTTCCTTGTGGGCCGTCTTTCTCTTTCCTTCTTTCCATGTGGGCTGTTTTTTGCTATCCTTCTTTCCCAGTGGGCTGCCTCTCTCTTTCCTTCTTTCCCTGTGGGCTGTATCTTTCCTTCTCCTTGTGGACCATCTTTCTCTTTCCCTGTAGGTTGTCTTGGTCTTTCCTTCTTTCCCCATGTGCTGTCTTTCACTTTCCTCCTTTCCCTGTAGATTTCATAATACCTCTGCTTGTTCTAGGTAAACATAAAAAATGAGCTACACAAATCAACCCACCTCTCCTACAAACTTGATAGCTCCAATCTGAGCATTCAACTTTTCTATATCACTGCTGGGTCCAGCGAGCAACGAGGTGCCAGTATCAGCTATGGCCCTGCAGCCTCCATTGCAATATGTTGTAGTACTAACAGTCAAACTGAGAAAACAAACAAAACAAATGGAATTATATGGAACATCAGGGTTTCTCAATATTTTAAACTGTGTACACCACATCTAAGCACAGATTCTCAACTTTTTTGTGTCTTGACCAATTTTATAAAAGGAAAGTCTGTGGCTATGTTGATAACGACAAAAATGTCCAGCAGGTGTGATTTTGGTTAGCTTTGAGGTTGGTGACTTGGGAACCAGATCTCTCTTTCTCTTTCTCTCTCTCGTGGCAGGGCTACTAGCAGTATGGTTACAGAGAAATAAAGTATACTAACCATAACCCAAATAGTTTATTCTACAACTAATACAGCCTAATCATAACCCAAAACCATAATAAATCCATCTAAAAAAATACCCCAAAAAACAACCCCATCCTAAAATCAAGATCTTTCCACACTCGTCTGCATGTCCAAAGGTAGAAACTGCTGGAGGACTACGTGCTGACATATGATATTGTGATTGATGGAAGACTGTGTACTGACATATGACATTGTGATTGATGGAAGACTGTGTACTGACATATGACATTGTGATTGATGGAAGACTGTGTACTGACATATGACATTGTGATTGATGGAAGACTGTGTACTGACATATGACATTGTGATTGATGGAAGACTGTGTACTGACATATGACATTGTGATTGATGGAAGACTGTGTACTGACATATGACATTGTGATTGATGGAAGACTGTGTACTGACATATGACATTGTGATTGATGGAAGACTGTGTACTGACATATGACATTGTGATTGATGGAAGACTGTGTACTGACATATGACATTGTGATTGATGGAAGACTGTGTACTGACATATGACATTGTGATTGATGGAAGACTATGTGTTGACATATGACATTGTGATTGATGGAAGACTGTGTACTGACATATGACATTGTGATTGATGGAAGACTGTGTACTGACATATGATATTGTGATTGATGGAAGACTGTGTACTGACATATGACATTGTGATTGATGGAAGACTATGTGTTGACATATGACATTGTGATTGATGGAAGACTGTGTACTGACATATGATATTGTGACTGATGTAAGACTACGCGTTGACATATATTGCGATATGAAAGTAATGAATATGTTTGAAAACGTGAGACACGTACCTCCACACCCAGCAAAGACATCCAGTGTTCGCAGCTGATGTACT
This sequence comes from Meghimatium bilineatum, assembly GCA_034231615.1. Taxonomy (NCBI): domain Eukaryota; kingdom Metazoa; phylum Mollusca; class Gastropoda; order Stylommatophora; family Philomycidae; genus Meghimatium; species Meghimatium bilineatum. The sequence goes on from CM067318.1 coordinate 9,369,201, forward strand.
GAAAAATGTTTCACAGCATTCTCCTGTTCTAACTCATCTTTACTAGACTTTCCTTTGCCCTTGCCTTTTCCTTTACCCTACAATAGAAGAAAAGAGAATAATGTTAACAATAACTATGTTTGCTTATTGCGACCATGAGAAATTATGACAATATCTTTCTTAATCTTGATGACGAGTAGTCTTTTGCATTCGTTTCCAAGCTCCCACAGATTAGCAGGATGTAGTCCGGAGATTGAAGAACGTTGTATTATGTTTTGCAGCTTATGACAATTAGTTGAGTTTGGTTATCAGCTAGAGACTGGCATTTCTGCTCTCATCCTTTCTTTCGCTAATAGGTAATCAAATCTTTTCAATCACTGAATTACCACTGCTCTTCTGCGTTCATTCTCAAACTCCTGCAGATTAACAGAGTGCAGTTCTGAGAACAAAGTTTTGTGTCATGATTTACAGTTTTGCTGCAAATATCTGCACCTTTCGACCTGACACACCGGCTTGAGTATGGTTTCTGGGTTACTTTGACCCTATGTAGTATAGGACAGTCAAATCCACTCCATAACTTCCTTAGTTGTCTTATGACATGCATGGAAGATAAATAGTGTTGCTATTCTTTGCTCCCCTTTTGGGCCCAGGAACACACAGGAGCACCACTTCTCCAATCTTTCCATTCAGTGAATTACCACTGATCCAATCATTGAATTACCACTGATCCAATAATTGAATTACCACTGATCCAATCATTGAATTACCACTGATCCAATAATAGAATTACCAGTTATCCAATCATTGAATTACCACTGATCCAATCATTGAATGACCAGTGATCCAATCATTGAATGACCACAGATCCAATCATTGAATGACCACAGATCCAATCATTGAATGACCACAGATCCAATCATTGAATGACCACAGATCCAATCATTGAATGACCACAGATCCAATCATTGAATGACCACAGATCCGATCATTGAATGACCACAGATCCGATCATTGAATTACCAGTGATCCGATCATTGAATTATCAGTGATCCAATCATTGAATTGCCACCTTTACAATCATTGAATGACCAGTGATCCAATCATTGTTGAATGACCACAGATCCAATCATTGAATGACCACAGATCCAATCATTGAATGACCACAGATCCAATCATTGAATTACCACTGATCCGATCATTGAATTACCAGTGATCCGATCATTGAATTACCAGTGATTCGATCATTGAATTATCAGTGATCCAATCATTGAATTGCCACCTTTACAATCATTGAATGACCACAGATCCAATCATTGAATTACCAGTGATCCAATTATTGAATTATCACCGATCCAATCATTGAATTACCAGTGATCCAATCATTATAGTCTAAGGATGTACAAGGCGATTATGATAATTTATTTTGCTGGAATCAGTCTTAAACTCTTTCATGCCACCTCTCAACTTTCTCACATATTCTGTATCCATTGATGGACTCTTCTATATAGAATCAGACAGACGCAACTTTAAACAAGTTAATGAAGTTTTGTTAATCACTGGTAACGTACATAATAAAACACAAACTGACAATTTGAATCAATAAAAGATCTTTATACAAAAACACATTCACAACATAATATGACGAGCAAGGAACGGCACCACTGATGTTCAAAATAACATCAATTTCAATGGTGCCACTCTAACTTATATTATGTTATTAATGTGTTCTTGATGAAGGCCTTTTTGTCAAAATGTTGATTTATGTGTTATTATGTGTGTTACTAGTCACTGTGTAACTAACTTATGTGTGTTACTAACAAAACTTCATTGCCCTGTTCCAAGTTTTTTTTCCTTTCTGGATTTCAGTTTTGCTGCAGTTTGTACATATGTAGAATCTGTTCGGTAAACATCCCAGGGTTTATTAAAAAAATGTTCTCATATCAGCACTAGGTCTTCTGTTTCTGGAGTTAGTAAGATTCACAAGATGTCAGAAGTAATCTGACAAAATAGAAACACATGGACTGTAGTAATCCAGGGTTAACAAGCAGTATAAATAGAAATAAGCCAAATGAAATATTTTACCCGCATGTTGCCAAGGTCTGAAAGGGGAGCAAAGAATAGCAATACTTTTTCTGTCATGAGTAAGTGTTGGAGCTTTTTGGAGTTGGTTGTCCCATCCCATATGGGGTTAAAGTGACCCAAAAACCATGCTGAAATTGGATGTGCCAGACTCAAAAGGTACAAATATCGCAGCAAAGCTCTAAACCATGATGCAACACACTCTGTTCTCCAGATTACAGCCTGCTGACCTGAAGGAGTTTGAGAACGAACACAGAAGAAGATATGAAAGATAAAATCTGACAAAATTTAATTTAATATGAAGAATTTTAGAGCATCTCACCTTCCCAGTATTGCCCATGAGCCGAGCCTTTGCTGGAGGGTCATCAAATTGTCGAGTGTCTGCACTGTAAGACTCCGCAAAATAGAAGCGGTCAGTCCCTCCAATGAAGTAACTGTCAACATCTTCTGTCAAGTTCTCTCTGTAAACAACTGTAAATTTTCCACGGATATGCGAGAAACCCAGAGTGGTCTCCTCATCACTCCAAAACAAGGCATTGAGGTCGGTGTGATAGACAGACTGTGACCCCTTATGTGTGTTCTCAATTCTGAGGAACAAATGAATACACATTTATTAGAAAGTTAAAAAGAAATATAGTGATGAAATTTCCCTATAAATATTCTTATAATATTATGTGTATAATTTCTACCTAAGGATCTATTCAGTCAAAAAAAATACCTACTCTTATAATTATGCGTAAAGTTTCTACCAGGTCTGTGTAGGATCTATTCAGTAAAAAAATATATACCCACTCTTATAATTATGCTTAAAGTTGCTACCAGGTCTGTGTAGGATCTATTCAGTCAAAAAAAACACCCACTCTTATAATTATGTGTAAAGTTGCTACCAGGTCTGTGTAGGATCTATTCAGTCAAAAAAAACACTCACTCTTATAATTTTGTGTAAAGTTGCTACCAGGTCTGTGTAGGATCTATTCAGTCAAAAAAACACCCACTCTTATAATTATGTGTAAAGTTGCTACCAGGTCTGTGTAGGATCTATTCAGTCAAAAAAACACCCACTCTTATAATTATGTGTAAAGTTGCTACCTGAAGGATCTATACAGTCAAAAAAAACACCCACTCTTAGTTGTTTACTCTAAGTCAGAAGTGAGTAAGCATAAACTGGTTCCAGTTTAGGACTTGCTTTGTTAAAAAGAAACCAGTGTGTTCTTTTCACAAGAAGAAAATCTCGCTATTAGTGGTTTGTTATTGGATGGAATTTTTGTCTGGTAGGACACCGGAGACCTACATGTGAACCTGTGTCATATCATCATCAAGTGTCATGCAGACTGACGTAGGTGATCACAGATCTCCACAACTGTTTATATTCAGTATAACTTATCAGGATAGTAGTTGTTTTTTTTGCCACTCCACGATGTCAAATGAATATTTTCTCTGTCAATCTATCTGACCTTCTATCATGCCTGTTGTTACTCTTCTCCAGACCTCCCTGTCTCATAATGTGACCACAATAAACAAATATTGTCTTTTTCTATTATTAAATAACCCCTAATCTCACATTTAGAACATCCTCGTTAGTTTTTCTAGCTGTCCAAATTACTCTCGGCATTCCATATTCTCTGTTGTCTCCAATGTTGCCACTTTCCTGTTTATTTATTTGCCATATAAATTCTCATATAAATAACACCACATAAAAAACTGACCTGTAAAACTTATTGACCTTCACCTTGACCTCAGAAAGTTCAGGTTGTTTTCCTGAGACTTTTTTGGTAAAGATTTCCATAATCCTGGCAACACGAAAAGGTTCCGGGCACTTGTCATTTGACCCTTTCACGTATTCTGACTTGTCATAGGCCTCTGGGTAAACATCTTCATCAACCTGCATCAACAATTTCAGAAAATAAATCCATATTTCATCAAATTTGAAACAATTTCAGAAAATAAATCCATATTTCAACAAATTAGAAAATAATTTAGAAAATAAAACATTTCATCAAATTTGAAACAATTTCAGAAAATAAAACCATATTTCATCAAATTTGAAACAATTTCAGAAAATAAAACCATATTTCATCAAATTTGAAACAATTTCAGAAAATAAAACCATATTTCATCAAAGTTGCAATTTTTAAAATGTGCTTAATAAGCAGAAAAGTGATTTCTATGACATGAGGAAAATATTAACATCTAAACAAATTACAAACAAGCTAAAAATGAGAATTATAAAGTGTTACATCTATTCTATATTAATGTATGGCTCAAAAACATGGACAATGAACAATTAGAAGACAGAATTAATGTCTTTGAGATGTAGATATGTAGAAGAATAAGGAAAACACTCTGCCTGATACATGGCTTCTGGGTCAATTTGACCTTATACGGGATAGCCAACTTTACCTCAAAACTTCCTTAGTTGCCTGTTATAACATGCTTGGCAAGCAATAGTGTAGCTATTCTTTGCTCTTTTCTCAGACCCTGGCTACTGACAACTCCCTTTTCAAAGTCACTAAAATTAAGAATGTAATGTGGGTCCAAATAGCTGATAATAGAGGCAGGATTTATCAGCAGTTAGTGGGTGTAAATAGCTGGTATTAGAGATAAAGAGGCCTACAGAGATAGTGTTAATAACAATTTATTGTATCTACCAGTAAATGCCTGGACTTACTTTGGACTGTGATTTTCTTGCAGTTGAGATCTTCTCGTGTACTATCTTGAACCCATACGCCGCCGGATCAATGTAACAACAATCACCTATAGAATATTCTAGACCATTGGTTCTGACACTTGTGTAATACAGACAGCTGGATGATCCACCGTCTGCCTGCAACAAACAGAATAATTAAAATAGATGCTAAGATGTCAACAACGCAAAATTGGTTATGAACTGACGTCTCCGCATTTAATGCATGCATGTGCTCAGTATCCCTGGCAAATGACTTAGGGTATGTATGCTTCTGGTTCTAACCCCTCACGGAATAAACACACTCCTGACTCTGCCTGCCTATGTTTGTTTGTTTTGTTTGTCAATAACCCCAGGAATTGCGAGCAATTAGCTCTCACTTCCTATGTGCAGTGGGGTGGTTTTTTAGCTTTCTTTCATACCCAGGAGACTTAAGCTTTCGGCTTAATACAAGTGCCTATTGAAGGAGCCTAGAGGGGTATATGTCACTAGACGAGCTGATAATTTGCCTGGGTCACCCAACATGCATCTTTCTTCTGACTAGGCACTTCGCAACCAGCGAGTTATCCCTTGTCTACATGTACTTGCCTCGTCTACATGTAATGACTTTCTAATCCATATTTTGGTTATCTGTTACCCCTAGGTCTGCATGAGAGCAATGATAAGCCCTTTGTACTGGTTTCCCAGTACATTTCCCTCCATTCCTTTCAACAAATGTGTTGCCATTATCCAATTTCTGCTGAATAAATATACTTTCAGTCATTTCGTTCACCGAAGTAGAACACCATCTGTAGACAGTACCATTCATAGCACTTAACTCTGTAGCTCAAATGCTAATCACCAGTAATCTTTGATAAAAATTCACTTTGTAAAGAACATGTCATAGTCAGATTTAAAACTGCAACCTAAAGTAAACGTAAAAGTAACATGAGTTATGAACCAGCAACGTAGGACGGAGCTTCCCATAAGTGCTCAGCAGGCTAATCATTGGTTGATCAGAAACCACCTGACTAGCATCACCTACCACACTTGCTCAGTAGCGATGGTGCCATTTCTCGATCTCCCCAGAGCATTAGTCCTGGTACCCTATTTCCTGGTGACTAGGTGAACCACAGGAGTAATCTTTAACAATGTTAGACAATGAGTGATTAGACACAAAGAGACTGTTCATGCTCCCATAGAATAATAGAAACGGGAGTGACAAAGGGAGAGGGAAGATAGTACATCCTCGCTGACAACAACAAACTGACTGGTACGCAGCGTATACACCCTTAGATGGATGATCCCGCTGAAGATGGATGTGTCAGGTTACTGACGCAAATAATTCTTAAAGTTGATGAGAATTGAATTTCCTACTTGAATTTACTTGTGATGCAAATAAAACGGTGACACAGCGCATTACCATTCTCTGGACTACATCCTGCTGGAATTCTAATAGAGCCATGGTCCTGCTAGAGGAGAGAACCAGCGGGAGTTTGAGAATGAACACTGACAAAGCAGTACATTGATGATTGAACCAGCAATCTAAGCCTTTATGGGAATGTCCCCACATGCATGATGTTGGTTCCTAATCTTCTTCTTCTTCTGCGTTCATTCTCAAACTCCAACTGGATCTAGCTGGATCATGGTCCTGCTAGATTTCCAGCAGGATGTAGTCCAGAAAATGGAAATGAGTTGTGTCGCCGTTTTATTTGCGCCAATGGCCCGACACATCCGTCTTCGGCGGGGGTTCCTACTAATCAAGAATGAATTATTAAACCACAGTTTACAAATAAATGTATTCAAGAATACTAAAATGATAATGAGATTATAAACAAATAATGCTTGCTTATAGAGCCTAATCTACATTTAGTTTATTTTTAAACTTTACTTTTTGTTATAATGTCGGAAAAGGTCAAATTATCCACTACTTACTCGAGTAACTTCCCCTAGGACTGTCTCCTCTAGCAATCTCTTCTTCTCCAACCTCTGACAGCTAATGCAGCAATTCTGGTTCTCACTGTCCGAAAGAACATCTATATCAGGAGGATCCTCAAACCTGCCAAAATTGGGTTCATAAAACTTCTGAAAATAGAATGTCTTGCCATCATCCTCAGAAATGACATTGTCTTCATCTGGGTTGTCAATGCCACCTTTCATATTCCAGTCTTCAGGAACAACTTTCTGGATGACCTAGAACAGAAGAATAATGTATTTTTATAGAAAGTAACCAAAACAAAGTTTATTCATTGTTTTCACACTTTTCTTGGTTACATGGATGCAGTCCTTTCAGCTTGACACATTAGACCTCGGCATAGCTTACAGCTTAGCACATTAGACCTCAGCATAGCTTACATTTTGACACATTAGACCTCAGCATAGCTTACAGCTTGGCACATTAGACCTCAGCATAGCTTACAGTGTGACACATTAGACCTCGGCATAGCTTACAGCTTGGCACATTAGACCTCGGCATAGCTTACAGTTTGACACATTAGACCTCGGCATAGCTTACACTTGGCACATTAGACCTCAGCATAGCTTACAGTTTGACACATTAGACCTCAGCATAGCTTACAGCTTGGCACATTAGACCTCGGCATAGCTTATAGTTTGACACATTAGACCTCAGCATAGCTTACAGCTTGGCACATTAGACTTCAGCATAGCTTACAGTTTGACACATTAGACCTCAGCATACCACTTAAGACAGATGTGTCACACCATTGGCGCAAATGACGACAACGCATTTCCATTTTTTGGACAACATGCTGTTGGAAATTTAGTTGGACCATTGTCCTGCTACAAGAGAGATCCAGTGGGAGTTTGAGAATGAACTCCGAAGAAGAAGACCTCAGCACAGTTTTTGGATCTCTTTGAGATATAGAATGGCACAACCCAATCTCAATTCTTCTCTTCCCATGGTAGGTCAAGGTGACCCAAAAATCAAGATGAAGTCAAATGTGTTACGATGAAAGGTGCAGATATCGCAGCTGAACTATATATAAACTGTACCATAATGCATTCCATTCTCAAGACTACTAAATAGAAGAAATTTTAGAATGGACATTCCATTCTAGTTTGCAGCTAGAAGAATGAGACTTGTAACTTTAGCATGGTAATTTGGTGCTAGGGGTTCCCACCCTTGAACAGACTTCCCTTTTGCAACCTGAAAATCATGCCACAAAATATTCTGTTCTCCAGGCTATATTCTGCTAACATGCAGGAGGTTGCTCTAACTAACATGCAGGAGGTTGCTCTAACATGCAGGAGGTTGCGAATGAATGCTGAAAAACAATGAACACACGAGAAGACTGAATCATAATTCCTACAGTTGCCAAGACAAAACAAACCATACCTGTACTTTGTTGTGTACTGCATCAAGCTTATTGTCATCGCACTCGTCGACAAAAAATAGCTCCAGAGGATCAGATGCCTCTCCTAAGACAGTTTCACATCCTCTGTAGTACCAGTGGACATGTGCCTGCTTGCAGCCACCTTCTTCAAACAGGTACTGAACTTGAGCAATGTAGAACGGCTGAGTTGGGTCTGCAGGTGAGATGGAGACATAGTCTCCCTTGGTTATCTGGTGAAAGACAAGATTACATTAACATTTTTTCAAAGGTAACATTCCATATCACTGAAGCATTTTAGGGAATTTTACGCTGTGGCCACATTTTTGCCCGTAAATTGCGTACATAGGGATGTGGTCAGAATCATGCTTGGCGTTTCTTTCCCAGAAAATCTGGTACCCATTTCCTTAGGCTGGGTTGATCTAGAAGTTGTTTGTGGTTTAAAACTATTCCAGTTATACTAGAAAATCTTGACAATCAATAAAAGGTAATACTGTAATAAAACTGTATGAAAATAGTACTTACAAAACAGGTGATGAAGTTTTACTGCACAACGATTAACACACTTTCATTATCTGAAGCTCACATGAAATAATAACACACAAAACAAGCTAAAATCATACAAATAACAATACACGACATAATCATTGTTATTTATAACAAGTAATCATAATGCACAATGCATTTAAAACAGCAGCACGACTTGCCCGGAAGTTACAGCAACAACAACATACATCTGCACTTTTGAGAAGTCAGATTGCCACTGGTCAACCAACAACAAAGAAACGAAAAGTTTACCAACATGTCAATGATGCTATTAAAACAATGGTTGAACAGGTAAGATCCAGAAGAGCCTATCAACTTCTTGAAAAACAGCACATGTTTTGAACATGAATGTTGTGTAGAACTTAATTTCATGTCTATCATTTATGAGACAATTCATATCATTTGAAGATTTTATTATAATTATTTACTAGCTATATTGTTCATTAGTGTTTATTACAGTTTGTATGAAATATTTTATATATTACCTTTGTATTTTGTCTTGGGGATATTTTGCCTGGGAATATTTTATCTGAGAATATTTTGTCTAGTTACCTATGATTCTGTATCAATACTTGTATCATACATATCACATTTTCATACGTTTTTGAATCAAAGTAGAAGTTGACTCCTTTTTTTTCCTCCAGATTGTCCCATAATTCCCAGATTTTTTTTCTCCAGATTGTCCCATAATTCCCAGATTTTTTCCCCAGATTGTTGCATAAAGTGGATCCTCCTGTATTCTGCCATCTTTGATCCTCTTAGATTTCCCAGCCATCTGAGTCTATGCAAACTGAGCATAGAAAATACTGCGGTATTGCCTGTTCGTTTCAATGCATCAGTGTTAGTAATGTTCTCCTGCCACCGAACAAAGAACAGTATTCTGATAGGGATTCCTTCCAGTTTCTATTTTTATAACTGGACGCTAAGAATGTCATTGGTTATTTTCTTACCATGCTACAGACACGGCTACATTATTTCACATCATGTGAAATCTTCAGATCTCCTCCATATAGTTTGTGAAATCTTCAGATCTCCTCCATATAGTTTGTGAAATCTTCAGATCTCCTCCATATAGTTTGTGAAATCTTCAGATCTCCTCCATATAGTTTGTGAAATCTTCAGATCTCCTCCATATAGTTTGTGAAATCTTGAGATCTCCTCCATATAGTTTGTGAAATCTTGAGATCTCCTCCATATAGTTTGTGAAATCTTCAGATCTCCTCCATATAGTTTGTGAAATCTTCAGATCTCCTCCATATAGTTTGTGAAATCTTCAGATCTCCTCCATATAGTTTTTGGCATTCTAATGTTTCATTTACTTTCAGATATTCTTTTTAGACTAGTTCTTGTGTGAGAACTAGTTTCCATGTTAACAAATCTACAATCATGGTTGGAGACAGCTCTCAGCTAGAACATGCAAACATCCCTCCACAGACAAGAGAGATAGAGAGAGAGAGAGAGAGAGAGAGAGACTAAGACATCTCAGATTAGATCACATCTACGACATAAATGATTTTCTGACTGACCTCGACGTCATTAATCCTGGCTGCTGTATAATATTTCCTCTTGTTTTCTTCATGTGTTGGCAGACCAGGCCAAACTACTTTGGTCTGCTACATTTGTAGCAGATTTATGTTTAGTCACTGCCACCAAGTTTTTGCTTTCTTGATCCTCTTTTTCAATTTCTGATTCCTCTTCAACATCATCTTCTTCTGCCGTCTTAATAGCCATATTTGGACACCTAATGAAAATACAAAAATAAAAAGTATGTGAACTTTAAGGTCAAGGCAAACGTGAACAAGTGATAAAGTTTGTTAATGTTTTTTTTTCCCTTTATATTCCTAACAATCAAAATTCTGCTTGTACATGTTGCGGCGTCTGCTATGGCAAGGCGGCCTTCATTTCCACAGTCCATAGAAAACCTCCCTGCACTCCTTCACAGGAAAACATGCAGTAAGGAAAGTTTTTTTAATATTCCTAACAATATTTTTTTTTCTTTCCAAAAGTATCTTCTGCATTAATCTTCTTTTGCATTAATTCTCCTGCAGATTAGCAGGATGTAGTCCTGAGAACATAATGTGGTGTCATGGTTTACAGCTTTGCTGCGATATATGTGCCTTTTGATCTGACACATCTGACTTCAGCATGGCTTCTGGTTCACTGAATCTACGTAGGATGAGACACGCCCACTCTGCCCCAAAACCTTCTTAGACACCACTTACAACATTCATGTAGGTACAGTGTTGCTATTCTTTGCTCTCCTTCTGGCCCCCCAATAACACATGGACAACTCAAAATTAAATTTAATACCATTCTTCCTCTCTCTGTGCAAGAGAGGATATCTGGTGGCATAGTGGTTAATCCATTTGCAGTAAGTGCCATGGGTTTGATATCCTGCGACATCTTCATTGCAAGTGCATTTAGGGGTGGGGGAGAATCCCTGGACATTATCGCTTGAAGGTATGAGGTTATGTGTTATATGTGGTACTCTCATCAGCTGGCATGCTGGTGCCGTGATGGGCGGAGTATATATGTGGTAACCGTAGCCATTTTTTCTTACCAACAGATAATCATCTATTCTGTCTCCAAGAGTATAGCTAACATCGTTTTCTCTATCCAACTACCCAATGGTATCATTTAGACGTTTCTTTCTCACTTAAGGCAAGTATACAAGGGGTGGTTGAAAAGTTGTGCACTTTACTAAGTAATCGTAAAGACGGGCAGACTTTGCTGTGTATCATTCTAAAGACACACTACTAGTTGACAATTCCCGCGCGTGCATAGCTCGAATGCTGCAGTGCGTGAAAGAGAAATTAGCAGAAAACTAGTTCAGTTGTGTATGACACTGTGTCACGGATAGAACAGAGCCTTGTTGTGTAATCTTCTTCTTCTTCAGCGTACATTCTCAAACTACTGCTGAATTCTCTTGTAGCAGGACATGTCCTCTAAATTTCCAGCAGAATGTAGTCCAGAGAATGGAAATGCGTTGTCGCCGTTTTATTTGCACCAATGGCTCGACACATCCGTCTTCGGCGGGTTGTGTAATCAAATTCCTGCACTTGTAGCAGGGTAAATCTGCACAACAAATTCATGATGAGATAGTGTTTCTCATTTATAAGGATGTCACTGTAAAGCATTGAAAAAAATCACTTTGAAACGCTAGCGGTCAAGATGAGCCAAGGAGCGACAGGCTGTCCATTGCAGATCCATCAATCTATCTCTTCGCAACAGAATTATTTTAAATAGTCACAAATAAACACATTTACCTGCGTTCCTTACAAGCTTGTTTGGCTCGGCCTGAGCCCCCAAACTTGGTCATGTCACGGCATGCAGCACATTTACCACAATCTGGTTGTTGACACACCTACAATTAAATTTAAATAAATCGTACAAGTCAATCTGTCAATCAAGTTGAGGTTTAAGTATGTTGATTATCATCGTTGCACACTGGACATATCGATAGGTGCTTAGTTCTCTGCTTCAGTAAATCTCTCAGGGTATAACAACTGATGGTTTAGTCTTCGATAACTACCATCCGATAAGCTGAAATACCCAATCTGTTATTTGAAAGCATAAACAAAATGAGTTGTTTATGGCCTAATTGTTGGTTACAAACTGGCCAAAATTGCGCATAAACTAATAAAAACATACTGAATTTTCATTTGATGGTTATTGAATTTTCAAGAATGTTACTGTTTTATAAATTTATTTTAGCTCTCTCAAATTATCAATATTCATTCATTTCACTATTGTCAATCCCCAGGTGGTGGAGTTGTAGTTTTAATATGCCACAATCTAGCATACCTCACATATACCACAATCAAGCCTACCTCACATATGCCACAATCAAGCCTATCTAACATATACCACAATCAAGTCTACCTCACATATACCACAATCAAGCCTACCTCACATATACCACAATCAAGCCTACCTCACATATACCACAATCAAGCCTACCTCACATATACCACAATCAAGCCTACCTCACATATGCCACAATCAAGCCTACCTCATATACCACAATCAAGCCTACCTAACATATACCACAATCAAGTCTACCTCACATATACCACAATCAAGCCTACCTCACATATGCCACAATCAAGCCTACCTCACATATGCCACAATCAAGCCTACCACAATCAAGCCTACCTCACATATGCCACAGCGCTGTCTCTTAGTCTTGTAGTCTCATCAATCTGACCTTGGAAAATGGAGTCAAATATTCTTCGGACAAGAGGAGTCACAGTGGCCTTTGTGTCCTTGGGTTTTTCTTTTTTAGCCTTTACTCTGGCCACCTCTTTTCTCAACTGCCTCCTGAGAACGAGAGTGACTCCATTACATAAATATTTATATTAGAAAAATTACAGGAAGGACACAAAACAGTAAATGAAGTCTTTAAATTGTAAAAGTTAAAATTAATGCCACTCCAGAACACCCAATCCAAAATTAATTTAAAATTATATGATTTTCTTTCTTAAGTACATGCATATTTATTATCTCACATTCTCTCTAAACACATTTACACACACGCCTTGAGTGAGTGTGCTATATAAACATTTATCAGTTATAAAATGCTGCTAGCAAAATAATATAACGCTGCCAAAGTTGTATGTGATGAGCAACTGAAGCTAATAAAATTATGACATCACGCATCTGTTCTCTGGACATCCTTCTGGAAATCTAGTCGGATCATTTTCCTGCTACAAGGGAGATCCAGTGGGGATCCCGTAGTCGTAACCTGCGATAACAGTTATCATGTTGTTCCGACATGCTGACGTTGTGCTTGAACTAGGACGGGCACGGTTTAGGTGAGCGGAACTAAGAACCTGTCGCAAGGTCCTGAGTTGTGCCCTGATGCCGACGTCAGTTTCGGCTGCATAAGACTTGAAACACCATCAAATCGGATAACTGCTGGAACAGAGGGAGTGCACTAATGGGAATGCACCACGTGCTGTGAGGCCAGTTTCTAATCAAGAAGATCCAGTGGGGAGTTAGAAAGCGAAAGCAAACAAACAAATGATATAACACCAGCTGACTGCAAAGATATTTATTGTGCTTCACCCACCTTTTACCCAAAGTAACGCCAGCCAGTTTGATTAGTGCCCTCATGCAAGGTGTAGTAATGAGTAGAGACTCATCCTCCTCTGCTGCATCATCAAAACTCTGAACTTGATCCACCACAAATTGGGCATGTCGTAGCACGCTATCTTCTGATAAACTTGTCAGCCCAGCTGGAGGTACAGTAGTCTGAGGAACATATAGTTATGCCATGTGTAAATATAGAATCTTGAATATTTATAGAAATATAAAGTATTTTAAAATCTGCTCAAATTTTGACAAATTTAACTATCAAAAATTCTCTTGAATTGTAGTCAATTAATGTTATACCAGATTATTCTTCCGCATTCGTTCTCAAACTCCTGCAGATTAGCAGGATGCAGTCAAGAGAACGGAATGCTGTGTCATGGTTTACAGAAGGGGTTGGTAACCTACAGCCTGGACTCGGCCCACCAACCCATCTCATCAAGCGCCAAAACAAAAATCGCAACTACTACCCCACAGTGCACCTAAAATAGTAATTTAAGTGCATATTTCAAACCTGGTTTAGAACCACATCCCGCCAAAGACGGATGTGTCGGGCCATTGGCGCAAATAAAACAGCAACACAACGCATTTTCATTCTCTGGACTACATCCTGCTAGAAATCTAGTAAGACAATGATCCTGCTACAAGGGAGATGCAGCGGGAGTTTGAAAATGATAGCTGAAGAACCACATGAACTTAATTATTGTATCAATATGTCTAGACCTAAATACACATGTAAACTTCCATAAGTTTTAAAATGTTCAAATGTATAGCATTAATACACTTCTGGAAAGTGACTGCTTGCTTCTTGCGATCACTGTTGATAATTTGATTACTGGCACTTTCCGTAACTTAATAATGCATAATAATCGGGTTCGTGCCATTTCTAAGCTCACTGATTTAGTGCAAAGAAAGCCAAAATGACACTTTTATGACTGTGGAAGGTGCACAATGGGGATGGAAGGTGCACAAGGGGAAAAGAAGGTACACAAGGAAGATCAAAGGTGCACGGGGATGAAACCCACTAGTATGTGCGTGAGCGCACACATGTGAAAAGGCACACAGGGTGGACGAAAAGTACACGGGAGGATGAAGAAGAAGATGGTAATGTTCCTCCTTTGCAAGCAAAGATGGGCATGGCATAGAAAAATAATAATAAAATGTGGTGTGAACAAATAGAACAAAAAATAATTTGTGATTGTCTAATTTAGTTTTGGTTTGTGAGTTTGCAGACGTCCAATGAGTCCGATTTGTGTCAGGAAAGTTCTATTTCAGTACTTGCAGAGGGTCCAGAGCAGGACAGATATAAGATTTTTCCTTTCGCTTCCGTCTCTAGTAAATTGCCCGCATTGTTCATTCTTTTTCAAATTTAATGATGTCAGCAGTGATCTGGGTGTGCCAAGCTGAGCGATCAAGGGTTGCAGTCTCCCAGGAGCTAGGATTGATGCTGCAGTGCTAAACAGGGGGGATGAAAGGGACACAGAGGAATGAAAAATACACAAGAAGGATACCTGGGGGCACAAGAAATTTTATATGAATACGAATACCTGACAAAAGAACTGCTATTTTTCCAATAATTAATTTATTCATACCTGAATTTTATTCAACAAATCCTCGTAACTAGCATCTGGATTGTTGATGAGAAATTCAATAACAATCTTGGACATATGAACTTTGACCCTCATCTGCTCAATGAAAGGACCGTAAGCTTCGCTGGGTTGCATCAATATGTACTCGGCAAAACCTGCAGTCAGAAAAAAAAAATTATGTGTAACTGTAATCAAACCAGAGGTCGTAGTAACTGGATTACCAAAACCACAATTTTTTTTATGGCTGTGAAGCTTTTATATAACCAAATTGGACTAACATCTAAGGTTGAAAGAATGTACTATAAGAGGTACATTTTACTTAACCTTTAGGACTCTACAGGCGCAATTTTGCAACAAAAGTGTGTCCCCCATCTTGCCTATTGGCGCAATATTGCGCAGCAACTTAATAGATAGTGCCCAAATCGCGAGTACGGAACTTCACAAAGTAAAGCTTATATGAAGTAGAAATTCCCGCCACACGAAGCTAGGAATACGTCAGTCAAAAGATCAAATTCCTTTACACATTACCATTGTAAGAAGGGGAAAGCCAGTTGGTTTTGTAACGCATTTCTGGAGCGACTTTAGCTATTTTCAGTGCCGTATTTTACTATCAAATTTAGTACCGCATGCCATGGGTAAGTAATCGCGACTACATGTTCTAATTGTTGTTTTTTATTTTTAATATGTTGTTATTTGTTAAGAATGTATGTGTATTCGTTCAAAAACACAAAAATAATATGTACGTGGGGTGCCATGTGTGTGAATGGACAATAATTACGCTGTGTGTCGGCCTAGACCTAGTGTTGACCGGACGGTCATTATGAGATTTCTTCACGTTGTATTCGTTTTTTAGGCCATATTATATTAGTTTGTATATGAAACAATATATATACATATTATATTAGTTTGTATATGAAACAATATATATACAACAAGTTTAGGTATTAGGGAGGATTTTATCAATGTTTCCACACATTGCTCAAGTATTAGGGTCGTTAAGAAGTTATATGGGCGATTTTGAAAATGGTGTTTTGCAATTTTTCCCCCGGATTTTCAACTTCACATCTTGCTCACAACTGTCATATCACACATACAACAACAACAAAAACATGACTATATTCACTATTCATTCCTTTATTTAGATATGTAAAAATTATTTTGATACCTTTTAAAACAAAAATGTTATCGTGTTTTCAAAACACCCATCGTCCAAAATGCAAATTTTCCAAAAAACAATTCAGGCCCCAGGGGGATATTGTGTAATTTTAATTGAGGGCTCTAGAGGTTAACAAGAAAAACTTGTGTCTGGAATAAAACGGATTATTTGTTTGAAATAATGTTTCACTTTGTCAGATGAATGTACATACAAGGTTTTTACGTCTCCTCCATAATACCAAGAAGCATTATGCTTGTAAATTCATGAGTATGCAGTAATAATACACTCAAATTGTTGCAAGAATGCGGTGGACAAACTTGTTAGGGAACAAAATTCTACAACCTTTAAAATTTTCCTGTACAGAATTATGATTTGACCTATTTACACACAAAACTCCCCCCCCCCCCCCCCAAAGATAAATAAGATATGCATTCAAACATGGGTCAAAGTGCATGAGCCATGGAAAGATTTATTAGCAACCAACCAATCATTCGATTAATTGCAAGTCATACAATGTATAAAACTGTGATATAATCAAGTGTTTTTAAGTAATTCAATCACATTCTGTTCCTTAGCAGATTTCAATTTTCACTATTTAAAATATTTAATACAAATTATGTTCTTCTGCATGTGTTCATGAGATATAAGAGTTTACCTTACTTGAAACAATCAAATAAAGGCTAATTTAAATAATGACAAACCTGTTGAAAACCCAATCAAGGCATTTTCTCCTCCATCAAACCATTCATTTATTGGACCCATGTTGCGGCAAGGTACTCCACCTGGAATAGAACAATCACATTAAAGAAAAAAACTACCAAACATTGAAAACACTTTATTTATTTTCTTCTACACATGAGAAGCCTTGTAGGCTAGTTGATAGTGAGCTTGCTTACTGTCACCAGGTTACAGCGTGCCAGGTTTACTATCACCAGAAAATGTGATTTGTTTGAAACCAAGTCCAGATAAAAAATCATGGTCGTGATTTCTCACTTTAATACGGTCATTCCTCCAGTTCAGGGGTTGTAGTTGGGTACCAGGAGTATGTGTTGAGGAAGGTAAACACCGCAAGGAAGGAAACTGGCCACACCACCTAATAGTTGCTACCATGGGACTTTAACACATATCTGTACTACAACTAAAAGATGTTGCCATTTTTGTTTCGATCCCTGGAAATAATGAGCAATACAGGATTTGCATCCTTTTGTGCAATTGAGGTTTCTCCAGAGATGTATTTCATACTGTGTAGATAGACTCCCAACTCACTATAGGCATGCAATGCTTTGAGAAGAAATGTACCACTCAGAAGGTAAAAAGCTTCCTGTGTAGTCATATAATTTACTATGGCCACACAGAAGATGGATGTGTTAGACCACTGGCACAAATAACACGGTGACACAGCGCATTTCCATTCTCTGGACTACATCCTGCTGGAAATCTAGTAGGACCATTGTCCTGCTATAAGGGAGATCCAGCGGGAGTTTGAGAATGAACACTGTAGAAGATCTACTAGGGAATCTGTGCTGTTGCATAGCAAGTTTGTCTAATGGGACACTAGTGAGACCTTCAAACCTGCATGTTTGTTTGTCTGAATTTTAACTTTATGTATTTCTTTGAAACAGCCATTCCTTCTGTTTTCTTATTTTTTAGACTAATTTCTTTGTTTTCACTTGCTTGTACTACCATGTCCAACAGGGCTTGAAGTTGTTGTTTGCTCCCTTCAATCAGAATTGTATCGTCAGCATATCTTAGATTATTCAGATTGTAACCTCCAACTGCTAATCCTGGAATGTGAAATGAATATAGAAAAAGAACATTTTCTAATGTGATGCCTAAGAAAAAAAAGCAAACAAAACAAGAAGTGATCATATGGGGAATATAAAGATTTAAAAAATTGCTGGAACATCTGCGGTCAAATATATTGAAAATCAGAGACTGAAATGGTTCTGCCACTTAATGAGAATGAACCAGTATTGGCCAACAACAGAGCATACAACATAAATGAAGATATCAAACGGCAAAGGAAGACCAAGAAGAAGGTGGATTAAAGGAGTTACAAACGCTCCGAGACACAACAATATTACTGCATATCAAGCGACCAAACGTAATATTGCCCAAAAACCGACCAGCATTCAACCATGCTACAACTAACAGTAAAAGCAGAGAAAACACAATAGATAGAAGAAAAATGTTACACTGAAGAACTAAACACAGAGAAAATATGGAAGTTATTTGCTGCTGGCATCTTTTACAGAAACTCTATATAAACAACCTAACTTCACATCCATACCTTCTGGGCTGGCATCCTCTTCAAATATGGGTTTCAAGACTCCGCTGAAGTACAGATACTTGTTATGTTCAATCAGGCCGGTGTCAAATGCACACAAGTGTGTGTTCTTATCATAAACAATGGAAGGGAACACAGTTTTAAAGATTAAAGTGCATGCAGATGAATCTATCAATCAAATACTCAATCAATCAATCATCTATTATGTCTATCTATCTGGCTATACAACTATTTGCACCTCATGGAATATAGGTCTTAAACAAACTCCTCTATCTTGTCCTATTTTTAGCTTGCTTCCAGTTCTTTCCATGATCTACCACACCAAACTACTTTTGCATCTCTGCATCTATTTCTTTCCTCTAGATAATACTTGTTATTTCTCGTTTCCTGTGGGTTCTAGAGTAATGCCTGTATTATTATGCTTTCTTCTTCAATGTTCATTCTCAAATTCCTATTGAATCTCTCTTGTTAGGACAATGGTCCTACTAGATTTCCAGAAGGATGTAGTCCAGAGAATGGATATGAAAATGGAGAATTAAATTGTGTTGTCGCCATTTTATTTGCACCAATGGCCCAACACATCCATCTTCGGTAGTTTGCTATGCTTTCTGTTAGCTTTCTTAATGTGTCCTCCGCCGAAGACGGGATGTGTCTGCCATTGGCGCAAATAAAACGGCGACACAATGCATTTTCATTTTCCGGACTACACCCTGCTGGAAATCTCGTAGGATCATTGTCCTGCTATAAGAGAGAACCAGCATGAGTTAAAATGAACGCTGAAAAAAGAAGATATCAGCTTCTGACTCCGATAGGAAAACGAGGAAGGAGACAAATAATTTTTGAACGTTCAAAAAAAAAAGAGGGAGACTTACCTGAAGTTTGTGATTTTATGTTGTGGCCGGTCTTCCGTTATTTTATCAAAGTCTTCGTTACCAGTAAACAATGACAACTTTGGATCAGTGAGGGCAATGAACTCTTCAGCCTAGAAATAGTAAAACCAACATTAGCCTGACATTTCCTGCTACAGACATTACAATAGATCTATTATGTGTATGAGAGACAAAATTAGCTATAAACATCAATCTTCGGGATTCGTTTTTAAATTACTAGATGAAATATATCACATCATGGTTTAAAGCTACACTATCCATGCATTTTTGGCCCAACACATCAAACTTCCGCATGACATTTTTGGTCAAAGACAACTTATTGAATGAGGAAGTCAGTCCATACCAAAACATCCTTAGTCACCACTTACACTATGCATGGTAAGTGGCAGTGTTATTTCTTTGATCCCTTTTTCAGACCTGGCAATACAAATCATGATCATATCCATAACCCTTCAGGGTCGTAGAGATGAGACTCTTGAAATATAGCGGTGCCACTCTTGAAATGTCAACAGAAAAATTTTGCCATGCCTCTCTGTTCTTTGTTTAGGTGAAGAATCTTAATCTTGTCCAGTCTTTAATATTATCAATCCATACTTTCCTCTTACCACCTCTTCATCAACCATCAGCAGTTCCCTGCAAGATAATTTTGGAAAGGAAATCATGCCTCATGGCCAAACCACACAAGTTTTGTGATGTCTCACCACTGCCGTGAGATGTTCCTGTTGGCGTCAAATACACATAGGCCAACAGAAATATAATAGCAAGTGAACTGCAGATTAGTAGCATGTACTCTGGAGAAAAGAATGTTGTCATGGTTTACAGATTGACTGCACCTTTCAGCCTGACACATCCAACTTCAGCATATACCAAGTAAAAAATTAGAGACAGTTTTCAGGAATTCTAGGGATGCAATTATTAATCAAGAGAGAAAATGAAAAATTCACTGCATGGTACATGCCGAAATCAGATGTGCTGGACCTTCCAAGGTGCAAATAACTCAGTTATGCCGTAAATTAGTACTACAACGTACTTCATGCTTCCCGGCGGAAATCACATGCACTTTTGTGTTGGTTACCAGAGTTCGAAAGAAGAAGAAGACTGTATGTCACAACTACAACAATTTTTCTGAGCTTGTTCTCAAACTCCTGCATATAACAGGCTGCAGTTCAGAGGATGGAATGAGTTGTACCATAGTTTGCAGCTTGACTACAATATCTGTGCGCGTCAGCCCAGCACATCCAACTTCAGTATAACATTGAATCACTTTATGAAACAGTAAATTCAACTCACAAAATCCTCTTAACTTCCTACAACATGCATGGTAGGCCTTAGTGTTGGTACTCTCTGTTCCCCTTTTGAGTCCGGCAACACTTGCCCGACTACAAATAATCATTTTAACTTAAGTAAGGCCTGCCGTCTAATGAAAGCAATGAGATCAAGCAATTACTACAGTACACCCATAACTGAGCCAAATGCAAAGCGTGTTACGAAACCATGGCCTTTGGAAAAGTAAGAAATTGGTCGCTCACGGTCACTTACAAAGGACACTGTTCTGTAGCATTCTTTACATTCAGATCCGTCTCTCGTTTACACAAAAGTCGCTTCTAGTGGACAGCAGGCCTAATGTGTGCACAATGGAAAAAAAATACTTTTATGGACGTCACGTTTTTTTATTACCTTCAAACCTTGCTACAAGATCCTTCAAGGAACGATGCAAGGAAAAAAAGGAAGAGACAAATTTTTCTTAACGGGCCCACAGATACAAACAAATGAGCAACACAACTTACAGCATCTTCAGAATCACCAGGAAATAACTTCAGTTCCTGATCGTCCATGTACTTCAAACATTCGTTACATCTTTCTGGGAGAGCTTTCGTATGACTTAAAGTCAACACTGTAGAATTTCTGTAAATAAGAAATAGTTCATAACATGAAGTAAAAGATTACAAGTGGGAGGGGAAACAAACAGATGATGATGATGAAAAAATACCTATAGCTGTGAGCAGATAGCTCTTGACACATGATGATGATGAAATAATACCTATAGCTGCGAGCAGATAGCTCTTGACACATGATGATGATGAAATAATACCTATAGCTGCGAGCAGATAGCTCTTGACACATGATGATGATGAAATAATACCTTTAGCTGCGAGCAGATAGCTCTTGACACATGATGATGATGAAATAATACCTTTAGCTGCGAGCAGATAGCTCTTGACACATGATGATGATGAAATAATACCTATAGCTGCAAGCAGATAGCTCGACAGTCCACTGATAAATTGACAGATTTTCTGACAAAAGTACAGGTCTTCCTCAACTAAGGTGATACCGGTGAGTATAAGCATGGTTGTGTTAAGGGGGCTTATAGGTTTATGTTTTTCCCAAAAGAAAGCATTTATTATTATTCGAGAAAAATAATACTATTCACGACATACACGTTATCTACTAGGGATTTGTTGTTGCATGGTGGTTGTTCTGGTATGTCACTGGCAAGACCAGGCACTCTACATGCAGTTAATATAATCTATACTGAGTCATATGCCAGATTGTAATTAATTTAAAAATCAGCTTACCTTTCTTGTTGGTTGATATTATTTTCATCTTCTAGTTTGGCCCTCTTGGGACTGTTTTCCTTATCATCGCTCTCATCAGGACACTTGTCACATTCAGTCATCTCCTTGGCTTGAACATCATTAGCAACTATTTCTTGACCTTTCTTTGGTTCCAACTTGGGCCTGCTTGGAAATTATGAATGTTTCCGTAGAAAGTAGTTTCAAACAAGTAATATCAATAATAAAATATCAATGCAAAAGCAGTCAAGCTAAATTACATCTGGACAGAGCAAGTATATTATTTATCAAGTGAGATATTCTTCTCAGAACGATGTGTTCATCGTGGATACTCTGAGCGCTTCTCTGTCCCGGGCAAGCAGGTCTGCATTGGCCAGAGACATGTGCATACATTCTTCGATGTCGCTGGTCCATCGTCTTCTTGGTCCATGCACAGAGAAAGACAAGGTAAAGAACATTAAATGTAGATAAGGGTCGAATCGTGAACAACATCACAGCATGAAAGCTGAAGTTTATTTTGGTTATATAAAGAGACGTAATAGCATGAGAAAACTAGTAATGGAAGGCATAGTTGCTGGTAACAAGGCAAAGATAACAACGGACGAGAGACATTTCAGAGTCTTTAGAGGTGCCCATGGCTGCATCATGTCAACTTGCTCAGAATTGTGAGGATGTTTAGTGCTCATAAGTAATACTGCATTCTGGGAAGAATGTAACTCAATTAATGCTATTCATAATATATCCCAATCATTTATATTTTCATATAACCTTAATTTCTTGCTGCCTCAATGGAGCCCTGATATACAGGAACAGATGAGATATCTGGAACAGACCCGTGAGCTTTCTAAAAACAAGTTGTTTTAAAAACCTCTTCTGTTTATGCTGTCCATATTTTCATGGGTGCATCTCTAACTTTAAGCCCACTGTATTTAAACAGCGTCACTTTTCGGATGGTATTAGTAACTAGTAGCATGTCAGAACCCTTTGACCTGCTGTTTTCTGATGAAGTTCCGCACTCGTGTTATACCCACCTGCCGTCTGATTGTCTCATTACTGATTATATCTATTTTTGTGACCTTGTGAAAAAAAACTACTGAAAGCAAACAAAAGGGTAAAGTACACCCTGATCAAGTGAAAATATTTGATAGAATAGGAACTACCAAATCAATCAAACAAACACAGAATAGGAACCACCAAAATCAATCAATCAAACACAGAATAGGAACCACCAAATCAATCAATCAAACACAGAATAGGAACCACCAAATCAATCAAACAAACACAGAATAGGAACCACCAAATCAATCAAACAAACAGAATAGGAACCACCAAATCAATCAATCAAACACAGAATAGGAACCACCAAATCAATCAAACAAACAGAATAGGAACCACCAAATCAATCAAACAAAGAATAGGAACCACCAAAATCAATCAATCAAACACAGAATAGGAACCACCAAATCAATCAAACACAGAATAGGAACCACCAAAATCAATCAATCAAACACAGAATAGGAACCACCAAATCAATCAAACACAGAATAGGAACCACCAAAATCAATCAAACAAACAGAATAGGAACCACCAAATCAATCAATCAAACACAGAATAGGAACCACCAAATCAATCAAACAAACAGAATAGGAACCACCAAATCAATCAAACAAACAGAATAGGAACCACCAAATCAATCAAACAAACAGAATAGGAACCACCAAATCAAACAGTGATTGTTCCACGTAAACTGCTATTTAAATTTTGTTTATATATTTACTTACCAATTGGTGCACAATTTTACTGCAGTTTTCTATTTACTTGAATTTTTTTAATCAAACTAATGCAAACATGTTTTGGCAGTAAAGAAAGTCAATAATAATCATGTACGTTCAAGTAACTCACCTTCCAGAAAACAATGACATAATTGTGGGCTGTTTGTCATCAGGAGTCTTAGAGGCGAGACGACCTGAAGTCCGAGCAGGTGCTGTAGAGTATAGATAAAACATATACATATTTTCTGATGCCACTAAGCAATTACACATAATTAACCTTACAGGCTCTATAGGTGGTTATAGCCCCGACGTATTTATGTAACTTGGGTTGGTAGGCGTCTCCATTCACCCCCATTGCTATGCCCCAAATCATCAGCACAGAATCACACGAAGTAAAGCTTATATGATGTAGATTTCCCGGCACACGAAGCTAGAAAGAAATATGTCACAGCCTAAAGGTCAAAAAATTCCTTTACACATTACGATTGCAAGAAGGAAAAAGCCGGCTAATTTTTGACAACAACTTTCTGAAATGACTTTGTCCATTTTCGACCACATATTTTACTATCAAATGTATTGTAGCATTGGCAAGTGATCAAATGTAGTGTAGCGTTGGCAAGTGATCGTCATAGAAAGTGATATCTACATGTTTTAATTGCTGTTTTAATTGTTATTTTTATGTTTTAGTTGTTGTTATGTTATAAATTGTTCATTTATTCATTGAAAAACACAAAAACAATATGTATCAGAGGTGCCATGTGTCAGCATTTAAAATAAAAATATTGTATGTCCATAGTCTTAAACGAGCGGACAATGTATGTGATTTCTTCACATTTGATTAGTTTGTTCAGTCCATATTACATTAGTCTGGAAATGAAACGATATTTTAAAAAAGTGATTAAACACTTAGGAGTTGGTTGTCCCATCTTATATGGGGTCAAAGTGACCCAGATGCCATGCTTACCCTTAGAACCCAGTAGCTCGATACTTTACGATTTACACTAAATATGGTTACCCCAGAAACCAATTTTTTGGTATTTCGACTTGCAAGAACAGCGTACAGCATAAGGTAAGTTAATGATATAACAAAACATAATTTTATGCTGTATTTGTGTCAAAATAACTCAGATCTGCTGGAGCGTTTTTGTGTATTTTTTTTTCTCAGGCGCCCGGGGAAAGGGGTGATTAAGTAGAAGAGAAACCACATCACTGTACACAGGAAGTAGGAGAGAAACCACATCACTGTACATAGGAAGTAGGAGAGAAACCACATCATTGTACATAGGAAGTAGGAGAGAAACCACATCATTGTACATAGGAAGTAGGAGAGAAACCACATCATTGTACATAGGAAGTAGGAGAGAAACCACATCATTGTACATAGGATCAAACATTTTGTACAAACATCCTGCAACAATTTAAGTGTTGTTATTCTTTGCTCCTCTTTTGGGCTCCAGCAACACCCGAGCGCAATGGCCTGTACATTTCTTGGAACCAAAACAAACTGCCAAAGACAAATGTGTCGGGCCATTGGAACGCATAAAAAGGCGACACAGCTTATTTCCATTCTCTGAACTACATCGTGTTGGAAATCTAGTAGGACCATTGTCCTGCTACAAGAGTGACCCAGTGGGAGTTTGAAAATAAACGCTGAAAAAGAAGAAACGATAACCATTTCTTCTACAACTTATGAGAACAAATTTGTTGTTTATTAAATTAATCCTCTATACTTACTTCGAGTGGGTGTCTCTACGGATTTTCTACCTCCTTTTAATTTTTAACCGGTGGTGAGAAGTCATCTTCATCCCCATTGTCTGCTCCGTTAGTGTCAATCTCTGTTTCAATCACATCAACTTCCCCTACGCCGTTCAATAGTTGGTTACCATTCTGTGTCTCCGCGATATCCTGATGACATAAAGTAATATAGTATATAAAACAATTTCAAATATGGTCAGATTATTTTTACATATTTTGTAGTAATTGTTATAAACAAACAATTTTAATTCTGAAAATGAAGTCCATCATCAAAAGATCCATTAACATGGAATGGAGCTCACATCATCCATGGCAGCCAAAAGGACAATGCTATCTACAAGCTTGGAAGAAAGGAACACACTATGTTTAGATTGAGAAAATACTCTAACATATGTACGGGAAGTTTGGAGTTGGTGTCACTGATATGTACCCTTTTGGACAAGTTCCAGAAAACACAAAACATATTTTACAGAACTGCACACTGTACTGTACGTAAGTAAAGACAAGATGAAAGCTATGAGCCTCTGAAAAAGCTTCTTCTGCGTTCAGCATCTGCATGTGCAAACCAGACAGTGGTGTGGGAAGCTATAGATATGCATACCACAGCGGTTTGGGCAGATACGGATATGTATGTGCAAAATAGACCACAGTTTGGGCAACTACAGACCTGAATTTAAAAACCAATGATTTTGGCAGCTACTGACCTGCATGTGCCAGACAGTGGTTTGGGCAGCTACGGGCCTGTATGAACACAATTCTCTTGGTGTGGTCACTGAGTACATTTTTTAGACAAAATACTCCTAGATCTTGTACACAGTGTGTTAAATGTACACACGTGTTGCCTTTCCCAAAAAGAAAACAAAGAATAGCATTACTAATCTTCCATGCATGGAGGGGGAAGGGGGTCATGTGTGTGTGAGAGAGTTGGCAGTCCCATTCCATAGGTCATAGTGACCCAAAAACCATGCTGAAGTCAAACGTGCCGAGCTGGAAGGCGCAGATAATACAGCCTAGCTGTAATTGTGTAAACCATCACACAATTTATTCACCTCTCCAGACAATGTCCTGCTAACCAGCAGGACTTTAGGAATGAATGCTGAAAAAGGCAATGTACCATATTAGAAACTGTTATCTGCCAATCATGTCAAAAGAGTCAACTAAGGAGGTTTTGGTGTGGAGTTAGCTGTCCCTTCCCGTCATAGTGACCCAGAATCCATTCTTAAATCTGATGTGTTAGGTTGAAAGGCGCAGACATCACAGCTAAGCTGTAAATCATGACCAAATGCATTCCATTCTCCGAACTACATCCTGCTAAACTTTAGGAGTTTGAGTACAAACGCAGAAGAAAAATAAACACAAAAATAAAACATTTATCTTACCACTTTGCAGTTGACCTTGCTTCTGCCATCTGTATTCTCGTTTGTAAATTCTTTATTTTCTACGTTATTTTCAATGTTAGAGCCCATTGCAAATTTAGACAATGTCACAGCAACAGAGGATCCGTTAGTGATATGCCCACTGGCTACTGTCGCTGATGAAAATTCACCATTGTGAGCATGCTCAATGTCGGTGCTACTTGTACCATTGCTAGTTCCGTTTGTGTTAACACTTGCCAACAGGAAACCGCCAATGATGGCATCAATCTTCTTGTAAAAACCTTTCTATTAAAAAGAAAAAAAGTATTTCAAAAATACTTTTAAACTGGGTTTATTCAGTTCAAAGATGATAAAAACCTGCTAGGATGGTGTTTATCTGGCATTCTTTATGAGGTTATACTAAAGAGAAACGCGGTGGCCTAGCTGATAGTGAGCTTGCTTACTGGATTACAGCGTGCCAGTGCCGGGTTCCAAACAACATCTGGACAAAACAATCAGGGCTAGATTTATCTCCTGACAGCTCCTCCAGTTGACCCAGCTGTAAATGGATACCTGATGCATGAGTTGGGGAAGGTAAACACAGCAAGGAAGGAAACTGGCCATCCCATCTAATACTGTAGTTGCTGCAGCTTAGCAAACGAAAAGTTATCTTCATCTCCGACAGCAGGTCGCTGTTATGGGATCTGCCTTACCTTTATACTAAAGAAAATCCTGGATTGACAACATCAAGGAATGGTCTGGGCATGATTTTGTCTACACCCCTCCAAGTGGCTATGGATAGAGATATTTGGAGAGCGTTCTTTTACTGATGTCACCAGTGTGGCACCCCTACGATCTAAATGTTTTTGGGTCTTATTGTTATTATCTAAGGTTTTCCAGTTTATGCAAGCACCAGATGACTGCTGTACTCAATGTACATGTGGATTGCAATGTACCTGTGGGTTGAAATGCTACAAAATGGACATATTATTTCTAGATGAGATTTTCTTGCACTCTCAAAGCATCCTGCAGATAAAAGGGTTAATTTTCTCCCAGAGGTACAAGAATGGGTTTTCAGCAGACTTCAGCTCAGAGAAGATCATTGGATGAAATAGCTCATACCTCCTTAGTACCTTCTTACGACATGTGACAAGTGTTATTTCCCTTTCTGGTGCCAATAACACACAGGCAGTATTCTTCTTCTGCGTTCGTTCTCAAACTCATGCAGATTAGCAGGATGCAGTCCGGAGAACGGAATGTGTTGTGTCATGGTTTACAGCATTGCTGCGATATCTGCACCTTTCGGCCGGACACATCCGACTTCAGCATGGCTTTGGGTCACTGACCCTATATGGGTAAATGCAAATAAAGTAAATAGGTTACTAGAAAACTATCAATATAAAATAAGAAAATATAGAAAATAACACTAAGAAATTTTCTTTAAAAAAGAACAAATACAATTGTCAACATGGTGGTCCAATTGGGATCTTTATCAAGACAACAAAAACAGTTAAGAACAAAAAAACCATAACGAATATAAACAAAATGGATTTCTCCCACCAGGAAATCAACAACAGATCCAGTGCAATACCAACTCCATCCCATAACCTCCTTAGTCGCCTTTTACGACATGCGTAGAAGGTAAACAGTGTTGCTATTCTTTACTCCCCTTTTGGGCCCTGGCAATACACGGGCGAGGCATTATTCTAAACCTCCTTATTACCTCTTATGACATGTGGCAAGTGTTATTTCCCTTTCTGTGCCAATATCACACAGGCATTATTCTAAACCTCCTTAGTACCTCTTACAACATGTGGCAAGTGTTATTTCCCTTTCTGTGCCAATAACACACAGGCATTATTCTAAACATAAATAAAGTTAGCAGCAGAGACAAGAAAAACATTGAATCTTGTTTGTTTGTTTTGTGTTCGCTCCATTGTAATCAGCACAGATATTCATGTGATTTCCGCCAGGAGCGTAGTTACATTTGTGCCACCGTTATGTGCCTTGCAGGCCCAGCACATCTGATTTTGACATGCCTTGACATTTCGGGTGGACTGCCCTAGCCTGTGACAGCCTTCCTATCTGTCGTCAGGCAGTGAATGTGTACTTATTCTACGCCGAAACCTGTTTGTCCTTCACATCTATCTTGCACGAGGTGTTCCGCCACCAGTGAACTTGTCTCATGTAATTTGACATATTGTGACTGGGCCCATTGGGTACTGAACCTTTTCTCATCCTCAAGCCTGGTTCCGGTTTAGTAAGAACTTGACAGAAGAAATGGACTCGGACTCGTTCACCCTCTTAGCCGAAGTGTTGTTCACCAACTTCATGAACCACTCATCCTAAGTCCGAGTCTATACACATTTTTATGAGCGTCAGGGACTAGCATTTGTTCTAGAACAGCTGAACAGTGCTGTCACCCTGGATGGCTGTGCCTGCGCCCATCAGGCACTGAATCTTTTCTCTCCGCAAGCATGATTCCGTTATAGAAAAAACTCAACAGTAGAGTTGGGCCTGGGCTGGGATCACCGGTATCTAGGAGCTTGTCTCGAATAAACAAAACAATAGTTCTGATTTCCTTGAAACGTTTTTCATTCTCTTTGCACGTACTGCTGTCCTCTAGCGCTGTGCTTCCCTCTCAGTGTACACATTGTGCTATTATTTTTATTGTGACTAATGTGCCATTCTTTATATTTCTCATAACATCTGCCCACTTTGTAACAACTGCATTGGCCGCCCTTCCGATGCTTCTGCAGAACTGACTAGCTTCACTGTGTGTCGACAGTGCTGCTGCATGTGTTGATGCAGAGGTGTCTGAGATATTGCCTGTCAAATCTCTTTCCAACTGCTACCTCCACTTTCACGGACACAATCCCCAAAAGTTTTAGCCAGAATCAGCACGAGCAGCTGTATTTCTGTTTCCAGGGTGCACCATGAGGAGGTAATTATGGGATCTTGGTTATCTGCTAACCCTGGGTCTGCCGAGAGCAATGCTGTACCCTTTGCACCCAACATCTTATCTTGATAAAGACCTTTTTGGTCAAAACATCAATTCTGAGAATTGTTTCACGTAAAACTGTTATACAACAATTTTTTATTCAATCAAATATCATGTGCCTACCCACTTTTTTCTGAATTGTGAACGAAATGTGCAGCTTCATTCCAAGTTTGTTATAGTACGAGCAGTAAAGGTCACCAGCAGACAATGTTGCCAAAAAAAAAAAACGGTTAATTTAATCGGAGATATCTGTTTAGTGAGCTTGCCAGCTACAGTACAGATAAAGATGTGTGTTTGTTACAAACTCCTGCCAAGGTCATGAGGGGAGCTCTTAGTGTGTAGCGCACAGTTTGATTACAGCTTGGCTGCGATATCTGTGCCTTTTGGATCATTAGCCTGTGTAATGGAATAGCCAACTCAATCCCCAAATCTCCTTAATGGCCTCATATGACATGCATGGAAGGTGAGTGATGCTATTCTTTGTCCATATGTGACTCCGAGCAACACACATGAGGTCCTACACTCAATTCAGCAGCCACTGCTCCTAACTAAGTGTTGAAATAATGACCACATTTCACGACTAACAGAACATCGACTCGTTTTATTGTAAGTCCCTCACCCAAGTGTTACCTGGGAACCAAAATGAGAGCAAAGAATAAAAACACATTTACCTTCCATACAAATTGTAATAGGCGACTAAGGAGGTTAGGTGGAGTTGGCTGTCCCATCCCACATATGATCAAAGAGATACAAAGTGATACTGAAGTTAAATATGTTCGGTTGAAAGGCGCAGATACCGCAGCAATGATGGAAACTGTGACAACACATTCTAACTACATCCTGCTGATCTGCTGGAGCTTGAGAACAATCGCAGATGAAATTTAAGTATGGAAACTGCTGGTTGCTCTAAAATATTGGCCATAAAACATAAATATTTCTCTTAGATCACAATTTCCACCAAAGGCAGATGTGTCGGGCAATTGCCGCAAATAAAATGGTTTTAAAGCGTATTTCCATTCTCTGGACTAAATCCAACTAGAAATTGTGTAGGACAATGTCATGTTACAAGGGAAATCCAGCGGGGAGTTTCTTCTTCTTCATCATTTTTCAGTCAGATATCAGATACCAATAGCTTCAATGAATTGTGTGGTTCGCTTCAGGTCATCCATGGAACCCCTCAAGTCTAGAAGAAGTGCAGTCTCAGTGGGCCATATTTTCTCCCTCTCTTCTTGGTAGATTTGACACATATGAAGAATGTGTTCTGCAGTCTCTGAACTCAGTACACAGTTGCACAGTTCTGTCTCGCCAATCTTCAGCTTTCCGAACATGCGGGGAGTTTGAGAATGAACCTTGAAGATGAAGAATATGACAAACAAAATGTACTGACATGCTATTACATCGATATCTGCAAACTACCTCAGTGATTTCTGCATTGGCTAACTCCTCCTCCAACTCTTCAATTTTCCTTTTCACATCCTCGTTAAACAAATGTTCCAGAATGGCACACTTCTTTTTCCAGTAACCCTGTCAAAGTTTTGAAGCACATAATAAGTTTAAAAAGCTCTCACATTTGCAAAGATATATGATGATGGAACTGTGGTAGTACATGTGATGATGATGGAACTGTGGTAGTACATGTGACGATGACAGAACTGTGGTAGTACATGTGACGATGATGGAACTGTGGTAGTACATGTGACGATGATGGAACTGTGGTAGTACATGTGACGATGATGGAACTGTGGTAGTACATGTGACGATGATGGAACTGTGGTAGTACATGTGACGATGATGGAACTGTGGTAGTACATGTAATAATGATGGAACTGTGGTAGTACATGTAATACTGATGGAACTGTGGTAGTACATGTGACGATGATGGAACTGTGGTAGTACATGTAATACTGATGGAACTGTGGTAGTACATGTAATAATGATGGAACTGTGGTAGTACATGTAATGATGATGGAACTGTGGTAGTACATGTAATAATGATGATGGAACTGTGGTAGTACATGTAATAATGATGGAACTGTGGTAGTACATGTAATAATGATGGAACTGTGGTAGTACATGTAATGATGATGGAACTGTGGTAGTACATGTAATGATGATGGAATAGTGGAAGTACTGTGGAATCCCTCTATAGCTCATACATTTCTAGCAAATTTCCTGTTACCAGCAAACCCCTCCATCACTAACGCCTTTTATACAGACATAACACAGCTGTTTATAACACAAACATAACACAGACCTACCACAACCTGACACAGGGATCTGGTAAGTGAGTAATAAATGCTTCTTTCCCTGAATTTGCGCCTACCAACTTCATTTTCTTTTGATTATAAAGAAAATATTATGAGTATACTCAACAGAGAGGTTGTAAGCTGGTAAACAGTGTCTACTTTCATAGGCAACAACAGACCATCATTTTTCGACTTAGAAAGGCTTCTGCACGACTCCAGGGCCACCTGTACCGGATCAGGGTAGCCCATACAAATGAATGTCCATGCCGAGCAGGCATACAGATCCCTGAACACATACTCAAAGATTGTCCAGGATACAAAGAACTGCAAGGCAAGACATAGCCACACTAGACTGAACTGAGGCAAAAACTTTAGGGCAGCCGCTATGACCTGGAGAAGATGGAGCTTCGTCCTGGCCACTGGCCTGAAGATCTAACAAAAACTGGAACAGCCGCTATGACATGGAGAAGACGGAGCTTCGTCCTGGCCACTGGCCTGAAGATCTAACACAACCAAAAGAATCCTGAATACAGAAACATGGTCTGCTGAAATGTCGATGTGTCAGGAGTCAAGTTAACTATGTGATCATTGATGCCAACAAATACAAGTTCTAAATTTTGAAAACTTATTTCGTTGGGTTCTGCTAACATCCTCCACCCCACGCAATCATTTTTGTTGTCTGATTCTACAAACTCACTCCCTATACACAATCATTTCTTGTTTGATTCCACTAACCCACTGCATATACACGATCATCTCTAATATTAAGTTCGCCCGTGTGTTGACGGGCCAGAAAGGGGAGCAAAGAATAACAACACTGTTTACCTTTCACGCATGTTGTAAAAGGCGACTAAGGAGGTTATGGGATGGAGTTGGCTGTCCTATCCCATATAGGGTCAGTGACCCAAAGCCATGCTAAAGTCGAATGTGTCAGGCTGAAAGGCGCAGATATCGCAGCAATGCTGTAAACCATGGCACAACGCATTCCGTTCTCCGGACTACATCCTGCTAATCTGCAAGAGTTTGAGAACGAACGCAAAAGAAAAAAAGAATATTAAGTTAACCTCTGCTTCAATTTAGACATATGACCAACTACAAACAATTCTTCTCACCTTCGCAGTTATGTCTCCATCTTTAACTCTGACTCAATCTTGTTTAGCCTGAAATTCAAAAAATATTAATATTCTTGCTAAAGTCAGATGTGTCAGGACAGAAGTCACAAATATGACATCAAAGCTGTAAACTGCGACACCAATGCACTACATTCTCCAGACTACATTCTGCTTACATGCAGGAGTTTTAAAACAAACGCAGACTTAGAAAGAATATAAACAACATAAAAAACAATGTCAGTTTTAGTCTTGTCTGCATTCTTTCTCAAATTCCTGCTTATATACAGGAGATAGTCCATACAACGGAATATACTATGTCATGATTAAATTGACATTAAGCACATGTTACTAAAACCGAAAGGGGAGCAAAGAATAGCAACACCACGACCCTTGACCCATGCATGTCATAAAAGGCAACTAAGGTTTGGGGAAAGAGTTTCAGTCTCACCTCATAGGTTGAATTTACCAAAATATCCATGATGAAATTGGATGTGGCAGACCAAAAGCAGATATTGCAACCAAGCTGTAAAACATGATAAAATGCATTCTGCTATCCTGACTACATTCTAGTAACCAGGAAACGTTTAAGAATGAAAACAGAAAAATTATTCCAATAAATGAAACGATTGCAATGTTTCACATTTAAACTTTACCACGAAACCAAAGGCAAACGTTGCCAGCAGTTTTCCTGCGGTAAAAGACCACCAGACATTTTCAACCAGTTGCTATACTCATTTAGCGACATATAACATGATGTTTAATGTTTACATGACCGTTAACAAATGATAGCTAGTGATATTTTTGTTTTCAAAGTAGATATAGTAACACAGCATTCATAGACTTAACAAAAGCATTTGACATGGTAAGTAGGAAGGGGCTGTGGTAGATGATGTGTATTAGCCCCTACAATACTTAACATCATGTGCTCTGCTATGTTGGATGATGCTTTTAGAGATCTAAACTTGGGAGTAGACATATATCGCATCCATGGAAAATTATTCAACCTTTGGCGGCTCCGAGAAAAAAAACAAAGTCAAATCACACACAATCAGGGATCTCTTATTTGCTGATGACTATGCCCTAAATGCCAACTCTGAGGCTGATCTACAAAGTATTATATACAGATTCTTCAAATCTTGTACCAACTTTGGACTTTCTATTAACATGGATAAAACATACGCCATGTTACAACTTTGACCAGCACCTGGCAAAAGTTATCACGAGACCTGCATAAAGGTAAATGGTGTAGCCCTGAAAGTTTTGAATAGATTCACATACCTAGGTAGCACTTTATCACAAAATGCCAATGTTGATGATGAAGTGTATACAATAATTGCCAAGGCAAACATTACTTTCGGCAGATTGTACGCAAATGTGTGGCATAGAAATGGCATTAACCAACAGACTACGCTGAAAGTTTACAGAGCAGTGGTACTCCCAGTGCTGTTATACGCTAGTGAAACATGGACTCTGTATAGATGTCATGTGAGGAAACGCAATCACTGTCACACAACTTTCTCAGAAAAGTTATGAACATCAGATGGCAAGACAAGATTCCGGTTACCATAGTCCTTGACAGATCTGGTATCCCTAGGATTGACACTATCCTGATGCAGACACAGATTCATTGGGCAGGTCATGTGGTACGTATGCTAATACTTCTCTATTAGCATCTGATACTTCTCTATGGTCAGCTGGAGAAGGGTACATGATCTCAAGGTAGCCTGTCAAAAAGGGTGCATCATCTTGTAAAAATAGGAGAAATGCAGCAGCTCACAGCGGAGAGTAGCTAGAAAGTCACGGACAGACCAAAAATCATCTATGGTGGTTATTCTATGTCCAAACTGTTCAAGCTCATTTGCGGCTCGAAAAGGGCTCATTAGCCATCATAGGAACTCATAGGCAAGGACATATCTCTAACTGAATTTCAGTGGATGTAACAAATAGTCATAATTACTTGTGATGGACGAACAACAAAGACGTTATGGGATGGAGTTGGCTGTCTCATCCTAAATAGGATAAAAGCAACCCAGAAGTCATGCTGAAGTTGGATGTTTCAGGCCGAAAGGTGCAGATATCGTAGCAAAGCTGTAAACCATGACACAATGCACTCTGGTTTCCCGACTACATCCCGCTAATTTGCAGAAGTTCAAGAATGAACAGTGTGCTATTTATAGCACAGTGAAGAATCAAAAGCAACATTTACGGACTGAATTTTCACTCCCTGCGTTGTCCTCCATCAACAGGTTACTTTTTCTCTGTCAAGGTCTGCCTTCTCATTACCCCATGCTCTGCATTACCTACCATGGGTGATGATGACTTCACAGGTTACTGATGATGGTCAGGCTAATGATGAATAACGTATTGTTACATGGGTGGTGGCAACATTATTGTCAATTTATATTTATTATTGACTCTTTGCTCTTCTTTTCGTGCTCGCCAAAGTCATTTTATTTGCCTACTATAATTTAAATTCATATTTGCAGTTTTTTTAAATTATGGGCCTAATTAATTTAATTACTTAGTCGATCTGAATCAACGGGGCATGCATAGTGCAGCATAGCATAGACTAACTTGAGCGTTAGGCCTCAGTCTTTATGCCCAACACATGCCTATTTATTTATTACTAGTAGTAGTTTAGTTATCAAGGCCCCTAAGCATGTTTTGTTATAATTAGAATAATTATTAATATTAATATTATTAATTAGTATTATTAATAATAATCATTATAATTAATAAATATTATAATAAATTAGTATTAAATATTAAATCAAAACAAATGTTTTTTTATTTTATGCCAATCTTCACATTTTTATCAGACTTGCCTGCTCATACAATCTGCATCAATAATAACTTCTGTGGCAGAAGACAACCGCACAATTGACCCGGGCATGGCGAACGAAGATATGCAATGCAATTTTATTTAGAAACTGCAGAATATCTAACAAACAAATGCAAATGGAATTATACAGAAAGTAGGCAAACTTCGCGCTATTTCAACAACCGGAACTGTTCTTCCTGTCCAAGGTTACCACTCAATATTTTAGACAAGAACTTGTTCAGAAGACAAATCATCATCAGGTGCCTGCTGCATCAAAGTCGTTGTTGTTTCCTTGTCGTGCCAGGTTGTCAAACTTCTAATATTTTCTCTGGAGGTGGCTCTGTTGCCTTCAATTTTGTCTGTTGTGACTATGTTCTCTAAACCAGACAAATACAAATACAAATCCAAAAAGCCCAGAAAAAATGTATTTGTTCGTGACCATCGACAATATAAGTCTTTTTTTTTCTTTCCGTTGTATACCCCTTTGTGCATTGCAGCGTCAGAGGTAGAATAGTTCTCTGGGGGTGGCTTTTTGTGCGCTTCATATGTTTATTTTCGTTGACTCATTTATTTCTGTAATTCATCGTTTGCATGGTCAGCTCCTGGATTTGTAACCATCAGTCTTCAATCCTGTATAGTAATTCTTTTCAAGGAAGACTGTCTGATGGTAGTCTGGAAGCATGTAAAAACCACTTAATCTGTTGTCATTTTATATAATAATTTCAGGTTGTGAAATGATCAGACTAGTTAATTTATTTATTGACCTTTATTAGTTAATTTATTTATTGGCTGAAATAGAGGATATATCATCCGCCGGAATCTTCTCCTCTTTGATTAGATGTCTTCATTCTATTGGATTGACAGAGGAGTGCTTGAATGAATGTTTAATTATTTATTTTTTTGTGATGGTACAGCGGTAATGTTGGGTTCTCGTAGAAAAAAATGTTATTAAAAGATAAATGTCCATCATTAATTGTTTGACACTGTGCTAAGCATAATCTGGAATTATCTGTCCACGATGCTGGTAAGAATGTTTCTGGAATTAATAGATTCAAATAATTTATTGACAAGTGGTACGTTTTTATCACGCATCGCCAAAAGAATAATTGCGAACTCCATGTATGTGCCAGTTCACTGGAAGCGAAGTTGTTGAAAATTCAACGAATATTAAGCATTCGTTGGGTAGAATCCAACTTTCGCTCAGGATCTGCAGTTTAGTAGGATTATAAAGACTTAGTTTGTCATTTTAGAAATCCTAAAGATGATAATTCCAGAGATTAAAAAAAAAGAAGATAGGTGCACATATGAGGGATCGATGAAGAAGATTACTATTGTTTAGTTTATTTTAGACTTAGGATAGATGTGCGATACACTTCAAAAGCTCTCTGAACAGAGCCTGACATCGCAAAAACGAAAAATAACTTTTAATTGTGCCAATAAATTATGGCCTTTATGATAAATCTGGCTACAGTAAGTTTTATTTTAATGTATTTTTGTATGTATGTCTGTATGGGTGGAGGTTGTGAGGCCCATATATATATGGAAAGGTTTGAGTGATTCTTTTTGTTGCTCGTTCGCAAACTCAACACTAACCGCAAACCTATTAGTAGTCTCTTATGACATGCATGGCAGATCAAAGTGTTAATATTCTTCGCTCCTCCTTCTGAAACTGTCAAAACACGAAATGATTGAACCCTTCCTCTTTAGGTAACGCAACCTCATAATTAACGTTACGGAGAATACACAACAAACCACACCGCCGCCCGTTTTATATTATGACATTAGAACTATAAGAAAATATATGATTACTCAAAATATTTCATACATAAGCTTGTTTTGTTTTTTTCAAAGTTCCCAATATGCAAATTATTACGGCCAAATGGAGGGGGTAGGGGAATGGGTGGTGGCCATTCATGTTAAAGTATTGACCATATACTTCTGTAAACGCCGTATACCCTTCTTTTTTCCTAGAAAAAAAACCACTTAATGTATGTATGTATATATATATATATATATATGGCGCTCTACAGTCAAAAAGAGCGCATCATCTTGTGAAAAGAGGAGAAATGTTGCAGCCTAACAGCCGAGAGTAACTAGAAAGTCACGGATAGGTCAAAATCCGTCTACAGTGGTAATTCCATGTTCGAACTGTGCACGGATATTTACAGCTCGAATAGGGCTCATTAGCCATCTACGAACTATTAGACATGGTCATAATTCTAATTGAATTTTCAAATGTGAATGTAAAAATGGTCATCATACACACACACGCACGCATATATATATATATGTGTGTGTGTGTGTGTGTGTGTGCGTGCGTGCGTGCGTGCGTGCGTGCGTGCGTGCGTGCGTGCGTGCGTGCGTGCGTGCGTGCGTGCGTGCGGGCGTGCGGGCGGGCGGGCGGGCGGGCGGGCGGGCGGCCGGCCGGGCGGGCGGGCGGGCGGCCGGGCGGGCGGGCGGGCGGGCGGGCGGCCGGGCGGGCGGGCGGCCGGGCGGGCGGGCGGGCGGGCGGGCGGGCGGGCGGGCGGGCGGGCGGGCGGGCGTGCGTGCGTGCGTGCGTGCGTGATCAAGGAATAATTTTGATCACAATATGTTTATTTAATAAATCTCTGTTTTGTCATCCTCATGTTTCGTTATTACCTAACTCTTGTTTGTACTACAAACTACGGTATGTTATTAGTATAATTAATTTTATTTAAAGTAACCTTATGGTGAGGCGCACTTCTTTCAAACGCGTACATGGTCCAATTTCTCTCCTCTTCTTCTGCGTTCGTTCTCAGACTCCTGAATATTAGTATTATGTAGTTCGGAGAACGAAGTGCATTGTGTCATAGCTTATATCTTAGCTGCGATATCTGCGCTTTTCGGTCTGACACATCCTACTACTTTGACCTTTTTGGGGATGAAACAACCAACGCGAGCCGAAGACCTGCTTACTCACCTCTTACAACATAATTGGCAGGTAATAATGTTGCAATTCATTACCCCCCCCCCCCCCCCTTCTGTCCTCTGGCAACACACGGGCACCAATTTGGTTATATAATAGTTTTTTTTAACCATAAAATAATAATAGAGCCACCCTTGGGTAATCCAGCCACCATGAATTCGAGAGTATGTATTTCAGGGAGTGCTGCAAAACCATAACCGCCGAGTTATATATTCAATACGTTTTTGTCATCACAATGTTAATATTGGAATCATGGTGACTGGATGATCTGAAACATAACCTTTTTTTGTGGCTGAAAGGCGCATACCTCACCATAAGATACTTTCTTTATTTTTTAAAAAGAAAAACTGAAGAATGGTGATTATTTTGGTAAACAGTGAATATATTATATATTCAGAAATATATTTATAACTTTCGTATTGCAGGAATGTCAAAGAAACTAACAATATATATGATGTCCCTATAATCTACAGTTTACTCAATCTGTGTACTTTGAGTCGTAGGTGCTTAACATGACTAGCATACCACCTAAGGACAAAGATGGTGCCATAGACCTCACACTCTAACATCCACGCTTCCTTTTCTCACTTACTGTCTTTGGAATAAATGAAAGTGATAATTTGTCATGTGTATCACGTTACAGAAAACCCAAACGTATCATCCATTACTCAATAACTTACAGCGACCATGACTAACCCTTATACATAATAATACCAGGACTAAATCGGTGTCCCTTTCTTGCCTAAGCCCATCGGGTACGGAACCCTTTCTCTTCGCGAGCATATTTCTGGTTTAGGAAGGCTCGACATTAGAGTTGGGTTAGGTCTTCTTGCTTTTCCGAACGCCAATTCTAACATCCATTCAAGAATGGGTCTGGGTCTCCGCCTGTAAGAAGCACAGGTAACTACAAGCTCGTCTCGAACTGACGGAGCTTGTAGTTCCCCT
Source organism: Meghimatium bilineatum (assembly GCA_034231615.1). Classification (NCBI taxonomy): domain Eukaryota; kingdom Metazoa; phylum Mollusca; class Gastropoda; order Stylommatophora; family Philomycidae; genus Meghimatium; species Meghimatium bilineatum. The sequence continues at coordinate 9,409,363 of CM067318.1, forward strand.
TTCCTAGAAACTTTTCACTTTCTATTTGCAGTTCACGCAGTTCTTTTCACTTTCTATTTGCAGTTCGGGCTGGACTGACTAGCTTCACTGTATGTCGACAGTGTCGCTATATGTGGTGATGCTGGTGGTGTCGGAGATAGTGTCTGTCTCTTATGCAGTCAAATCTCTTTCCATCTGCTGCCTCCACATTCTCGGACACGATCCCCAAATGATTTGGCCAGAATCAGCTCGAGCTGCTGTATTTCTGTTTCCAGGGTGCACCGCGAGGAGGTACATTTGGGGTCTTGGTTATCTGCTAACCCTGGGTCCGCCTAGTGCAATGCGTTCCCTTTGCACCCCAAATGTCTAGTGAATCCAAGGTGGAGAAAGTGAACAATGTATAACCCAAGTATGTAATTATTGAGCACTCTGAACATTCTGCAGTTATGTTGAATGGTGTACAGGATTTTTGATGTATTTAAGATAAAAACTTGCAAAATGAAATGTCTGAAGAAGGTCATTGGAATCACCAGACTCAACAAAATGCGCAATGAGAACATTAGAAAGATAATAGATATAACACCATGCATAGAATATATATAGAAACAACAAATAAAATAGTTTGGACAATGGAGGGGGGGGGGTTTAAATTTCAGTAATTATTACTAATGCGGACGTTTTTATAAGAATTATCTATTGTCGTAACGTCCCCACTTGCCGCTGAGGGTAGAGGTTTGTATAGAAGATGTAGTCTGTGTTCCAGAGCCAGGTATGTTGCTATGGTTGTAGTGTAGTCATGTTTATTCATGATGGTCTTGATGTTGTCTATCTCTTCCTTGGTCTGCCCTTGGCTTTTTATCATTAGTTAAATCTTGTTATACGCTCTAATGGGACCGTTCATCCTCATAAGACGTCCAAACAATTTTATCGGTTGTTTCTCTATATACTTGATGCACTATGTTATACTTAGTATCCGTCTGATGTTCTAATTGCGCACCTTGTCGAATCTGGTGACTCAAATAGTCTTACTTAGACATTTCGCATGTTTCGATCTTTCTCTTATGTGTAGGTGTTAGTTACCAAGTCTGACATTGGTAGCATAGTGTTGGTACAAAGATGCTCTTATTTATGTGTAGGTGTTAGTTGCCAAGTCTGACATTGGTAGCATAGTGTTGGCAGAACGATGCTCTTACTTATGTGTTTCTTTACTTCCGTGTTGTTTTTTGGGTGTTATAGCAAAAGTGACATCTGGTATATCCCAATATTTGCCTTTTTTACATCTTGTTTCTATCTCTCAATTGACTCATCCGTCTTCTGTAAAGATACTTCGTAGGTACTTGAACACTTTGACTTGTATTATTTTTGTTTTCTCTATTTGAATGTTTAAATGCTCTGTTGATCTCGTTATGTGCACAGTTTCTGCTTTTTGTCTGTTAATATCGTTATTTGCATAGTTTCTGCCTTTTGTCGGTTGATCCGCATGTTGTATTTATTGCATGTTCTTGATAGTGAGTTGATGTGAGTTTGCAGTTTTTCTTCGTCATCATACATGATGTTTTTATCGTCAGCGAAAAGCAGTTTATTGAGTTTGTTTTTACGTTGTTCATTCTCTGTTGTTTCATAAATCAGAAGTTGTATAAGAATACGCATATAAATTCTACTACATATGACTGTATATAAAAATAAGATGACAGCTATGTTGATGGAAAAGATCTAAAGATAGTAAGAAACATGTATTGGAAACAAACAGCTGTGTCGAGTGTTGACGGCAATGTAGGAGAATTTCAAAAGATAGAGATGGGCATCAGACAAGGATGTGTAATGTAACCAGATCTTTTCTTCCTGTATACAGAGGATATTATATGAAACTTAGAAAACATGCTAGGAATAGCAGCTAGAGGTTACAAAATCTGAATAATCTAACATATGCTGACGATACAGTTCTGATTGCAGGGGGAGAAAAAGAAATTTGAAGTTTGTTAGACATGGTAGTACAAAAAAGTGAAAACAAAGCTCTCAGTCTAAACATGAAGAAACTAGAAGTAATGGCTGTTTCAAGAAATACACACCGCCAGAATACAGCATTACTATCTATGTTATGTTATGTTCCTCCAGGGCCATAGACGGCGCATAGGGCAGAAACCATAGCTTTCCATTTCTGTCTGTGTTGCCAGGTCTTTCAATTGTTGCGTGTTGTTTAGGTTCATTGACATGCCTTCTCTATTAATGGATCTTCGTAGAGTTTCTCTAGGTCTCCCTCTTCTTACTCTAGGTGGCACCCAATATAGTGACTGCTGGGGAATTTTTAGGCTGTTCATTCTGAGAACATGGCTGATGTAAGTCCAACGCCTTTGTCTAATGAAGGAAGATATATACTATCTATGATTCAACATTAAATCATGGGGATAAAGTCAATTATCTTGGCACCATTTTAACATCAGATGGCAGGTGCTCCAATGAGTTACAGTAAGAGTAATTGTAACAATGAAACAGTAACCCTATGATATTTTAAAAATTGATAGAACAAGGGGATATCATCCAAATTTATCGTTTTTGTATATAGGAAACACTTAATGTGTCAGCCTAAGTGTGAGAGTTTCATAATAATTTTTAAAAATATTTTAGACAGATGCATACAATTTTTAAAAAAAGAACACACTAATAGGTAAATGCAAGTTTAAAGTGAAAGTACATCAGGAATAGATTTCTCAACTTTGTTTTGACACAATAATTAATTAAAACAAATATGTTCACAACTGTACATATTATCTCCCCTTCATTGCAAACGTAAAACCACTTTCTATAAAGTGAAAACCACTTTCTATAAAGTGGGAAGTTCTCTGTTTACTGTGACTAAATTATATTTTATTAATGAAGCATTATGTTTAGTCAGTGTGACTATCTAAGACACAATAGTCAAGTTTTCTTCCAGTAAACAGAGCCCTATTTCTATCTCGTGAACACAGTTCACGAAAGTTAGAGTGCTCTTAAGATGTCAACATTAGGACTAGTAAGAAAAACCAAAACACAAACAATGCGTGGTGTGTACTGTGATATGTGGTTTAGATCAGTGAATGTGGTTTAGATCAGTGTTGCCAATGTGGTGTGGAAAAAGAAGCAAAGTTAGTGGTACTGTTATTGTTGTCTACCATGCACATCGTAAAATGTGACTAAGAAGGTTTGGGGGGGGGGTTGATTTGGCTCTCCTATTCAATAGAGGATCATGCTATCCAGAAATCATGCTGAATAGGGTGTGTCAGATCGAAAGGAGCAGATATCGCAACCACGATGTAAATCATGACATACCACATTCCATTCTCCGGATTACATCCTGATAACATATAGGAGTTTGAGGACGTACACATAAAAAGATAAAGCAGATAAAGATCAGTGGTTCTCAAAATGTAATTAGGTCCACGTTTGGGGCTATATATTTGAAGGGAGGGGGATAATTTCACCCAAAAATGAAACTATGGCGCAGATTCTTCCAGATCTGCGACACAAAAATAAGTTTTTGAATGCTTCTATTCTTTTTACAAAACTGACCACTATATCACAGCACAAGGGGGAAACGATGGCTATCTGAAACAATTCTAGCGGAAAGCTCTACTGCACTAACTACTGCACTGGAGCTTCTAACTACAGAACAGTTCTTTGATGGAATCCATATCAGCATCTGACCTGCTGGAAAACGAGGAAGAAGGAGAAAAGAATTATGCGACGCATAAGATATACTATAGTAGTAATCCTTGAGGAAAGATGACAAGCTTTTTTCTGGTCTATAGGAATTAATCTCTAGTGCCGGGAACAACACATTGGCTGGAAATACGAGGGCTGGGGCAACACAGTGCAATATAAGGAAAACAGATTTAGATACAAATGTTGTCAATATATATACACACGACATACTAGCGAATAGACGCAAAGACATACGAAGTTTTGAAAAAGAAACCATCATCAGGACAAACTATAGCTGACTAACAATGAATAGAAACACACATATGACGAAATGGGAGGCAAGGGATGATGAAAGTGGGAGAGAAAGAAGCACAAGTACAAGTGATTATTAAGGGAGTGATATTACGGATGATGTGATCAACCCTGGTAACAGGAGATAAAAAGGACATTGAGATCTGGTCAACAAGACATAGATGCTTTCCATCTTAGTTCTCACTCTGGATAATTGAGTTTCTGCGTTTTTTCTCAAACTCCTGCAGAATAGCAGGGTGTAGTTCGTAATGCGTTTTGTCATTGTTCACAACATTGATGCGAGATCTTCGCTTTTGACCTAACACATTCGACTTTATAATTGCACTGTATCATTTTGACCTTATATAGGAGGGTGCAGCCAACTCCACCATATAACCTCCTTAGTCGCTTCTTAAAATATACATGAAAAGCAAACAGTATTGCTATTATTTGTTCCCCTCTCGAGATTTAAAAAAACCAACTAATGGTGTGTGACTTTTTACAAACAATTTGTGTTGTCTAGTGCTTTTGACGGAACGAGTTGGTGGCACTTGCCTAAACACAATACGTGTTAAATGGTGGTTATTTTGTGCATCTATCATTCAGGGCAATATACTGCTAATTTTCCCAAACAACTTGCATATCATATTTTAATAAAAGAAAAGTGTGAAAACCAGAATACTGGTTTCATTAGTTATTATAAAGATAAAGAATGCAACAGGTCGCATGTAACCCATGTCTGCTGAAAGACACAGTACAAATAGAAATGACCGGAATATACCATGTGGTATCAAAAATTCCCCATTACACATTGTTTACTACACTGTATAATCTTGTCTATCAATTAGTTATGTGGACTATTTGAAAATAATCCATCTGAAGTCACATTATTTAACCATTACAGTGATTTTCATTGGTCACGTTTGTATACATTGTGTCGACAGCCAATGACAAATCAACGTCAAGTAAAGTCATTTAGAAGAATGAGTTCACGTGACTGTATTTGACGAGAGACACGGTACAGTAAGTCGATATGACCTAGCAAAAGACAATCTCATAAAACGTTTACAAACAAAAATGTAATAGTCATGATTGAATGATTGTCCAAACAAATGTCAAGTGTTTTGTTTTTGCGAAAACTAATTGTACTTGAATTAAACTCACAACATAAAAACATGACTCTTTTTGGAACTTGACGTTTTAAAAAGATAAAAACGTGATTGCAATGCAAAAATAGGATAAAAACTGAGGCTCTGTATGGAAAAATAATTTTGTGAAATATATTTTGAGGCTCTGTCTAGGATAGCAGGGCTATAGAGAGTGGAATTCCCATTATTCATTAAGGGTGATAACCCCGCAGATACTATCAGATAAGGGGATGTAATACATGTGAAATGTATTAATATGTGCAAATGTATTAATAAATCATAAGAACACAAATATTTTGATCTGATCATGTGGTAATATAATTTTAATAAACAACTCTCATTTATTTTGAGTGATTTTATGTAACTATTCCCCGTTCTACTATTTATAAAAACGTTTTTTTGAAAGCAATATGCACGACATTCTTCCCTAACTGTTGACATGGTGAACAAAAGTGTGGCACATAAACTTTTGGATGTTAAGGGATAATGTCCGTATAAGGTTCAAGTTCCCCGCGGAACTTTACATGCAAAAGTTGGCTCTTGACTTTGTATGGGAACTAGTGTCAGTAGTCCGTTCACATGTCTTAGACTCCACCGCGGGGTCAAGGTTCAGCCAGTGTCGAGTCAGCTCGCTCGTCACAGTACCGCTTGGGATCTAGGCTGGTTCCTCCCCATATGACATGTTAAGACAGGACGAAGTCACCGGGGTGAAGTTTTCGGTCGTACGGAATGTTAACAGCATAAACGTGCTCTGCTAAGTGTGAGCTGTACTTAGCGTCCGAGTGGCTTTCGATTGCGGCGCCTTCTATGTCATACCGCCTCGAGAGAGGATTACGGGGGTGTAGGAGAGCTGCGGAGAAAGTGCTTCACTCGACTTTTTTGTCATGAAATAACTTTGTAATTACTTAAATTTTAGTATTATTTGTATTTACACCCTTACACTTAAACGTATTTTTGATTTAACATTTGGATACTGCTATTTATTGGAAAGAATAAATAAAGTATTGTGATAAAAAGTAGTAATGTAGTCTTACAGTTTTTATGGCCATAATTCTTAATTCGTAATTTAAAAGATCTTAATTATCTAATTATAAATTCGTTAACAAAAGAAAATAAATTTAGTATTCACGAGGGAAAAAAATGGGATTACAAATTGTGAGTTTTCAAACGCTTCATTTTTTAGAGAAAATTTACTTTCAACAATAACGCAATTTCACAATATAACGACATCCACCTGTGTCAGCTGAGTTTTAAAAAAAATTTAAACTCAAAATATTTTGACTTGATACATTGCTTACTAAAATTGCGGAAATATACATTTGTTTATGTTAATGGCACATATGTATTGCAATTGTATGTTTTGAGTGCAAAGATGTGTCCAGGTCTCACCAAGATTGTCTTGGTTTTATAACACTAATTTATATCTCGCCCTGTTTAGCCTATGTCCCAGTTTCTAGAACAGTTTACAAATACAACAAATGTGTTACGTGTTAAAATCAACATACTTGGTCTCGCTTCGTTCAAACGAATAAACACGCTTGGTAACACTAAATGCGGTCGAGCGTGAAGACTTTGATCTATTTATACATAGATCAGTGGTCATAAGGTATTTTCTGTAGACGTATTAATTAATTCACAGCATTATGTGATTGCCATGTGTCTTCTGTCACGGAGATCATCCAATAAATAAATTAAATTTCCAACACCGTTTGACATGTGTTCTTTGATATAATTAAAAAGAAAGAATCTCTTCAAGAATCTGTTTCTAGTAAACAAAAATCTGAACGTAGTGATAGATAAACTTAATTTCCAATAGAAATCGTCATTGGTTGGCGGGTCTGAAAGGGGAGCATTGGGAGAAAACTGTTACCTGTCAAGCATATCGTAAGCAGCAACTAAGAGGAATTTAAGGTGGAGTTTGTTGTCCCATAAAAGCCCGTAGATAAGGAGGTTGTAAGGTTGAGATATTCAATTTCCCGTCCTTTAGCAAATCAGAATAGGTCTATGCCTTTTAGCATTAGGTATTTGGCCAAAATGCGGGTAAAAAGTCTCTTCCCCCCCCCCACCCCGTAGAGATTTTCACAAAAGGAACATCACATGAAGAAGATCTGATACACGAAAACACACGAATGATTTTTTAAAAGGGAATTACTCCTCTCCATGGATACAGAAGATGAAACAAGAAGTTGAAAAAGATGTTTACACCAGAAGGCATCTATCTTGAACAGATGTGTGCACCAGAAGGCATCTATCTTGAACAGATGTGTGCACCAGAAGGCATCGATCTTGGTGAAGAATGGATTATCTTTTCAAGACTATCTTTGCAATCACTAGAGAGTTCATTGATAAACATATGAATGTGAATGAATGCTGTGTTCACGGAGTTCATCTCCGAACAATTTCATGACACGGATGTTGTGAGACACAGACGATCAAAATAATCCACAATCAGTGATTCGAATGGACTTTTACCACCAGATCACGTGGAATAACAGTTCACGAAGCCAGTAGAGCCTTCACTAAACAACAAGCAGCCTAACGATGTGTGTGTTTGCTGTAACGCAAGTACACTTGCTAGAAATTGAAGCCTATTTACGCTAAGACGATATCAACATCATCATCAGGTGCCATGCCGGCTGGCGTAGGCGACAATGGCTCTCCATATCTCTCTGTCCCCAGTATTATGTATCAAGCTTGTTGTTGTTTCCCTGCCGTGCCATGTTGTCAAATTGTCTAATATATTTTCACGTTGTAGCCATCTGTCTCTGTTGCTTTCAATCTTGCCTGTTGTGACTATATTCTCCAAACCTCCTTGTCTCATGAAGTGGTCAAAAATATGAAGATTGTCTTTTTCTTATATTATTTATTAGGGTCCGTTTCGCATTTGACTCTTTCAACACTTCCACATTAGTTTTTCTGACAGGCCATGATATTCTAAGTCCATGATGTCAACATACCTTAACCAAAAGGTTGTAATCCCTTATCGACCAATCATCAACTAAGGAGACATTTATTCATACACTGTAAATGTCACGTGACTGTGTCTCCTGTGTACATCGTTATTAGTTTACAGTGTATACGTTTTTGAGTATTCCTGTATTTCTCGGTCGTTGGGTTTTTGGGGGGGGGGGGGGGGGGGTTAGCGTGAGGATAAAATGAGACGATTGATTGAACAGGCCTAAGTCTGACCTATTTATTCGAGGTTCTTAATCAGAGTTTGCACGTTTCTTTTTTTTTTTTTATAAAGTGACATTTCCCCGTAAACATGACATAAGTTTAACATTACAATAGCCTATTCATTACAGATGAGGTACCGTCTTCGCACGAAAGGTCAGCGACAGTTCCCATTTACCTCATGTTCGTCTCCCTGCTATCACACCATACTATAAGCCTATAACCCGGTGTTGTGGCACACGCCCCAAAGGTGAAATGGGGGGGGGGGGATTTCATTGTTTGGGGGACACTTAAAAAAAATTGTGTTCTTGAGATTTAGTTGTCCATTATATGTTTTGAAAATTTAGCCTACTTAACTGTTTTTTTCTTTTAATAATTTTCTAGTGTTTTCTTCCTAAAACGCAAGTCTTGTGTCCTGAACAAGTTATAATTAGGTTTCATTTATGGAATAAGTCATTTTTTGAATAGACCTATAAAAAATGTAGGACTGGGGGGTGGCATCAGAATTTTTGAAAGATTGAGGGTGGGGAAAGGTTTAAAGAAAAGGTTGGGTAAAACTGCTATAACCTGCCAGGTTCACAGTAGTACCACATGGGATGAAACAACACCCAGAGTTCTCCAGCAAATTCTTTCTTCAGCGACGCAGATGAGTGTGAAAATATCTTGACCTATCCAGCCCTTGATGCTGCCTGTCCATGATTTTCTTAGTCTTCGTCTGCTTCTTCCAACCTCGACCGTTCCCTGTAGTATAGTTTATAACGAATAATCATATCATCACACATCCAAAAAAACCATCAGAGCCGCAGACAAGTTTTCATTGAGGAAGGGATTTACCTATAAAATAATTAATTATTAAATTTTTTTTTGTAATTCCTTCCTTTTTATGAGAAAACTGATGACTTTTTTTAATGAGAAAGCTGATGACTTATTTGATGCGAAAGGTGATGACTTTTTAGATGTGAAAACGGATGACTTTTTTGATGCGAAAACTGATGAATTTTTGAATGAGAAAGATGATGACTTTTTTTAATGAGAAAGCTGAAAACTTTTTTGATGCGAAAATTGATGACTTTTTTGATGAGAAAGCTGATACCTTTTTTGATGCGAAAACTGATTACTTTTTTGATGAGAAAGCTGATGACTTTTTTGATGAGAAAACTGATGACTTTTTTGATGTGAAAGCTGATGATTTTTTTGATGAGAAAGCTGATGACTTTTTGATGAAAAAACTGATGACGTTTTTGATGAGAAAGTTGATTTTTTATGAGAAAGCTGATGACTTTTTTTAATGAGAAAGCTGATTACTTTTTTGATGAGAAAGCTGATGACTTTTTTGATGAGAAAGTTGATTTTTTGATGAGAAAGCTGATGATTTTTTTGATGAGAAAGCTGATGATTTTGTTGATGAAAAAACTGATGACTTTTTTTATGAGAAAGCTGATGACTTTTTTGATGAGAAAGTTGATTTTTTGATGAGAAAGCTGATGAATTTTTTGTGAAAATCGTTAATATAGGGATTTCACCCAACTTTTGGCTAAATTCCTAGCAAATAAAAAACATGATTTCCTAAGGGTGGAAGAGGGGAATTGAACACCCACCTCCCACCACCCACCTCCACCTAAGCAACAGACCTATAAACCATGCAAGTAGGTATATTTGTTGCTTTACTATTGAAAGTAATGATTCTTGTATGAATCTATTTTATTTCTAATGTACACATTTGTCGCTAGATGGACTAGTATTGTGGCACGGTAAAATTTCACAAACCGAGCTCATTGACAACACAAGAGAGATAGAGTCGTGGAGAAACATGATCGCCTATGCCATTCGGCATGGCACTTGATTGATTGACACATTTGTCTCATGCTCTCTATAGGAGATGTGCAGAATTTGTCTGTAACATTTGTATTCGAAGGTCTGTATCCTTTCTCCATGACTGCAGTGAGTGTTCAGCTTACACACCAACACAACACAATAAACAACATAAGTCAGATTCAATGTTAGATTTTCACACTAACACTGATTTATCTTTTCCAAATTAAAGTTAACCTTGACATATCAGTTATATTTCTCCAGCCTTAGGGGCATATCTTTAAGTCTGTTTTGCGTTTTCCGTCGCTGCATACGCAGGATCCGAGGTATTTGAAAATATTCACGTCCTCAAATTTATGCCCATTTATCATGATGTTTGTCTGTGCTTCTGTGCCGTGTGAAATTCTCACAGTAATAATAAACTACAGAATCAGAAATGACAACATCAGTAATAAACACAATGCCAATTCACGATTACACCAGAAGACAATAGATTAAGAGGTTCTCACATGCTTCCAGACTACCATCAGACAGGGCCCCCTCAAAAAAGCATTACTATACAGACAAGATGGATACAAACCAGGGGCAAACCTTTGCAAACAATGGATTACAGAAATAAATGAGTCAACAAAAACAAACATATATGAGGCATACAAAAAGGCAGTCTCCAGATTCTTGATTAGAATCTAGCATCACAGCACGTGGGGCACTTCCATAAGTGCTCCACTCTCCGTTCCAGCAGCCATCCCAGTGTATGTAGACTCAGAGTCCCAGTCAGGTCTTGCTTGTGTGACCTTTGGGACTTTCCAAAAAATTTACTTTTCCTTCCCTCCCCTCTAGATACTTCCATTACTGACATTCTCTGTATGTGTACGTTCTCAGCCTCATTGACATCATCTTCATCTTGAAATGAATTTATTACTGCCTTGATCAAGTCTGCTTCATCTCTTCTCAGTATTGTGCTGTCTATTGCTGCATTGCCTGCCAATAAAATGATATAAGCAAGTACTTCTTCTTCTGCATTTTTCTCAAACTCCTGCAGATTAGCAGAATGTAGCCTAGAGAATGGATATATGCTCCTTTCGGTCTGCGACATCTGACCTCAGCATGGCTTGGATCACTTTGACCCTATATGGGATGAGACAGTCAACTTCACCCCATAACCTCCATAACAGCCTCTTACATCCCGCATGGAATGGTGAACAGTGTTTCTATTCTGTGCTGCTATTTCAGGCCCCCAGCAACACACAGTTGAAAAACAAATAACAAATGTTATTAGAAAACTGTTTATTAATAAAGTATAAACATAATATTCGAAACAGAGAAAATATTTGCTCAAAATATCAGCTATATTCAAATGTTTCATTCTAAACAGAGAAAATATTTGCTCAAAATAGAAGCTATATTCAAATGTTTCATTCTTCTTCTTCTTCAGCGTTCATTCTCAAATTCCCACTGGATTTCTCTTGTAACAGGACAATGATCCTACAAGATTTCCAGTTATGTAGTCCAGAGAATGGAAATGCGTTGTGTTGCCGTTTTATTTGCGCCAATGGCCGCCTTTTGCGGGAAATGTTTCATTCGAAACAGAGAAAATACTTGCTCAAAATATAATCCTGACTCTGTGTGTTGATGCTATCAATCCGGTACCCCTATAATCTTCAATATAACTTTCTGAATTACCAAAAAATTTTCAATATAACTTTCTGAATTACCAAAAAATTTTTCAATATAACTTTCTGAATTACCAAAATAAAGCATAGAATAATGATATACATTTCATTGTGACACAAAAAATGCATGCAGATTATATTGTGCAACATGAGTTTACAAAATAAAAAGTATTTAATGGCATATAGCGGTAGATATAAATATATCGTTTGGAAACTAATATACATGTGATTATGAATGAGATTCACACACCCATATGTTACAAGGACATACAAAAGAGGAGCAGAGAACAGTAACAATTTTACCTACGTACGTATGTCATAAGTGGTTACGGTGCTGAACTTTGGCTTGTTTACCTCCACTTCATAATCTTCACAGCGATGAATTCTGCTTAAGACCTGTGTCCGAACGATCCATTGCACATGTGGTGTGCTGTTGTGGCCCGAAATTGGAGCAAAGAATAGCACCACTGTTTATATTCTATGCATGTCATGGGTCGACTAAGGAGGTTATGGGATGGAGTTGGCTGTCCCATCCAATATAGGGTCAGCATGGCCCAAAACCATGCTAAAGCTGGATGTGTCAGGCCAAAAAGCACAGATATTGCAGCATTGCTGGAAACCATGACACAACGCACTCCCTTCTCTGGACTACATTCTGCTAATCTGCAGGAGTTTGAGAAAGAACGAAGAAGATCTGTGTCTGAACGATCCACCACACTGTTGTTGTGGCCCAAAATGGGAACAAAGAATAGCAACACTTTTTACCTTCTATGCATGTCATAAGAGTCAACTTCTGCATTTGTTATCAAATTTCTGCAGATAAGCAGGATGAAGTCCAAAATATAGAATGCATTGTGTCATGGTTTGTAGTTTTGATCCGATTTCTGCTTCTTTTGGCTTGACACATCTGACTTCAGCATGGCTTCTGAGTTACTTTGACCCTATATGGAATGGAAAAGCCAACTTCACCCCATGACCTCCATAGTTGAATCTTATGACAGGCATGGAAGGTAGTGTTGCTATTCTTTGCTCCTCTTTTAGGATCAAGAGAAAACATTGGTGTTGACTGTGATGAAGTCTGTTGAGACCAGTATCTCCATGCTGAGATCTATGCCTATATGATCCATGCTTGAACTGTTGAGATTTCTGCTGGAGTAGAATACTGTCTAGCTAATGACACATCACCATACTCATCTGGGACACAGCCGATGATTGACTACATCCTGCTGGAAATCTGGTAGGACCATTGCTCTTCTACAAGAGAGATCCAGTGGGAGTTTGAGAATAACAGCTGATGAAGAGTAAAAGATTCATCTGGGACTTGAAAAAGTCCTGGAAAACTTCCCTTAAAAAATGCTATGAGAAACACCATTCAGGAGATGAAAGCAAAACTTCACCACCCGGCACAGGAAGAATCTAGGCAACCTCATACTCCTTCATGGTTTTATTTGTGTGATAACCCTGGCCTAAACTTCTAGCTCAAGGAGCACAGAATAGGACCTCTTCTTTTCACGCATGTCATAGAGAGATGACAAGAAAGTTGGGGGGATGGGATGACATGTGAAAAATCATCATTGCTGCTGCATGTCTTGTCTCGAGGATGATAACCTATGAAAAATCATCATTGCTGCTGCATGTCTTGTCTCAAGGATGATAACCTGTGAAAAATCATCATTGCTGCTGCATGTCTTGTCTCGAGGATGACAACCTGTGAAAAATCATCATAGATGATGAAGAGATGCAGTAAACATTGCACCTTTGTGGCACAATCCCACATGGCGGGGAAGACTAGGTGGTACAATCCCACATGGCAGGGAAGACTAGGTGGTACAATCCCACATGGTGGGGAAGACTAGGTGGTACAATCCCACATGGCGGGGAAGACTAGGTGGCACAATCCCACATGGCAGGGAAGACTAGGTGGTACAATCCCACATGGTGGGGAAGACTAGGTGGTACAATCCCACATGGTGGGGAAGACTAGGTGGTACAATCCCACATGGCGGGGAAGACTAGATGGCATCACTGCAGATGGGTCAACAGATCTGATAGAAGAATGGATGAACTAGTTGGCCCAGACATATAATTCTGCCCTCCTAGAACGATGTGATGATACTGGGATATTGCCACACTGGAATGTCTCCATTCAGGGACTAAACATGTATCCATAAAACTCCCTAAGACAACCATAAATTTTGAAATGGCAAATACTGCAGAGGATGGATGTGTTGGGCCATTGGTGCAAATAAAACGGGTACACAACATATTTCTATTTTCTGGACTACATCCTGCTGGAAATCTAGTTTAACCATTGTCCTGCTATAAGAGAGATCCAATGGGAGTTTGAGAATAAATGCTGAAGAAGAAGAAACAGTAAATCTTATGCGAATTTGTGTATCACCTCAGTTACTCAACCAATGAGGACATGTGGTTTTTCTAGAAGAACTGTCGAAAGCTACCTGCGTACATCTAAAGCTATCTGCGTACATCTAAAGCTACCTGCGTACATCTAAAGCTACCTGCGTACATCTAAAGGGATTATTTCATCATCATCTTTAATGAATAAGATTAGTCAGTTGGAAAAAACATTTAACTCATGGAAATATTGTTCAATAAGGCAGGGTGATACTGAACTCCTCTTCTGCTTTGACTCTTTAACTCCTGAAGATCACCAGGGTACACTCCGGATAATGGAATAAATTGTCAAAATGTATATCATAGCTGTGATATCTGATATTTTCATCCCACTTCAGTATGACTTCTGAGCCAATACGACTTTCTATAGAATGTGACCAGCCATCAAATGCCCTCACGACAGAGGAAGTGTATCCATGAGATACCCAGGGGGATGGATGAGCTTATCATGTCTGGGGAAATATATCCATGAGATACCCAAGAGGATGGAAGAACTTATCATGTCCGGAGAAGTATATCCATGAGATATCCTACCCAAGAGGTTGGAAGAAACTAGAGATATCAATGACTCACAGCAGCATCAGCCATTTATAATCTCTCAATGCATGTACACATTCTTTACTTCATCCTCTTCAGCGTTCATTCTCAAACTCCCGCTGGTTCTCTCTTGTAGCAGGACAATAGTCTTATATTTCCAGCAGGGTGTAGTCCAGAAAATGGAAATAAATTATGTCGCTGTTATTTTTCCGCAATGGCGCGACACATCCATCTTTGGTGGGATTTTTTTAAAAGTCCTGTTACAAAGTCATTATTTTACACTTCAATTTCCCTTCATAAAGATCATTCACAGACTCGACACGTTTTAAGCAAGTCGAACTGTTCTGTCATTACCACCAGCACTATCATGTGCAGGGAAGAGATCCCTGTGATATCCAAGAGGTTGGAAGAAACTAAAGATACGAATCACACGGCAACACTGGTCATTCATAAACTTTCAAAGTATGTAGATTGGCAGTCTGTTAATTACTGTTATAAAGCAAATATTTGACACAGCAAAATTTGTAGAGATAAATCATCAGGAAACCACACAATGTGCTGAAAATTTCCCTTAGTACATGGATAATATAATATAGAGCACTGAGACAAATGTGTTGGGCCATTGGTACAAATAAAACACCGGCACAATGCATTTCCATTCTCTAGACTACATCCTGTTGAAAATCTAGGACCATTGTCCTGCTACAAGAGATATAAAATCTTAGACCATTGTCCTGCTACAAGAGAGATAAAATCTAGGACCATTGTCCTGCTACAAGAGAGATAAAATCTAGGACCATCCATTGTCCTGCTACAAGAGAGATAAAATCTAGGACCATCCATTGTCCTGCAACAAGAGAGATAAAATCTAAGACCATCCAATGTCCTGCTACAAGAGAGATAAAATATAGGACCATCCATTGTCCTGCCACAAGAAAGATAAAATCTAGGACCATCCATTGTCCTGCTACAAGAGAGATAAAATCTAGGACCATCCATTGTCCTGCTACAAGAGAGATAAAATCTAGGACCATCCATTGTCCTGCTACAAGAGAGATCCAGTGGAAGTTTGATTAAAAAAATGCTGAAGATGAAACATTGAGGATTTATTTTAGAAACAATCAGGATCTGTCCCCGAATGCGTGCCTACCTAATAAAATTGTATTTTGATTATTTCCCTGATTATGTTTATACATTTGTTTATCTATGTTTATTAACTTAAATATTTATTTATTTAAGATGATCATATGTGTGGTTAGGAGAGTTGTATGAGTTAGGGTTAGCATTTGGGCTAATAAATACCCATTATCTGACAAACATAACCAAGAGAAATAATAAAAATATTTTGGCACGCATTCAGGGAAAGCTCCAAAAATCATAATGAATTGTTTGTACACTCCTACAATAAAAAAATATTTGATGTCTGCTCAAAAGATTTCTATCTTCATTAGTGAAGTACAAATATATTTAAATGATTACAATGTTGATATATCAAATATGAATATATTGTTTAGTCTGCAGCTCTGTACACGACTAAATAGCACCAATTAATATCAAAATATATGTTTGTGAGAATATATTACATAATCTGCAGCTCTGTACATGACTAATTAGCACCAATTAGTATCACATAATATGAAAAATCATTAAGTGAAAAAACATATTTATAATACAAAAACAAATGACAACATCGCTGATGTAAAGTTCTTCATCTGCATTCATTCTAAAACTCTGTGGTGTGTCTGTGGCTATGACAACAAGTATGAGAACCAGTTCTTTCGTACGTCTGGCGTATAATAATAATGACCCATAACCTATCAGGGTTGTAGGGATTCCACTCTGGCGATGTTAGAAAAAAAAGCACACCAAAAAACCCTATCACAAAAATCCCTCCTAACACCCTATCATAAAAAGTCCTCCTAACACCCTATCAGAAAAAGCTCTCCCAACATCCCTATCACAAAAAGCCCTTCAAAGCCCTCCATACACCTGTCCTCCATCATTCGGAGGAGTGTAGAAAAATCACACCCTTTGCTTACTATACTATCAATAAAGTTACAGACATTTACTGTTCAGTCAAAGTAGTAAAAATAATGAATGTATTAGTTACTAACGCCGAAGTCGGATGTATTGGCGCAAATACAATTGTGACACAATGTATTTGTGTTCTCTAGATTACATCCTGCTGGAAATCTAGTAAGACCAGTGTTCTGCTATACAAGAGATAAAGTGAGAGTTTGAGAATGAATGCCCCCAAATCTTCTGATGGTTATCTAGAAGTAGTCTGGAGAATAGATTCTGTTGTTTTGGCTTACAGCATGACTGCAATATCTGTACCTTTCGACCTGAAAGATCCAGATTGAGCATGGTTGATTTACTTTTGAGTCGGGCCACTGATGCAAATAAAATGGGGACACAATGAATTTCCTTTCTCTGGATTACGTCCTGCTGGAAATCTAGTAGTACCATTGTCTTGCTACAAGAGAGATTCAGCAGAAGTTTGAGAATGGACGCTGAAGAAGAAGAGTCACTTTGACCTATGGGTTGGAAATGTCAACAACACCCACAAACCTCCTTAGTTTCCACTTACTACATGGCAGGTAAGTTGTTGTCTTTGCTCCCCTTTCGTGTCCTAGCAACACACCGGTGAGAGGAAGACAATGATATATATTGGGGACATGCAGAAAAATGGATATGCCAAGTTGAAAGTACAAATATTTCAGCTGTACTGCAAACTAACAGAACAACATTACACAGAGAAATTCCAGTCAACAATATACGTGAGAAGCAAACCCTAAGATAAAACATGGGCTGAAGTTCACAATCTTAACCCTAGGATAAAATGTGATGAAGTTCACAATCTTAATCTTCGGATAAAACATGTACTTGAAAACTACAGGGAGCTGGGTAGGGCAGTGGTTAGCGGGCTGGTTTCGCATATGAGTGGTATTGGGTTCATTCCCCAGTTTGAGGTGGAAACATTTTTCAAATCACAAAGGCTCCCGGGTCAACCCAGCCTTAATTGGGTACCGGATTAATCCAGGAAGTAAAGACTGCGAGCGAGAGGAGATGGCTACCACCCTCATATAGCAGAGCCACTGAAATGTGAGGTCATTAACATCTTACACCCCTACGGCATTTAATAAATATTTAATAAATGCTATGGTTAACTTTAACATTACTACTTGAAAACTAGCTCCAATAATGGCATAGCACCAGATCTGTAAATAAGGAAGTATGGGGTGGTGGTTTAGAAATTCAAACACATTTTCCCTTTCAGCTAAATAGAGTATTTAGAAAAAGTAAAGATATTGTACAAATATAAAGAATAATTAGATGCTAAATGAATGCCTGAAAGCAAAGACGAATTGTAAAAAATGGCAGATAATCTCCCTCAATCCCACGTACTTCAAAATTTCAGGGAAGTAGCGTCTCCGCTAAAATAATCTATGAGACTTTAGTGGAGAGAACTAAATGGAAACTACAGCCCCGAGCAAGACAGCATGAACAAATTCAACTGACAGGAACAAGTCAGGGTATTTCGAATGAAAATGGAACATTGCCATCTAAAAGCACACTTACCCCAAATCGGTATTAGCGACTCTGCAACCAACATGTGCAGAATAACAACACCTACCCAGAATATATACTACAGTATTAACCCAGAGAATTTGTTGACAGAGCAATATCCTGGTCCACAGGAATATCTCTACAAAACAAACTGTGGGAGACTCATGGCAACCTAAACAAACTATTCTATACAGGACCAATCGCCCATATAGTAACTTGGGCCTGGACTGCTGGTTCCGGGTACAAAGAATAAGGATACTGTCTTCTTTCCAGGAATGTTGTAATAGGTTACTAAGGAAAGTTGAGTGAAAAAAATCATCTTGTTTCAATTTCTTACTTTTGTTTTCTATCAAATAATCTTTGATCATGGATGCTGAAGAGCTACCGACCAGCAGACATTGCACCATTGTCCATTTGTGGCAGAGGAATACTTAATGTGCATCACTGCGGATGTGTCAACAAATCTGACAGAAGAATGATGAGATTGTTGGCTCAGATGTGCGTGCTGTGCTCCTAGCAGGATGTGATAATCCTAAGATACTGCCACAGTGGAATGCCTCCCTTTGGGGACAAAACATATGCATCTATAAACTCCCCCTAACCATCCATACCTTTGAGACAACCTTACGTGAGTCTGGCAGGCACCTCAGTTACACAACTGAGAAGAACCTGTGCTTATGTCAAAAAAGGCTATGGACTTTCAAGAGCTACCTGTTCACAGGTAACGGGATGCATCATCATCATGTGTCAAGAGCTATCTGCTCACAGATAACGGGATGCATCATCATCATGTGTCAAGAGCTACCTGCTCACAGATAACGGGATGCATCATCATCATGTGTCAAGAGCTACCTGTTCACAGCTAAAGGGATTATTTCATCATCACCATGTGTAAAGAGCTACCTGTTCACAGCTAAAGGGATTATTTCATCATCACCATGTGTAAAGAGCTACCTGTTCACAGCTAAAGGGATTATTTTATCATCATCAAGTGTCAAGAGCTACTTGCTCACGGGTAAAGGGATTATGTCATCATTATCATCCGTGAACAATATCAAACTGGATGTATAATAATTGATCGCAGCAAAATGCTCGAGATACAAATAGCATGTCTATATCAACAATATTGCGACATAAAATTAAATATACCAGGCCAAAATGCATACATATTGCAGCTTTTCTGTAAACTAGACAGCTAATGTAGTTTTACTCAACTACATTATGTCACAATAAGAAATATAAATGGTCAGCTGGAACAACAAGAGAAAAATCAACAATATTACAGAAAACATAAATCTATTTAAAATAGTTCATGATAAAAAAACACAGAAAATAAAACACACAAATAATACAGGATTCAGATAATAAACTCCATGCAGTGTAATCCCTCTATCCTTCAGCCTTCCTAATCCCCCAACCCTTTAATAGTTCTTCATGTTGTGGCGGTCCCAAAATGTAAAAATTATTTTTGTTGCTACTTCATATGTGTTTTCCGATGGTCTTAGACGTGCGATGAGAAAAGTAAAACTTCAACATTTAATAACAACTGGAAAGATCAAGGGGAGAAGAGACAGAGGAAGACAAAGAGATACATTTCTGGATGGGTTGTCAGTGTGGTACAAAATTAAGTCATCAATTGAATTACTTAACAACACAAGAGGCAGAAAGTTGTGGAGAAGCATGATGACCTACACCAATTGGCATGGCACTTGATTGATTACTTGTAGGTAAGGAGATCTAACTGTCTTGCTACAAAACCCATATCTAATTTAGCGAGCTAAGTTCCAGCTTAGTAATAGAGTTCATCTATATGCCTATTCTCATAATTACACAGCGATTAATTAATTATTCCCATACTTGATTAAAACTCATCCTTGACAACTGGCCCTTCCAGCTTTATAACACCGTCAATCTGTGTTTCTGTCTCATCAGGTCTTGCTATGTTTGTGTCTACCAGCAGTTCACTGTCTGCAGCACCTTTACGAGCATGACCCTTGTCAATGATGATTGAATCTTCAGTGTCAGAGATGTAATATGGTTCTCCAGTGTAATGTGTTGGATATAGAAGGTAAGGCTCCGCTGATAGGCCAACTAGGTCCCGTGGAGAAAAATGCTGTTTCCACTGTTCTCTAAAAGATAATTTATAATTTAAAAAAAAATTACAAGTAACAATTTACAATAAGTAACAACTTATAATACGCTAAATTTATAAGCAAAAATGGAACAATACAGGATCAATTGTCCATCTAGCATTTCCTGCTTACACTTTTTTTTAAAATGCGCTCCTGTCGTATTTTTTAGAACTTGGTAATGCCATTCACACTTCCGTTACATCACTCTTCCACTACATATCTTTAGTAAAATGGCTGCCGTATGTATGTTGAATTTGCCTTTGACTGACAAAGACGCAGTACAATTGTTGCAGTCACGAAGAGTACTTGCAAACGGGAAATGCGCACAGTGTCATACTATGACATTTAACTTCTATTGTGATGATTAAATTCATTATCCGACACAAAATAATACCCTGCATTCAAACCCAATCATGTTTCCACTCATACAACCCTCCAATTAAATACTCCCCCATTTATTGTCTTGGCATATTTATATATGTAAAACCTGCCCAACAATTGTCGCTCAAATATTCGCATGGGAGGTAATACTTCTTCTTCAGCATTCATTCTAAAACTCTCGTTGGATCTTCTTTGTAGCAGGACCATAGTCCTACTAGATTTCCAGTTCAGAGAATGGAAATGCGTTGTGTCACAATTTTATTTCCGCCAATGGCCAGACACATCCGTCTTCGGCGAGAGAGGTAATACATAAACAAAGAGTAAGCAGAAATCATTTGTCTCCCTTTCAACGTAGTTACCAACTTGAATTGATTAAATCAGAATGGGGGTTTGCGTTAGAATTAGTCCCAACACTGAGTCTAATCCTCCCCCCCCCCCCAACACAACATCTAAATTCTAACAGTACCTCATATCTTGAAAATACAAAAACCATTAAATCGTTGCAAGTTTTAATCTCCGCACGTAACTACTATTAGCTATTTTGAATTACAGTGACAAGATCTGTAAATGATGTAATTTCATTGAGCTCACTAAATGTGTGTGAACCAAAGAACACAGATATTGATCGTATGAAATATTTGTAAGTTTGTTTAAAATCCCGCTAATTGATAGTATATACATGGACCCTTGATCCCGTATTGTTCTGCAAAAACTTATAAGTAACAATTCATAATAAGGAACAATTTATAATAAGCAAACAATTTATAATAAGTAAACTATTAAAAAGTAAAAATTAATAATAAGCAAAAATTTATAAGCACAAATTTATAATAAGCAATAATTACATAAACATGAAAATATAGAATAAGCACTGTTTGTGGTCACTTTAACCTATGAGTTGACACAGTCAATTCCATCTTAACTGCCTCTTACATCATGCATGTCGGGTCACATTGTTTCTATTTTTTGCCTGACTTTTGAATTCAACACAGGGTAGACACCTTGCCTCCTCTCTTTAGTTGCCTCTTACACCGTGCATGTCAGGCTATATTATTTCTCTTTTCTTTACGCTCGTTGCCATACTCCCATAAGATCTTTCCTGTAGAAGGATGTTCGTACTAGATTTCCAGCAGGACATACACCAGAGAACGTAAATGTTTTGTCACAGTTTTATTTGCCTCAATGGCCCAACACATATGACTTTGGCATTGTAAAGGACTGAACAGGATGTAGTCCGGAAAAGATAATATGTTACATCATAGTTTACCATTTGGCTTTGATATCTACAACATTTGGTTAAACACCTACAACATTTGGTCAAACACATACAACATTTGGTCAAACACATACAACATTTGGTCAAACACATACAAAATTTGGTCAAATATACACAATTTGGTCAAACACATACAACATTTGGTAAAACACATAGAAAATTTGGTCAAACACATAGAAAATTTGGTCAAACATACACAATTTGGTCAAACACATGCAACATTTGGTCAAACACATACAAAATTTGGTCAAACACATACAACATTTGGTCAAACACATACAACATTTGGTCAAACACATACAACATTTGGTCAAACACATACAACATTTGGTCAAACACATACAAAATTTAGTCACACTGTCAGTGACATATTCTCTCCAGAACGTTGTCTTTCTAATGAACTCCCTGAACCATTCTCTGTCGTGGGCGATGCGGCTTGCATTCTCCAATGACATATTCATGTTATATTTAATGTTGTCAGTCCATCATCTTCTTGGTCTGCCTTTCCTCCTCTGCCCTGGTGCTCTGCCCTCCATTATTATTTAACCAAATACATAACAACATTTAGCCAAACTCATGCAACATTTGGCAAACATATGTCCTGCTACAAGAGAGATCTGGCGGGAGTATGAGAATGAACGCTGAAGAAGAAGAGTTTCCTATACCATGTTCAGTTGTAGGATGTTAAGCGAAGACTTTGTTTTATGACGATCTTGTATCTGCTCGTCTGTAAATAATATTTGTTGTGCTAGCATTATATTGATGGGAGGTCTGTGGATTTTGGTCCAACCCGGTTAGAGCCAGAGGATACCTGATGATGTTCCTCCTTCGCAAGCGAAGATGCACATGGCATGAAAAACAATAAATGCGATGAAAAAAAATATATAATTATAATAAATTGGTAATTGTCTAATTTGGTTTGTGAGTTTTCTACCTAAGTAATGCTCAAATCACTGGAGCTAAGGTAGGGTTCACTATGTTCATTCCCCGCCACCAATTGACTAATGGTTATGTCAGACTTCTCTATTGCTTCAGGCATGCAACCAAATGGTCAAGTCAAAATGATTGTCACTTCCTAAGTCATTGCGCCTCTATGACGGGCAAAAGCATTGGAAACATATAGTGCTGTCAGCTTCCTCCTCCCCTCCCAGGTGCTGCAAAGTACACCTCTGGCTTTATCCCAACCACAGAAGGTGCATACATATATACAAATAAAGCATAAAATACATTGCAACAATAAAATAAAAGCATAATTGTATATATGATGTGCCATGAAGCTTCTATAAGAGAACCTCAATATAACGGCATGTCATCTACTAAGACTTTCTTTTGCATTAATGGTTTGTCTAGTTGGTGATACCCACAGATGCAAACCATGTGGCACTTGCCCCTTCATTATTATAATAATGGAATTCTACACCTCGGCCTATAAATGGATTCTAGACTTGTGTCAAATTTCAGACATTAAAATCATGTGCTCGGTTTATAATCGAATTAGTTTATACATGGTATGCTACTATTTTTGTGTGTCTTTCTATGAAATGGAGTAACCAACCACACTCCAAGCCCTCCTTAGCTGCCTCTTACAACATACATTGCAAGTCACAGTATTATAATGATGATTATGAAATAATCCCTTTAGTAATGAAGTCAGATGTGTCAGGCCGAAAGGCGCATATATCACAGCAATGATGTAAACCATGAAACAACGCATTCCGTTCTCCGGACTACAACCTGCTAATCTGCAGGAGTTTGAGAATGAATGAAGAAGAAGAATCCCTTTAGTTTTGAGGTGGTAGCTATATAGCTATATATATGAGCTATATTTGATAGTCCATAGCCTTTCTGACAATAGCACAGCTTCTTCTCAGTTGTGTAATTGAGGCTCTTGTGTAACCTAGACTCTATAAGGTTGTCTCAAAGGCATTGTTGCATCATGGAGGTTTCTGAATGCATGTTTAGTCCCCAAAGACAGGCATTCCAGGAGCCAGGAGCACACCACACAAATCTGGGCCAACTATGTTGTCATTCTTATGTCAGATCTATTGACCCATCAGTAGTGATGACACAACTAACATTCTCCGTCACATAGTCCCCGTCACACAGTCTCAGTCACATAGTCTCCGTCACATTGGAGTCTGCCACAAAAGGTGCAATTTCCAGGCCGGCATCTCTTAATCATCCATGGGGGTTGATTTGTTGGAAGACAAAATTGTAACAATATGTGACAACGATTTTTCCGCAGGTGACAACTTGTCAGTCTACTGTACCTCAACTGTACTTAGTCGCCTCTACTGTACC
Organism: Meghimatium bilineatum; assembly: GCA_034231615.1. Taxonomy (NCBI): domain Eukaryota; kingdom Metazoa; phylum Mollusca; class Gastropoda; order Stylommatophora; family Philomycidae; genus Meghimatium; species Meghimatium bilineatum. The sequence goes on from CM067318.1 coordinate 9,433,730, forward strand.
TCAACTCTACTTAGTCACCTCTACTGTACCCCAACTGTACTTAGTCGCCTCTACTGTACCCCAACTGTACTTAGTCGCCTCTACTGTACCCCAACTGTACTTAGTCGCCTCTACTGTACCCCAACTGTACTTAGTCACCTCTATTGTACCCCAACTGTACTTAGTCGCCTCTACTGTACCTCAACTGTACTTAGTCGCCTCTACTGTACCCCAACTGTACTTAGTCACCTCTACTGTGCCCCAACTGTACTTAGTCGCCTCTATTGTACCCCAACTGTACTTAGTCGCCTCTATTGTACCCCAACTGTACTTAGTCGCCTCTACTGTACCTCAACTGTACTTAGTCGCCTCTATTGTACCCCAACTGTACTTATTCGCCTCTACTGTGCCCCAACTGTACTTAGTCACCTCTACTGTGCTCCAACTGTACTTAGTCACCTCTACTGTGCCCCAAATGTACTTAGTCGCCTCTACTGTGCTCCAACTGTACTTAGTCGCCTCTACTGTGCCCCAACTGTACTTAGTTGCCTCTACTGTACCTCAATTGTACTTAGTCGCCTCTACTGTACCCCAACTGTACTTAGTCGCCTCTACTGTGCACCAACTGTACTTAGTCACCTCTACTGTGCCCCAACTGTACTTAGTCGCCTCTACTGTGCTCCAACTGTATTTAGTCACCTCTACTGTGCCCCAACTGTACTTAGTCACCTCTACTGTGCCCCAACTGTACTTATTCGCCTCTACTGTGCTCCAACTGTACTTAGTCGCCTCTACTGTGCCCCAACTGTACTTAGTAGCCTTCAACGACATGCTTGAAAATAAGACACTGGCCCTATTCTTTGCCATTAACTAGAAGTTCAAGAAAGTCAGTTGTCATACAAGCCCGTCACAATATTATTCTATACATCCTTCCCAGAACCCCACAGCACATGTGATTCCAAGCTCTAACTTAATACCTTGTTCCACCTCACTGGATGGTGGGTGTTATAATTTATCTTACCACCTTTAACACTAAGGCATAATTTGTTTTTAGCTCTCAATTAAACAAGAACTCAACATCACCTTTAACACTAAGATATTATGTCTTTTAGCTGACAATTAAACAAGTACTCACTCTGGATGCCTATCAAACATGATTGGAAGGTACTCATCCACAGACACCATCTTTGACAAAGGTTTCTGATCTAGCAGTTTTCGTGCACCCCGGATAGACAATATGTAACTGATTGTCCAATAGGAATAGTGTGGCCACGCCAACCGATCGCTGCCCTCTACCATTGTCTCTAAGTCTTTGCGTAAACGTTTCCTTCCCAAATATCTGTGGACAGTATCATTCATGTAAATACTTCTTAGATTTATTGTAAACAATATCATATTTCACAACTGTAAAGTTAAATCCTAAGGATCACCTTTGTTGTGCAGTCACACAGGAACACGGTGTTTCAAGTCTGTGCTAACTTAATGACAATGGTTCCTGAATGTGGAAGGTTTGAAGGTCGCACTATTTGCTTATCAGACTAACCATTATGCAACAGTAAACTAGCAATACAGTCAAAGTCCGATGTATTAGGCCATTAGCGCAAATAAATCGGAAACACAATGCATTTACATTCTCTGGACTACATCCTACTTGAAATCTTGTAGGATCATTGTATTGCAACAAGAGAGTTCCAGTGGGAGTTTGAGAATGAACAATGAAGAAACAATAGAAGCCATGAAAATATAATGAGAATTTCTACTTGTGAATGACCCCCATCTCATTTCATCTGTACTCGTTCTCAAACTCCTTCAGATTAGCAGGATGTAGTTCGGAGAATGGAATGTGTTGTGTCATGGTTTACAGCAAAGCTGCGATATCTGCACCTTTCGGCCTGATACATCCAACTTCAGCATGGCTTTGGGTCACTGACCCTATTTAATGGGACAGCCAACTCCATCCCATAACCTCCTTAGTCACCTCGTATGACATGCATGAAAGGTACACGGTGTTGCTATTCTGTTCTCCCCTTTCGGACCCCAACAACACACGGGTGGTAAAAATATGTGAAGAAATAGATACAAAAATAAATCATAATTTTAAAATACGAATTAAAAATATATATTTTATCAGTAATTATTTATACTATTATTTCTACTTTTCTAATTCTTTTATTTTGTTGTTTAATTTATATAATAATCTTTTACGCACTCTTATCTTTATAAGTAACTTTACTAGGATCAATTTGTTTGATATATTTTTTATTATATTTCTGAATTATTTCATTAATTTATCACCACCAATTATTGTTTCATATTCATTCATTAAACATTGTTTTTCTTCGAATTCTTCTTCATACTCAATCATTTGTTCACCAACTATTTTTAAAACTTCTTTATTAATCGTATTTTTTTACAATATATTGTTTTAATAAATAATCTTTTGTTTTATAATTTTGTTTTTCAAGTTTTTTTTATTTGTTCTTTAATTTCATCACTTTTATTTTTTTTAACAAATAATTTTAGTTCTTCCATTTTTAGAGAATGAAATTCTCAACATCAAATATAACAATCCCGCCGAAGACGGATGTGTCGGGCCATTGGCGCAAATAAAACGGCGACACAACGCATTTCCATTCTCTGGACTACATCCTGCTGGAAATCTAGTACGGCCATTGTTCTGCTACAAGAGATCTCGCAGGAGTTTGAGAATGAACGCAGAAGAAGAAGAAGAAATATAACAATAAATTATTTACACTTCTTCTATTGCTTTATTAACATTAAAAAATTTATTATTATCCCTTCCATTACCAATTTTCTCTTTTATTTTTTTAACTTTTAATTTCCTTGTTTCTTTATTTATTTTTAATGTTTCTTTATTACTAATTTCAATATTTTTTTATTCTTGTTACTTTTTAAAAGGAATATCATATTTATATGGAAATTTTACATTTAAATCTTGTTTTATTCTTTTTTATTGTAGAAGAAGAAATACCTAATTTACTACAAATCTGATCTTGTGATAAATTAGGTTGTTCGGTTTTAATATTCATAAATTTAATAATCTATCTATTGTCTATTGTCTTTCCCTAGGTGGTTTGTGATCCACTCTTGCAGTTAAGTGTAAGGGTGATTGGAGCTCGAGCTTGCGTTCTAAAGCCAGATGTGTGGCCTCGGCTGTGCTATGACCATGTCTGTTAAGGATGTCCCTGATGTTTTCTATCCATCTTTTCCATGGTCTTCCTCTGGCCTTGTACCCTGATCTCATTTGGTTATATGCTTGTACGGGCAACTTTCGTGATGCATTCTCATAATGTGGCTAAACCACTTGATCTGTTCTCTCTCTATGTAATCTGTACAAGATATTATACCTATTCTTTCCCTGATATATTCATTTCGCAATCTATCAATTTAATAATCATATTTGTTTTATATGCATTATTCATATTTTCAGGAGTCATTTCACTTAAAAGTTTTAATTCGTTTAAATCCATTTTATAAGAGAATAAAAAAGTAAATAGAGGTCAAATTAGTTGACTGTCATCCTATTATTTTATTTCATGTAAATTTTTCATAATTTCTCTATTATGATAAATTACAGTTTAATAAGATAGAATAATCATTACAAATACTATAAAATCTTATGTATTCATTATTAGTTGATTTACATCTATTAAATTTTTCTTTAGCAAAAGCAAGAAATTATGTTTTCACTATTATATCTAACATTTTCACTATTATATCTACTTTTTCACTATTATATCTACTATTCCCCTATTATATCTAATTTTTCACTATTATATCTACTATTCCCCTATTATATCTAATTTTTCACTATTATATCTACTTTTTCACTATTATATCTACTTTTTCCCTATTATATCTACTTTTTCACTATTATATCTACTTTTTCCCTATTATATCTACTTTTTCACTATTATATCTACTTTTTCCCTATTATATCTACATTTTCCCTATTATATCTACTTTTTTACTATTATATCTACATTTTCCCTATTATATCTACATTTTCACTATTATATCTACTTTTTCACTATTATATCTACTTTTTCCCTATTATATCTACTTTTTCACTATTATATCTACTTTTTCACTATTATATCTATTTTCCTATTATATCTACTTTTCACTATTATATCTACTTTTTCACTATTATATCTACTTTTTCACTATTATATCTACTTTTTCCCTATTATATCTATTTTCCCTATTATATCTACTTTTTCACTATTATATCTACTTTTAAGCATAAATCATAATTCTCCAAGTGTATAATAATATGTTTTATTTCTATTTTCTGGATGGTTGGTTGGTTGCTGATCCAGCGGTCCATGGGATCATGCCCTTTGACCTAATGCCATTAAATGGCATTATATTGCTGGGAAGTATGTGGATTTTTGGCCCACCCAGGGACAGAGAATAACTATCACACGTCCAGGAAGGTAGGTTTCAACCTATGCACTGCTCCCAGCCATTGTAGCCAAGATAGGGTTCACTGTACTCATTCCCCACCATCAATTGACTACTAGTTATGCCGAACTTCTTTATTGCTCCAGGCATGCAACCAAATGTTCAAGTCAAAAGGATTGTCACGTCTTGAGTCACTGTGCCTCTATGATGGGTCTAAGCCATAGGAAAAAACAGTGCTGTCAGTTTCCTCCTCCCAAGTGCTGCATAGTACATCTCTGGCTCCCTCCCAGCCACAGGGAGGGAAAATATACATATATATTCAGGCAAACATGAAACACATTTCAACAACAAAATAAATGCACAATTGTATAGATGACGTACCATGAAGCTTCTCTAAGAAGATAACCTCAATATAATGGCATGTCATCCCCTAAGGTTTTCTGTTGCATGGGTGGTATGTCTAGTGGTCCATTGGTGAGACCCATAGACGCAACCACATGCATATTTCCTTTTTCTAAATCATCTAAATAATTTAATATTCTATCACATATATCAATAATTTCATGATTTGGACTTTTTTAAAGAAAAATATATTTTATTTTTTTCTACATTAATTATTTCATTTAATCTTTTTTCTAAATCTTCTGGGACTTTCTTTTTCTTCGTTTTAATGGAGGTAGAATTTTTATATTCTTCACAGATATTTAAATTCAAATTATTTTCTTTTTCAAACTTTTCAACATATTTCATAAATGTATCTAGTTTATCACTAGAAATATAATTTTTTTCATTTTCAAACTTTCTAACAAATTTCATAAATGTATCTAGTTTATCATTAGAAATATATTTTTTGATTTTCAAACTTTTTAACACTTCTCATAAATATATCTACCGGTAGTTTATCACTAGAAACATATCTTTTCATTTTCTTTTTCAAACTTTTCAACACATTTCATAAATGTATATAGTTTATCATTAGAAATATTTTTATTTTATTTTCTTGTTCAAACTTTTCAACATATTTCATAAATGTATCTAGTTTATCACTAGAAATATATTTTTTGATTTTCTCTTCAACACATTTCATAAATGTATCTAGTTTATCATTAGAAATATATTTTTTTAAAATTTCAACACATTTCATAAATGCATTTATTTTATAATTTTTTTTTATTTTTATTTTGAAACATTTCAGGACATCTCATAAATGTATCTACTGGTAGTTTTCCACTAGAAGTATATTTTTTAATTTTCTTTTTCAAACTTATCAACACATTTTATAAATGTATCTAGTTTATCATAAGAAATATATTTTTTGTTTTACTTGTTCAAACTTTTAAACATACGGTATTTCATAAATGTATCTAGTTTATCATTAGAAAAATATTTCTTTGATTTTGAAAATTTTCAACACATTTCATAAATGTATCTAGTTTATCAGTAGAAATATATTTTTTGATTTTCTTTTCCAAACTTTTCAACACAATTCATAAATGTATCTAGTTTATCATTCGAAAAATTTTTTTTTCAAACTTTTCAACACATTTCATAAATGTATCTAGTTTATCATTAGAAATATATTTTTTTAAATTTCAAACTTTTTAACACATTTCATAAATGTATCTAGTTTATCACTAGAAATATATTTTGTGATTTTCGATTCCAAACTTTTCAACACATTTCATAAATGTATCTAGTTTATCATTAGAAAAATATTTCTTTGATTTTGAAAATTTTCAACACATTTCATAAATGTATCTAGTTTATCACTAGAAATATAATTTTTTTCATTTTCAAACTTTCTAACAAATTTCATAAATGTATCTAGTTTATCATTAGAAATATATTTTTTGATTTTCAAACTTTTTAACACTTCTCATAAATATATCTACCGGTAGTTTATCACTAGAAACATATCTTTTCATTTTCTTTTTCAAACTTTTCAACACATTTCATAAATGTATATAGTTTATCATTAGAAATATTTTTATTTTATTTTCTTGTTCAAACTTTTCAACATATTTCATAAATGTATCTAGTTTATCACTAGAAATATATTTTTTGATTTTCTCTTCAACACATTTCATAAATGTATCTAGTTTATCATTAGAAATATATTTTTTTTAAATTTCAACACATTTCATAAATGCATTTATTTTATAATTTTTTTTTATTTTTATTTTGAAACATTTCAGGACATCTCATAAATGTATCTACTGGTAGTTTTCCACTAGAAGTATATTTTTTAATTTTCTTTTTCAAACTTATCAACACATTTTATAAATGTATCTAGTTTATCATAAGAAATATATTTTTTGTTTTACTTGTTCAAACTTTTAAACATACGGTATTTCATAAATGTATCTAGTTTATCATTAGAAAAATATTTCTTTGATTTTGAAAATTTTCAACACATTTCATAAATGTATCTAGTTTATCAGTAGAAATATATTTTTTGATTTTCTTTTCCAAACTTTTCAACACAATTCATAAATGTATCTAGTTTATCATTCGAAAATTTTTTTTTTCAAACTTTTCAACACATTTCATAAATGTATCTAGTTTATCATTAGAAATATATTTTTTTTAAATTTCAAACTTTTTAACACATTTCATAAATGTATCTAGTTTATCACTAGAAATATATTTTGTGATTTTCGATTCCAAACTTTTCAACACATTTCATAAATGTATCTAGTTTATCATTAGAAAAATATTTCTTTGATTTTGAAAATTTTCAACACATTTCATAAATGTATCTAGTTTATCACTAGAAATATAATTTTTTTCATTTTCAAACTTTCTAACAAATTTCATAAATGTATCTAGTTTATCATTAGAAATATATTTTTTGATTTTCAAACTTTTTAACACTTCTCATAAATATATCTACCGGTAGTTTATCACTAGAAACATATCTTTTCATTTTCTTTTTCAAACTTTTCAACACATTTCATAAATGTATATAGTTTATCATTAGAAATATTTTTATTTTATTTTCTTGTTCAAACTTTTCAACATATTTCATAAATGTATCTAGTTTATCACTAGAAATATATTTTTTGATTTTCTCTTCAACACATTTCATAAATGTATCTAGTTTATCATTAGAAATATATTTTTTTAAAATTTCAACACATTTCATAAATGCATTTATTTTATAATTTTTTTATATTTTATTTTGAAACATTTCAGGACATCTCAAAAATGTATCTACTGGTAGTTTTCCACTAGAAGTATATTTTTTAATTTTCTTTTTCAAACTTATCAACACATTTTATAAATGTATCTAGTTTATCATAAGAAATATATTTTTTGTTTTACTTGTTCAAACTTTTAAACATACGGTATTTCATAAATGTATCTAGTTTATCATTAGAAAAATATTTCTTTGATTTTGAAAATTTTCAACACATTTCATAAATGTATCTAGTTTATCAGTAGAAATATATTTTTTGATTTTCTTTTCCAAACTTTTCAACACAATTCATAAATGTATCTAGTTTATCATTCGAAAATTTTTTTTTTCAAACTTTTCAACACATTTCATAAATGTATCTAGTTTATCATTAGAAATATATTTTTTTTAAATTTCAAACTTTTTAACACATTTCATAAATGTATCTAGTTTATCACTAGAAATATATTTTGTGATTTTCGATTCCAAACTTTTCAACACATTTCATAAATGTATCTAGTTTATCATTAGAAATATATTTTTTAATATATTTAGAAATATATTTCATAAATGTATCTAGTTTATCATTAGAAATATATTTTTTGGTTTTCTTTTTCAAACTTTTCAACACATCTCATAAATGTATCTAGTTTATCATTAGAAATATATTTTTGGGATTTTCAAACTTTTCAACACATTTCATAAGTGTATATAGTTTATCAATAGAAATTAATTTTTTTATTTTCTTTTTCAAACATTTCAACACATCTCATAAATGTATCTAGTTTATCATTAGAAATATTTTTTTTGATTTTCTTTTTCAAACTTTTCAATACATCTCATAAATGTATCTACCGGTAGATTATCACTAGAAATATATATTTTCATTTTTTTTTCAAACTTTTCAACACATCTCATAAATAAATCTAGTTTATCATTAGAAATATATTTTTTGATTTCCAAACTTTTTAAAACTTCTCATAAATGTATCTACCGGTAGTTTATCATTAGAAACATATCTTTTCATTTTCTTTTTCAAACTTTTCAACACATTTCATAAATGTATATAGTTTATTATTAGAAATATTTTTATTTTATTTTTTTGTTCAAACTTTTCAACATATTTCATAAATGTATCTAGTTTATCACTAGAAATATATTTTTTGATTTTCTTGCTCAAACTCTTCAACACATTTCATAAATGTATCTAATTTATCATTAGAAAAATATTTCTTTGATTTTGAAACTTTTCAACACATTTCATAAATGTATCTAGTTTATCAGTAGAAATATATTTTTTTATTTTCTTTGTCAAACTTTTCAAAACATCTCATAAATGTATCTAGTTTATCATTAAAAATATATTTTTTGATTTTCTTTTCCAAACTTTTCAACACAATTCATAAATGTATCTAGTTTATCATTAGAAATATATTTTTTTGATTTTCAAACTTTTCAACACATTTCATAAATTTATTTAGTTTATCATTAGAAATATATATTTTTTAAATTTCAAACTTTTCAACACATTTCATTAATGTATCTAGTTTATCATTAGAAATATATTTCATAAATGTATCTAGTTTATCATTAGAAATATATTTTCTGATTTTCTTTTTCAAACTTTTCAACACATCTCATAAATGTATCTAGTTTATCATTAGATTTATATTTTTGGGATTTTCAAACTTTTCAACACATTTCATAAGTGTATATAGTTTATCAATAGAAATTAATTTTTTTATTTTCGTGCTCAAACTTTTCAACACATCTCATAAATGTATCTAGTTTATCATTAGAAATATATTTTTTGATTTTCTATTTCAAAATTTTCAATACATCTCATAAATGTATCTACTGGTAGATTATCACTAGAAATATATATTTTCATTTTCTTGTTCAAACTTTTCAACATATTTCATAAATGTATCTAGTTTATCACTATAAATATATTTTTTGATTTTCTTGCTCAAACTCTTCAACACATTTCATAAATGTATCTAATTTATCATTTGAAAAATATTTCTTTGATTTTGAAACTTTTCAACACATTTCATAAATGTATCTAGTTTATCAGTAGAAATATATTTTTTTATTTTCTTTGTCAAACTTCAAAACATCTCATAAATGTATCTAGTTTATCATTAGAAATATATTTTTTGATTTTTTTTTCAAACTTTTCAACACATTTCATAAATGTATCTATAACATTAGAAATATATTTTTTTGATTTTCAAACTTTTCAACACATCTCATAAATGTATCTACCGGTAGTTTCTCATTAGAAATATATTTTTTTATTTTCTTTTTAATCTTTTCAACACATTTCATAAATGTATCTACCGGTAGATTATCAATAGAAATATATCTTTTCATTTTCTTTTTCAAACTTCTCAACACATGTCATAAATGTATATAGTTTATCATTAGAAATAATTTTTTTAATTTTCTTGTTCAAACTTTTCAACATATTTCATAAATGTATCTAGTTTATCATTAGAAACATATTTTTTTGATTTTCAAACTTTTCAACACATCTCATAAATATATCTAGTTTATCATTAGAAATATATTTTTTGATTTTGAAACTTTTCAACACATTTCATAAATGTATCTAGTTTATTATTAGAAATATATTTATTGATTTTGAAACTTTTCAACACATTTCATAAATGTATCTAGTTTATCATTAGAAATATATTTTTGTGATTTTCGAACTTGTCAACACATTTCATAAATGTATCTACCAGTAGTTTATCATTAGAAATATATTTTTTTATTTTCTTTTTCATTCTGTTCAACACATCTCATAAATGTATCTACCGGTAGATTATCACTAGAAATATATATTCTCATTATCTTTTTCAAACTTTTCAACACATTTCATAAATGTATATAGTTTATCATTAGAAATATTTTTATTTTATTTTCTTGTTCAAACTTTTCAACACATTTCATAAATGCATCTCATTTATCATTAGAAAAATATTTCTTTGATTTTGAAATTTTTTACACATATCAGCAATGTATCTAGTTTATCATTAGAAATATATTTTGTTGATTTTCAAACTTTTCAACACATTTCATAAGTGTATATAGTGTATCAATAGAAATTTATTTCTTTGATTTTGAAACTTTTCAACACATTTCATAAATGTATCTAGTTTATCATTAGAAATATATTTTTTGATTTGTTTTTTCAAACTTTTCAACACATCTCATAAATGTATCTACCGGTATTTTCTGATTAGAAATATATCTTTTTATTTTCTTTTTCAAACTTTTCAACACATGTCATAAATGTATATAGTTTATCATTAGAAATATTTTTTTTGATTTTCTTTTTCAAACTTTTCAATACATCTCATAAATGTATCTACTGGTAGATTATCACTAGAAATATATATTTCCATTTTCTTTTTCAAATTTTTCAACACATTTCATAAATGTATATAGTTTATCATTCGAAATATATTATTTTTAATTTTCTTGTTCAAACTTTTCAACATATTTAATAAATGTATATAGTTTATCACTAGAAATATATTTTTTTTATTTTCTTTTCCAAACTTTTCCACACATTTCATAAATGTATCTAGTTTATCATTAGAAATATATTTTTTTGATTTTCAAACTTTTCAACACATTTCATAAATGATACATTTGTTTATTATTTGTTTATTAATGATACCAGTAGTTTATTATTAGAAATATATTTTTTGATTTTCTTTTTCAAACTTTTCAATACATCTCATAAATGTATCTACCAGTAGATTATCACTAGAAATATATCTTTTTATTTTCTTGTTCAAACTTTTCAACACATTTCATAAATGAATATAGTTTATCATTAGAAATATTTTTTTTTAAATTTCTTGTTCAAACTTTTCAACATATTTCATAAATGTATATAGTTTATCACTAGAAATTTATTTTTTGATTTTCTTTTTCAAACTTTTCAACACATTTCATAAATGTATCTAATTTATCTTTAGAAATATATTTTTTTGATTTTGAAACTTTTCAACACATTTCATAAATGATACATTTGTTTATTATTTGTTTATTAATGATACCAGTAGTTTATTATTAGAAATATATTTTTTGATTTTCTTTTTCAAACTTTTCAATACATCTCATAAATGTATATAGTTTATCATTAGAAATATATTTTGTTTAAATTTTAAACTTTTCAACACATTTCATAAATGTATCTAGTTTATCACTAGAAATATTTTTTTTGATTTTCTTTTCCAAACTTTTCAACAAATTTCATAAATGTATATAGTTTATCATTAGAAATATTTATTTTTGATTTTGAAACTGTTCAACACATTTCATAAATGTATCTACCAGTAGTTTATTATTAGAAATATATTTTTTTATTTTTGTTTTCAAACTTTTCAATACATCTCATAAATGTATATAGTTTATCATTAGAAATATATTTTGTTTAAATTTTAAACTTTTCAACTCATTTCATAAATGTATATAGTTTATCACTAGAAATATATTTTTTGATTTTCTTTTTCAAACATTTCAACACATTTCATAAGTGTATATAGTGTATCAATAGAAATTTATTTCTTTGATATTGAAACTTTTCAACACATTTCAGAAATGTATATAGTTTATCATTAGGAATATTTTTTTTTTATTTTCTTGTTCAAACTTTTCAATACATCTCATAAATGTATATAGTTTATCATTAGAAATATATTTTGTTTAAATTTTAAACTTTTCAACACATTTCATAAATGTATCTAGTTTATCACTAGAAATATATTTTTTGATTTTCTTTTCCAAACTTTTCCAAACATTTCATAAATGTATATAGTTTATCATTAGAAATATATTTTTTGATTTTATTTTTGAAACGTTTCAACACATCTCATAAATGTATCTAGTTTATTATTAGAAATATATTTTTTGATTTTATTTTTGAAACGTTTCAACACATCTCATGGGGTGCAAAGGGAACGCATTGCTCTAGGCGGACCCAGGGTTAGCAGATAACCAAGATCCCAAATGTACCTCCACGTGGTGCACCCTGGAAACAGAAATACAGCAGCTCGTGCTGATTCTGGCCAAATCATTTGGGGATCGTGTCCGAGAATGTGGAGGTAGCAGATGGAAAGAGATTTGACTGCACAAGAGACAGACAATATCTCCGACACCACCAGCATCACCACATATAGCAACACTGTCGACATACAGTGAAGCTAGTCAGTCCAGTCCGAACATTGGAGGGGCGGCCAATGTAAAATGCACGTAAAGGTAGATACATGGCGAGAGACATAGATTTCATACTGAGTACAATGAAACAATGAAAGGGCAGAACAGCGCTAGAGGGCAGCGCGAACTGCAAATAGAAAGTGAAAAGTTCCTATGCAAGGGGGAGCTACAAGCTCCGTCAGCTCGAGACGGGCTTCTAGTTACCTTAGTTCCTTACAGGCAGAGACCCAGACCCATCCACTGGCGTTTGGTAAAGCAAGAAGACCTAACCCAACTCTAACGTCGAGCCTTCCTAAACCGGAAATATGCTCGCGAAGAGAAAGGGTTCTGTACCCAATGGGCTTAGGCAAGAAAGGGACAACGATGGTAGTCCTAGACCAACTCTACTGTCAAGGTTTCCTATACCGGAAGTACACTTGCAGAGAGAAAGGGTTCCGTACTCGATTCGCTCAGGCACAAAAGGGACAACGATTTAGCCCTGGCCCAGCTCTACTGTCAGGTTTTCCTACACCGGAAATACACTTGAAGAGAGAAAGGGTTCAGTACCTGATGGGCTCAGGCGCTATTGGGACAAGGACGTTCAGCTCGAGAACGCCTTGCTCTCAAACGAGTGGTGTGAGACTCGAACTTGGACAAGGGGTACACGATGTCGGTGAATGACACCTCGGCTAAGAGGGCGAAAGAGCCAGTGTCCAACTCCTCTGTTGAGTTCTTCCCCTTAAGGAACCAGGCTCACGGATGAGAAACGGTTCAGTACCCAATGGGCACAGGCACAGCACGCCCAATTACACGAGGCAAGTTCATAGACAGTGGAACACCTCGTTTGAGTCAGACTAAGAGCAAGAAAATAGTCTGGGCGAAAAGTCTCCACTACGCGTGCCTGGAGACAGATATAGAGGCTGTCACAGGCTAAGGGTAGCCCACCCGAATTGTCAAGGCATGCCGAAATCGGATGTGCTAGGCCTACAAGGCGCATAACGGTGGCACAACGTAATCACGCTCCCGGCGGAAATCGCACGGATATCCGTGATGGTTACAATGGAGCGAACGAAAAACAAAAACAAAACAAACACATCTCATAAATGTATCTATTTTATTATTAGAAATATATTTTTTGATTTTGATACTTTTCAACACATTTCATAAATGTATATAGTTTATCATTAAGAATATTTTTTTGATTTTCTTTTTCAAACTTTTCAACACATTTCACAAATGTATCTAGTTTATCATTAGAAATATATTTTGTTGATTTTCAAACTTTTCAACACATTTCATAAGTGTATATAGTGTATCAATAGAAATTTATTTCTTTGATTTTGAAACTTTTCAACACATTTCATAAATGTATCTAGTTTATCATTAGAAATATATTTTTTGATTTGTTTTTTCAAACTTTTCAAAACATCTCATAAATGTATCTACCGGTATTTTCTGATTAGAAATATATCTTTTTATTTTCTTTTTCAAACTTTTCAACACATGTCATAAATGTATATAGTTTATTATTAGAAATATTTTTTTTTTATTTTCTTTTTCAAACTTTTCAATACATCTCATAAATGTATCTACTGGTAGATTATCACTAGAAATATATATTTCCATTTTCTTTTTCAAATTTTTCAACACATTTCATAAATGTATATAGTTTATCATTAGAAATATATTTTTTTGATTTTCAAACTTTTCAACACATTTCATAAATGATACATTTGTTTATTATTTGTTTATTAATGATACCAGTAGTTTATTATTAGAAATATATTTTTTGATTTTCTTTTTCAAATTTTTTAACACATCTCATAAATATATCTGCCGGTAGATTATCACTAAAAATATATCTTTTCATTTTCTTTTTCAAACTTTTCAACAAATTTCATAAATGTATATAGTTTATCATTAGAAATATATTTTTTTTATTTTCAAACTTTTCAACACATTTCATAAATGTATATAGTTTATCATTAGAAATATATTTTGTTTAAATTTTAAACTTTTCAACACATTTCATAAATGTATCTAGTTTATCACTAGAAATATATTTTTTTTTTCCTTTCCAAACTTTTCAACACATTTCATAAATGTATCTAGTTTATCATTAGATATATTTTTTGATTTTATTTTTCAAACGTTTCAACACATCTCATAAATGTATCTAGTTTATTATTAGAAATATATTTTTTGATTTTGATACTTTTCAACACATTTCATAAATGTATATAGTTTATCATTAAGAATATTTTTTTTATTTTCTTGTTCAAACTTTTCAACACATTTCATAATTGAATATAGTTTATCATAAGAAATATTTCTTTTTTAATTTTCTTGTTCAATAAACCAGTAGTTTATTATTAGAAATATATTTTTTGATTTTCTTTTTCAAATTTTTCAACACATCTCATAAATATATCTTGCCAGTAGATTATCACTAAAAATATATCTTTTCATTTTCTTTTTCAAACTTTTCAACACATTTCATAAATGTATCTAGTTTATCATTAGAAATATATTTTTTTGATTTTCAGACTTTTCAACACATGTCATAAATGATACATTTGTTTATTATTTGTTTATTAATGATACCATGATAATCAACAAAGACACAGAAGAACAGGAGGTAAACATAAACATACAGGGAGAGAAACTACAACAAGTAAAACAGTATCAATATCTTGGACACATAGTCACAAATGATGGCAGATGTGAAACAGAAGTTAAAAGGAGAATAGGAATGGCTAAAAGTACCTTCAATGACATGAGGAAATTATTAATATCTAAACAAATTACAAACAAGTTAAAAATGAGAATTATAAAATGCTACATCTATTCCATATTAATGTATGGCTCAGAAACATGGACACTAAATAAACAATTAGAAGACAAAATTTATACCTTTGAGATGTGGGTATATAGAAGAATAGGGAGAACATCATGGAAAGAGAAGAAAACAAATAAAGAGGTGCTAAAGACACTTAATATGAAGAAAGAACTATTAAGAGAAATAAAGATCAGGCAAATAAAATACTTTGGACACATTAAAAGACATGACACCCTATTGAAGACCTTACTTGAGGGTAAAGTCAAAGGGAAGCGAGCAAGAGGTAGGCAGAGATACAAGTGGGAGAGTAACATTACACGATGGACAGGTTACAGTCTAGCAGAGTGCACCACCAAGACAAGAGACAGGAGATGTTGGAGATACGTTGCAGCCAACCTTCGTTGCGGAGACGGCACTTGATGATGATGATGATTAATGATACCAGTAGTTTATTATTAGAAATATATTTTTTGATTTTCTTTTTCAAACTTTTCAATACATCTCATAAATGTATCTACCAGTAGATTATCACTAGAAATATATCTTTTCATTTTCTTTTTCAAACTTCTCAACATATTTCATAAATGTATATAGTTTATCATTAAGAATATTTTTTATTTATTTTCTTGTTCAAACTTTTCAACACATTTCATAACTGAATATAGTTTATCATTAGAAATATATTTTTTTTATTTTCTTGTTCAAACTTTTCAACATATTTCATAAATGTATATAGTTTATCACTAGAAATATATCTTTTGATTTTCTTTTTCAAACTTTTCAACACATCTCATAAATGTATCTAGTTTATCATTAGAAATATATTTTTTAATTTTGAAACTTTTCAACACATTTCATAAATGTATCTACCAGTAGTTTATTATTAGAAATATATTTTTTGATTGTCTTTTTCAAACTTTTCAATACATCTCATAAATGTATCTACTGGTAGATTATCACTAGAAATATATCTTTTCATTTTCTTTTTCAAACTTTTCAACACATTTCATAAATGTATATAGTTTATCACTAGAAATATATTTTTTGATTTTCTTTTCCAAACTTTTCAACACATTTCATAAGTGTATATAGTTGATCAATAGAAATTTATTTTTTGATTTTCTTTTTCAAACTTTTCAACACATTTCATAAGTGTATATAGTGTATCAATAGAAATTTATTTCTTTGATTTTGAAACTTTTCAACACATTTCTGAAATGTATCTAGTTTATCATTAGAAATATATTTTTTTATTTTCTTTTTCAAACTTTTCAATACATCTCATAAATGTATCTACCGGTAGATTATCACTAGAAATATATCTTTTCATTTACTTTTTCAAAACTTTTCAACACATTTCATAAATGTATATAGTTCATCATTAGAAATATTTTTTTATATTTTCTTGTTCAAACTTTTCAACACATTTCATAAATGTATACAGTTTATAATTAGAAATATATATTTGATTTTCTTTTCCAAACTTTTCAACACATTTCATAAGTGTATATAGTTGATCAATAGAAATTTATTTTTTCATTTTCTTTTTCAAACTTTTCAACACATTTCATAAGTGTATATAGTTGATCAATAGAAACTTATTTTTTCATTTTCTTTTTCAAACTTTTCAACACATCTCATAAATGTATCTAGTTTATCATTAGAAGTATATTTTTTAATTTTGAAATTTTTCAACACATCTCATAAATATTTCTGCCGGTAGATTATCACTAAAATATATCTTTTCATTTTCTTTTTCAAACTTTTCATCACATTTCATAATTGTATATAGTTATCACTAGAAATATATTTTTTGATTTTCTTTTCCAAACTTTTCAACACATTTAATAAGTGTATATAGTTGATCAATAGAAATTTATTTTTTGATTTTCTTTTTCAAACTTTTGAACACATTTCATAAATGTATCTAGTTTATCATTAGAAATATATTTTTTGATTTGTTTTTTCAAACTTTTCAAAACATCTCACAAATGTATCTACCGGTATTTTCTGATTATAAATATATCTTTTTATTTTCTTTTTCAAACTTTTCAACACATGTCATAAATGTATATAGTTTATTATTAGAAATATTTTTTTTTTATTTTCTTTTTCAAACTTTTCAATACATCTCATAAATGTATCTACTGGTAGATTATCACTAGAAATATATATTTCCATTTTCTTTTTCAAACTTTTGAACACATTTCATAAATGTATCTAGTTTATCATTAGAAATATATTTTTTGATTTGTTTTTTCAAACTTTTCAAAACATCTCACAAATGTATCTACCGGTATTTTCTGATTAGAAATATATCTTTTTATTTTCTTTTTCAAACTTTTCAACACATGTCATAAATGTATATAGTTTATTATTAGAAATATTTTTTTTTTATTTTCTTTTTCAAACTTTTCAATACATCTCATAAATGTATCTACTGGTAGATTATCACTAGAAATATATATTTCCATTTTCTTTTTCAAATTTTTCAACACATTTCATAAATGTATATAGTTTATCATTAGAAATATATTTTTTTAAAATTTTCTTGTTCAAACTTTTCAACATATTTAATAAATGTATATAGTTTATCACTAGAAATATATTTTTTTATTTTCTTTTCCAAACTTTTCCACACATTTCATAAATGTATCTAGTTTATCATTAGAAATATATTTTTTTGATTTTCAAACTTTTCAACACATTTCATAAATGATACATTTGTTTATTATTTGTTTATTAATGATACCAGTAGTTTATTATTAGAAATATATTTTTTGATTTTCTTTTTCAAACTTTTCAATACATCTCATAAATGTATCTACCAGTAGATTATCACTAGAAATATATCTAATCATTTTCTTTTTCAAACTTTTCAACACATTTAATAAATGTATATAGTTTATCATTAGAAATATTTTTTTTTAAATTTTCTTGTTCAAACTTTTCAACATATTTCATAAATGTATATAGTTTATCACTAGAAATTTATTTTTTGATTTTCTTTTTCAAACTTTTCAACACATTTGATAAATGTATCTAATTTATCATTAGAAATATATTTTTTTGATTTTGAAACTTTTCAACACATTTCATAAATGATACATTTGTTTATTATTTGTTTATTAATGATACCAGTAGTTTATTATTAGAAATATATTTTTTGATTTTCTTTTTCAAACTTTTCAATACATCTCATAAATGTATCTACCAGTAGATTATCACTAGAAATATATCTTTTCATTTTCTTGTTCAAACTTTTCAATACATTTCATAACTGAATATAGTTTATCATTAGAAATATATTTTTTTTATTTTCTTGTTCAAACTTTTCAACATATTTCATAAATGTATATAGTTTATCACTAGAAATATATCTTTTGATTTTCTTTTTCAAACTTTTCAACACATCTCATAAATGTATCTAGTTTATCATTAGAAATATATTTTTTAATTTTGAAACTTTTCAACACATTTCATAAATGTATCTACCAGTAGTTTATTATTAGAAATATATTTTTTGATTATCTTTTTCAAACTTTTCAATACATCTCATAAATGTATCTACTGGTAGATTATCACTAGAAATATATCTTTTCATTTTCTTTTTCAAACTTTTCAACACATTTCATAAATGTATATAGTTTATCACTAGAAATATATTTTTTGATTTTCTTTTCCAAACTTTTCAACACATTTCATAAGTGTATATAGGTAATCAATAGAAATTTATTTTTTGATTTTCTTTTTCAAACTTTTCAACACATTTCATAAGTGTATATAGTGTATCAATAGAAATTTATTTCTTTGATTTTGAAACTTTTCAACACATTTCATAAATGTATCTAGTTTATCATTAGAAATATATTTTTTTATTTTCTTTTTCAAACTTTTCAATACATCTCATAAATGTATCTACCGGTAGATTATCACTAGAAATATATCTTTTCATTTACTTTTTCAAAACTTTTCAACACATTTCATAATGTATATAGTTTATCATTAGAAATATTTTTTTTTATTTTCTTGTTCAAACTTTTCAACACATTTCATAAATGTATACAGTTTATAATTAGAAATATATATTTGATTTTCTTTTCCAAACTTTTCATCACATTTCATAAATGTATATAGTTTATCATTAAGAATATTTTTTTTATTTTCTTGTTCAAACTTTTCATAATTGAATATAGTTTATCATTAGAAATATTTCTTTTTTAATTTTCTTGTTCAATAAACCAGTTTATTATTAGAAATATATTTTTTGATTTTCTTTTTCAAATTTTTCAACACATCTCATAAATATATCTGCCGGTAGATTATCACTAAAAATATATCTTTTCATTTTCTTTTTCAAACTTTTCAACACATTTCATAAATGTATATAGTTTATCATTAGAAATATATTTTGTTTAAATTTTAAACTTTTCAACACATTTCATAAATGTATCTAGTTTGTCACTAGAAATATATTTTTTTTTTCCTTTCCAAACTTTTCAACACATCTCATAAATGTATCTAGTTTATTATTAGAAATATATTTTTTGATTTTGATACTTTTCATCACATTTCATAAATGTATATAGTTTATCATTAAGAATATTTTTTTATTTTCTTGTTCAAACTTTTCAACACATTTCATAATTGAATATAGTTTATCATTAGAAATATTTCTTTTTTAATTTTCTTGTTCAATAAACCAGTAGTTTATTATTAGAAATATATTTTTTGATTTTCTTTTTCAAATTTTTCAACACATCTCATAAATATTTCTGCCGGTAGATTATCACTAAAAATATATCTTTTCATTTTCTTTTTCAAACTTTTCAACACATTTCATAAATGTATCTAGTTTATCATTAGAAATATATTTTTTTGATTTTCAAACTTTTCAACACATGTCATAAATGATACATTTGTTTATTATTTGTTTATTAATGATACCATGATAATCAACAAAGACACAGAAGAACAGGAGGTAAACATAAACATACAGGGAGAGAAACTACAACAGGTAAAACAGTATCAATATCTTGGACACATAGTCACAAATGATGGCAGATGTGAAACAGAAGTTAAAAGGAGAATAGGAATGGCTAAAAGTACCTTCAATGACATGAGGAAATTATTAATATCTAAACAAATTACAAACAAGTTAAAAATGAGAATTATAAAATGCTACATCTATTCCATATTAATGTATGGCTCAGAAACATGGACACTAAATTTATACCTTTGAGATGTGGGTATATAGAAGAATAGGGAGAACATCATGGAAAGAGAAGAAAACAATTAAAGAGGTGCTAAAGACACTTAATATGAAGAAAGAACTATTAAGAGAAATAAAGATCAGGCAAATAAAATACTTTGGACACATTAAAAGACATGACACCCTATTGAAGACCTTACTTGAGGGTAAAGTCAAAGGGAAGCGAGCAAGAGGTAGGCAGAGATACAAGTGGGAGAGTAACATTACACGATGGACAGGTTACAGTCTAGCAGAGTGCACCACCAAGACAAGAGACAGGAGATGTTGGAGATACGTTGCAGCCAACCTTCGTTGCGGAGACGGCACTTGATGATGATGATGATTAATGATACCAGTAGTTTATTATTAGAAATATATTTTTTGATTTTCTTTTTCAAACTTTTCAATACATCTCATAAATGTATCTACCAGTAGATTATCACTAGAAATATATCTTTTCATTTTCTTTTTCAAACTTCTCAACATATTTCATAAATGTATATAGTTTATCATTAAGAATATTTTTTATTTATTTTCTTGTTCAAACTTTTCAACACATTTCATAACTGAATATAGTTTATCATTAGAAATATATTTTTTTTATTTTCTTGTTCAAACTTTTCAACATATTTCATAAATGTATATAGTTTATCACTAGAAATATATTTTTTGATTTTCTTTTTCAAACTTTTCAACACATCTCATAAATGTATCTAGTTTATCATTAGAAATATATTTTTTAATTTTGAAACTTTTCAACACATTTCATAAATGTATCTACCAGTAGTTTATTATTAGAAAAATATTTTTTGATTGTCTTTTTCAAACTTTTCAATACATCTCATAAATGTATGTACTGGTAGATTATCACTAGAAATATATCTTTTCATTTTCTTTTTCAAACTTTTCAACACATTTCATAAATGTATATAGTTTATCACTAGAAATATATTTTTTGATTTTCTTTTCCAAACTTTTCAACACATTTCATAACTGAATATAGTTTATCATTAGAAATATATTTTTTATTATTTTCTTGTTCAAACTTTTCAACATATTTCATAAATGTATATAGTTTATCACTAGAAATATATTTTTTGATTTTCTTTTTCAAACTTTTTAATACATCTCATAAATGTATCTACTGGTAGATTATCACTAGAAATATATGTTTTCATTTTCTTTTTCAAACTTTTCAACACATTTCATAAATGTATATAGTTTATCATTAGAAATATATTTTGTTTAAATTTTAAACTTTTCAACACATTTCATAAATGTATCTAGTTTATAATTAGAAATATATTTTTTGATTTTCTTTTCAAACGTTTCAACACATTTCATAAATGTATCTAGTTTATCATTAGAAATATATGTTTTGATTTTCTTTTTCAAATTTTTCAACACATCTCATAAATATTTCTGCCGGTAGATTATCACTAAAAATATATCTTTTCATTTTCTTTTTCAAACTTTTCAACACATTTCATAAATGTATCTAGTTTATCATTAGAAATATATTTTTTTGATTTTCAAACTTTTCAACACATGTCATAAATGATACATTTGTTTATTATTTGTTTATTAATGATACCATGATAATCAACAAAGACACAGAAGAACAGGAGGTAAACATAAACATACAGGGAGAGAAACTACAACAAGTAAAACAGTATCAATATCTTGGACACATAGTCACAAATGATGGCAGATGTGAAACAGAAGTTAAAAGGAGAATAGGAATGGCTAAAAGTACCTTCAATGACATGAGGAAATTATTAATATCTAAACAAATTACAAACAAGTTAAAAATGAGAATTATAAAATGCTACATCTATTCCATATTAATGTATGGCTCAGAAACATGGACACTAAATTTATACCTTTGAGATGTGGGTATATAGAAGAATAGGGAGAACATCATGGAAAGAGAAGAAAACAATTAAAGAGGTGCTAAAGACACTTAATATGAAGAAAGAACTATTAAGAGAAATAAAGATCAGGCAAATAAAATACTTTGGACACATTAAAAGACATGACACCCTATTGAAGACCTTACTTGAGGGTAAAGTCAAAGGGAAGCGAGCAAGAGGTAGGCAGAGATACAAGTGGGAGAGTAACATTACACGATGGACAGGTTACAGTCTAGCAGAGTGCACCACCAAGACAAGAGACAGGAGATGTTGGAGATACGTTGCAGCCAACCTTCGTTGCGGAGACGGCACTTGATGATGATGATGATTAATGATACCAGTAGTTTATTATTAGAAATATATTTTTTGATTTTCTTTTTCAAACTTTTCAATACATCTCATAAATGTATCTACCAGTAGATTATCACTAGAAATATATCTTTTCATTTTCTTTTTCAAACTTCTCAACATATTTCATAAATGTATATAGTTTATCATTAAGAATATTTTTTATTTATTTTCTTGTTCAAACTTTTCAACACATTTCATAACTGAATATAGTTTATCATTAGAAATATATTTTTTTTATTTTCTTGTTCAAACTTTTCAACATATTTCATAAATGTATATAGTTTATCACTAGAAATATATTTTTTGATTTTCTTTTTCAAACTTTTCAACACATCTCATAAATGTATCTAGTTTATCATTAGAAATATATTTTTTAATTTTGAAACTTTTCAACACATTTCATAAATGTATCTACCAGTAGTTTATTATTAGAAAAATATTTTTTGATTGTCTTTTTCAAACTTTTCAATACATCTCATAAATGTATGTACTGGTAGATTATCACTAGAAATATATCTTTTCATTTTCTTTTTCAAACTTTTCAACACATTTCATAAATGTATATAGTTTATCACTAGAAATATATTTTTTGATTTTCTTTTCCAAACTTTTCAACACATTTCATAACTGAATATAGTTTATCATTAGAAATATATTTTTTGATTTTCTTTTTCAAACTTTTTAATACATCTCATAAATGTATCTACTGGTAGATTATCACTAGAAATATATCTTTTATTTTCTTTTTCAAACTTTTCAACACATTTCATAAATGTATATAGTTTATCATTAGAAATATATTTTGTTTAAATTTTAAACTTTTCAACACATTTCATAAATGTATCTAGTTTATAATTAGAAATATATTTTTTGATTTTCTTTTCAAACGTTTCAACACATTTCATAAATGTATCTAGTTTATCATTAGAAATATATGTTTTGATTTTCTTTTTCAAATTTTTCAACACATCTCATAAATATTTCTGCCGGTAGATTATCACTAAAAATATATCTTTTCATTTTCTTTTTCAAACTTTTCAACACATTTCATAAATGTATATAGTTTATCACTAGAAATATATTTTTTGATTTTCTTTTCCAAACTTTTCAACACATTTCATAAGTGTATATAGTTGATCAATAGAAATTTATTTTTTGATTTTCTTTTTCAAACTTTTCAACACATTTCATAAGTGTATATAGTGTATCAATAGAAATTTATTTCTTTGATTTTGAAACTTTTCAACACATTTCATAAATGTATCTAGTTTATCATTAGAAATATATTTTTTTATTTTCTTTTTCAAACTATTCAACACATTTCATAAGTGTATATAGTTGATCAATAGAAATTTATTTTTTCATTTTCTTTTTCAAACTTTTCAACACATCTCATAAATGTATCTACCGGTAGTTTCTCATTAGAAATATAATTTTTATTTTCTTTTTCAAACTTTTCAATACATCTCATAAATGTATCTACTGGTAGATTATCACTAGAAATATATCTTTTCATTTACTTTTTCAAAACTTTTCAACACATTTCATAAATGTATATAGTTTATCATTAGAAATATTTTTTTTTATTTTCTTGTTCAAACTTTTCAACACATTTCATAAATGTATAGAGTTTATAATTAGAAATATGTTTTGTTTAAATTTTAAACTTTTCAACACATTTCATAAATGTATATAGTTTATCATTAGAAATATTTTTTTTTATTTTCTTGTTCAAACTTTTCAACATATTTCATAAATGTATATAGTTTATCACTAGAAATATATTTTTTGATTTTCTTTTTCAAACTTTTCAACACATCTCATAAATGTATCTAGTTTATCATTAGAAATATATTTTTTAATTTTGAAACTTTTCAACACATTTCATAAATGTATCTACCAGTAGTTTATTATTAGAAAAATATTTTTTGATTGTCTTTTTCAAACTTTTCAATACATCTCATAAATGTATGTACTGGTAGATTATCACTAGAAATATATCTTTTCATTTTCTTTTTCAAACTTTTCAACACATTTCATAAATGTATATAGTTTATCACTAGAAATATATTTTTTGATTTTCTTTTCCAAACTTTTCAACACATTTCATAACTGAATATAGTTTATCATTAGAAATATATTTTTTATTATTTTCTTGTTCAAACTTTTCAACATATTTCATAAATGTATATAGTTTATCACTAGAAATATATTTTTTGATTTTCTTTTTCAAACTTTTTAATACATCTCATAAATGTATCTACTGGTAGATTATCACTAGAAATATATCTTTTCATTTTCTTTTTCAAACTTTTCAACACATTTCATAAATGTATATAGTTTATCATTAGAAATATATTTTGTTTAAATTTTAAACTTTTCAACACATTTCATAAATGTATCTAGTTTATAATTAGAAATATATTTTTTGATTTTCTTTTCAAACGTTTCAACACATTTCATAAATGTATCTAGTTTATCATTAGAAATATATGTTTTGATTTTCTTTTTCAAATTTTTCAACACATCTCATAAATATTTCTGCCGGTAGATTATCACTAAAAATATATCTTTTAATTTTCTTTTTCAAACTTTTCAACACATTTCATAAATGTATCTAGTTTATCATTAGAAATATATTTTTTTGATTTTCAAACTTTTCAACACATGTCATAAATGATACATTTGTTTATTATTTGTTTATTAATGATACCATGATAATCAACAAAGACACAGAAGAACAGGAGGTAAACATAAACATACAGGGAGAGAAACTACAACAAGTAAAACAGTATCAATATCTTGGACACATAGTCACAAATGATGGCAGATGTGAAACAGAAGTTAAAAGGAGAATAGGAATGGCTAAAAGTACCTTCAATGACATGAGGAAATTATTAATATCTAAACAAATTACAAACAAGTTAAAAATGAGAATTATAAAATGCTACATCTATTCCATATTAATGTATGGCTCAGAAACATGGACACTAAATTTATACCTTTGAGATGTGGGTATATAGAAGAATAGGGAGAACATCATGGAAAGAGAAGAAAACAATTAAAGAGGTGCTAAAGACACTTAATATGAAGAAAGAACTATTAAGAGAAATAAAGATCAGGCAAATAAAATACTTTGGACACATTAAAAGACATGACACCCTATTGAAGACCTTACTTGAGGGTAAAGTCAAAGGGAAGCGAGCAAGAGGTAGGCAGAGATACAAGTGGGAGAGTAACATTACACGATGGACAGGTTACAGTCTAGCAGAGTGCACCACCAAGACAAGAGACAGGAGATGTTGGAGATACGTTGCAGCCAACCTTCGTTGCGGAGACGGCACTTGATGATGATGATGATTAATGATACCAGTAGTTTATTATTAGAAATATATTTTTTGATTTTCTTTTCCAAACTTTTCAACACATTTCATAACTGAATATAGTTTATCATTAGAAATATATTTTTTATTATTTTCTTGTTCAAACTTTTCAACATATTTCATAAATGTATATAGTTTATCACTAGAAATATATTTTTTGATTTTCTTTTTCAAACTTTTTAATACATCTCATAAATGTATCTACTGGTAGATTATCACTAGAAATATATCTTTTCATTTTCTTTTTCAAACTTTTCAACACATTTCATAAATGTATATAGTTTATCATTAGAAATATATTTTGTTTAAATTTTAAACTTTTCAACACATTTCATAAATGTATCTAGTTTATAATTAGAAATATATTTTTTGATTTTCTTTTCAAACGTTTCAACACATTTCATAAATGTATCTAGTTTATCATTAGAAATATATGTTTTGATTTTCTTTTTCAAATTTTTCAACACATCTCATAAATATTTCTGCCGGTAGATTATCACTAAAAATATATCTTTTAATTTTCTTTTTCAAACTTTTCAACACATTTCATAAATGTATCTAGTTTATCATTAGAAATATATTTTTTTGATTTTCAAACTTTTCAACACATGTCATAAATGATACATTTGTTTATTATTTGTTTATTAATGATACCATGATAATCAACAAAGACACAGAAGAACAGGAGGTAAACATAAACATACAGGGAGAGAAACTACAACAAGTAAAACAGTATCAATATCTTGGACACATAGTCACAAATGATGGCAGATGTGAAACAGAAGTTAAAAGGAGAATAGGAATGGCTAAAAGTACCTTCAATGACATGAGGAAATTATTAATATCTAAACAAATTACAAACAAGTTAAAAATGAGAATTATAAAATGCTACATCTATTCCATATTAATGTATGGCTCAGAAACATGGACACTAAATTTATACCTTTGAGATGTGGGTATATAGAAGAATAGGGAGAACATCATGGAAAGAGAAGAAAACAATTAAAGAGGTGCTAAAGACACTTAATATGAAGAAAGAACTATTAAGAGAAATAAAGATCAGGCAAATAAAATACTTTGGACACATTAAAAGACATGACACCCTATTGAAGACCTTACTTGAGGGTAAAGTCAAAGGGAAGCGAGCAAGAGGTAGGCAGAGATACAAGTGGGAGAGTAACATTACACGATGGACAGGTTACAGTCTAGCAGAGTGCACCACCAAGACAAGAGACAGGAGATGTTGGAGATACGTTGCAGCCAACCTTCGTTGCGGAGACGGCACTTGATGATGATGATGATTAATGATACCAGTAGTTTATTATTAGAAATATATTTTTTGATTTTCTTTTTCAAACTTTTCAATACATCTCATAAATGTATCTACCAGTAGATTATCACTAGAAATATATCTTTTCATTTTCTTTTTCAAACTTCTCAACATATTTCATAAATGTATATAGTTTATCATTAAGAATATTTTTTATTTATTTTCTTGTTCAAACTTTTCAACACATTTCATAACTGAATATAGTTTATCATTAGAAATATATTTTTTTTATTTTCTTGTTCAAACTTTTCAACATATTTCATAAATGTATATAGTTTATCACTAGAAATATATTTTTTGATTTTCTTTTTCAAACTTTTCAACACATCTCATAAATGTATCTAGTTTATCATTAGAAATATATTTTTTAATTTTGAAACTTTTCAACACATTTCATAAATGTATCTACCAGTAGTTTATTATTAGAAAAATATTTTTTGATTGTCTTTTTCAAACTTTTCAATACATCTCATAAATGTATCTACCGGTAGATTATCACTAGAAATATATCTTTTCATTTTCTTTTTCAAACTTTTCAACACATTTCATAAATGTATATAGTTTATCACTAGAAATATATTTTTTGATTTTCTTTTCCAAACTTTTCAACACATTTCATAACTGAATATAGTTTATCATTAGAAATATATTTTTTGATTTTCTTTTTCAAACTTTTTAATACATCTCATAAATGTATCTACTGGTAGATTATCACTAGAAATATATCTTTTCATTTTCTTTTTCAAACTTTTCAACACATTTCATAAATGTATATAGTTTATCATTAGAAATATATTTTGTTTAAATTTTAAACTTTTCAACACATTTCATAAATGTATCTAGTTTATAATTAGAAATATATTTTTTGATTTTCTTTTCAAACGTTTCAACACATTTCATAAATGTATCTAGTTTATCATTAGAAATATATGTTTTGATTTTCTTTTTCAAATTTTTCAACACATCTCATAAATATTTCTGCCGGTAGATTATCACTAAAAATATATCTTTTCATTTTCTTTTTCAAACTTTTCAACACATTTCATAAGTGTATATAGTTGATCAATAGAAATTTATTTTTTGATTTTCTTTTTCAAACTTTTCAACACATTTCATAAGTGTATATAGTGTATCAATAGAAATTTATTTCTTTGATTTTGAAACTTTTCAACACATTTCATAAATGTATCTAGTTTATCATTAGAAATATATTTTTTTATTTTCTTTTTCAAACTATTCAACACATTTCATAAGTGTATATAGTTGATCAATAGAAATTTATTTTTTCATTTTCTTTTTCAAACTTTTCAACACATCTCATAAATGTATCTACCGGTAGTTTCTCATTAGAAATATAATTTTTATTTTCTTTTTCAAACTTTTCAATACATCTCATAAATGTATCTACTGGTAGATTATCACTAGAAATATATCTTTTCATTTACTTTTTCAAAACTTTTCAACACATTTCATAAATGTATATAGTTTATCATTAGAAATATTTTTTTTTATTTTCTTGTTCAAACTTTTCAACACATTTCATAAATGTATACAGTTT
Organism: Meghimatium bilineatum; assembly: GCA_034231615.1. Lineage (NCBI taxonomy): Eukaryota > Metazoa > Mollusca > Gastropoda > Stylommatophora > Philomycidae > Meghimatium > Meghimatium bilineatum. The sequence goes on from CM067318.1 coordinate 9,463,154, forward strand.
ATAATTAGAAATATGTTTTGTTTAAATTTTAAACTTTTCAACACATTTCATAAATGTATATAGTTTATCATTAGAAATATTTTTTTTTATTTTCTTGTTCAAACTTTTCAACATATTTCATAAATGTATATAGTTTATCACTAGAAATATATTTTTTGATTTTCTTTTTCAAACTTTTCAACACATCTCATAAATGTATCTAGTTTATCATTAGAAATATATTTTTTAATTTTGAAACTTTTCAACACATTTCATAAATGTATCTACCAGTAGTTTATTATTAGAAATATATTTTTTGATTGTCTTTTTCAAACTTTTCAATACATCTCATAAATGTATCTACTGGTAGATTATCACTAGAAATATATCTTTTCATTTTCTTTTTCAAACTTTTCAACACATTTCATAAATGTATATAGTTTATCACTAGAAATATATTTTTTGATTTTCTTTTCCAAACTTTTCAACACATTTCATAACTGAATATAGTTTATCATTAGAAATATATTTTTTATTATTTTCTTGTTCAAACTTTTCAACATATTTCATAAATGTATATAGTTTATCACTAGAAATATATTTTTTGATTTTCTTTTTCAAACTTTTTAATACATCTCATAAATGTATCTACTGGTAGATTATCACTAGAAATATATCTTTTCATTTTCTTTTTCAAACTTTTCAACACATTTCATAAATGTATATAGTTTATCATTAGAAATATATTTTGTTTAAATTTTAAACTTTTCAACACATTTCATAAATGTATCTAGTTTATAATTAGAAATATATTTTTTGATTTTCTTTTCAAACGTTTCAACACATTTCATAAATGTATCTAGTTTATCATTAGAAATATATTTTTTGATTTTCTTTTTCAAATTTTTCAACACATCTCATAAATATTTCTGCCGGTAGATTATCACTAAAAATATATCTTTTCATTTTCTTTTTCAAACTTTTCAACACATTTCATAATTGTATATAGTTATCACTAGAAATATATTTTTTGATTTTCTTTTCCAAACTTTTCAACACATTTCATAAGTGTATATAGTTGGTCAATAGAAATTTATTTTTTGATTTTCTTTTTCAAACTTTTGAACACATTTCATAAATGTATCTAGTTTATCATTAGAAATATATTTTGTTGATTTTCAAACTTTTCAACACATGTCATAAATGATACATTTGTTTATTATTTGTTTATTAATGATACCATGATAATCAACAAAGACACAGAAGAACAGGAGGTAAACATAAACACACAGGGAGAGAAACTACAACAAGTAAAACAGTATCAATATCTTGGACACATAGTCACAAATGATGGCAGATGTGAAACAGAAGTTAAAAGGAGAATAGGAATGGCTAAAAGTACCTTCAATGACATGAGGAAATTATTAATATCTAAACAAATTACAAACAAGTTAAAAATGAGAATTATAAAATGCTACATCTATTCCATATTAATGTATGGCTCAGAAACATGGACACTAAATAAACAATTAGAAGACAACATTTATGCCTTTGAGATGTGGGTATATAGAAGAATAGGGAGAACATCATGGAAAGAGAAGAAAACAAATAAAGAGGTGCTAAAGACACTTAATATGAAGAAAGAACTATTAAGAGAAATAAAGATCAGGCAAATAAAATACTTTGGACACATTAAAAGACATGACACCCTATTGAAGACCTTACTTGAGGGTAAAGTCAAAGGGAAGCGAGCAAGAGGTAGGCAGAGATACAAGTGGGAGAGTAACATTACACGATGGACAGGTTACAGTCTAGCAGAGTGCACCATCAAGACAAGAGACAGGAGATGTTGGAGATACGCTGCAGCCAACCTTCGTTGTGGAGACGGCACTTGATGATGATGATGATTAATGATACCAGTAGTTTATTATTAGAAATATATTTTTTGATTTTCTTTTTCAAACTTTTCAATACATCTCATAAATGTATCTACCAGTAGATTATCACTAGAAATATATCTTTTCATTTTCTTTTTCAAACTTCTCAACATATTTCATAAATGTATATAGTTTATCATTAAGAATATTTTTTATTTATTTTCTTGTTCAAACTTTTCAACACATTTCATAACTGAATATAGTTTATCATTAGAAATATATTTTTTTTATTTTCTTGTTCAACCTTTTCAACATATTTCATAAATGTATATAGTTTATCAATAGAAATATATCTTTTGATTTTCTTTTTCAAACTTTTCAATACATCTCATAAATGTATCTAGTTTATCATTAGAAATATATTTTTTAATTTTGAAACTTTTCAACACATTTCATAAATGTATCTACCAGTAGTTTATTATTAGAAATATATTTTTTGATTGTCTTTTTCAAACTTTTCAATAAATTTCATAAATGTATCTACTGGTAGATTATCACTAGAAATATATCTTTTCATTTTCTTTTTCAAACTTTTCAACACATTTCATAAATGTATATAGTTTATCATTAGAAATATTTTTTTTTATTTTCTTGTTCAAACTTTTCAACACATTTCATAAATGTATACAGTTTATAATTAGAAATATATATTTGATTTTCTTTTCCAAACTTTTCAACACATTTCATAAATGTATATAGTTTATCATTAAGAATATTTTTTTTATTTTCTTGTTCACACTTTTCATAATTGAATATAGTTTATCATTAGAAATATTTCTTTTTTAATTTTCTTGTTCAATAAACCAGTTTATTATTAGAAATATATTTTTTGATTTTCTTTTTCAAATTTTTCAACACATCTCATAAATATATCTGCCGGTAGATTATCACTAAAAATATATCTTTTCATTTTCTTTTTCAAACTTTTCAACAAATTTCATAAATGTATATAGTTTATCATTAGAAATATATTTTTTTTATTTTCAAACTTTTCAACACATTTCATAAATGTATATAGTTTATCATTAGAAATATATTTTGTTTAAATTTTAAACTTTTCAACACATTTCATAAATGTATCTAGTTTATCACTAGAAATATATTTTTTTTTTCCTTTCCAAACTTTTTAACACATTTCATAAATGTATCTAGTTTATCATTAGAAATATATTTTTTGATTTTATTTTTCAAACGTTTCAACACATCTCATAAATGTATCTAGTTTATTATTAGAAATATATTTTTTGATTTTGATACTTTTCAACACATTTCATAAATGTATATAGTTTATCATTAAGAATATTTTTTTTATTTTCTTGTTCAAACTTTTCAACACATTTCATAATTGAATATAGTTTATCATTAGAAATATTTCTCTTTTAATTTTCTTGTTCAATAAACCAGTAGTTTATTATTAGAAATATATTTTTTGATTTTCTTTTTCAAATTTTTCAACACATCTCATAAATATATCTGCCAGTAGATTATCACTAAAAATATATCTTTTCATTTTCTTTTTCAAACTTTTCAACACATTTCATAAATGTATCTAGTTTATCATTAGAAATATATTTTTTTGATTTTCAAACTTTTCAACACATGTCATAAATGATACATTTGTTTATTATTTGTTTATTAATGATACCATGATAATCAACAAAGACACAGAAGAACAGGAGGTAAACATAAACATACAGGGAGAGAAACTACAACAAGTAAAACAGTATCAATATCTTGGACACATAGTCACAAATGATGGCAGATGTGAAACAGAAGTTAAAAGTAGAATAGGAATGGCTAAAAGTACCTTCAATGACATGAGGAAATTATTAATATCTAAACAAATTACAAACAAGTTAAAAATGAGAATTATAAAATGCTACATCTATTCCATATTAATGTATGGCTCAGAAACATGGACACTAAATAAACAATTAGAAGACAAAATTTATGCCTTTGAGATGTGGGTATATGGAAGAATAGGGAGAACATCATGGAAAGAGAAGAAAACAAATAAAGAGGTGCTAAAGACACTTAATATGAAGAAAGAACTATTAAGAGAAATAAAGATCAGGCAAATAAAATACTTTGGACACATTAAAAGACATGACACCCTATTGAAGACCTTACTTGAGGGTAAAGTCAAAGGGAAGCGAGCAAGAGGTAGGCAGAGATACAAGTGGGAGAGTAACATTACACGATGGACAGGTTACAGTCTAGCAGAGTGCACCACCAAGACAAGAGACAGGAGATGTTGGAGATACGTTGCAGCCAACCTTCGTTGCGGAGACGGCACTTGATGATGATGATGATTAATGATACCAGTAGTTTATTATTAGAAATATATTTTTTGATTTTCTTTTTCAAACTTTTCAATACATCTCATAAATGTATCTACCAGTAGATTATCACTAGAAATATATCTTTTCATTTTCTTTTTCAAACTTCTCAACATATTTCATAAATGTATATAGTTTATCATTAAGAATATTTTTTATTTATTTTCTTGTTCAAACTTTTCAACACATTTCATAACTGAATATAGTTTATCATTAGAAATATTTTATTTTTATTTTCTTGTTCAAACTTTTCAACATATTTCATAAATGTATATAGTTTATCACTAGAAATATATCTTTTGATTTTCTTTTTCAAACTTTTCAACACATCTCATAAATGTATCTAGTTTATCATTAGAAATATATTTTTTAATTTTGAAACTTTTCAACACATTTCATAAATGTATCTACCAGTAGTTTATTATTAGAAATATATTTTTTGATTGTCTTATTCAAACTTTTCAATACATCTCATAAATGTATCTACTGGTAGATTATCACTAGAAATATATCTTTTCATTTTCTTTTTCAAACTTTTCAACACATTTCATAAATGTATATTGTTTATCACTAGAAATATATTTTTTGATTTTCTTTTCCAAACTTTTCAACACATTTCATAAGTGTATATAATTGATCAATAGAAATTTATTTTTTGATTTTCTTTTTCAAACTTTTCAACACATTTCATAAGTGTATATAGTGTATCAATAGAAATTTATTTCATTTACTTTTTCAAAACTTTTCAACACATTTCATAAATGTATCTAGTTTATCATTAGAAATATATTTTTTTATTTTCTTTTTCAAACTTTTCAATACATCTCATAAATGTATCTACCGGTAGATTATCACTAGAAATATATCTTTTCATTTACTTTTTCAAAACTTTTCAACACATTTCATAAATGTATATAGTTTATCACTAGAAATATATTTTTTGATTTTCTTTTCCAAACTTTTCAACACATTTCATAAGTGTATATAGTTGATCAATAGAAATTTATTTTTTGATTTTCTTTTTCAAACTTTTCAACACATTTCATAAGTGTATATAGTGTATCAATAGAAATTTATTTCTTTGATTTTGAAACTTTTCAACACATTTCTGAAACGTATCTAGTTTATCATTAGAAATATATTTTTTTATTTTCTTTTTCAAACTTTTCAATACATCTCATAAATGTATCTACCGGTAGATTATCACTAGAAATATATCTTTTCATTTACTTTTTCAAAACTTTTCAACACATTTCATAAATGTATATAGTTTATTATTAGAAATATTTTTTTTTATTTTCTTGTTCAAACTTTTCAACACATTTCATAAATGTATACAGTTTATAATTAGAAATATATATTTGATTTTCTTTTCCAAACTTTTCAACACATTTCATAAATGTATATAGTTTATCATTAAGAATATTTTTTTTATTTTCTTGTTCAAACTTTTCATAATTGAATATAGTTTATCATTAGAAATATTTCTTTTTTAATTTTCTTGTTCAATAAACCAGTTTATTATTAGAAATATATTTTTTGATTTTCTTTTTCAAAATTTTTCAACACATCTCATAAATATATCTGCCGGTAGATTATCACTAAAAATATATCTTTTCATTTTCTTTTTCAAACTTTTCAACAAATTTCATAAATGTATATAGTTTATCATTAGAAATATATTTTTTTTATTTTCAAACTTTTCAACACATTTCATAAATGTATATAGTTTATCATTAGAAATATATTTTGTTTAAATTTTAAACTTTTCAACACATTTCATAAATGTATCTAGTTTATCACTAGAAATATTTTTTTTTTTTCCTTTCCAAACTATTTAACACATTTCATAAATGTATCTAGTTTATCATTAGAAATATATTTTTTGATTTTATTTTTCAAACGTTTCAACACATCTCATAAATGTATCTAGTTTATTATTAGAAATATATTTTTTGATTTTGATACTTTTCAACACATTTCATAAATGTATATAGTTTATCATTAAGAATATTTTTTTTATTTTCTTGTTCAAACTTTTCAACACATTTCATAATTGAATATAGTTTATCATTAGAAATATTTCTTTTTTAATTTTCTTGTTCAATAAACCAGTAGTTTATTATTAGAAATATATTTTTTGATTTTCTTTTTCAAATTTTTCAACACATCTCATAAATATATCTGCCGGTAGATTATCACTAAAAATATATCTTTTCATTTTCTTTTTCAAACTTTTCAACACATTTCATAAATGTATCTAGTTTATCATTAGAAATATATTTTTTTGATTTTCAAACTTTTCAACACATGTCATAAATGATACATTTGTTTATTATTTGTTTATTAATGATACCATGATAATCAACAAAGACACAGAAGAACAGGAGGTAAACATAAACATACAGGGAGAGAAACTACAACAAGTAAAACAGTATCAATATCTTGGACACATAGTCACAAATGATGGCAGATGTGAAACAGAAGTTAAAAGTAGAATAGGAATGGCTAAAAGTACCTTCAATGACATGAGGAAATTATTAATATCTAAACAAATTACAAACAAGTTAAAAATGAGAATTATAAAATGCTACATCTATTCCATATTAATGTATGGCTCAGAAACATGGACACTAAATAAACAATTAGAAGACAAAATTTATACCTTTGAGATGTGGGTATATAGAAGAATAGGGAGAACATCATGGAAAGAGAAGAAAACAAATAAAGAGGTGCTAAAGACACTTAATATGAAGAAAGAACTATTAAGAGAAATAAAGATCAGGCAAATAAAATACTTTGGACACATTAAAAGACATGACACCCTATTGAAGACCTTACTTGAGGGTAAAGTCAAAGGGAAGCGAGCAAGAGGTAGGCAGAGATACAAGTGGGAGAGTAACATTACACGATGGACAGGTTACAGTCTAGCAGAGTGCACCACCAAGACAAGAGACAGGAGATGTTGGAGATACGTTGCAGCCAACCTTCGTTGCGGAGACGGCACTTGATGATGATGATGATTAATGATACCAGTAGTTTATTATTAGAAATATATTTTTTGATTTTCTTTTTCAAACTTTTCAATACATCTCATAAATGTATCTACCAGTAGATTATCACTAGAAATATATCTTCTCATTTTCTTTTTCAAACTTCTCAACATATTTCATAAATGTATATAGTTCATCATTAAGAATATTTTTTATTTATTTTCTTGTTCAAACTTTTCAACACATTTCATAACTGAATATAGTTTATCATTAGAAATATATTTTTTTTATTTTCTTGTTCAAACTTTTCAACATATTTCATAAATGTATATAGTTTATCACTAGAAATATATCTTTTGATTTTCTTTTTCAAACTTTTCAACACATCTCATAAATGTATCTAGTTTATCATTAGAAATATATTTTTTAATTTTGAAACTTTTCAACACATTTCATAAATGTATCTACCAGTAGTTTATTATTAGAAATATATTTTTTGATTGTCTTTTTCAAACTTTTCAATACATCTCATAAATGTATCTACTGGTAGATTATCACTAGAAATATATCTTTTCATTTTCTTTTTCAAACTTTTCAACACATTTCATAAATGTATATTGTTTATCACTAGAAATATATTTTTTGATTTTCTTTTCCAAACTTTTCAACACATTTCATAAGTGTATATAATTGATCAATAGAAATTTATTTTTTGATTTTCTTTTTCAAACTTTTCAACACATTTCATAAGTGTATATAGTGTATCAATAGAAATTTATTTCTTTGATTTTGAAACTTTTCAACACATTTCATAAATGTATCTAGTTTATCATTAGAAATATATTTTTTTATTTTCTTTTTCAAACTTTTCAATACATCTCATAAATGTATCTACCGGTAGATTATCACTAGAAATATATCTTTTCATTTACTTTTTCAAAACTTTTCAACACATTTCATAAATGTATATAGTTTATCATTAGAAATATTTTTTTATATTTTCTTGTTCAAACTTTTCAACACATTTCATAAATGTATACAGTTTATAATTAGAAATATATATTTGATTTTCTTTTCCAAACTTTTCAACACATTTCATAAGTGTATATAGTTGATCAATAGAAATTTATTTTTTCATTTTCTTTTTCAAACTTTTCAACACATTTCATAAGTGTATATAGTGTATCAATAGAAATTTATTTCTTTGATTTTGAAACTTTTCAACACATTTCAGAAATGTATCTAGTTTATCATTAGAAATATATTTTTTTATTTTCTTTTTCAAACTTTTCAACACATCTCATAAATGTATCTACCGGTAGTTTCTCATTAGAAATATAATTTTTTATTTTCTTTTTCAAACTTTTCAATACATCTCATAAATGTATCTACCGGTAGATTATCACTAGAAATATATCTTTTCATTTACTTTTTCAAAACTTTTCAACACATTTCATAAATGTATATAGTTTATCATTAGAAATATTTTTTTTTATTTTCTTGTTCAAACTTTTCAACACATTTCATAAATGTATACAGTTTATAATTAGAAATATGTTTTGTTTAAATTTTAAACTTTTCAACACATTTCATAAATGTATATAGTTTATCATTAGAAATATTTTTTTTTATTTTCTTGTTCAAACTTTTCAACATATTTCATAAATGTATATAGTTTATCACTAGAAATATATTTTTTGATTTTCTTTTTCAAACTTTTCAACACATCTCATAAATGTATCTAGTTTATCATTAGAAATATATTTTTTAATTTTGAAACTTTTCAACACATTTCATAAATGTATCTACCAGTAGTTTATTATTAGAAATATATTTTTTGATTGTCTTTTTCAAACTTTTCAATACATCTCATAAATGTATCTACTGGTAGATTATCACTAGAAATATATCTTTTCATTTTCTTTTTCAAACTTTTCAACACATTTCATAAATGTATATAGTTTATCACTAGAAATATATTTTTTGATTTCCTTTTCTAAACTTTTCAACACATTTCATAAGTGTATATAGTTGATCAATAGAAATTTATTTTTTGATTTTCTTTTTCAAACTTTTCAACACATTTCATAAGTGTATATAGTGTATCAATAGAAATTTATTTCTTTGATTTTGAAACTTTTCAACACATTTCTGAAATGTATCTAGTTTATCATTAGAAATATATTTTTTTATTTTCTTTTTCAAACTTTTCAATACATCTCATAAATGTATCTACCGGTAGATTATCACTAGAAATATATCTTTTCATTTACTTTTTCAAAACTTTTCAACACATTTCATAAATGTATATAGTTTATCATTAGAAATATTTTTTTTTATTTTCTTGTTCAAACTTTTCAACACATTTCATAAATGTATACAGTTTATAATTAGAAATATATATTTGATTTTCTTTTCCAAACTTTTCAACACATTTCATAAATGTATATAGTTTATCATTAAGAATATTTTTTTTATTTTCTTGTTCAAACTTTTCATAATTGAATATAGTTTATCATTAGAAATATTTCTTTTTTAATTTTCTTGTTCAATAAACCAGTTTATTATTAGAAATATATTTTTTGATTTTCTTTTTCAAATTTTTCAACACATCTCATAAATATGTCTGCCGGTAGATTATCACTAAAAATATATCTTTTCATTTTCTTTTTCAAACTTTTCAACAAATTTCATAAATGTATATAGTTTATCATTAGAAATATATTTTTTTTATTTTCAAACTTTTCAACACATTTCATAAATGTATATAGTTTATCATTAGAAATATATTTTGTTTAAATTTTAAACTTTTCAACACATTTCATAAATGTATCTAGTTTATCACTAGAAATATATTTTTTTTTTCCTTTCCAAACTTTTCAACACATTTCATAAATGTATCTAGTTTATCATTAGAAATATATTTTTTGATTTTATTTTTCAAACGTTTCAACACATCTCATAAATGTATCTAGTTTATTATTAGAAATATATTTTTTGATTTTGATACTTTTCAACACATTTCATAAATGTATATAGTTTATCATTAAGAATATTTTTTTTATTTTCTTGTTCAAACTTTTCAACACATTTCATAATTGAATATAGTTTATCATTAGAAATATTTCTTTTTTAATTTTCTTGTTCAATAAACCAGTAGTTTATTATTAGAAATATATTTTTTGATTTTCTTTTTCAAATTTTTCAACACATCTCATAAATATATCTGCCGGTAGATTATCACTAAAAATATATCTTTTCATTTTCTTTTTCAAACTTTTCAACACATTTCATAAATGTATCTAGTTTATCATTAGAAATATATTTTTTTGATTTTCAAACTTTTCAACACATGTCATAAATGATACATTTGTTTATTATTTGTTTATTAATGATACCATGATAATCAACAAAGACACAGAAGAACAGGAGGTAAACATAAACATACAGGGAGAGAAACTACAACAAGTAAAACAGTATCAATATCTTGGACACATAGTCACAAATGATGGCAGATGTGAAACAGAAGTTAAAAGGAGAATAGGAATGGCTAAAAGTACCTTCAATAACATGAGGAAATTATTAATATCTAAACAAATTACAAACAAGTTAAAAATGAGAATTATAAAATGCTACATCTATTCCATATTAATGTATGGCTCAGAAACATGGACACTAAATAAACAATTAGAAGACAAAATTTATGCCTTTGAGATGTGGGTATATAGAAGAATAGGGAGAACATCATGGAAAGAGAAGAAAACAAATAAAGAGGTGCTAAAGACACTTAATATGAAGAAAGAACTATTAAGAGAAATAAAGATCAGGCAAATAAAATACTTTGGACACATTAAAAGACATGACACCCTATTGAAGACCTTACTTGAGGGTAAAGTCAAAGGGAAGCGAGCAAGAGGTAGGCAGAGATACAAGTGGGAGAGTAACATTACACGATGGACAGGTTACAGTCTAGCAGAGTGCACCACCAAGACAAGAGACAGGAGATGTTGGAGATACGTTGCAGCCAACCTTCGTTGCGGAGACGGCACTTGATGATGATGATGATTAATGATACCAGTAGTTTATTATTAGAAATATATTTTTTGATTTTCTTTTTCAAACTTTTCAACACATCTCATAAATGTATCTACCGGTAGTTTCTCATTAGAAATATAATTTTTTATTTTCTTTTTCAAACTTTTCAATACATCTCATAAATGTATCTACCGGTAGATTATCACTAGAAATATATCTTTTCATTTACTTTTTCAAAACTTTTCAACACATTTCATAAATGTATATAGTTTATCATTAGAAATATTTTTTTTTATTTTCTTGTTCAAACTTTTCAACACATTTCATAAATGTATACAGTTTATAATTAGAAATATGTTTTGTTTAAATTTTAAACTTTTCAACACATTTCATAAATGTATATAGTTTATCATTAGAAATATTTTTTTTTATTTTCTTGTTCAAACTTTTCAACATATTTCATAAATGTATATAGTTTATCACTAGAAATATATTTTTTGATTTTCTTTTTCAAACTTTTCAACACATCTCATAAATGTATCTAGTTTATCATTAGAAATATATTTTTTAATTTTGAAACTTTTCAACACATTTCATAAATGTATCTACAAGTAGTTTATTATTAGAAATATATTTTTTGATTGTCTTTTTCAAACTTTTCAATACATCTCATAAATGTATCTACTGGTAGATTATCACTAGAAATATATCTTTTCATTTTCTTTTTCAAACTTTTCAACACATTTCATAAATGTATATAGTTTATCACTAGAAATATATTTTTTGATTTTCTTTTCCAAACTTTTCAAAACATTTCATAACTGAATATAGTTTATCATTAGAAATATATTTTTTATTATTTTCTTGTTCAAACTTTTCAACATATTTCATAAATGTATATAATTTATCACTAGAAATATATTTTTTGATTTTCTTTTTCAAACTTTTTAATACATCTCATAAATGTATCTACTGGTAGATTATCACTAGAAATATATCTTTTCATTTTCTTTTTCAAACTTTTCAACACATTTCATAAATGTATATAGTTTATCATTAGAAATATATTTTGTTTAAATTTTAAACTTTTCAACACATTTCATAAATGTATCTAGTTTATAATTAGAAATATATTTTTTGATTTTCTTTTCAAACGTTTCAACACATTTCATAAATGTATCTAGTTTATCATTAGATATATATTTTTTGATTTTCTTTTTCAAATTTTTCAACACATCTCATAAATATTTCTGCTGGTAGATTATCACTAAAAATATATCTTTTAATTTTCTTTTTCAAACTTTTCAACACATTTCATAATTGTATATAGTTATCACTAGAAATATATTTTTTGATTTTCTTTTCCAAACTTTTCAACACATTTCATAAGTGTATATAGTTGGTCAATAGAAATTTATTTTTTGATTTTCTTTTTCAAACTTTTGAACACATTTCATAAATGTATCTAGTTTATCATTAGAAATATATTTTGTTGATTTTCAAACTTTTCAACACATGTCATAAATGATACATTTGTTTATTATTTGTTTATTAATGATACCATGATAATCAACAAAGACACAGAAGAACAGGAGGTAAACATAAACATACAGGGAGAGAAACTACAACAAGTAAAACAGTATCAATATCTTGGACACATAGTCACAAATGATGGCAGATGTGAAACAGAAGTTAAAAGGAGAATAGGAATGGCTAAAAGTACCTTCAATGACATGAGGAAATTATTAATATCTAAACAAATTACAAACAAGTTAAAAATGAGAATTATAAAATGCTACATCTATTCCATATTAATGTATGGCTCAGAAACATGGACACTAAATAAACAATTAGAAGACAAAATTTATGCCTTTGAGATGTGGGTATATAGAAGAATAGGGAGAACATCATGGAAAGAGAAGAAAACAAATAAAGAGGTGCTAAAGACACTTAATATGAAGAAAGAACTATTAAGAGAAATAAAGATCAGGCAAATAAAATACTTTGGACACATTAAAAGACATGACACCCTATTGAAGACCTTACTTGAGGGTAAAGTCAAAGGGAAGCGAGCAAGAGGTAGGCAGAGATACAAGTGGGAGAGTAACATTACACGATGGACAGGTTACAGTCTAGCAGAGTGCACCACCAAGACAAGAGACAGGAGATGTTGGAGATACGTTGCAGCCAACCTTCGTTGCGGAGACGGCACTTGATGATGATGATGATTAATGATACCAGTAGTTTATTATTAGAAATATATTTTTTGATTTTCTTTTTCAAACTTTTCAATACATCTCATAAATGTATCTACCAGTAGATTATCACTAGAAATATATCTTTTCATTTTCTTTTTCAAACTTCTCAACATATTTCATAAATGTATATAGTTTATCATTAAGAATATTTTTTATTTATTTTCTTGTTCAAACTTTTCAACACATTTCATAACTGAATATAGTTTATCATTAGAAATATATTATTTTTATTTTCTTGTTCAAACTTTTCAACATATTTCATAAATGTATATAGTTTATCACTAGAAATATATCTTTTGATTTTCTTTTTCAAACTTTTCAACACATCTCATAAATGTATCTACCGGTAGTTTCTCATTAGAAATATAATTTTTTATTTTCTTTTTCAAACTTTTCAATACATCTCATAAATGTATCTACTGGTAGATTATCACTAGAAATATATCTTTTCATTTTCTTTTTCAAACTTTTCAACACATTTCATAAATGTATATAGTTTATCATTAGAAATATATTTTTTTATTTTCTTTTCAAACAGTTCAACACATTTCATAAATGTATCTAGTTTATCATTAGAAATATATTTTTTGATTTTCTTGTTCAAACTTTTCAACATATTTCATAAATGTATATAGTTTATCACTAGAAATATATCTTTTGATTTTCTTTTTCAAACTTTTCAACACATCTCATAAATGTATCTACCGGTAGTTTCTCATTAGAAATATAATTTTTTATTTTCTTTTTCAAACTTTTCAATACATCTCATAAATGTATCTACCGGTAGATTATCACTAGAAATATATCTTTTCATTTACTTTTTCAAAACTTTTCAACACATTTCATAAATGTATATAGTTTATCATTAGAAATATTTTTTTTTATTTTCTTGTTCAAACTTTTCAACACATTTCATAAATGTATACAGTTTATAATTAGAAATGTTTTGTTTAAATTTTAAACTTTTCAACACATTTCATAAATGTATATAGTTTATCATTAGAAATATTTTTTTTTATTTTCTTGTTCAAACTTTTCAACATATTTCATAAATGTATATAGTTTATCACTAGAAATATATTTTTTGATTTTCTTTTTCAAACTTTTCAACACATCTCATAAATGTATCTAGTTTATCATTAGAAATATATTTTTTAATTTTGAAACTTTTCAACACATTTCATAAATGTATCTACCAGTAGTTTATTATTAGAAATATATTTTTTGATTGTCTTTTTCAAACTTTTCAATACATCTCATAAATGTATCTACTGGTAGATTATCACTAGAAATATATCTTTTCATTTTCTTTTTCAAACTTTTCAACACATTTCATAAATGTATATAGTTTATCACTAGAAATATATTTTTTGATTTTCTTTTCCAAACTTTTCAACACATTTCATAAGTGTATATAGTGTATCAATAGAAATTTATTTCTTTGATTTTGAAACTTTTCAACACATTTCAGAAATGTATCTAGTTTATCATTAGAAATATATTTTTTTATTTTCTTTTTCAAACTTTTCAACACATATCATAAATGTATCTACCGGTAGATTCTCATTAGAAATATAATTTTTATTTTCTTTTTCAAACTTTTCAATACATCTCATAAATGTATCTACCGGTAGATTATCACTAGAAATATATCTTTTCATTTACTTTTTCAAAACTTTTCAACACATTTCATAAATGTATATAGTTTATCATTAGAAATATTTTTTTTTATTTTCTTGTTCAAACTTTTCAACACATTTCATAAATGTATACAGTTTATAATTAGAAATATATATTTGATTTTCTTTTCCAAACTTTTCAACACATTTCATAAATGTATATAGTTTATCATTAAGAATATTTTTTTTATTTTCTTGTTCAAACTCTTCATAATTGAATATAGTTTATCATTAGAAATATTTCTTTTTTAATTTTCTTGTTCAATAAACCAGTTTATTATTAGAAATATATTTTTTGATTTTCTTTTTCAAATTTTTCAACACATCTCATAAATATATCTGCCGGTAGATTATCACTAAAAATATATCTTTTCATTTTCTTTTTCAAACTTTTCAACAAATTTCATAAATGTATATAGTTTATCATTAGAAATATATTTTTTTTATTTTCAAACTTTTCAACACATTTCATAAATGTATATAGTTTATCATTAGAAATATATTTTGTTTAAATTTTAAACTTTTCAACACATTTCATAAATGTATCTAGTTTATCACTAGAAATATATTTATTTTTTTTCCTTTCCAAACTTTTCAACACATTTCATAAATGTATCTAGTTTATCATTAGAAATATATTTTTTGATTTTATTTTTCAAACGTTTCAACACATCTCATAAATGTATCTAGTTTATTATTAGAAATATATTTTTTGATTTTGATACTTTTCAACACATTTCATAAATGTATATAGTTTATCATTAAGAATATTTTTTTTATTTTCTTGTTCAAACTTTTCAACACATTTCATAATTGAATATGGTTTATCATTAGAAATATTTCTTTTTTAATTTTCTTGTTCAATAAACCAGTAGTTTATTATTAGAAATATATTTTTTGATTTTCTTTTTCAAATTTTTCAACACATCTCATAAATATATCTGCCGGTAGATTATCACTAAAAATATATCTTTTCATTTTCTTTTTCAAACTTTTCAACACATTTCATAAATGTATCTAGTTTATCATTAGAAATATATTTTTTTGATTTTCAAACTTTTCAACACATGTCATAAATGATACATTTGTTTATTATTTGTTTATTAATGATACCATGATAATCAACAAAGACACAGAAGAACAGGAGGTAAACATAAACATACAGGGAGAGAAATTACAACAAGTAAAACAGTATCAATATCTTGGACACATAGTCACAAATGATGGCAGATATGAAACAGAAGTTAAAAGGAGAATAGGAATGGCTAAAAGTACCTTCAATGACATGAGGAAATTATTAATATCTAAACAAATTACAAACAAGTTAAAAATGAGAATTATAAAATGCTACAACTATTCCATATTAATGTATGGCTCAGAAACATGGACACTAAATAAACAATTAGAAGACAAAATTTATACCTTTGAGATGTGGGTATATAGAAGAATAGGGAGAACATCATGGAAAGAGAAGAAAACAAATAAAGAGGTGCTAAAGACACTTAATATGAAGAAAGAACTATTAAGAGAAATAAAGATCAGGCAAATAAAATACTTTGGACACATTAAAAGACATGACACCCTATTGAAGACCTTACTTGAGGGTAAAGTCAAAGGGAAGCGAGCAAGAGGTAGGCAGAGATACAAGTGGGAGAGTAACATTACACGATGGACAGGTTACAGTATAGCAGAGTGCACCACCAAGACAAGAGACAGGAGATGTTGGAGATACGTTGCAGCCAACCTTCGTTGCGGAGACGGCACTTGATGATGATGATGATTAATGATACCAGTAGTTTATTATTAGAAATATATTTTTTGATTTTCTTTTTCAAACTTTTCAATACATCTCATAAATGTACCAGTAGATTATCACTAGAAATATATCTTTTCATTTTCTTTTTCAAACTTCTCAACATATTTCATAAATGTATATAGTTTATCATTAAGAATATTTTTTATTTATTTTCTTGTTCAAACTTTTCAACACATTTCATAAATGTATCTAGTTTATCATTAGAAATATATTTTTTTGATTTTCAAACTTTTCAACACATGTCATAAATGATACATTTGTTTATTATTTGTTTATTAATGATACCATGATAATCAACAAAGACACAGAAGAACAGGAGGTAAACATAAACATACAGGGAGAGAAACTACAACAAGTAAAACAGTATCAATATCTTGGACACATAGTCACAAATGATGGCAGATGTGAAACAGAAGTTAAAAGGAGAATAGGAATGGCTAAAAGTACCTTCAATGACATGAGGAAATTATTAATATCTAAACAAATTACAAACAAGTTAAAAATGAGAATTATAAAATGCTACATCTATTCCATATTAATGTATGGCTCAGAAACATGGACACTAAATAAACAATTAGAAGACAAAATTTATGCCTTTGAGATGTGGGTATATAGAAGAATAGGGAGAACATCATGGAAAGAGAAGAAAACAAATAAAGAGGTGCTAAAGACACTTAATATGAAGAAAGAACTATTAAGAGAAATAAAGATCAGGCAAATAAAATACTTTGGACACATTAAAAGACATGACACCCTATTGAAGACCTTACTTGAGGGTAAAGTCAAAGGGAAGCGAGCAAGAGGTAGGCAGAGATACAAGTGGGAGAGTAACATTACACGATGGACAGGTTACAGTATAGCAGAGTGCACCACCAAGACAGGAGACAGGAGATGTTGGAGATACGTTGCAGCCAACCTTCGTTGCGGAGACGGCACTTGATGATGATGATGATTAATGATACCAGTAGTTTATTATTAGAAATATATTTTTTGATTTTCTTTTTCAAACTTTTCAATACATCTCATAAATGTACCAGTAGATTATCACTAGAAATATATCTTTTCATTTTCTTTTTCAAACTTCTCAACATATTTCATAAATGTATATAGTTTATCATTAAGAATATTTTTTTTATTTTCTTGTTCAAACTTTTCAACACATTTCATAAATGTATCTAGTTTATCATTAGAAATATATTTTTTTATTTTCTTTTTCAAACTTTTCAATACATCTCATAAATGTATCTACCGGTAGATTATCACTAGAAATATATCTTTTCATTTACTTTTTCAAAACTTTTCAACACATTTCATAAATGTATATAGTTGATCAATAGAAATTTATTTTTTCATTTTCTTTTTCAAACTTTTCAACACATTTCATAAGTGTATATAGTGTATCAATAGAAATTTATTTCTTTGATTTTGAAACTTTTCAACACATTTCAGAAATGTATCTAGTTTATCATTAGAAATATATTTTTTTATTTTCTTTTTCAAACTTTTCAACACATCTCATAAATGTATCTACCGGTAGTTTCTCATTAGAAATATAATTTTTTATTTTCTTTTTCAAACTTTTCAATACATCTCATAAATGTATCTACCGGTAGATTATCACTAGAAATATATCTTTTCATTTACTTTTTCAAAACTTTTCAACACATTTCATAAATGTATATAGTTTATCATTAGAAATATTTTTTTATATTTTCTTGTTCAAACTTTTCAACACATTTCATAAATGTATACAGTTTATAATTAGAAATATATATTTGATTTTCTTTTCCAAACTTTTCAACACATTTCATAAATGTATATAGTTTATCATTAAGAATATTTTTTTTATTTTCTTGTTCAAACTTTTCATAATTGAATATAGTTTATCATTAGAAATATTTCTTTTTTAATTTTCTTGTTCAATAAACCAGTTTATTATTAGAAATATATTTTTTGATTTTCTTTTTCAAATTTTTCAACACATCTCATAAATATATCTGCCGGTAGATTATCACTAAAAATATATCTTTTCATTTTCTTTTTCAAACTTTTCAACAAATTTCATAAATGTATATAGTTTATCATTAGAAATATATTTTTTTATTTTCAAACTTTTCAACACATTTCATAAATGTATATAGTTTATCATTAGAAATATATTTTGTTTAAATTTTAAACTTTTCAACACATTTCATAAATGTATCTAGTTTATCACTAGAAATATATTTTTTTTTTCCTTTCCAAACTTTTCAACACATTTCATAAATGTATCTAGTTTATCATTAGAAATATATTTTTTGATTTTATTTTTCAAACGTTTCAACACATCTCATAAATGTATCTAGTTTATTATTAGAAATATATTTTTTGATTTTGATACTTTTCAACACATTTCATAAATGTATATAGTTTATCATTAAGAATATTTTTTTTATTTTCTTGTTCAAACTTTTCAACACATTTCATAATTGAATATAGTTTATCATTAGAAATATTTCTTTTTTAATTTTCTTGTTCAATAAACCAGTAGTTTATTATTAGAAATATATTTTTTGATTTTCTTTTTCAAATTTTTCAACACATCTCATAAATATATCTGCCGGTAGATTATCACTAAAAATATATCTTTTCATTTTCTTTTTCAAACTTTTCAACACATTTCATAAATGTATATAGTTTATCATTAGAAATATATTTTTTTGATTTTCAAACTTTTCAACACATGTCATAAATGATACATTTGTTTATTATTTGTTTATTAATGATACCATGATAATCAACAAAGACACAGAAGAACAGGAGGTAAACATAAACATACAGGGAGAGAAATTACAACAACTAAAACAGTATCAATATCTTGGACACATAGTCACAAATGATGGCAGATGTGAAACAGAAGTTAAAAGGAGAATAGGAATGGCTAAAAGTACCTTCAATGACATGAGGAAATTATTAATATCTAAACAAATTACAAACAAGTTAAAAATGAGAATTATAAAATGCTACATCTATTCCATATTAATGAATGGCTCAGAAACATGGACACTAAATAAACAATTAGAAGACAAAATTTATGCCTTTGAGATGTGGGTATATAGAAGAATAGGGAGAACATCATGGAAAGAGAAGAAAACAAATAAAGAGGTGCTAAAGACACTTAATATGAAGAAAGAACTATTAAGAGAAATAAAGATCAGGCAAATAAAATACTTTGGACACATTAAAAGACATGACACCCTATTGAAGACCTTACTTGAGGGTAAAGTCAAAGGGAAGCGAGCAAGAGGTAGGCAGAGATACAAGTGGGAGAGTAACATTACACGATGGACAGGTTACAGTATAGCAGAGTGCACCACCAAGACAAGAGACAGGAGATGTTGGAGATACGTTGCAGCCAACCTTCGTTGCGGAGACGGCACTTGATGATGATTAATGATACCAGTAGTTTATTATTAGAAATATATTTTTTGATTTTCTTTTTCAAACTTTTCAATACATCTCATAAATGTACCAGTAGATTATCACTAGAAATATATCTTTTCATTTTCTTTTTCAAACTTCTCAACATATTTAATAAATGTATATAGTTTATCATTAAGAATATTTTTTTTATTTTCTTGTTCAAACTTTTCAACACATTTCATAAATGTATATAGTTTATCACTAGAAATATATTTTTTGATTTTCTTTTTCAAACTTTTCAACACATCTCATAAATGTATCTAGTTTATCATTAGAAATATATTTTTTTAATTTTTAACTTTTCAACACATTTCATAAATGTATCTACCAGTAGTTTATTATTAGAAATATATTTTTTGATTGTCTTTTTCAAACTTTTCAATACATCTCATAAATGTATCTACTGGTAGATTATCACTAGAAATATATCTTTTCATTTTCTTTTTCAAACTTTTCAACACATTTCATAAGTGTATATAGTGTATCAATAGAAATTTATTTCTTTGATTTTGAAACTTTTCAACACATTTCATAAATGTATCTAGTTTATCATTAGAAATATATTTTTTTATTTTCTTTTTCAAACTTTTCAATACATCTCATAAATGTATCTACCGGTAGATTATCACTAGAAATATATCTTTTCATTTACTTTTTCAAAACTTTTCAACACATTTCATAAATGTATATAGTTTATCATTAGAAATATTTTTTTTGATTTTCAAATTTTTCAACACATGTCATAAATGATACATTTGTTTATTATTTGTTTATTAATGATACCATGATAATCAGCAAAGACACAGAAGAACAGGAGGTAAACATAAACATACAGGGAGAGAAACTACAACAAGTAAAACAGTATCAATATCTTGGACACATAGTCACAAATGATGGCAGATGTGAAACAGAAGTTAAAAGGAGAATAGGAATGGCCAAAAGTACCTTCAATGACATGAGGAAATTATTAATATCTAAACAAATTACAAACAAGTTAAAAATGAGAATTATAAAATGCTACATCTATTCCATATTAATGAATGGCTCAGAAACATGGACACTAAATAAACAATTAGAAGACAAAATTTATGCCTTTGAGATGTGGGTATATAGAAGAATAGGGAGAACATCATGGAAAGAGAAGAAAACAAATAAAGAGGTGCTAAAGACACTTAATATGAAGAAAGAACTATTAAGAGAAATAAAGATCAGGCAAATAAAATACTTTGGACACATTAAAAGACATGACACCCTATTGAAGACCTTACTTGAGGGTAAAGTCAAAGGGAAGCGAGCAAGAGGTAGGCAGAGATACAAGTGGGAGAGTAACATTACACGATGGACAGGTTACAGTATAGCAGAGTGCACCACCAAGACAGGAGACAGGAGATGTTGGAGATACGTTGCAGCCAACCTTCGTTGCGGAGACGGCACTTGATGATGATGATGATTAATGATACCAGTAGTTTATTATTAGAAATATATTTTTTGATTTTCTTTTTCAAACTTTTCAATACATCTCATAAATGTACCAGTAGATTATCACTAGAAATATATCTTTTCATTTTCTTTTTCAAACTTCTCAACATATTTCATAAATGTATATAGTTTATCATTAAGAATATTTTTTATTTATTTTCTTGTTCAAACTTTTCAACACATTTCATAACTGAATATAGTTTATCATTAGAAATATATTTTTTTTATTTTCTTGTTCAAACTTTTCAACATATTTCATAAATGTATATAGTTTATCACTAGAAATATATCTTTTGATTTTCTTTTTCAAACTTTTCAACACATCTCATAAATGTATCTAGTTTATCATTAGAAATATATTTTTTAATTTTGAAAATTTTCAACACATTTCATAAATGTATCTACCAGTAGTTTATTATTAGAAATATATTTTTTGATTGTCTTTTTCAAACTTTTCAATACATCTCATAAATGTATCTACTGGTAGATTATCACTAGAAATATATCTTTTCATTTTCTTTTTCAAACTTTTCAACACATTTCATAAGTGTATATAGTGTATCAATAGAAATTTATTTCTTTGATTTTGAAACTTTTCAACACATTTCATAAATGTATCTAGTTTATCATTAGAAATATATTTTTTTATTTTCTTTTTCAAACTTTTCAATACATCTCATAAATGTATCTACCGGTAGATTATCACTAGAAATATATCTTTTCATTTACTTTTTCAAAACATTTCAACACATTTCATAAATGTATATAGTTTATCATTAGAAATATTTTTTTATATTTTCTTGTTCAAACATTTCAACACATTTCATAAATGTATACAGTTTATAATTAGAAATATATATTTGATTTTCTTTTCCAAACTTTTCAACACATTTCATAAGTGTATATAGTTGATCAAAAGAAATTTATTTTTTCATTTTCTTTTTCAAACTTTTCAACACATTTCATAAGTGTATATAGTGTATCAATAGAAATTTATTTCTTTGATTTTGAAACTTTTCAACACATTTCAGAAATGTATCTAGTTTATCATTAGAAATATATTTTTTTATTTTCTTTTTCAAACTTTTCAACACATCTCATAAATGTATCTACCGGTAGTTTCTCATTAGAAATATAATTTTTTATTTTCTTTTTCAAACTTTTCAATACATCTCATAAATGTAACTACCGGTAGATTATCACTAGAAATATATCTTTTCATTTACTTTTTCAAAACTTTTCAACACATTTCATAAATGTATATAGTTTATCATTAGAAATATTTTTTTTTATTTTCTTGTTCAAACTTTTCAACACATTTCATAAATGTATACAGTTTATAATTAGAAATATGTTTTGTTTAAATTTTAAACTTTTCAACACATTTCATAAATGTATATAGTTTATCATTAGAAATATTTTTTTTATTTTCTTGTTCAAACTTTTCAACATATTTCATAAATGTATATAGTTTATCACTAGAAATATATTTTTTGATTTTCTTTTTCAAACTTTTCAACACATCTCATAAATGTATCTAGTTTATCATTAGAAATATATTTTTTAATTTTGAAACTTTTCAACACATTTCATAAATGTATCTACCAGTAGTTTATTATTAGAAATATATTTTTTGATTTTCTTTTTCAATCTTTTCAACAAATCTCATAAATGTATCTACTGGTAGATTATCACTAGAAATATATCTTTTCATTTTTTTTTTCAAACTTTTCAACACATTTCATAAATGTATATAGTTTATCACTAGAAATATATTTTTTGATTTTCTTTTCCAAACTTTTCAACACATTTCATAACTGAATATAGTTTATCATTAGAAATATATTTTTTATTATTTTCTTGTTCAAACTTTTCAACATATTTCATAAATGTATATAGTTTATCACTAGAAATATATTTTTTGATTTTCTTTTTCAAACTTTTTAATACATCTCATAAATGTATCTACTGGTAGATTATCACTAGAAATATATCTTTTCATTTTCTTTTTCAAACTTTTCAACACATTTCATAAATGTATATAGTTTATCATTAGAAATATATTTTGTTTAAATTTTAAACTTTTCAACACATTTCATAAATGTATCTAGTTTATAATTAGAAATATATTTTTTGATTTTCTTTTCAAACGTTTCAACACATTTCATAAATGTATCTAGTTTATCATTAGAAATATATTTTTTGATTTTCTTTTTCAAATTTTTCAACACATCTCATAAATGTTTCTGCCGGTAGATTATCACTAAAAATATATCTTTTCATTTTCTTTTTCAAACTTTTCAACACATTTCATAATTGTATATAGTTATCACTAGAAATATATTTTTTGATTTTCTTTTCCAAACTTTTCAACACATTTCATAAGTGTATATAGTTGGTCAATAGAAATTTATTTTTTGATTTTCTTTTTCAAACTTTTGAACACATTTCATAAATGTATCTAGTTTATCATTAGAAATATATTTTGTTGATTTTCAAACTTTTCAACACATTTCATAAGTGTATCTAGTTTATCATTAGAAATATATTTTTTGATTTGTTTTTTCAAACTTTTCAACACATCTCATAAATGTATCTACCGGTATTTTCTGATTAGAAATATATCTTTTTATTTTCTTTTTCAAACTTTTCAACACATGTCATAAATGTATATAGTTTATCATTAGAAATATTTTTTTTTGATTTTCTTTTTCAAACTTTCCAATACATCTCATAAATGTATCTACCGGTAGATTATCACTAGAAATATATATTTCCATTTTCTTTTTCAAACTTTTCAACACATTTCATAAATGTATATAGTTTATCATTAGAAATATATTTTTAAAATTTTCTTGTTCAAACTTTTCAACATATTTAATAAATGTATATAGTTTATCACTAGAAATATATTTTGTTGATTTTGAAACTTTTCAACACATTTCATAAATGATACATTTGTTTATTATTTTTTTTATTAATGATACCAGTAGTTTATTATTAGAAATATATTTTTTGATTTTCATTTTCAAACTTTTCAACACATTTCATAAATGTATCTAGTTTATCATTAGAAATATATTTTTTTGATTTTCAAACTTTTCAATACATGTCATAAATGATACATTTGTTTATTATTTGTTTATTAATGATACCATGATAATCAACAAAGACACAGAAGAACAGGAGGTAAACATAAACATACAGGGAGAGAAACTACAACAAGTAAAACAGTATCAATATCTTGGACACATAGTCACAAATGATGGCAGATGTGAAACAGAAGTTAAAAGGAGAATAGGAATGGCTAAAAATACCTTCAATGACATGAGGAAATTATTAATATCTAAACAAATTACAAACAAGTTAAAAATGAGAATTATAAAATGCTACATCTATTCCATATTAATGTATGGCTCAGAAACATGGACACTAAATAAACAATTAGAAGACAAAATTTATGCCTTTGAGATGTGGGTATATAGAAGAATAGGGAGAACATCATGGAAAGAGAAGAAAACAAATAAAGAGGTGCTAAAGACACTTAATATGAAGAAAGAACTATTAAGAGAAATAAAGATCAGGCAAATAAAATACTTTGGACACATTAAAAGACATGACACCCTATTGAAGACCTTACTTGAGGGTAAAGTCAAAGGGAAGCGAGCAAGAGGTAGGCAGAGATACAAGTGGGAGAGTAACATTACACGATGGACAGGTTACAGTATAGCAGAGTGCACCACCAAGACAAGAGACAGGAGATGTTGGAGATACGTTGCAGCCAACCTTCGTTGCGGAGACGGCACTTGATGATGATTAATGATACCAGTAGTTTATTATTAGAAATATATTTTTTGATTTTCTTTTTCAAACTTTTCAATACATCTCATAAATGTACCAGTAGATTATCACTAGAAATATATCTTTTCATTTTCTTTTTCAAACTTCTCAACATATTTAATAAATGTATATAGTTTATCATTAAGAATATTTTTTTTATTTTCTTGTTCAAACTTTTCAACACATTTCATAAATGTATATAGTTTATCACTAGAAATATATTTTTTGATTTTCTTTTTCAAACTTTTCAACACATCTCATAAATGTATCTAGTTTATCATTAGAAATATATTTTTTAATTTTTAACTTTTCAACACATTTCATAAATGTATCTACCAGTAGTTTATTATTAGAAATATATTTTTTGATTGTCTTTTTCAAACTTTTCAATACATCTCATAAATGTATCTACTGGTAGATTATCACTAGAAATATATCTTTTCATTTTCTTTTTCAAACTTTTCAACACATTCCATAAGTGTATATAGTGTATCAATAGAAATTTATTTCTTTGATTTTGAAACTTTTCAACACATTTCATAAATGTATCTAGTTTATCATTAGAAATATATTTTTTTATTTTCTTTTTCAAACTTTTCAATACATCTCATAAATGTATCTACCGGTAGATTATCACTAGAAATATATCTTTTCATTTACTTTTTCAAAACTTTTCAACACATTTCATAAATGTATATAGTTTATCATTAGAAATATTTTTTTTGATTTTCAAACTTTTCAACACATGTCATAAATGATACATTTGTTTATTATTTGTTTATTAATGATACCATGATAATCAGCAAAGACACAGAAGAACAGGAGGTAAACATAAACATACAGGGAGAGAAACTACAACAAGTAAAACAGTATCAATATCTTGGACACATAGTCACAAATGATGGCAGATGTGAAACAGAAGTTAAAAGGAGAATAGGAATGGCTAAAAGTACCTTCAATGACATGAGGAAATTATTAATATCTAAACAAATTACAAACAAGTTAAAAATGAGAATTATAAAATGCTACATCTATTCCATATTAATGAATGGCTCAGAAACATGGACACTAAATAAACAATTAGAAGACAAAATTTATGCCTTTGAGATGTGGGTATATAGAAGAATAGGGAGAACATCATGGAAAGAGAAGAAAACAAATAAAGAGGTGCTAAAGACACTTAATATGAAGAAAGAACTATTAAGAGAAATAAAGATCAGGCAAATAAAATACTTTGGACACATTAAAAGACATGACACCCTATTGAAGACCTTACTTGAGGGTAAAGTCAAAGGGAAGCGAGCAAGAGGTAGGCAGAGATACAAGTGGGAGAGTAACATTACACGATGGACAGGTTACAGTATAGCAGAGTGCACCACCAAGACAGGAGACAGGAGATGTTGGAGATACGTTGCAGCCAACCTTCGTTGCGGAGACGGCACTTGATGATGATGATGATTAATGATACCAGTAGTTTATTATTAGAAATATATTTTTTGATTTTCTTTTTCAAACTTTTCAATACATCTCATAAATGTACCAGTAGATTATCACTAGAAATATATCTTTTCATTTTCTTTTTCAAACTTCTCAACATATTTCATAAATGTATATAGTTTATCATTAAGAATATTTTTTATTTATTTTCTTGTTCAAACTTTTCAACACATTTCATAACTGAATATAGTTTATCATTAGAAATATATTTTTTTTATTTTCTTGTTCAAACTTTTCAACATATTTCATAAATGTATATAGTTTATCACTAGAAATATATCTTTTGATTTTCTTTTTCAAACTTTTCAACACATCTCATAAATGTATCTAGTTTATCATTAGAAATATATTTTTTAATTTTGAAAATTTTCAACACATTTCATAAATGTATCTACCAGTAGTTTATTATTAGAAATATATTTTTTGATTGTCTTTTTCAAACTTTTCAATACATCTCATAAATGTATCTACTGGTAGATTATCACTAGAAATATATCTTTTCATTTTCTTTTTCAAACTTTTCAACACATTTCATAAGTGTATATAGTGTATCAATAGAAATTTATTTCTTTGATTTTGAAACTTTTCAACACATTTCATAAATGTATCTAGTTTATCATTAGAAATATATTTTTTTATTTTCTTTTTCAAACTTTTCAATACATCTCATAAATGTATCTACCGGTAGATTATCACTAGAAATATATCTTTTCATTTACTTTTTCAAAACATTTCAACACATTTCATAAATGTATATAGTTTATCATTAGAAATATTTTTTTATATTTTCTTGTTCAAACATTTCAACACATTTCATAAATGTATACAGTTTATAATTAGAAATATATATTTGATTTTCTTTTCCAAACTTTTCAACACATTTCATAAGTGTATATAGTTGATCAATAGAAATTTATTTTTTCATTTTCTTTTTCAAACTTTTCAACACATTTCATAAGTGTATATAGTGTATCAATAGAAATTTATTTCTTTGATTTTGAAACTTTTCAACACATTTCAGAAATGTATCTAGTTTATCATTAGAAATATATTTTTTTATTTTCTTTTTTAAACTTTTCAACACATCTCATAAATGTATCTACCGGTAGTTTCTCATTAGAAATATAATTTTTTATTTTCTTTTTCAAACTTTTCAATACATCTCATAAATGTAACTACCGGTAGATTATCACTAGAAATATATCTTTTCATTTACTTTTTCAAAACTTTTCAACACATTTCATAAATGTATATAGTTTATCATTAGAAATATTTTTTTTAATTTTCTTGTTCAAACTTTTCAACACATTTCATAAATGTATACAGTTTATAATTAGAAATATGTTTTGTTTAAATTTTAAACTTTTCAACACATTTCATAAATGTATATAGTTTATCATTAGAAATATTTTTTTTTATTTTCTTGTTCAAACTTTTCAACATATTTCATAAATGTATATAGTTTATCACTAGAAATATATTTTTTGATTTTCTTTTTCAAACTTTTCAACACATCTCATAAATGTATCTAGTTTATCATTAGAAATATATTTTTTAATTTTGAAACTTTTCAACACATTTCATAAATGTATCTACCAGTAGTTTATTATTAGAAATATATTTTTTGATTTTCTTTTTCAATCTTTTCAACAAATCTCATAAATGTATCTACTGGTAGATTATCACTAGAAATATATCTTTTCATTTTTTTTTTCAAACTTTTCAACACATTTCATAAATGTATATAGTTTATCACTAGAAATATATTTTTTGATTTTCTTTTCCAAACTTTTCAACACATTTCATAACTGAATATAGTTTATCATTAGAAATATATTTTTTATTATTTTCTTGTTCAAACTTTTCAACATATAAATGTATATAGTTTATCACTAGAAATATATTTTTTGATTTTCTTTTTCAAACTTTTTAATACATCTCATAAATGTATCTACTGGTAGATTATCACTAGAAATATATCTTTTCATTTTCTTTTTCAAACTTTTCAACACATTTCATAAATGTATATAGTTTATCATTAGAAATATATTTTGTTTAAATTTTAAACTTTTCAACACATTTCATAAATGTATCTAGTTTATAATTAGAAATATATTTTTTGATTTTCTTTTCAAACGTTTCAACACATTTCATAAATGTATCTAGTTTATCATTAGAAATATATTTTTTGATTTTCTTTTTCAAATTTTTCAACACATCTCATAAATGTTTCTGCCGGTAGATTATCACTAAAAATATATCTTTTCATTTTCTTTTTCAAACTTTTCAACACATTTCATAATTGTATATAGTTATCACTAGAAATATATTTTTTGATTTTCTTTTCCAAACTTTTCAACACATTTCATAAGTGTATATAGTTGGTCAATAGAAATTTATTTTTTGATTTTCTTTTTCAAACTTTTGAACACATTTCATAAATGTATCTAGTTTATCATTAGAAATATATTTTGTTGATTTTCAAACTTTTCAACACATTTCATAAGTGTATCTAGTTTATCATTAGAAATATATTTTTTGATTTGTTTTTTCAAACTTTTCAACACATCTCATAAATGTATCTACCGGTATTTTCTGATTAGAAATATATCTTTTTATTTTCTTTTTCAAACTTTTCAACACATGTCATAAATGTATATAGTTTATCATTAGAAATATTTTTTTTTGATTTTCTTTTTCAAACTTTCCAATACATCTCATAAATGTATCTACCGGTAGATTATCACTAGAAATATATATTTCCATTTTCTTTTTCAAACTTTTCAACACATTTCATAAATGTATATAGTTTATCATTAGAAATATATTTTTTAAAATTTTCTTGTTCAAACTTTTCAACATATTTAATAAATGTATATAGTTTATCACTAGAAATATATTTTGTTGATTTTGAAACTTTTCAACACATTTCATAAATGATACATTTGTTTATTATTTTTTTATTAATGATACCAGTAGTTTATTATTAGAAATATATTTTTTGATTTTCATTTTCAAACTTTTCAACACATTTCATAAATGTATCTAGTTTATCATTAGAAATATATTTTTTTGATTTTCAAACTTTTCAATACATGTCATAAATGATACATTTGTTTATTATTTGTTTATTAATGATACCATGATAATCAACAAAGACACAGAAGAACAGGAGGTAAACATAAACATACAGGGAGAGAAACTACAACAAGTAAAACAGTATCAATATCTTGGACACATAGTCACAAATGATGGCAGATGTGAAACAGAAGTTAAAAGGAGAATAGGAATGGCTAAAAATACCTTCAATGACATGAGGAAATTATTAATATCTAAACAAATTACAAACAAGTTAAAAATGAGAATTATAAAATGCTACATCTATTCCATATTAATGTATGGCTCAGAAACATGGACACTAAATAAACAATTAGAAGACAAAATTTATGCCTTTGAGATGTGGGTATATAGAAGAATAGGGAGAACATCATGGAAAGAGAAGAAAACAAATAAAGAGGTGCTAAAGACACTTAATATGAAGAAAGAACTATTAAGAGAAATAAAGATCAGGCAAATAAAATACTTTGGACACATTAAAAGACATGACACCCTATTGAAGACATTACTTGAAGGTAAAGTCAAAGGGAAGCGAGCAAGAGGTAGGCAGAGATACAAGTGGGAGAGTAACATTACACGATGGACAGGTTACAGTCTAACAGAGTGCACCACCACGACAAGAGACAGGAGATGTTGGAGATACGTTGCAGCCAACCTTCGTTGCGGAGACGGCACTTGATGATGATGATGATTAATGATACCAGTAGTTTATTATTAGAAATATATTTTTTGATTTTCTTTTTCAAACTTTTCAATACATCTCATAAATGTATCTACCAGTAGATTATCACTAGAAATATATCTTTTCATTTTCTTTTTCAAACTTCTCAACACATTTCATAAATGTATATAGTTTATCATTAAGAATATTTTTTATTTATTTTCTTGTTCAAACTTTTCAACACATTTCATAACTGAATATAGTTTATCATTAGAAATATATTTTTTGATTTTCTTTTTCAAACTTTTGAACACATTTCATAAATGTATCTAGTTTATCATTAGAAATATATTTTGTTGATTTTCAAACTTTTCAACACATTTCATAAGTGTATCTAGTTTATCATTAGAAATATATTTTTTGATTTGTTTTTTCAAACTTTTCAACACATCTCATAAATGTATCTACCGGTATTTTCTGATTAGAAATATATCTTTTTATTTTCTTTTTTTACTTTTCAACACATGTCATAAATGTATATAGTTTATCATTAGAAATATTTTTTTTTGATTTTCTTTTTCAAACTTTTCAATACATCTCATAAATGTATCTACCGGTAGATTATCACTAGAAATATATATTTCCATTTTCTTTTTCAAACTTTTCAACACATTTCATAAATGTATATAGTTTATCATTAGAAATATATTTTTTTAAATTTTCTTGTTCAAACTTTTCAACATATTTAATAAATGTATATAGTTTATCACTAGAAATATATTTTTTTGATTTTCAAACTTTTCAACACATTTCATAAATGATACATTTGTTTATTATTTGTTTATTAATGATACCAGTAGTTTATTATTAGAAATATATTTTGTGATTTTCTTTTTCAAACTTTTCAATACATCTCATAAATGTATCTACCAGTAGATTATCACTAGAAATATATCTTTTCATTTTCTTTTTCAAACTTTTCAACACATTTAATAAATGTATATAGTTTATCATTAAGAATATTTTTTTTATTTTCTTGTTCAAACTTTTCAACACATTTCATAAATTAATATAGTTTATCATTAGAAATAATTTTTTTATATTTTTCTTGTTCAAACTTTTCAACATATTTCATAAATGTATATAGTTTATCACTAGAAATATATTTTTTGATTTTCTTTTTCAAACTTTTCAACACATTTCATAAATGTATCTAATTTATCATTAGAAATATATTTTGTTGATTTTGAAACTTTTAAACACATTTCATAAATGATACATTTGTTTATTATTTCTTTATTAATGATACCAGTAGTTTATTATTAGAAATATATTTTTTGATTTTCATTTTCAAACTTTTCAACACATTTCATAAATGTATCTAGTTTATCATTAGAAATATATTTTTTTGATTTTGAAACTTTTCAACACATTTCATAAATGTATCTACCAGTAGTTTATTATTAGAAATATATTTTTTGATTGTCTTTTTCAAACTTTTCAATACATCTCATAAATGTATCTACTGGTAGATTATCACTAGAAATATATCTTTTCATTTTCTTTTTCAAACTTTTCAACACATTTCATAAATGTATATAGTTTATCACTAGAAATATATTTTTTGATTTTCTTTTCAAAACTTTTAAACACATTTCATAAGTGTATATAGTGTATCAATAGAAGTTTATTTCTTTGATTTTGAAACTTTTCAACACATTTCAGAAATGTATGTAGTTTCTCATTAGAAATATATTTTTTTATTTTCTTTTTCAATCTTTTCAACACATCTCCTTAAATGTATCTACCGGTAGATTATCACTAGAAATATATATTTTCATTTTCTTTTTCAAACTTTTCAACACATTTCATAAATGTATATAGTTTATCATTAAGAATATTATTTGTTTATTCTCTTGTTCAAACTTCTCAACACATTTCATAACTGAATATAGTTTATCACTAGAAATATATCTTTTCATTTTCTTTTTCAAACTTTTCAACACATTTCATAAATGTATATAGTTTATCATTAGAAATATATTTTGTTTAAATTTTAAACTTTTCAACACATTTCATAAATGTATCTAGTTTATAATTAGAAATATATTTTTTGATTTTCTTTTCAAACGTTTCAACACATTTCATAAATGTATCTAGTTTATCATTAGAAATATATTTTTTGATTTTCTTTTTCAAATTTTTCAACACATCTCATAAATGTTTCTGCCGGTAGATTATCACTAAAAATATATCTTTTCATTTTCTTTTTCAAACTTTTCAACACATTTCATAATTGTATATAGTTATCACTAGAAATATATTTTTTGATTTTCTTTTCCAAACTTTTCAACACATTTCATAAGTGTATATAGTTGGTCAATAGAAATTTATTTTTTGATTTTCTTTTTCAAACTTTTGAACACATTTCATAAATGTATCTAGTTTATCATTAGAAATATATTTTGTTGATTTTCAAACTTTTCAACACATTTCATAAGTGTATCTAGTTTATCATTAGAAATATATTTTTTGATTTGTTTTTTCAAACTTTTCAACACATCTCATAAATGTATCTACCGGTATTTTCTGATTAGAAATATATCTTTTTATTTTCTTTTTCAAACTTTTCAACACATGTCATAAATGTATATAGTTTATCATTAGAAATATTTTTTTTTGATTTTCTTTTTCAAACTTTTCAATACATCTCATAAATGTATCTACCGGTAGATTATCACTAGAAATATATATTTCCATTTTCTTTTTCAAACTTTTCAACACATTTCATAAATGTATATAGTTTATCATTAGAAATATATTTTTTTAAATTTTCTTGTTCAAACTTTTCAACATATTTAATAAATGTATATAGTTTATCACTAGAAATATATTTTTTTGATTTTCAAACTTTTCAACACATTTCATAAATGATACATTTGTTTATTATTTGTTTATTAATGATACCAGTAGTTTATTATTAGAAATATATTTTGTGATTTTCTTTTTCAAACTTTTCAATACATCTCATAAATGTATCTACCAGTAGATTATCACTAGAAATATATCTTTTCATTTTCTTTTTCAAACTTTTCAACACATTTAATAAATGTATATAGTTTATCATTAGAAATAATTTTTTTATATTTTTCTTATTCAAACTTTTCAACATATTTCATAAATGTATATAGTTTATCACTAGAAATATATTTTTTGATTTTCTTTTTCAAACTTTTCAACACATTTCATAAATGTATCTAATTTATCATTAGAAATATATTTTGTTGATTTTGAAACTTTTCAACACATTTCATAAATGATACATTTGTTTATTATTTCTTTATTAATGATACCAGTAGTTTATTATTAGAAATATATTTTTTGATTTTCATTTTCAAACTTTTCAACACATTTCATAAATGTATCTAGTTTATCATTAGAAATATATTTTTTTGATTTTCAAACTTTTCAATACATGTCATAAATGATACATTTGTTTATTATTTGTTTATTAATGATACCATGATAATCAACAAAGACACAGAAGAACAGGAGGTAAACATAAACATACAGGGAGAGAAACTACAACAAGTAAAACAGTATCAATATCTTGGACACATAGTCACAAATGATGGCAGATGTGAAACAGAAGTTAAAAGGAGAATAGGAATGGCTAAAAATACCTTCAATGACATGAGGAAATTATTAATATCTAAACAAATTACAAACAAGTTAAAAATGAGAATTATAAAATGCTACATCTATTCCATATTAATGTATGGCTCAGAAACATGGACACTAAATAAACAATTAGAAGACAAAATTTATGCCTTTGAGATGTGGGTATATAGAAGAATAGGGAGAACATCATGGAAAGAGAAGAAAACAAATAAAGAGGTGCTAAAGACACTTAATATGAAGAAAGAACTATTGAGAAATAAAGATCAGGCAAATAAAATACTTTGGACACATTAAAAGACATGACACCCTATTGAAGACCTTACTTGAGGGTAAAGTCAAAGGGAAGCGAGCAAGAGGTAGGCAGAGATAAAAGTGGGAGAGTAACATTACACGATGGACAGGTTACAGTCTAGCAGAGTGCACCACCAAGACAAGAGACAGGAGATGTTGGAGATACGTTGCAGCCAACCTTCGTTGCGGAGACGGCACTTGATGATGATGATGATTAATGATACCAGTAGTTTATTATTAGAAATATATTTTTTGATTTTCTTTTCCAAACTTTTCAACACATTTCATAAGTGTATATAGTGTATCAATAGAAATTTATTTCTTTGATTTTGAAACTTTTCAACACATTTCAGAAATGTATGTAGTTTCTCATTAGAAATATATTTTTTTATTTTCTTTTTCAATCTTTTCAACACATCTCCTTAAATGTATCTACCGGTAGATTATCACTAGAAATATATATTTTCATTTTCTTTTTCAAACTTTTCAACACATTTCATAAATGTATATAGTTTATCATTAAGAATATTATTTGTTTATACTCTTGTTCAAACTTCTCAACACATTTCATAACTGAATATAGTTTATCATTAGAAATATATTTTTTATTATTTTCTTGTTCAAACTTTTCAACATATTTCATAAATGTATATAGTTTATCACTAGAAATATATTTTTTGATTTTCTTTTTCAAACTTTTTAATACATCTCATAAATGTATCTACTGGTAGATTATCACTAGAAATATATCTTTTCATTTTCTTTTTCAAACTTTTCAACACATTTCATAAATGTATATAGTTTATCATTAGAAATATATTTTGTTTAAATTTTAAACTTTTCAACACATTTCATAAATGTATCTAGTTTATAATTAGAAATATATTTTTTGATTTTCTTTTCAAACAGTTCAACACATTTCATAAATGTATCTAGTTTATCATTAGAAATATATTTTTTGATTTTCTTTTTCAAATTTTTCAACACATCTCATAAATGTTTCTGCCGGTAGATGATCACTAAAAATATATCTTTTCATTTTCTTTTTCAGACTTTTCAACACATTTCATAATTGTATATAGTTATCACTAGAAATATATTTTTTGATTTTCTTTTCCAAACTTTTCAACACATTTCATAAGTGTATATAGTTGATCAATAGAAATTTATTTTTTGATTTTCTTTTTCAAACTTTTGAACACATTTCATAAATGTATCTAGTTTATCATTAGAAATATATTTTCTTGATTTTCAAACTTTTCAACACATTTCATAAATGTATCTAGTTTATCATTAGAAATATATTTTCTTGATTTTCAAACTTTTCAACACATGTCATAAATGTATATAGTTTATCATTAGAAATATTTTTTTTTGATTTTCTTGTTCAAACTTTTCAATACATCTCATAAATGTATCTACCGGTAGATTATCACTAGAAATATATATTTCCATTTTCTTTTTCAAACTTTTCAACACATTTCATAAATGTATATAGTTTATCATTAGAAATATATTTTTTTTAATTACTTGTTCAAACTTTTCAACATATTTAATAAATGTATATAGTTTATCACTAGAAATAGGATCGCTAAAAAAAGACTCCGTCAGTACTGTACATCATGATTCGAACATTTCAAAAATTGGTAAGTTAATAGAATTCGTTTATGTAATAAATAAGGCATACTGTACTGTAGACTGTGCTTGATTTATTGAATTTAATATAATAATTATAAAAATCCTAGTCTAAGTCTAGTCTTAAAGTTAGACATCTGACATCTTCTTTCTGTCCTCATTCATATAATTATTTATATAATATGATATATTATAATTATAATATATGATGTACCTTTCACTTTCTCAACTTTCTGTGTTGAGGGGAGAGTGAGTACTTCAGTACTGTGTACGGTCTTTTGCCCTTCTATTTGCCTCTTCTGCTGTTAAAAGTTATGAATTTTTTTCTAATGAATTTGACATAAAATAATTTGGTAGGAACATATAGGAAAATATAAATAAAACTTGTGACTACAAAATGTAGCCAAGCAGATAATTTCTGAGAATTATCTATCTTTGTTATTTTCAATAATACAATAATAGTATACACAAACTATACATTTTTGTGTTTGCGGAGACTGGAAAGACGCTTATGTTGATCACATTTCTGAAATTTTCTGATGGACACAGAACATAGGCATTAGCACAAAATTTTCAAAATGGGTTTACAGCATTATAAACACCACAGTTAGATAGCCCTTGAAAATTGCAATTCAATGATACCTCAATCAATCAAGTCTGTACGTCAATTCTGAAAAAAGTTATGAATTTTTTTGAATTAATTTTGCATCAAAAAAATTTACATGGAACATATAAGGAAATATAAGCTGATTAGTGCACAAAGTATTAGTGCACAAAGTTGTGACCAAGAATTGTAGTTTAGCCAATAATTCATGATAATTCATGACATATCAGAGTTACTAATGATAAAAAATAGAACAAACTATACATTTTTGTGTTCATGAAGAAAAGACGAATCTGGGGAGTACATTATGCTAATTTTCAAATTCAATCAAAGCTAATTAATATTCAAAAATGGGGGTTAATTTACATAATTAAAATTGAATTGCCTAATTATTAAACATTTCTATTATTTATGATAAAATATGTTGCAAACTATACATTTCTGTGTTCGGGAAGACAAGACGAATCTGCGGATCACATTGACATAATTTTCATATGCAGCCAAAGATTAATATTCAAAATGGCAGCTAATTTGCATAATTAAAATAATTATTCAATATATTTGTGAATTATGATAAAATATCCTACAGGGTTTTTGTGCTACAAATGTGATAAAACTTTCATGGATTATTCATGTACATAGTGATGTGATTTGTGTTTAGTTTTGTGAACTGCTTGTTTAGGGAAATGTTCCTAGAATGGTAAGAATAAAGTAGACATTTTTTATATTTTTCTTTCTCATGTCATACATGTCTTCCCCCCATCTAAATCCCATTGTATATATAATTTGTATTATTATTATGCATAGATCATGTTCTAGCAAAGCTGCTACTTGCAGGCAATGCAATACCAATAGTCCAAAGAGTGCACATTGCAGCACATCAGTAGTGTAGTCACAAACCAAGTCGGACAGTTGTCATGACAACACACAACCTTTTGTAAGGCTTGTAAGCAGGCAAACAAACAAACTAACTCCCATTCATATGCTTTGGCTTAGTTTTTTAAAGAAATTAACAATTTTGTAAATACATAAACACACAGAGCATTTAATATTTTAAATAGATGGCAATTGTATTTCTTGTTAACCAATATGTCTGTAAAAAACAAGATGGCGGACATGCAGCATGGACTTGGTGAACCTTTTTAAAACATTGTAGGGGACAGAGGGATGCTCATAATGTCCTTCATACTTGGTATACAACTGTATAAATGGCTAATATAACATTTAGACAGTGAGTAAAGTTGTAAGCAATAGTAGATTAAAAATGGATAATGAAAATACACAATAAGTGACAATACCTAGTGTTAAAATACAAGTTACTCAAACAATATCCGCTATTTTTGTCAATTAGATGCCCAACTGTACAGAAATGCTTGATGTCACAAAAATGTCCACTTCTATATGCCAAATAGTATCAGGGACACTGGAAATCTAATTAAAATGTGGTCACTGCCTACTTGCATGGTCAGGAAATAGACTAGTGGCCATTTTCTTCAAGGGACATAATTTGATAAATTTTTTTGGACACAGAAGAGCTCCTTTGTGCTAATGCCTACGATATTCAAAATGGCTGCTAATTAACCGCATAATTAAAATGAAAATAAATTATATATCTTAAACATAATTCTTCTTCTTCTTTCGTTCACTTGAAACATGTCTATATCTGTAATTCTGTCTCCTTAATAAAACTCACTGTCTTTTGTAGTTCATACAGTGTCCCATAGAGTTTTGATTCCAGTGTTGTTTCCTCTGGCCAATATGTCTGCCTCAGCGTTTCATGCTCAGAACACTCTTGAAGTATATGTTTGGCACTCTGTGCTGCCTGTCCACATGTACACATGGCTGTGTTGCCAATCTTGAACTTTGTATACATGTGACTGCGGAGTCGGTTGTGTCCTGTTCTGAGATTAAACATAATAAAATTAAAATACCACAGAAACTATATATTTTTGTATTCGCAAAGACATACCGCATCTATTGGATCACATTGCTGTGATTCTCAGATGCACATACAACTAATTAATATTCAAAATGTTGGCTAATTTACATAATTTAAACAAATGT
Organism: Meghimatium bilineatum; assembly: GCA_034231615.1. NCBI lineage: Eukaryota > Metazoa > Mollusca > Gastropoda > Stylommatophora > Philomycidae > Meghimatium > Meghimatium bilineatum. The sequence continues at coordinate 9,502,521 of CM067318.1, forward strand.
TGTTTTAAATAATTAACTGTTGGTTTGGGCATTGTTTTACTTTCTTAAAAGTTACATATATAAAAAGAAAAATGGTTACAGAACTTAATAAATCTAGTTTCAAACAGAACACATGATGCGAACACTATTTTAAACCCTGTCGCAAGAAATTTATAGCCGAATATAGCTTAAGTAAAATTTCCCAAACACGCTAATCCCAGATGTCCAAGTACCTACTTTCTGTCTAGTTATGTGGCCGTACCATTTAACTTGTTTTTTCTGGATGTATTCTATTGTTGACTTGATCTCTAATTGTTTCCTTAGTGCTTCATTCCTGATTTTGTCTCTCAAGCTAACCTAGACTTATCATATTTATATAATATAATATAATAATAATATCATTATCATATATGTTATGTAAATCTTTGAAGTTAATCTCAATCAGGGAAACTCAGCAGAAAGGTGAATAATTACATTGAGCCAGCAGAGATGTGGCTTTATAGAATAATATTAATTAAGAACACCATGAACAGATACAAAAAACGTAATGAAGACTTATAGTGAAAGTGAAGACGTAATGAAGATATCTTGAAACTGAATTGAAAAAGTAGGCAATTTTGACAATTCAATATAATATCTGAATATCATGCCATGATGTTGATTGTTGGCATGTGGTATGTAGGACAAAATGTTCAAAATATGTTTACAGTAAATTACAGCATTATAAATACCACAGTTAGATAGTCTACCTCAACCAAGCCTGTACCGGGTATGTCAATTCAGAAAAAAGTTATTAATTTTTTTTGGAAATAAAATTTTACATCAAAATAATTACATTATTAAAACTACATTACTACATAATATTAATAGAAGTAGGCCTAGCCTATAACAGTAACTTGTATAATTATGTCCACATGACAGCATAATTAGACTACACCACAAAGATCCATACATTTTTCTTTCCTACAGTCACTGTGCTATAAATAGCACACTGTTTTCCTGTTTTCATTTTTAAACAGATGTCATGAGTTTCGCTAGAAAACCTGACAACCAATCAAATGCTGTGTTCAGTGATGTCACACAGCCAAGCGAAAGTATGCGTGGCAGACATTTTATTTAGATTTGATCGATTTCAGCAGTAGTTTTACTTGTGGAAATCTAGTCTTTAAAAATGTAAACAGTGTGAAATGGGTAAAATGAACTACTTACCTTATTCACCGTTCCATTGCGGATAAACTCTCTGCAAACTATGCATTATTTCTAATAGAAATTTCAAATCATAAGAATAACACAAATCATAAGCTCTGGTCATGTTTTCTACTTTGTTAAATTGCGCGGGAATTTAATTTGATTCCGATCACTCCTCACCCAGTGTTGCTAACTCATTTCATCACAAAAGCACCAGAAACATTTCTGAAAAGCATCAGAAAGCACCAAATAATGGCAAATGCATTAAAACGCACCAGCAAAGTTGTGAAAATCGCTAAACTAGTTGCCTTGTCAAATAGTCAAACAAGCTTGGCACCAGCTTATTTGAAAAAGCACCAGATGTAGAACAAAAAGCATCAAAATGGCAACCCTGCTCTCGCCGCAGGCCGAATATTTTCCCCCCAATAATTTTCGAATTAAAAATAATAACTGGGGGAGACCCCCTAACCTCCCCCTTTTCTAAACATTCAGATGTAATGAGGGGAGACCCCCCAACCCCCCTTTTTATTTTGTATACCACCCCCTTCCTCCCTTAATTTTTTTTTAATACACCCTTCCTCCCTTATTTTTTTCCCCCTTAAAACCACACACAACCGTAACTAACTAACCTCAGATTAACCAAACTCCAAAACGATTCAAACACGCTTAAACGGCAGATGTGCAAAACATTTGTTTGTTTTTAACCATTTTCCGGGGTGCAAAGGGAACGCATTGCTCTAGGCGGACCCAGGGTTAGCAGATAACCAAGATCCCAAATGTACCTCCACGTGGTGCACCCTGGAAACAGAAATACAGCAGCTCGTGCTGATTCTGGCCAAATCATTTGGGGATCGTGTCCGAGAATGTGGAGGTAGCAGATGGAAAGAGATTTGACTGCACAAGAGACAGACAATATCTCCGACACCACCAGCATCACCACATATAGCAACACTGTCGACATACAGTGAAGCTAGTCAGTCCAGTCCGAACATTGGAGGGGCGGCCAATGTAAAATGCACGTAAAGGTAAATGCATGGCGAGAGACAAATATGTTTCATACAGAGTACAATGAAACAATGAAAGGGCAGAACAGCGCTAGAGGGCAGCGCGAACTGCAAATAGAAAGTGAAAAGTCCCTAGGAAAGGGAACTACAAGCTCCGTCAGCTCGAGACGGGCTTCTAGTTACCAGAGTTCCTAACAGGCAGAGACCCAGACCCATCCATCAACCTTTTGGTAAAGCAAAAGACCTAACCCAACTCTAATGTCGAGCCTCCCTAAACCGGAAATATGCTTGCAAAGAGAAAGGGTTCTGTACCCGATGGGTGTAGGCAAGAAAGGGACAACGATGGCAGTCCTGGCCCAACTCTACTGTCAAGGTTTCCTATACCGGAAGTAACTTGCAGAGAGAAAGGGTTCTGTACTCGATTCGCTCAGGCACAAAAGGGACAACGATTTAGCCCTGGCCCAACTCTACTGTCAGGTTTTCCTACACCGGAAATACACTTGAAGAGAGAAAGGGTTCAGTACCTGATGGGCTCAGGCGCTATTGGGACAAGGACGCTCAGCTCGAGAACGCCTTGCTCTCAAACGCGTGGTGTGAGACTCGAACTTGGACAAAGGGTACACGATGTCGGTGAATGACACCTCGGCTAAGAGGGCGAAAGAGCCAGGGTCCAACTCCTCTGTTGAGTTCTTCCCCTTAAGGAACCAGGCTCATTGATGAGAAACGGTTCAGTACCCAATGGGCACAGGCACAGCACGTCCAATTACACGAGGCAAGTTCATAGACAGTGGAACACCTCGTTCGAGTGAGACGAGAGCAAGAAAATCGTCTGGGCGAAGAGTCTTCACTACGCGTGCCTGGAGACAGATATAGAGGCTGTCACAGGCTAAGGGTAGCCCACCCGAATTGTCAAGGCATGCCGAAATCGGATGTGCTAGGCCTACAAGGCGCATAACGGTGGCACAACGTAATCACGCTCCCGGCGGAAATCTCACGTATATCCGTGATGGTTACAATGGAGCGAACGAAAAACAAACAAACAATCACTAGAAATATTTTTTTAAATTTTATTTTCCAAACTTTTCCACACATTTCATAAATGTATCTAGTTTATCATTAGAAATATATTTTTTTGATTTTCAAACTTTTCAACACATTTCATAAATGATACATTTCTTTATTATTTCTTTATTAATGATACCAGTAGTTTATTATTAGAAATATATTTTTTGATTTTCTTTTTCAAACTTTTCAATACATCTCATAAATGTATCTACTGGTAGATTATCACTAGAAATATATCTTTTCATTTTCTTTTTCAAACTTTTCAACACATTTAATAAATGTATATAGTTTATCATTAAGAATATTTTTTTTATTTTCTTGTTCAAGCTTTTCAACACATTTCATAAATGAATATAGTTTATCATTAGAAATAATTTTTTTATATTTTTCTTGTTCAAACTTTTCAACATATTTCATAAATGTATATAGTTTATCACTAGAAATATATTTTTTGATTTTCTTTTTCAAACTTTTCAACACATTTCATAAATGTATCTAATTTATCATTAGAAATATATTTTGTTGATTTTGAAACTTTTCAACACATTTCATAAATGATACATTTGTTTATTATTTGTTTATTAATGATACCAGTAGTTTATTATTAGAAATATATCTTTTCATTTTCTTGTTCAAACTTTTCAATACATCTCATAAATGTATATAGTTTATCATTAGAAATATATTTTGTTTAAATTTTAAACTTTTCAACACATTTCATAAATGTATCTAGTTTATCACTAGAAATATATATTTTTTTTTTCCTTTCCAAACTTTTAAACACATTTCATAAATGTATCTAGTTTATCATTAGAAATATATTTTTTGATTTTATTTTTCAAACGTTTCAACACATCTCATAAATGTATCTAGTTTATTATTAGAAATATATTTTTTGATTTTGATACTTTTCAACACATTTCATAAATGTATATAGTTTATCATTAAGAATATTTTTTTTATTTTCTTGTTCAAACTTTTCAATACATCTCATAAATGTATATAGTTTATCATTAGAAATATATTTTGTTTAAATTTTCTTGTTCAATAAACCAGTAGTTTATTATTAGAAATATATTTTTTGATTTTCTTTTTCAAATTTTTCAACACATCTCATAAATATATCTGCCGGTAGATTATCACTAAAAATATATCTTTTCATTTTCTTGTTCAAACTTCTCAACACATTTCATAACTGAATATAGTTTATCATTAGAAATATATTTTTTATTATTTTCTTGTTCAAACTTTTCAACATATTTCATAAATGTATATAGTTTATCACTAGAAATATATTTTTTGATTTTCTTTTTCAAACTTTTTAATACATCTCATAAATGTATCTACTGGTAGATTATCACTAGAAATATATCTTTTCATTTTCTTTTTCAAACTTTTCAACACATTTCATAAATGTATATAGTTTATCATTAGAAATATATTTTGTTTAAATTTTAAACTTTTCAACACATTTCATAAATGTATCTAGTTTATAATTAGAAATATATTTTTTGATTTTCTTTTCAAACAGTTCAACACATTTCATAAATGTATCTAGTTTATCATTAGAAATATATTTTTTGATTTTCTTTTTCAAATTTTTCAACACATCTCATAAATGTTTCTGCCGGTAGATGATCACTAAAAATATATCTTTTCATTTTCTTTTTCAGACTTTTCAACACATTTCATAATTGTATATAGTTATCACTAGAAATATATTTTTTTATTTTCTTTTCCAAACTTTTCAACACATTTCATAAGTGTATATAGTTGATCAATAGAAATTTATTTTTTGATTTTCTTTTTCAAACTTTTGAACACATTTCATAAATGTATCTAGTTTATCATTAGAAATATATTTTCTTGATTTTCAAACTTTTCAACACATTTCATAAATGTATCTAGTTTATCATTAGAAATATATTTTCTTGATTTTCAAACTTTTCAACACATGTCATAAATGTATATAGTTTATCATTAGAAATATTTTTTTTTGATTTTCTTGTTCAAACTTTTCAATACATCTCATAAATGTATCTACCGGTAGATTATCACTAGAAATATATATTTCCATTTTCTTTTTCAAACTTTTCAACACATTTCATAAATGTATATAGTTTATCATTAGAAATATATTTTTTTTAATTACTTGTTCAAACTTTTCAACATATTTAATAAATGTATATAGTTTATCACTAGAAATATTTTTTTAAATTTTATTTTCCAAACTTTTCCACACATTTCATAAATGTATCTAGTTTATCATTAGAAATATATTTTTTTGATTTTCAAACTTTTCAACACATTTCATAAATGATACATTTCTTTATTATTTCTTTATTAATGATACCAGTAGTTTATTATTAGAAATATATTTTTTGATTTTCTTTTTCAAACTTTTCAATACATCTCATAAATGTATCTACCAGTAGATTATCACTAGAAATATATCTTTTCATTTTCTTTTTCAAACTTTTCAACACATTTAATAAATGTATATAGTTTATCATTAAGAATATTTTTTTTATTTTCTTGTTCAAACTTTTCAACACATTTCATAAATGAATATAGTTTATCATTAGAAATAATTTTTTTATATTTTTCTTGTTCAAACTTTTCAACATATTTCATAAATGTATATAGTTTATCACTAGAAATATATTTTTTGATTTTCTTTTTCAAACTTTTCAACACATTTCATAAATGTATCTAATTTATCATTAGAAATATATTTTGTTGATTTTGAAACTTTTCAACACATTTCATAAATGATACATTTGTTTATTATTTGTTTATTAATGATACCAGTAGTTTATTATTAGAAATATATCTTTTCATTTTCTTGTTCAAACTTTTCAATACATCTCATAAATGTATATAGTTTATCATTAGAAATATATTTTGTTTAAATTTTAAACTTTTCAACACATTTCATAAATGTATCTAGTTTATCACTAGAAATATATATTTTTTTTTTCTTTCCAAACTTTTAAACACATTTCATAAATGTATCTAGTTTATCATTAGAAATATATTTTTTGATTTTATTTTTCAAACGTTTCAACACATCTCATAAATGTATCTAGTTTATTATTAGAAATATATTTTTTGATTTTGATACTTTTCAACACATTTCATAAATGTATATAGTTTATCATTAAGAATATTTTTTTTTTCTTGTTCAAACTTTTCAATACATCTCATAAATGTATATAGTTTATCATTAGAAATATATTTTGTTTAAATTTTCTTGTTCAATAAACCAGTAGTTTATTATTAGAAATATATTTTTTGATTTTCTTTTTCAAATTTTTCAACACATCTCATAAATATATCTGCCGGTAGATTATCACTAAAAATATATCTTTTCATTTTCTTGTTCAAACTTCTCAACACATTTCATAACTGAATATAGTTTATCATTAGAAATATATTTTTTATTATTTTCTTGTTCAAACTTTTCAACATATTTCATAAATGTATATAGTTTATCACTAGAAATATATTTTTTGATTTTCTTTTTCAAACTTTTTAATACATCTCATAAATGTATCTACTGGTAGATTATCACTAGAAATATATCTTTTCATTTTCTTTTTCAAACTTTTCAACACATTTCATAAATGTATATAGTTTATCATTAGAAATATATTTTTTGATTTTGAAACTTTTCAACACATTTCATAAATGATACATTTGTTTATTATTTCTTTATTAATGATACCAGTAGTTTATTATTAGAAATATATTTTTTGATTTTCATTTTCAAACTTTTCAACACATTTCATAAATGTATCTAGTTTATCATTAGAAATATATTTTTTTGATTTTGAAACTTTTCAACACATTTCATAAATGTATCTACCAGTAGTTTATTATTAGAAATATATTTTTTGATTGTCTTTTTCAAACTTTTCAATACATCTCATAAATGTATCTACTGGTAGATTATCACTAGAAATATATCTTTTCATTTTCTTTTTCAAACTTTTCAACACATTTCATAAATGTATATAGTTTATCACTAGAAATATATTTTTTGATTTTCTTTTCCAAACTTTTAAACACATTTCATAAGTGTATATAGTGTATCAATAGAAGTTTATTTCTTTGATTTTGAAACTTTTCAACACATTTCAGAAATGTATGTAGTTTCTCATTAGAAATATATTTTTTTATTTTCTTTTTCAATCTTTTCAACACATCTCCTTAAATGTATCTACCGGTAGATTATCACTAGAAATATATATTTTCATTTTCTTTTTCAAACTTTTCAACACATTTCATAAATGTATATAGTTTATCATTAAGAATATTATTTGTTTATTCTCTTGTTCAAACTTCTCAACACATTTCATAACTGAATATAGTTTATCACTAGAAATATATCTTTTCATTTTCTTTTTCAAACTTTTCAACACATTTCATAAATGTATATAGTTTATCATTAGAAATATATTTTGTTTAAATTTTAAACTTTTCAACACATTTCATAAATGTATCTAGTTTATAATTAGAAATATATTTTTTGATTTTCTTTTCAAACGTTTCAACACATTTCATAAATGTATCTAGTTTATCATTAGAAATATATTTTTTGATTTTCTTTTTCAAATTTTTCAACACATCTCATAAATGTTTCTGCCGGTAGATTATCACTAAAAATATATCTTTTCATTTTCTTTTTCAAACTTTTCAACACATTTCATAATTGTATATAGTTATCACTAGAAATATATTTTTTGATTTTCTTTTCCAAACTTTTCAACACATTTCATAAGTGTATATAGTTGGTCAATAGAAATTTATTTTTTGATTTTCTTTTTCAAACTTTTGAACACATTTCATAAATGTATCTAGTTTATCATTAGAAATATATTTTGTTGATTTTCAAACTTTTCAACACATTTCATAAGTGTATCTAGTTTATCATTAGAAATATATTTTTTGATTTGTTTTTTCAAACTTTTCAACACATCTCATAAATGTATCTACCGGTATTTTCTGATTAGAAATATATCTTTTTATTTTCTTTTTCAAACTTTTCAACACATGTCATAAATGTATATAGTTTATCATTAGAAATATTTTTTTTTGATTTTCTTTTTCAAACTTTTCAATACATCTCATAAATGTATCTACCGGTAGATTATCACTAGAAATATATATTTCCATTTTCTTTTTCAAACTTTTCAACACATTTCATAAATGTATATAGTTTATCATTAGAAATATATTTTTTAAAATTTTCTTGTTCAAACTTTTCAACATATTTAATAAATGTATATAGTTTATCACTAGAAATATATTTTTTTGATTTTCAAACTTTTCAACACATTTCATAAATGATACATTTGTTTATTATTTGTTTATTAATGATACCAGTAGTTTATTATTAGAAATATATTTTGTGATTTTCTTTTTCAAACTTTTCAATACATCTCATAAATGTATCTACCAGTAGATTATCACTAGAAATATATCTTTTCATTTTCTTTTTCAAACTTTTCAACACATTTAATAAATGTATATAGTTTATCATTAGAAATAATTTTTTTATATTTTTCTTATTCAAACTTTTCAACATATTTCATAAATGTATATAGTTTATCACTAGAAATATATTTTTTGATTTTCTTTTTCAAACTTTTCAACACATTTCATAAATGTATCTAATTTATCATTAGAAATATATTTTGTTGATTTTGAAACTTTTCAACACATTTCATAAATGATACATTTGTTTATTATTTCTTTATTAATGATACCAGTAGTTTATTATTAGAAATATATTTTTTGATTTTCATTTTCAAACTTTTCAACACATTTCATAAATGTATCTAGTTTATCATTAGAAATATATTTTTTTGATTTTCAAACTTTTCAATACATGTCATAAATGATACATTTGTTTATTATTTGTTTATTAATGATACCATGATAATCAACAAAGACACAGAAGAACAGGAGGTAAACATAAACATACAGGGAGAGAAACTACAACAAGTAAAACAGTATCAATATCTTGGACACATAGTCACAAATGATGGCAGATGTGAAACAGAAGTTAAAAGGAGAATAGGAATGGCTAAAAATACCTTCAATGACATGAGGAAATTATTAATATCTAAACAAATTACAAACAAGTTAAAAATGAGAATTATAAAATGCTACATCTATTCCATATTAATGTATGGCTCAGAAACATGGACACTAAATAAACAATTAGAAGACAAAATTTATGCCTTTGAGATGTGGGTATATAGAAGAATAGGGAGAACATCATGGAAAGAGAAGAAAACAAATAAAGAGGTGCTAAAGACACTTAATATGAAGAAAGAACTATTAAGAGAAATAAAGATCAGGCAAATAAAATACTTTGGACACATTAAAAGACATGACACCCTATTGAAGACCTTACTTGAGGGTAAAGTCAAAGGGAAGCGAGCAAGAGGTAGGCAGAGATAAAAGTGGGAGAGTAACATTACACGATGGACAGGTTACAGTCTAGCAGAGTGCACCACCAAGACAAGAGACAGGAGATGTTGGAGATACGTTGCAGCCAACCTTCGTTGCGGAGACGGCACTTGATGATGATGATGATTAATGATACCAGTAGTTTATTATTAGAAATATATTTTTTGATTTTCTTTTCCAAACTTTTCAACACATTTCATAAGTGTATATAGTGTATCAATAGAAATTTATTTCTTTGATTTTGAAACTTTTCAACACATTTCAGAAATGTATGTAGTTTCTCATTAGAAATATATTTTTTTATTTTCTTTTTCAATCTTTTCAACACATCTCCTTAAATGTATCTACCGGTAGATTATCACTAGAAATATATATTTTCATTTTCTTTTTCAAACTTTTCAACACATTTCATAAATGTATATAGTTTATCATTAAGAATATTATTTGTTTATACTCTTGTTCAAACTTCTCAACACATTTCATAACTGAATATAGTTTATCATTAGAAATATATTTTTTATTATTTTCTTGTTCAAACTTTTCAACATATTTCATAAATGTATATAGTTTATCACTAGAAATATATTTTTTGATTTTCTTTTTCAAACTTTTTAATACATCTCATAAATGTATCTACTGGTAGATTATCACTAGAAATATATCTTTTCATTTTCTTTTTCAAACTTTTCAACACATTTCATAAATGTATATAGTTTATCATTAGAAATATATTTTGTTTAAATTTTAAACTTTTCAACACATTTCATAAATGTATCTAGTTTATAATTAGAAATATATTTTTTGATTTTCTTTTCAAACAGTTCAACACATTTCATAAATGTATCTAGTTTATCATTAGAAATATATTTTTTGATTTTCTTTTTCAAATTTTTCAACACATCTCATAAATGTTTCTGCCGGTAGATGATCACTAAAAATATATCTTTTCATTTTCTTTTTCAGACTTTTCAACACATTTCATAATTGTATATAGTTATCACTAGAAATATATTTTTTGATTTTCTTTTCCAAACTTTTCAACACATTTCATAAGTGTATATAGTTGATCAATAGAAATTTATTTTTTATTTTCTTTTTCAAACTTTTGAACACATTTCATAAATGTATCTAGTTTATCATTAGAAATATATTTTCTTGATTTTCAAACTTTTCAACACATTTCATAAATGTATCTAGTTTATCATTAGAAATATATTTTCTTGATTTTCAAACTTTTCAACACATGTCATAAATGTATATAGTTTATCATTAGAAATATTTTTTTTTGATTTTCTTGTTCAAACTTTTCAATACATCTCATAAATGTATCTACCGGTAGATTATCACTAGAAATATATATTTCCATTTTCTTTTTCAAACTTTTCAACACATTTCATAAATGTATATAGTTTATCATTAGAAATATATTTTTTTTAATTACTTGTTCAAACTTTTCAACATATTTAATAAATGTATATAGTTTATCACTAGAAATATTTTTTTAAATTTTATTTTCCAAACTTTTCCACACATTTCATAAATGTATCTAGTTTATCATTAGAAATATATTTTTTTGATTTTCAAACTTTTCAACACATTTCATAAATGATACATTTCTTTATTATTTCTTTATTAATGATACCAGTAGTTTATTATTAGAAATATATTTTTTGATTTTCTTTTTCAAACTTTTCAATACATCTCATAAATGTATCTACCAGTAGATTATCACTAGAAATATATCTTTTCATTTTCTTTTTCAAACTTTTCAACACATTTAATAAATGTATATAGTTTATCATTAAGAATATTTTTTTTATTTTCTTGTTCAAACTTTTCAACACATTTCATAAATGAATATAGTTTATCATTAGAAATAATTTTTTTATATTTTTCTTGTTCAAACTTTTCAACATATTTCATAAATGTATATAGTTTATCATTAGAAATATATTTTGTTTAAATTTTAAACTTTTCAACACATTTCATAAATGTATCTAGTTTATCACTAGAAATATATATTTTTTTTTTCTTTCCAAACTTTTAAACACATTTCATAAATGTATCTAGTTTATCATTAGAAATATATTTTTTGATTTTATTTTTCAAACGTTTCAACACATCTCATAAATGTATCTAGTTTATTATTAGAAATATATTTTTTGATTTTGATACTTTTCAACACATTTCATAAATGTATATAGTTTATCATTAAGAATATTTTTTTTTTCTTGTTCAAACTTTTCAATACATCTCATAAATGTATATAGTTTATCATTAGAAATATATTTTGTTTAAATTTTCTTGTTCAATAAACCAGTAGTTTATTATTAGAAATATATTTTTTGATTTTCTTTTTCAAATTTTTCAACACATCTCATAAATATATCTGCCGGTAGATTATCACTAAAAATATATCTTTTCATTTTCTTGTTCAAACTTCTCAACACATTTCATAACTGAATATAGTTTATCATTAGAAATATATTTTTTATTATTTTCTTGTTCAAACTTTTCAACATATTTCATAAATGTATATAGTTTATCACTAGAAATATATTTTTTGATTTTCTTTTTCAAACTTTTTAATACATCTCATAAATGTATCTACTGGTAGATTATCACTAGAAATATATCTTTTCATTTTCTTTTTCAAACTTTTCAACACATTTCATAAATGTATATAGTTTATCATTAGAAATATATTTTTTGATTTTGAAACTTTTCAACACATTTCATAAATGATACATTTGTTTATTATTTCTTTATTAATGATACCAGTAGTTTATTATTAGAAATATATTTTTTGATTTTCATTTTCAAACTTTTCAACACATTTCATAAATGTATCTAGTTTATCATTAGAAATATATTTTTTTGATTTTGAAACTTTTCAACACATTTCATAAATGTATCTACCAGTAGTTTATTATTAGAAATATATTTTTTGATTGTCTTTTTCAAACTTTTCAATACATCTCATAAATGTATCTACTGGTAGATTATCACTAGAAATATATCTTTTCATTTTCTTTTTCAAACTTTTCAACACATTTCATAAATGTATATAGTTTATCACTAGAAATATATTTTTTGATTTTCTTTTCCAAACTTTTAAACACATTTCATAAGTGTATATAGTGTATCAATAGAAGTTTATTTCTTTGATTTTGAAACTTTTCAACACATTTCAGAAATGTATGTAGTTTCTCATTAGAAATATATTTTTTTATTTTCTTTTTCAATCTTTTCAACACATCTCCTTAAATGTATCTACCGGTAGATTATCACTAGAAATATATATTTTCATTTTCTTTTTCAAACTTTTCAACACATTTCATAAATGTATATAGTTTATCATTAAGAATATTATTTGTTTATTCTCTTGTTCAAACTTCTCAACACATTTCATAACTGAATATAGTTTATCACTAGAAATATATCTTTTCATTTTCTTTTTCAAACTTTTCAACACATTTCATAAATGTATATAGTTTATCATTAGAAATATATTTTGTTTAAATTTTAAACTTTTCAACACATTTCATAAATGTATCTAGTTTATAATTAGAAATATATTTTTTGATTTTCTTTTCAAACGTTTCAACACATTTCATAAATGTATCTAGTTTATCATTAGAAATATATTTTTTGATTTTCTTTTTCAAATTTTTCAACACATCTCATAAATGTTTCTGCCGGTAGATTATCACTAAAAATATATCTTTTCATTTTCTTTTTCAAACTTTTCAACACATTTCATAATTGTATATAGTTATCACTAGAAATATATTTTTTGATTTTCTTTTCCAAACTTTTCAACACATTTCATAAGTGTATATAGTTGGTCAATAGAAATTTATTTTTTGATTTTCTTTTTCAAACTTTTGAACACATTTCATAAATGTATCTAGTTTATCATTAGAAATATATTTTGTTGATTTTCAAACTTTTCAACACATTTCATAAGTGTATCTAGTTTATCATTAGAAATATATTTTTTGATTTGTTTTTTCAAACTTTTCAACACATCTCATAAATGTATCTACCGGTATTTTCTGATTAGAAATATATCTTTTTATTTTCTTTTTCAAACTTTTCAACACATGTCATAAATGTATATAGTTTATCATTAGAAATATTTTTTTTTGATTTTCTTTTTCAAACTTTTCAATACATCTCATAAATGTATCTACCGGTAGATTATCACTAGAAATATATATTTCCATTTTCTTTTTCAAACTTTTCAACACATTTCATAAATGTATATAGTTTATCATTAGAAATATATTTTTTTAAATTTTCTTGTTCAAACTTTTCAACATATTTAATAAATGTATATAGTTTATCACTAGAAATATATTTTTTTGATTTTCAAACTTTTCAACACATTTCATAAATGATACATTTGTTTATTATTTGTTTATTAATGATACCAGTAGTTTATTATTAGAAATATATTTTGTGATTTTCTTTTTCAAACTTTTCAATACATCTCATAAATGTATCTACCAGTAGATTATCACTAGAAATATATCTTTTCATTTTCTTTTTCAAACTTTTCAACACATTTAATAAATGTATATAGTTTATCATTAGAAATAATTTTTTTATATTTTTCTTATTCAAACTTTTCAACATATTTCATAAATGTATATAGTTTATCACTAGAAATATATTTTTTGATTTTCTTTTTCAAACTTTTCAACACATTTCATAAATGTATCTAATTTATCATTAGAAATATATTTTGTTGATTTTGAAACTTTTCAACACATTTCATAAATGATACATTTGTTTATTATTTCTTTATTAATGATACCAGTAGTTTATTATTAGAAATATATTTTTTGATTTTCATTTTCAAACTTTTCAACACATTTCATAAATGTATCTAGTTTATCATTAGAAATATATTTTTTTGATTTTCAAACTTTTCAATACATGTCATAAATGATACATTTGTTTATTATTTGTTTATTAATGATACCATGATAATCAACAAAGACACAGAAGAACAGGAGGTAAACATAAACATACAGGGAGAGAAACTACAACAAGTAAAACAGTATCAATATCTTGGACACATAGTCACAAATGATGGCAGATGTGAAACAGAAGTTAAAAGGAGAATAGGAATGGCTAAAAATACCTTCAATGACATGAGGAAATTATTAATATCTAAACAAATTACAAACAAGTTAAAAATGAGAATTATAAAATGCTACATCTATTCCATATTAATGTATGGCTCAGAAACATGGACACTAAATAAACAATTAGAAGACAAAATTTATGCCTTTGAGATGTGGGTATATAGAAGAATAGGGAGAACATCATGGAAAGAGAAGAAAACAAATAAAGAGGTGCTAAAGACACTTAATATGAAGAAAGAACTATTAAGAGAAATAAAGATCAGGCAAATAAAATACTTTGGACACATTAAAAGACATGACACCCTATTGAAGACCTTACTTGAGGGTAAAGTCAAAGGGAAGCGAGCAAGAGGTAGGCAGAGATAAAAGTGGGAGAGTAACATTACACGATGGACAGGTTACAGTCTAGCAGAGTGCACCACCAAGACAAGAGACAGGAGATGTTGGAGATACGTTGCAGCCAACCTTCGTTGCGGAGACGGCACTTGATGATGATGATGATTAATGATACCAGTAGTTTATTATTAGAAATATATTTTTTGATTTTCTTTTCCAAACTTTTCAACACATTTCATAAGTGTATATAGTGTATCAATAGAAATTTATTTCTTTGATTTTGAAACTTTTCAACACATTTCAGAAATGTATGTAGTTTCTCATTAGAAATATATTTTTTTATTTTCTTTTTCAATCTTTTCAACACATCTCCTTAAATGTATCTACCGGTAGATTATCACTAGAAATATATATTTTCATTTTCTTTTTCAAACTTTTCAACACATTTCATAAATGTATATAGTTTATCATTAAGAATATTATTTGTTTATACTCTTGTTCAAACTTCTCAACACATTTCATAACTGAATATAGTTTATCATTAGAAATATATTTTTTATTATTTTCTTGTTCAAACTTTTCAACATATTTCATAAATGTATATAGTTTATCACTAGAAATATATTTTTTGATTTTCTTTTTCAAACTTTTTAATACATCTCATAAATGTATCTACTGGTAGATTATCACTAGAAATATATCTTTTCATTTTCTTTTTCAAACTTTTCAACACATTTCATAAATGTATATAGTTTATCATTAGAAATATATTTTGTTTAAATTTTAAACTTTTCAACACATTTCATAAATGTATCTAGTTTATAATTAGAAATATATTTTTTGATTTTCTTTTCAAACAGTTCAACACATTTCATAAATGTATCTAGTTTATCATTAGAAATATATTTTTTGATTTTCTTTTTCAAATTTTTCAACACATCTCATAAATGTTTCTGCCGGTAGATGATCACTAAAAATATATCTTTTCATTTTCTTTTTCAGACTTTTCAACACATTTCATAATTGTATATAGTTATCACTAGAAATATATTTTTTGATTTTCTTTTCCAAACTTTTCAACACATTTCATAAGTGTATATAGTTGATCAATAGAAATTTATTTTTTATTTTCTTTTTCAAACTTTTGAACACATTTCATAAATGTATCTAGTTTATCATTAGAAATATATTTTCTTGATTTTCAAACTTTTCAACACATTTCATAAATGTATCTAGTTTATCATTAGAAATATATTTTCTTGATTTTCAAACTTTTCAACACATGTCATAAATGTATATAGTTTATCATTAGAAATATTTTTTTTTGATTTTCTTGTTCAAACTTTTCAATACATCTCATAAATGTATCTACCGGTAGATTATCACTAGAAATATATATTTCCATTTTCTTTTTCAAACTTTTCAACACATTTCATAAATGTATATAGTTTATCATTAGAAATATATTTTTTTTAATTACTTGTTCAAACTTTTCAACATATTTAATAAATGTATATAGTTTATCACTAGAAATATTTTTTTAAATTTTATTTTCCAAACTTTTCCACACATTTCATAAATGTATCTAGTTTATCATTAGAAATATATTTTTTTGATTTTCAAACTTTTCAACACATTTCATAAATGATACATTTCTTTATTATTTCTTTATTAATGATACCAGTAGTTTATTATTAGAAATATATTTTTTGATTTTCTTTTTCAAACTTTTCAATACATCTCATAAATGTATCTACCAGTAGATTATCACTAGAAATATATCTTTTCATTTTCTTTTTCAAACTTTTCAACACATTTAATAAATGTATATAGTTTATCATTAAGAATATTTTTTTTATTTTCTTGTTCAAACTTTTCAACACATTTCATAAATGAATATAGTTTATCATTAGAAATAATTTTTTTATATTTTTCTTGTTCAAACTTTTCAACATATTTCATAAATGTATATAGTTTATCACTAGAAATATATTTTTTGATTTTCTTTTTCAAACTTTTCAACACATTTCATAAATGTATCTAATTTATCATTAGAAATATATTTTGTTGATTTTGAAACTTTTCAACACATTTCATAAATGATACATTTGTTTATTATTTGTTTATTAATGATACCAGTAGTTTATTATTAGAAATATATCTTTTCATTTTCTTGTTCAAACTTTTCAATACATCTCATAAATGTATATAGTTTATCATTAGAAATATATTTTGTTTAAATTTTAAACTTTGCAACACATTTCATAAATGTATCTAGTTTATCACTAGAAATATATATTTTTTTTTTCCTTTCCAAACTTTTAAACACATTTCATAAATGTATCTAGTTTATCATTAGAAATATATTTTTTGATTTTATTTTTCAAACGTTTCAACACATCTCATAAATGTATCTAGTTTATTATTAGAAATATATTTTTTGATTTTGATACTTTTCAACACATTTCATAAATGTATATAGTTTATCATTAAGAATATTTTTTTTATTTTCTTGTTCAAACTTTTCAATACATCTCATAAATGTATATAGTTTATCATTAGAAATATATTTTGTTTAAATTTTCTTGTTCAATAAACCAGTAGTTTATTATTAGAAATATATTTTTTGATTTTCTTTTTCAAATTTTTCAACACATCTCATAAATATATCTGCCGGTAGATTATCACTAAAAATATATCTTTTCATTTTCTTGTTCAAACTTCTCAACACATTTCATAACTGAATATAGTTTATCATTAGAAATATATTTTTTATTATTTTCTTGTTCAAACTTTTCAACATATTTCATAAATGTATATAGTTTATCACTAGAAATATATTTTTTGATTTTCTTTTTCAAACTTTTTAATACATCTCATAAATGTATCTACTGGTAGATTATCACTAGAAATATATCTTTTCATTTTCTTTTTCAAACTTTTCAACACATTTCATAAATGTATATAGTTTATCATTAGAAATATATTTTGTTTAAATTTTAAACTTTTCAACACATTTCATAAATGTATCTAGTTTATAATTAGAAATATATTTTTTGATTTTCTTTTCAAACAGTTCAACACATTTCATAAATGTATCTAGTTTATCATTAGAAATATATTTTTTGATTTTCTTTTTCAAATTTTTCAACACATCTCATAAATGTTTCTGCCGGTAGATGATCACTAAAAATATATCTTTTCATTTTCTTTTTCAGACTTTTCAACACATTTCATAATTGTATATAGTTATCACTAGAAATATATTTTTTGATTTTCTTTTCCAAACTTTTCAACACATTTCATAAGTGTATATAGTTGATCAATAGAAATTTATTTTTTGATTTTCTTTTTCAAACTTTTGAACACATTTCATAAATGTATCTAGTTTATCATTAGAAATATATTTTCTTGATTTTCAAACTTTTCAACACATTTCATAAATGTATATAGTTTATCATTAGAAATATTTTTTTTTGATTTTCTTGTTCAAACTTTTCAATACATCTCATAAATGTATCTACCGGTAGATTATCACTAGAAATATATATTTCCATTTTCTTTTTCAAACTTTTCAACACATTTCATAAATGTATATAGTTTATCATTAGAAATATATTTTTTTTAATTACTTGTTCAAACTTTTCAACATATTTAATAAATGTATATAGTTTATCACTAGAAATATTTTTTTAAATTTTATTTTCCAAACTTTTCCACACATTTCATAAATGTATCTAGTTTATCATTAGAAATATATTTTTTTGATTTTCAAACTTTTCAACACATTTCATAAATGATACATTTCTTTATTATTTCTTTATTAATGATACCAGTAGTTTATTATTAGAAATATATTTTTTGATTTTCTTTTTCAAACTTTTCAATACATCTCATAAATGTATCTACCAGTAGATTATCACTAGAAATATATCTTTTCATTTTCTTTTTCAAACTTTTCAACACATTTAATAAATGTATATAGTTTATCATTAAGAATATTTTTTTTATTTTCTTGTTCAAACTTTTCAACACATTTCATAAATGAATATAGTTTATCATTAGAAATAATTTTTTTATATTTTTCTTGTTCAAATTTTTCAACATATTTCATAAATGTATATAGTTTATCACTAGAAATATATTTTTTGATTTTCTTTTTCAAACTTTTCAACACATTTCATAAATGTATCTAGTTTATCATTAGAAATATATTTTTTTGATTTTCAAACTTTTCAACACATTTCATAAATGATACATTTCTTTATTATTTCTTTATTAATGATACCAGTAGTTTATTATTAGAAATATATTTTTTGATTTTCTTTTTCAAACTTTTCAATACATCTCATAAATGTATCTACCAGTAGATTATCACTAGAAATATATCTTTTCATTTTCTTTTTCAAACTTTTCAACACATTTAATAAATGTATATAGTTTATCATTAAGAATATTTTTTTTATTTTCTTGTTCAAACTTTTCAACACATTTCATAAATGAATATAGTTTATCATTAGAAATAATTTTTTTATATTTTTCTTGTTCAAATTTTTCAACATATTTCATAAATGTATATAGTTTATCACTAGAAATATATTTTTTGATTTTCTTTTTCAAACTTTTCAACACATTTCATAAATGTATCTAATTTATCATTAGAAATATATTTTGTTGATTTTGAAACTTTTCAACACATTTCATAAATGATACATTTGTTTATTATTTGTTTATTAATGATACCAGTAGTTTATTATTAGAAATATATCTTTTCATTTTCTTGTTCAAACTTTTCAATACATCTCATAAATGTATATAGTTTATCATTAGAAATATATTTTGTTTAAATTTTAAACTTTTCAACACATTTCATAAATGTATCTAGTTTATCACTAGAAATATATATATTTTTTTTCCTTTCCAAACTTTTAAACACATTTCATAAATGTATCTAGTTTATCATTAGAAATATATTTTTTGATTTTATTTTTCAAACGTTTCAACACATCTCATAAATGTATCTAGTTTATTATTAGAAATATATTTTTTGATTTTGATACTTTTCAACACATTTCATAAATGTATATAGTTTATCATTAAGAATATTTTTTTTATTTTCTTGTTCAAACTTTTCAATACATCTCATAAATGTATATAGTTTATCATTAGAAATATATTTTGTTTAAATTTTCTTGTTCAATAAACCAGTAGTTTATTATTAGAAATATATTTTTTGATTTTCTTTTTCAAATTTTTCAACACATCTCATAAATATATCTGCCGGTAGATTATCACTAAAAATATATCTTTTCATTTTCTTGTTCAAACTTCTCAACACATTTCATAACTGAATATAGTTTATCATTAGAAATATATTTTTTATTATTTTCTTGTTCAAACTTTTCAACATATTTCATAAATGTATATAGTTTATCACTAGAAATATATTTTTTGATTTTCTTTTTCAAACTTTTTAATACATCTCATAAATGTATCTACTGGTAGATTATCAATAGAAATATATCTTTTCATTTTCTTTTTCAAACTTTTCAACACATTTCATAAATGTATATAGTTTATCATTAGAAATATATTTTTTGATTTTCTTTTCAAACAGTTCAAAACATTTCATAAATGTATCTAGTTTATCATTAGAAATATATTTTTTGATTTTCTTTTTCAAATTTTTCAACACATCTCATAAATGTTTCTGCCGGTAGATGATCACTAAAAATATATCTTTTCATTTTCTTTTTCAGACTTTTCAACACATTTCATAATTGTATATAGTTATCACTAGAAATATATTTTTTGATTTTCTTTTCCAAACTTTTCAACACATTTCATAAGTGTATATAGTTGATCAATAGAAATTTATTTTTTGATTTTCTTTTTCAAACTTTTGAACACATTTCATAAATGTATCTAGTTTATCATTAGAAATATATTTTCTTGATTTTCAAACTTTTCAACACATTTCATAAGTGTATCTAGTTTATCATTAGAAATATATTTTTTGATTTGTTTTTTCAAACTTTTCAACACATCTCATAAATGTATCTACCGGTATTTTATGATTAGAAATATATCTTTTTATTTTCTTTTTCAAACTTTTCAACACATGTCATAAATGTATATAGTTTATCATTAGAAATATTTTTTTTTGATTTTCTTTTTCAAACTTTTCAATACATCTCATAAATGTATCTACCGGTAGATTATCACTAGAAATATATATTTCCATTTTCTTTTTCAAACTTTTCAACACATTTCATAAATGTATATAGTTTATCATTAGAAATATATTTTTTTAAATTTTCTTGTTCAAACTTTTCAACATATTTAATAAATGTATATAGTTTATCACTAGAAATATATTTTTTTATTTTATTTTCCAAACTTTTCCACACATTTCATAAATGTATCTAGTTTATCATTAGAAATATATTTTTTTGATTTTCAAACTTTTCAACACATTTCATAAATGATACATTTGTTTATTATTTGTTTATTAATGATACCAGTAGTTTATTATTAGAAATATATTTTTTGATTTTCTTTTTCAAACTTTTCAATCCATCTCATAAATGTATCTACCAGTAGATTATCACTAGAAATATATCTTTTCATTTTCTTTTTCAAACTTTTCAACACATTTAATAAATGTATATAGTTTATCATTAAGAATATTTTTTTTATTTTCTTGTTCAAACTTTTCAACACATTTCATAAATGAATATAGTTTATCATTAGAAATAATTTTTTAATATTTTTCTTGTTCAAACTTTTCAACATATTTCATAAATGTATATAGTTTATCACTACAAATATATTTTTTGATTTTCTTTTTCAAACTTTTCAACACATTTCATAAATGTATCTAATTTATCATTAGAAATATATTTTTTGATTTTGATACTTTTCAACACATTTCATGAATGTATATAGTTTATCATTAAGAATATTTTTTTTATTTTCTTGTTCAAACTTTTCAATACATCTCATAAATGTATATAGTTTATCATTAGAAATATATTTTGTTTAAATTTTCTTGTTCAATAAACCAGTAGTTTATTATTAGAAATATATTTTTTGATTTTCTTTTTCAAATTTTCAACACATCTCATAAATATATCTGCCGGTAGGTTATCACTAAAAATATATCTTTTCATTTTCTTGTTCAAACTTCTCAACACATTTCATAACTGAATATAGTTTATCATTAGAAATATATTTTTTATTATTTTCTTGTTCAAACTTTTCAACATATTTCATAAATGTATATAGTTTATCACTAGAAATATATTTTTTGATTTTCTTTTTCAAACTTTTTAATACATCTCATAAATGTATCTACTGGTAGATTATCACTAGAAATATATCTTTTCATTTTCTTTTTCAAACTTTTCAACACATTTCATAAATGTATATAGTTTATCATTAGAAATATATTTTTTTATTTTCTTTTCAAACAGTTCAACACATTTCATAAATGTATCTAGTTTATCATTAGAAATATATTTTTTGATTTTCTTTTTCAAATTTTTCAACACATCTCATAAATGTTTCTGCCGGTAGATGATCACTAAAAATATATCTTTTCATTTTCTTTTTCAGACTTTTCAACACATTTCATAATTGTATATAGTTATCACTAGAAATATATTTTTTGATTTTCTTTTCCAAACTTTTCAACACATTTCATAAGTGTATATAGTTGATCAAGAGAAATTTATTTTTTGATTTTCTTTTTCAAACTTTTGAACACATTTCATAAGTGTATCTAGTTTATCATTAGAAATATATTTTTTGATTTGTTTTTTCAAACTTTTCAACACATCTCATAAATGTATCTACCGGTATTTTCTGATTAGAAATATATCTTTTTATTTTCTTTTTCAAACTTTTCAACACATGTCATAAATGTATATAGTTTATCATTAGAAATATTTTTTTTTGATTTTCTTTTTCAAACTTTTCAATACATCTCATAAATCTATCTACCGGTAGATTATCACTAGAAATATATATTTCCATTTTCTTTTTCAAACTTTTCAACACATTTCATAAATGTATATAGTTTATCATTAGAAATATATTTTTTTAAATTTTCTTGTTCAAACTTTTCAACATATTTAATAAATGTATTTAGTTTATCACTAGAAATATATTTTTTTATTTTATTTTCCAAACTTTTCCACACATTTCATAAATGTATCTAGTTTATCATTAGAAATATATTTTTTTGATTTTCAAACTTTTCAACACATTTCATAAATGATACATTTGTTTATTATTTGTTTATTAATGATACCAGTAGTTTATTATTAGAAATATATTTTTTGATTTTCTTTTTCAAACTTTTCAATACATCTCATAAATGTATCTACCAGTAGATTATCACTAGAAATATATCTTTTCATTTTCTTTTTCAAACTTTTCAACACATTTAATAAATGTATATAGTTTATCATTAAGAATATTTTTTTTATTTTCTTGTTCAAACTTTTCAACACATTTCATAAATGAATATAGTTTATCATTAGAAATAATTTTTTAATATTTTTCTTGTTCAAACTTTTCAACATATTTCATAAATGTATATAGTTTATCACTACAAATATATTTTTTGATTTTCTTTTTCAAACTTTTGAACACATTTCATAAATGTATCTAGTTTATCATTAGAAATATATTTTCTTGATTTTCAAACTTTTCAACACATTTCATAAGTGTATCTAGTTTATCATTAGAAATATATTTTTTGATTTGTTTTTTCAAACTTTTCAACACATCTCATAAATGTATCTACCGGTATTTTATGATTAGAAATATATCTTTTTATTTTCTTTTTCAAACTTTTCAACACATGTCATAAATGTATATAGTTTATCATTAGAAATATTTTTTTTTGATTTTCTTTTTCAAACTTTTCAATACATCTCATAAATGTATCTACCGGTAGATTATCACTAGAAATATATATTTCCATTTTCTTTTTCAAACTTTTCAACACATTTCATAAATGTATATAGTTTATCATTAGAAATATATTTTTTTAAATTTTCTTGTTCAAACTTTTCAACATATTTAATAAATGTATATAGTTTATCACTAGAAATATATTTTTTTATTTTATTTTCCAAACTTTTCCACACATTTCATAAATGTATCTAGTTTATCATTAGAAATATATTTTTTTGATTTTCAAACTTTTCAACACATTTCATAAATGATACATTTGTTTATTATTTGTTTATTAATGATACCAGTAGTTTATTATTAGAAATATATTTTTTGATTTTCTTTTTCAAACTTTTCAATCCATCTCATAAATGTATCTACCAGTAGATTATCACTAGAAATATATCTTTTCATTTTCTTTTTCAAACTTTTCAACACATTTAATAAATGTATATAGTTTATCATTAAGAATATTTTTTTTATTTTCTTGTTCAAACTTTTCAACACATTTCATAAATGAATATAGTTTATCATTAGAAATAATTTTTTAATATTTTTCTTGTTCAAACTTTTCAACATATTTCATAAATGTATATAGTTTATCACTACAAATATATTTTTTGATTTTCTTTTTCAAACTTTTCAACACATTTCATAAATGTATCTAATTTATCATTAGAAATATATTTTTTGATTTTGATACTTTTCAACACATTTCATGAATGTATATAGTTTATCATTAAGAATATTTTTTTTATTTTCTTGTTCAAACTTTTCAATACATCTCATAAATGTATATAGTTTATCATTAGAAATATATTTTGTTTAAATTTTCTTGTTCAATAAACCAGTAGTTTATTATTAGAAATATATTTTTTGATTTTCTTTTTCAAATTTTCAACACATCTCATAAATATATCTGCCGGTAGGTTATCACTAAAAATATATCTTTTCATTTTCTTGTTCAAACTTCTCAACACATTTCATAACTGAATATAGTTTATCATTAGAAATATATTTTTTATTATTTTCTTGTTCAAACTTTTCAACATATTTCATAAATGTATATAGTTTATCACTAGAAATATATTTTTTGATTTTCTTTTTCAAACTTTTTAATACATCTCATAAATGTATCTACTGGTAGATTATCACTAGAAATATATCTTTTCATTTTCTTTTTCAAACTTTTCAACACATTTCATAAATGTATATAGTTTATCATTAGAAATATATTTTTTGATTTTCTTTTCAAACAGTTCAACACATTTCATAAATGTATCTAGTTTATCATTAGAAATATATTTTTTGATTTTCTTTTTCAAATTTTTCAACACATCTCATAAATGTTTCTGCCGGTAGATGATCACTAAAAATATATCTTTTCATTTTCTTTTTCAGACTTTTCAACACATTTCATAATTGTATATAGTTATCACTAGAAATATATTTTTTGATTTTCTTTTCCAAACTTTTCAACACATTTCATAAGTGTATATAGTTGATCAAGAGAAATTTATTTTTTGATTTTCTTTTTCAAACTTTTGAACACATTTCATAAGTGTATCTAGTTTATCATTAGAAATATATTTTTTGATTTGTTTTTTCAAACTTTTCAACACATCTCATAAATGTATCTACCGGTATTTTCTGATTAGAAATATATCTTTTTATTTTCTTTTTCAAACTTTTCAACACATGTCATAAATGTATATAGTTTATCATTAGAAATATTTTTTTTTGATTTTCTTTTTCAAACTTTTCAATACATCTCATAAATCTATCTACCGGTAGATTATCACTAGAAATATATATTTCCATTTTCTTTTTCAAACTTTTCAACACATTTCATAAATGTATATAGTTTATCATTAGAAATATATTTTTTTAAATTTTCTTGTTCAAACTTTTCAACATATTTAATAAATGTATTTAGTTTATCACTAGAAATATATTTTTTTATTTTATTTTCCAAACTTTTCCACACATTTCATAAATGTATCTAGTTTATCATTAGAAATATATTTTTTTGATTTTCAAACTTTTCAACACATTTCATAAATGATACATTTGTTTATTATTTGTTTATTAATGATACCAGTAGTTTATTATTAGAAATATATTTTTTGATTTTCTTTTTCAAACTTTTCAATACATCTCATAAATGTATCTACCAGTAGATTATCACTAGAAATATATCTTTTCATTTTCTTTTTCAAACTTTTCAACACATTTAATAAATGTATATAGTTTATCATTAAGAATATTTTTTTTATTTTCTTGTTCAAACTTTTCAACACATTTCATAAATGAATATAGTTTATCATTAGAAATAATTTTTTAATATTTTTCTTGTTCAAACTTTTCAACATATTTCATAAATGTATATAGTTTATCACTACAAATATATTTTTTGATTTTCTTTTTCAAACTTTTCAACACATTTCATAAATGTATCTAATTTATCATTAGAAATATATTTTTTGATTTTGATACTTTTCAACACATTTCATGAATGTATATAGTTTATCATTAAGAATATTTTTTTTATTTTCTTGTTCAAACTTTTCAATACATCTCATAAATGTATATAGTTTATCATTAGAAATATATTTTGTTTAAATTTTCTTGTTCAATAAACCAGTAGTTTATTATTAGAAATATATTTTTTGATTTTCTTTTTCAAATTTTCAACACATCTCATAAATATATCTGCCGGTAGGTTATCACTAAAAATATATCTTTTCATTTTCTTGTTCAAACTTCTCAACACATTTCATAACTGAATATAGTTTATCATTAGAAATATATTTTTTATTATTTTCTTGTTCAAACTTTTCAACATATTTCATAAATGTATATAGTTTATCACTAGAAATATATTTTTTGATTTTCTTTTTCAAACTTTTTAATACATCTCATAAATGTATCTACTGGTAGATTATCACTAGAAATATATCTTTTCATTTTCTTTTTCAAACTTTTCAACACATTTCATAAATGTATATAGTTTATCATTAGAAATATATTTTTTGATTTTCTTTTCAAACAGTTCAACACATTTCATAAATGTATCTAGTTTATCATTAGAAATATATTTTTTGATTTTCTTTTTCAAATTTTTCAACACATCTCATAAATGTTTCTGCCGGTAGATGATCACTAAAAATATATCTTTTCATTTTCTTTTTCAGACTTTTCAACACATTTCATAATTGTATATAGTTATCACTAGAAATATATTTTTTGATTTTCTTTTCCAAACTTTTCAACACATTTCATAAGTGTATATAGTTGATCAAGAGAAATTTATTTTTTGATTTTCTTTTTCAAACTTTTGAACACATTTCATAAGTGTATCTAGTTTATCATTAGAAATATATTTTTTGATTTGTTTTTTCAAACTTTTCAACACATCTCATAAATGTATCTACCGGTATTTTCTGATTAGAAATATATCTTTTTATTTTCTTTTTCAAACTTTTCAACACATGTCATAAATGTATATAGTTTATCATTAGAAATATTTTTTTTTGATTTTCTTTTTCAAACTTTTCAATACATCTCATAAATCTATCTACCGGTAGATTATCACTAGAAATATATATTTCCATTTTCTTTTTCAAACTTTTCAACACATTTCATAAATGTATATAGTTTATCATTAGAAATATATTTTTTTAAATTTTCTTGTTCAAACTTTTCAACATATTTAATAAATGTATTTAGTTTATCACTAGAAATATATTTTTTTATTTTATTTTCCAAACTTTTCCACACATTTCATAAATGTATCTAGTTTATCATTAGAAATATATTTTTTTGATTTTCAAACTTTTCAACACATTTCATAAATGATACATTTGTTTATTATTTGTTTATTAATGATACCAGTAGTTTATTATTAGAAATATATTTTTTGATTTTCTTTTTCAAACTTTTCAATACATCTCATAAATGTATCTACCAGTAGATTATCACTAGAAATATATCTTTTCATTTTCTTTTTCAAACTTTTCAACACATTTAATAAATGTATATAGTTTATCATTAAGAATATTTTTTTTATTTTCTTGTTCAAACTTTTCAACACATTTCATAAATGAATATAGTTTATCATTAGAAATAATTTTTTTATATTTTTCTTGTTCAAACTTTTCAACATATTTCATAAATGTATATAGTTTATCACTAGAAATATATTTTTTGATTTTCTTTTTCAAACTTTTCAACACATTTCATAAATGTATCTAATTTATCATTAGAAATATATTTTGTTGATTTTGAAACTTTTCAACACATTTCATAAATGATACATTTGTTTATTATTTGTTTATTAATGATACCAGTAGTTTATTATTAGAAATATATCTTTTCATTTTCTTGTTCAAACTATTTCAATACATCTCATAAATGTATATAGTTTATCATTAGAAATATATTTTGTTTAAATTTTAAACTTTTCAACACATTTCATAAATGTATCTAGTTTATCACTAGAAATATATATTTTTTTTTTCCTTTCCAAACTTTTAAACACATTTCATAAATGTATCTAGTTTATCATTAGAAATATATTTTGTGATTTTCTTTTCAAACAGTTCAACACATTTCATAAATGTATCTAGTTTATCATTAGAAATATATTTTTTGATTTTCTTTTTCAAATTTTTCAACACATCTCATAAATGTTTCTGCCGGTAGATGATCACTAAAAATATATCTTTTCATTTTCTTTTTCAGACTTTTCAACACATTTCATAATTGTATATAGTTATCACTAGAAATATATTTTTTGATTTTCTTTTCCAAACTTTTCAACACATTTCATAAGTGTATATAGTTGATCAAGAGAAATTTATTTTTTGATTTTCTTTTTCAAACTTTTGAACACATTTCATAAGTGTATCTAGTTTATCATTAGAAATATATTTTTTGATTTGTTTTTTCAAACTTTTCAACACATCTCATAAATGTATCTACCGGTATTTTCTGATTAGAAATATATCTTTTTATTTTCTTTTTCAAACTTTTCAACACATGTCATAAATGTATATAGTTTATCATTAGAAATATTTTTTTTTGATTTTCTTTTTCAAACTTTTCAATACATCTCATAAATCTATCTACCGGTAGATTATCACTAGAAATATATATTTCCATTTTCTTTTTCAAACTTTTCAACACATTTCATAAATGTATATAGTTTATCATTAGAAATATATTTTTTTAAATTTTCTTGTTCAAACTTTTCAACATATTTAATAAATGTATTTAGTTTATCACTAGAAATATATTTTTTTATTTTATTTTCCAAACTTTTCCACACATTTCATAAATGTATATAGTTTATCATTAGAAATATATTTTTTGATTTTCTTTTCAAACAGTTCAACACATTTCATAAATGTATCTAGTTTATCATTAGAAATATATTTTTTGATTTTCTTTTTCAAATTTTTCAACACATCTCATAAATGTTTCTGCCGGTAGATGATCACTAAAAATATATCTTTTCATTTTCTTTTTCAGACTTTTCAACACATTTCATAATTGTATATAGTTATCACTAGAAATATATTTTTTGATTTTCTTTTCCAAACTTTTCAACACATTTCATAAGTGTATATAGTTGATCAATAGAAATTTATTTTTTGATTTTCTTTTTCAAACTTTTGAACACATTTCATAAATGTATCTAGTTTATCATTAGAAATATATTTTCTTGATTTTCAAACTTTTCAACACATTTCATAAGTGTATCTAGTTTATCATTAGAAATATATTTTTTTGATTTTCAAACTTTTCAACACATTTCATAAATGATACATTTGTTTATTATTTGTTTATTAATGATACCAGTAGTTTATTATTAGAAATATATTTTTTGATTTTCTTTTTCAAACTTTTCAATACATCTCATAAATGTATCTACCAGTAGATTATCACTAGAAATATATCTTTTCATTTTCTTTTTCAAACTTTTCAACACATTTAATAAATGTATATAGTTTATCATTAAGAATATTTTTTTTATTTTCTTGTTCAAACTTTTCAACACATTTCATAAATGAATATAGTTTATCATTAGAAATAATTTTTTTTTATTTTTCTTGTTCAAACTTTTCAACATATTTCATAAATGTAAATAGTTTATCACTAGAAATATATTTTTTGATTTTCTTTTTCAAACTTTTCAACACATTTCATAAATGTATCTAATTTATCATTAGAAATATATTTTGTTGATTTTGAAACTTTTCAACACATTTCATAAATGATACATTTGTTTATTATTTGTTTATTAATGATACCAGTAGTTTATTATTAGAAATATATCTTTTCATTTTCTTGTTCAAACTTTTCAATACATCTCATAAATGTATATAGTTTATCACTAGAAATATATATATTTTTTTTCCTTTCCAAACTTTTTCACACATTTCATAAATGTATCTAGTTTATCATTAGAAATATATTTTTTGATTTTATTTTTCAAACGTTTCAACACATCTCATAAATGTATCTAGTTTATTATTAGAAATATATTTTTTGATTTTGATACTTTTCAACACATTTCATAAATGTATATAGTTTATCATTAAGAATATTTTTTTTATTTTCTTGTTCAAACTTTTCAACACATTTCATAAATGAATATAGTTTATCATTAGAAATATTTCTTTTTTAATTTTCTTGTTCAATAAACCAGTAGTTTATTATTAGAAATATATTTTTTGATTTTCTTTTTCAAATTTTCAACACATCTCATAAATATATCTGCCGGTAGATTATCACTAAAAATATATCTTTTCATTTTCTTGTTCAAACTTCTCAACACATTTCATAACTGAATATAGTTTATCATTAGAAATATATTTTTTATTATTTTCTTGTTCAAACTTTTCAACATATTTCATAAATGTATATAGTTTATCACTAGAAATATATTTTTTGATTTTCTTTTTCAAACTTTTTAATACATCTCATAAATGTATCTACTGGTAGATTATCACTAGAAATATATCTTTTCATTTTCTTTTTCAAACTTTTCAACACATTTCATAAATGTATATAGTTTATCATTATTAATATATTTTGTGATTTTCTTTTCAAACAGTTCAACACATTTCATAAATGTATCTAGTTTATCATTAGAAATATATTTTTTGATTTTCTTTTTCAAATTTTTCAACACATCTCATAAATGTTTCTGCCGGTAGATGATCACTAAAAATATATCTTTTCATTTTCTTTTTCAGACTTTTCAACACATTTCATAATTGTATATAGTTATCACTAGAAATATATTTTTTGATTTTCTTTTCCAAACTTTTCAACACATTTCATAAGTGTATATAGTTGATCAAGAGAAATTTATTTTTTGATTTTCTTTTTCAAACTTTTGAACACATTTCATAAGTGTATCTAGTTTATCATTAGAAATATATTTTTTGATTTGTTTTTTCAAACTTTTCAACACATCTCATAAATGTATCTACCGGTATTTTCTGATTAGAAATATATCTTTTTATTTTCTTTTTCAAACTTTTCAACACATGTCATAAATGTATATAGTTTATCATTAGAAATATTTTTTTTTGATTTTCTTTTTCAAACTTTTCAATACATCTCATAAATCTATCTACCGGTAGATTATCACTAGAAATATATATTTCCATTTTCTTTTTCAAACTTTTCAACACATTTCATAAATGTATATAGTTTATCATTAGAAATATATTTTTTTAAATTTTCTTGTTCAAACTTTTCAACATATTTAATAAATGTATTTAGTTTATCACTAGAAATATATTTTTTTATTTTATTTTCCAAACTTTTCCACACATTTCATAAATGTATATAGTTTATCATTAGAAATATATTTTTTGATTTTCTTTTCAAACAGTTCAACACATTTCATAAATGTATCTAGTTTATCATTAGAAATATATTTTTTGATTTTCTTTTTCAAATTTTTCAACACATCTCATAAATGTTTCTGCCGGTAGATGATCACTAAAAATATATCTTTTCATTTTCTTTTTCAGACTTTTCAACACATTTCATAATTGTATATAGTTATCACTAGAAATATATTTTTTGATTTTCTTTTCCAAACTTTTCAACACATTTCATAAGTGTATATAGTTGATCAATAGAAATTTATTTTTTGATTTTCTTTTTCAAACTTTTGAACACATTTCATAAATGTATCTAGTTTATCATTAGAAATATATTTTCTTGATTTTCAAACTTTTCAACACATTTCATAAGTGTATCTAGTTTATCATTAGAAATATATTTTTTTGATTTTCAAACTTTTCAACACATTTCATAAATGATACATTTGTTTATTATTTGTTTATTAATGATACCAGTAGTTTATTATTAGAAATATATTTTTTGATTTTCTTTTTCAAACTTTTCAATACATCTCATAAATGTATCTACCAGTAGATTATCACTAGAAATATATCTTTTCATTTTCTTTTTCAAACTTTTCAACACATTTAATAAATGTATATAGTTTATCATTAAGAATATTTTTTTTATTTTCTTGTTCAAACTTTTCAACACATTTCATAAATGAATATAGTTTATCATTAGAAATAATTTTTTTTTATTTTTCTTGTTCAAACTTTTCAACATATTTCATAAATGTAAATAGTTTATCACTAGAAATATATTTTTTGATTTTCTTTTTCAAACTTTTCAACACATTTCATAAATGTATCTAATTTATCATTAGAAATATATTTTGTTGATTTTGAAACTTTTCAACACATTTCATAAATGATACATTTGTTTATTATTTGTTTATTAATGATACCAGTAGTTTATTATTAGAAATATATCTTTTCATTTTCTTGTTCAAACTTTTCAATACATCTCATAAATGTATATAGTTTATCACTAGAAATATATATATTTTTTTTCCTTTCCAAACTTTTTCACACATTTCATAAATGTATCTAGTTTATCATTAGAAATATATTTTTTGATTTTATTTTTCAAACGTTTCAACACATCTCATAAATGTATCTAGTT
Organism: Meghimatium bilineatum; assembly: GCA_034231615.1. NCBI lineage: Eukaryota > Metazoa > Mollusca > Gastropoda > Stylommatophora > Philomycidae > Meghimatium > Meghimatium bilineatum. The sequence goes on from CM067318.1 coordinate 9,535,744, forward strand.
TATTATTAGAAATATATTTTTTGATTTTGATACTTTTCAACACATTTCATAAATGTATATAGTTTATCATTAAGAATATTTTTTTTATTTTCTTGTTCAAACTTTTCAACACATTTCATAAATGAATATAGTTTATCATTAGAAATATTTCTTTTTTAATTTTCTTGTTCAATAAACCAGTAGTTTATTATTAGAAATATATTTTTTGATTTTCTTTTTCAAATTTTCAACACATCTCATAAATATATCTGCCGGTAGATTATCACTAAAAATATATCTTTTCATTTTCTTGTTCAAACTTCTCAACACATTTCATAACTGAATATAGTTTATCATTAGAAATATATTTTTTATTATTTTCTTGTTCAAACTTTTCAACATATTTCATAAATGTATATAGTTTATCACTAGAAATATATTTTTTGATTTTCTTTTTCAAACTTTTTAATACATCTCATAAATGTATCTACTGGTAGATTATCACTAGAAATATATCTTTTCATTTTCTTTTTCAAACTTTTCAACACATTTCATAAATGTATATAGTTTATCATTAGAAATATATTTTTTGATTTTCTTTTCAAACAGTTCAACACATTTCATAAATGTATCTAGTTTATCATTAGAAATATATTTTTTGATTTTCTTTTTCAAATTTTTCAACACATCTCATAAATGTTTCTGCCGGTAGATGATCACTAAAAATATATCTTTTCATTTTCTTTTTCAGACTTTTCAACACATTTCATAATTGTATATAGTTATCACTAGAAATATATTTTTTGATTTTCTTTTCCAAACTTTTCAACACATTTCATAAGTGTATATAGTTGATCAAGAGAAATTTATTTTTTGATTTTCTTTTTCAAACTTTTGAACACATTTCATAAGTGTATCTAGTTTATCATTAGAAATATATTTTTTGATTTGTTTTTTCAAACTTTTCAACACATCTCATAAATGTATCTACCGGTATTTTCTGATTAGAAATATATCTTTTTATTTTCTTTTTCAAACTTTTCAACACATGTCATAAATGTATATAGTTTATCATTAGAAATATTTTTTTTTGATTTTCTTTTTCAAACTTTTCAATACATCTCATAAATCTATCTACCGGTAGATTATCACTAGAAATATATATTTCCATTTTCTATTTCAAACTTTTCAACACATTTCATAAATGTATATAGTTTATCATTAGAAATATATTTTTTTAAATTTTCTTGTTCAAACTTTTCAACATATTTAATAAATGTATTTAGTTTATCACTAGAAATATATTTTTTTATTTTATTTTCCAAACTTTTCCACACATTTCATAAATGTATCTAGTTTATCATTAGAAATATATTTTTTTGATTTTCAAACTTTTCAACACATTTCATAAATGATACATTTGTTTATTATTTGTTTATTAATGATACCAGTAGTTTATTATTAGAAATATATTTTTTGATTTTCTTTTTCAAACTTTTCAATACATCTCATAAATGTATCTACCAGTAGATTATCACTAGAAATATATCTTTTCATTTTCTTTTTCAAACTTTTCAACACATTTAATAAATGTATATAGTTTATCATTAAGAATATTTTTTTTATTTTCTTGTTCAAACTTTTCAACACATTTCATAAATGAATATAGTTTATCATTAGAAATAATTTTTTAATATTTTTCTTGTTCAAACTTTTCAACATATTTCATAAATGTATATAGTTTATCACTAGAAATATATTTTTTGATTTTCTTTTTCAAACTTTTCAACACATTTCATAAATGTATCTAATTTATCATTAGAAATATATTTTGTTGATTTTGAAACTTTTCAACACATTTCATAAATGATACATTTGTTTATTATTTGTTTATTAATGATACCAGTAGTTTATTATTAGAAATATATCTTTTCATTTTCTTGTTCAAACTTTTCAATACATCTCATAAATGTATATAGTTTATCACTAGAAATATATATATTTTTTTTCCTTTCCAAACTTTTTCACACATTTCATAAATGTATCTAGTTTATCATTAGAAATATATTTTTTGATTTTATTTTTCAAACGTTTCAACACATCTCATAAATGTATCTAGTTTATTATTAGAAATATATTTTTTGATTTTGATACTTTTCAACACATTTCATAAATGTATATAGTTTATCATTAAGAATATTTTTTTTATTTTCTTGTTCAAACTTTTCAACACATTTCATAAATGAATATAGTTTATCATTAGAAATATTTCTTTTTTAATTTTCTTGTTCAATAAACCAGTAGTTTATTATTAGAAATATATTTTTTGACTTTCTTTTTCAAATTTTTCAACACATCTCATAAATATATCTGCCGGTAGATTATCACTAAAAATATATCTTTTCATTTTCTTTTTCAAACTTTTCAACACATTTCATAAATGTATCTAGTTTATCATTAGAAATATATTTTTTTGATTTTCAAACTTTTCAACACATGTCATAAATGATACATTTGTTTATTATTTGTTTATTAATGATACCATGATAATCAACAAAGACACAGAAGAACAGGAGGTAAACATAAACATACAGGGAGAGAAACTACAACAAGTAAAACAGTATCAATATCTTGGACACATAGTCACAAATGATGGCAGATGTGAAACAGAAGTTAAAAGGAGAATAGGAATGGCTAAAAGTACCTTCAATGACATGAGGAAATTATTAATATCTAAACAAATTACAAACAAGTTAAAAATGAGAATTATAAAATGCTACATCTATTCCATATTAATGTATGGCTCAGAAACATGGACACTAAATAAACAATTAGAAGACAAAATTTATGCCTTTGAGATGTGGGTATATAGAAGAATAGGGAGAACATCATGGAAAGAGAAGAAAACAAATAAAGAGGTGCTAAAGACACTTAATATGAAGAAAGAACTATTAAGAGAAATAAAGATCAGGCAAATAAAATACTTTGGACACATTAAAAGACATGACACCCTATTGAAGACCTTACTTGAGGGTAAAGTCAAAGGGAAGCGAGCAAGAGGTAGGCAGAGTTACAAGTGGGAGAGTAACATTACACGATGGACAGGTTACAGTCTAGCAGAGTGCACCACCAAGACAAGAGACAGGAGATGTTGGAGATACGTTGCAGCCAACCTTCGTTGCGGAGACGGCACTTGATGATGATGATGATTAATGATACCAGTAGTTTATTATTAGAAATATATTTTTTGATTTTCTTTTTCAAACTTTTCAATACATTTCATAAATGTACCAGTAGATTATCACTAGAAATATATCTTTTCATTTTCTTTTTCAAACTTCTCAACATATTTCATAAATGTATATAGTTTATCATTAAGAATATTTTTTATTTATTTTCTTGTTCAAACTTTTCAACACATTTCATAACTGAATATAGTTTATCATTAGAAATATATATTTTTTATTTTCTTGTTCAAACTTTTCAACATATTTCATAAATGTATATAGTTTATCACTAGAAATATATCTTTTGATTTTCTTTTTCAAACTTTTCAACACATCTCATAAATGTATCTAGTTTATCATTAGAAATATATTTTTTAATTTTGAACATTTTCAACACATTTCATAAATGTATCTACCAGTAGTTTATTATTAGAAATATATTTTTTGATTGTCTTTTTCAAACTTTTCAATACATCTCATAAATGTATCTACTGGTAGATTATCACTAGAAATATATCTTTTCATTTTCTTTTTCAAACTTTTCAACACATTTCATAAGTGTATATAGTGTATCAATAGAAATTTATTTCTTTGATTTTGAAACTTTTCAACACATTTCATAAATGTATCTAGTTTATCATTAGAAATATATTTTTTTATTTTCTTTTTCAAACTTTTCAATACATCTCATAAATGTATCTACCGGTAGATTATCACTAGAAATATATCTTTTCATTTACTTTTTCAAAACTTTTCAACACATTTCATAAATGTATATAGTTTATCATTAGAAATATTTTTTTATATTTTCTTGTTCAAACTTCTCAACACATTTCATAACTGAATATAGTTTATCATTAGAAATATATTTTATATTATTTTCTTGTTCAAACTTTTCAACACATTTCATAAGTGTATAATGATCAATAGAAATTTATTTTTTCATTTTCTTTTTCAAACTGTTCAACACATTTCATAAATGAATATAGTTTATCATTAGAAATATTTCTTTTTTAATTTTCTTGTTCAATAAACCAGTAGTTTATTATTAGAAATATATTTTTTGATTTTCTTTTTCAAATTTTTCAACACATCTCATAAATATATCTGCCGGTAGATTATCACTAAAAATATATCTTTTCATTTTCTTTTTCAAACTTTTGAACACATTTCATAAATGTATCTAGTTTATCATTAGAAATATATATTTTTGATTTTCAAACTTTTCAACACATGTCATAAATGATACATTTGTTTATTATTTGTTTATTAATGATACCATGATAATCAACAAAGACACAGAAGAACAGGAGGTAAACATAAACATACAGGGAGAGAAACTACAACAAGTAAAACAGTATCAATATCTTGGACACATAGTCACAAATGATGGCAGATGTGAAACAGAAGTTAAAAGGAGAATAGGAATGGCTAAAAGTACCTTCAATGACATGAGGAAATTATTAATATCTAAACAAATTACAAACAAGTTAAAAATGAGAATTATAAAATGCTACATCTATTCCATATTAATGTATGGCTCAGAAACATGGACACTAAATAAACAATTAGAAGACAAAATTTATGCCTTTGAGATGTGGGTATATAGAAGAATAGGGAGAACATCATGGAAAGAGAAGAAAACAAATAAAGAGGTGCTAAAGACACTTAATATGAAGAAAGAACTATTAAGAGAAATAAAGATCAGGCAAATAAAATACTTTGGACACATTAAAAGACATGACACCCTATTGAAGACCTTACTTGAGGGTAAAGTCAAAGGGAAGCGAGCAAGAGGTAGGCAGAGATACAAGTGGGAGAGTAACATTACACGATGGACAGGTTACAGTCTAGCAGAGTGCACCACCAAGACAAGAGACAGGAGATGTTGGAGATACGTTGCAGCCAACCTTCGTTGCGGAGACGGCACTTGATGATGATGATGATTAATGATACCAGTAGTTTATTATTAGAAATATATTTTTTGATTTTCTTTTTCAAACTTTTCAATACATCTCATAAATGTATCTACCAGTAGATTATCACTAGAAATATATCTTTTCATTTTCTTTTTCAAACTTCTCAACATATTTCATAAATGTATATAGTTTATCATTAAGAATATTTTTTATTTATTTTCTTGTTCAAACTTTTCAACACATTTCATAACTGAATATAGTTTATCACTAGAAATATATTTTTTGATTTTCTTTTTCAAACTTTTCAACACATCTCATAAATGTATCTAGTTTATCATTAGAAATATATTTTTTAATGTTTAACTTTTCAACACATTTCATAAATGTATCTACCAGTAGTTTATTATTAGAAATATATTTTTTGATTGTCTTTTTCAAACTTTTCAATACATCTCATAAATGTATCTACTGGTAGATTATCACTAGAAATATATCTTTTCATTTTCTTTTTCAAACTTTTCAACACATTTCATAAATGTATATAGTTTATCACTAGAAATATATTTTTTGATTTTCTTTTCCAAACTTTTCAACACATTTCATAAGTGTATATAGTGTATCAATAGAAATTTATTTCTTTGATTTTGAAACTTTTCAACACATTTCAGAAATGTATGTAGTTTCTCATTAGAAATATATTTTTTTATTTTCTTTTTCAATCTTTTCAACAGATCTCCTTAAATGTATCTACCGGTAGATTATCACTAGAAATATATATTTTCATTTTCTTTTTCAAACTTTTCAACACATTTCATAAATGTATATTGTTTATCATTAAGAATATTATTTTTTTATTCTCTTGTTCAAACTTCTCAACACATTTCATAACTGAATATAGTTTATCATTAGAAATATATTTTATATTATTTTCTTGTTCAAACTTTTCAACATATTTCATAAATGTATATAGTTTATCACTAGAAATATATTTTTTTGATTTTCAAACTTTTCAACACATTTCATAAATGATACATTTGTTTATTATTTCTTTATTAATGATACCAGTAGTTTATTATTAGAAATATATTTTTTGATTTTCTTTTTCAAACTTTTCAATACATCTCATAAATGTATCTACCAGTAGATTATCACTAGAAATATATCTTTTCATTTTCTTTTTCAAACTTTTCAACACATTTAATAAATGTATATAGTTTATCATTAAGAATATTTTTTTTATTTTCTTGTTCAAACTTTTCAACACATTTCATAAATGAATATAGTTTATCATTAGAAATAATTTTTTTATATTTTTCTTGTTCAAACTTTTCAACATATTTCATAAATGTATATAGTTTATCACTAGAAATATATTTTTTGATTTTCTTTTTCAAACTTTTCAACACATTTCATAAATGTATCTAATTTATCATTAGAAATATATTTTGTTGATTTTGAAACTTTTCAACACATTTCATAAATGATACATTTGTTTATTATTTGTTTATTAATGATACCAGTAGTTTATTATTAGAAATATATCTTTTCATTTTCTTGTTCAAACTTTTCAATACATCTCATAAATGTATATAGTTTATCATTAGAAATATATTTTGTTTAAATTTTAAACTTTTCAACACATTTCATAAATGTATCTAGTTTATCACTAGAAATATATTTTTTTTTTCCTTTCCAAACTTTTAAACACATTTCATAAATGTATCTAATTTATCATTAGAAATATATTTTGTTGATTTTGAAACTTTTCAACACATTTCATAAATGATACATTTGTTTATTATTTGTTTATTAATGATACCAGTAGTTTATTATTAGAAATATATCTTTTCATTTTCTTGTTCAAACTTTTCAATACATCTCATAAATGTATATAGTTTATCATTAGAAATATATTTTGTTTAAATTTTAAACTTTTCAACACATTTCATAAATGTATCTAGTTTATCATTAGAAATATATTTTTTAATGTTTAACTTTTCAACACATTTCATAAATGTATCTACCAGTAGTTTATTATTAGAAATATATTTTTTGATTGTCTTTTTCAAACTTTTCAATACATCTCATAAATGTATCTACTGGTAGATTATCACTAGAAATATATCTTTTCATTTTCTTTTTCAAACTTTTCAACACATTTCATAAATGTATATAGTTTATCACTAGAAATATATTTTTTGATTTTCTTTTCCAAACTTTTCAACACATTTCATAAGTGTATATAGTGTATCAATAGAAATTTATTTCTTTGATTTTGAAACTTTTCAACACATTTCAGAAATGTATGTAGTTTCTCATTAGAAATATATTTTTTTATTTTCTTTTTCAAACTTTTCAATACATCTCATAAATGTATCTACCAGTAGATTATCACTAGAAATATATCTTTTCATTTTCTTTTTCAAACTTTTCAACACATTTAATAAATGTATATAGTTTATCATTAAGAATATTTTTTTTATTTTCTTGTTCAAACTTTTCAACACATTTCATAAATGAATATAGTTTATCATTAGAAATAATTTTTTTATATTTTTCTTGTTCAAACTTTTCAACATATTTCATAAATGTATATAGTTTATCACTAGAAATATATTTTTTGATTTTCTTTTTCAAACTTTTCAACACATTTCATAAATGTATCTAATTTATCATTAGAAATATATTTTGTTGATTTTGAAACTTTTCAACACATTTCATAAATGATACATTTGTTTATTATTTGTTTATTAATGATACCAGTAGTTTATTATTAGAAATATATCTTTTCATTTTCTTGTTCAAACTTTTCAATACATCTCATAAATGTATATAGTTTATCATTAGAAATATATTTTGTTTAAATTTTAAACTTTTCAACACATTTCATAAATGTATCTAGTTTATCACTAGAAATATATTTTTTTTTTCCTTTCCAAACTTTTAAACACATTTCATAAATGTATCTAGTTTATCATTAGAAAAATATTTTTTGATTTTATTTTTCAAACGTTTCAACACATCTCATAAATGTATCTAGTTTATTATTAGAAATATATTTTTTGATTTTGATACTTTTCAACACATTTCATAAATGTATATAGTTTATCATTAAGAATATTTCTTTTTTAATTTTCTTGTTCAATAAACCAGTAGTTTATTATTAGAAATATATTTTTTGATTTTCTTTTTCAAATTTTTCAACACATCTCATAAATATATCTGCCGGTAGATTATCACTAAAAATATATCTTTTCATTTTCTTGTTCAAACTTCTCAACACATTTCATAACTGAATATAGTTTATCATTAGAAATATATTTTTTATTATTTTCTTGTTCAAACTTTTCAACATATTTCATAAATGTATATAGTTTATCACTAGAAATATATTTTTTGATTTTCTTTTTCAAACATTTGAACACATTTCATAAATGTATCTAGTTTATCATTAGAAATATATTTTCTTGATTTTCAAACTTTTCAACACATTTCATAAGTGTATCTAGTTTATCATTAGAAATATATTTTTTGATTTGTTTTTTCAAACTTTTCAACACATCTCATAAATGTATCTACCGGTATTTTCTGATTAGAAATATATCTTTTTATTTTCTTTTTCAAACTTTTCAACACATGTCATAAATGTATATAGTTTATCATTAGAAATATTTTTTTTTGATTTTCTTTTTCAAACTTTTCAATACATCTCATAAATGTATCTACCGGTAGATTATCACTAGAAATATATATTTCCATTTTCTTTTTCAAACTTTTCAACACATTTCATAAATGTATATAGTTTATCATTAGAAATATATTTTTTTAAATTTTCTTGTTCAAACTTTTCAACATATTTAATAAATGTATATAGTTTATCACTAGAAATATATTTTTTTATTTTATTTTCCAAACTTTTCCACACATTTCATAAATGTATCTAGTTTATCATTAGAAATATATTTTTTTGATTTTCAAACTTTTCAACACATTTCATAAATGATACATTTGTTTATTATTTCTTTATTAATGATACCAGTAGTTTATTATTAGAAATATATTTTTTGATTTTCTTTTTCAAACTTTTTAATACATCTCATAAATGTATCTACCGGTAGATTATCACTAGAAATATATATTTCCATTTTCTTTTTCAAACTTTTCAACACATTTCATAAATGTATATAGTTTATCATTAGAAATATATTTTTTTAAATTTTCTTGTTCAAACTTTTCAACATATTTAATAAATGTATATAGTTTATCACTAGAAATATATTTTTTTATTTTATTTTCCAAACTTTTCCACACATTTCATAAATGTATCTAGTTTATCATTAGAAATATATTTTTTAATGTTTAACTTTTCAACACATTTCATAAATGTATCTACCAGTAGTTTATTATTAGAAATATATTTTTTGATTGTCTTTTTCAAACTTTTCAATACATCTCATAAATGTATCTACTGGTAGATTATCACTAGAAATATATCTTTTCATTTTCTTTTTCAAACTTTTCAACACATTTCATAAATGTATATAGTTTATCACTAGAAATATATTTTTTGATTTTCTTTTCCAAACTTTTCAACACATTTCATAAGTGTATATAGTGTATCAATAGAAATTTATTTCTTTGATTTTGAAACTTTTCAACACATTTCAGAAATGTATGTAGTTTCTCATTAGAAATATATTTTTTTATTTTCTTTTTCAAACTTTTCAATACATCTCATAAATGTATCTACCAGTAGATTATCACTAGAAATATATCTTTTCATTTTCTTTTTCAAACTTTTCAACACATTTAATAAATGTATATAGTTTATCATTAAGAATATTTTTTTTATTTTCTTGTTCAAACTTTTCAACACATTTCATAAATGAATATAGTTTATCATTAGAAATAATTTTTTTATATTTTTCTTGTTCAAACTTTTCAACATATTTCATAAATGTATATAGTTTATCACTAGAAATATATTTTTTGATTTTCTTTTTCAAACTTTTCAACACATTTCATAAATGTATCTAATTTATCATTAGAAATATATTTTGTTGATTTTGAAACTTTTCAACACATTTCATAAATGATACATTTGTTTATTATTTGTTTATTAATGATACCAGTAGTTTATTATTAGAAATATATCTTTTCATTTTCTTGTTCAAACTTTTCAATACATCTCATAAATGTATATAGTTTATCATTAGAAATATATTTTGTTTAAATTTTAAACTTTTCAACACATTTCATAAATGTATCTAGTTTATCACTAGAAATATATTTTTTTTTTTCCTTTCCAAACTTTTAAACACATTTCATAAATGTATCTAGTTTATCATTAGGAAAATATTTTTTGATTTTATTTTTCAAACGTTTCAACACATCTCATAAATGTATCTAGTTTATTATTAGAAATATATTTTTTGATTTTGATACTTTTCAACACATTTCATAAATGTATATAGTTTATCATTAAGAATATTTCTTTTTTAATTTTCTTGTTCAATAAACCAGTAGTTTATTATTAGAAATATATTTTTTGATTTTCTTTTTCAAATTTTTCAACACATCTCATAAATATATCTGCCGGTAGATTATCACTAAAAATATATCTTTTCATTTTCTTGTTCAAACTTCTCAACACATTTCATAACTGAATATAGTTTATCATTAGAAATATATTTTTTATTATTTTCTTGTTCAAACTTTTCAACATATTTCATAAATGTATATAGTTTATCACTAGAAATATATTTTTTGATTTTCTTTTTCAAACTTTTTAATACATCTCATAAATGTTTCTGCCGGTAGATGATCACTAAAAATATATCTTTTCATTTTCTTTTTCAGACTTTTCAACACATTTCATAATTGTATATAGTTATCACTAGAAATATATTTTTTGATTTTCTTTTCCAAACTTTTCAACACATTTCATAAGTGTATATAGTTGATCAATAGAAATTTATTTTTTGATTTTCTTTTTCAAACATTTGAACACATTTCATAAATGTATCTAGTTTATCATTAGAAATATATTTTCTTGATTTTCAAACTTTTCAACACATTTCATAAGTGTATCTAGTTTATCATTAGAAATATATTTTTTGATTTGTTTTTTCAAACTTTTCAACACATCTCATAAATGTATCTACCGGTATTTTCTGATTAGAAATATATCTTTTTATTTTCTTTTTCAAACTTTTCAACACATGTCATAAATGTATATAGTTTATCATTAGAAATATTTTTTTTTGATTTTCTTTTTCAAACTTTTCAATACATCTCATAAATGTATCTACCGGTAGATTATCACTAGAAATATATATTTCCATTTTCTTTTTCAAACTTTTCAACACATTTCATAAATGTATATAGTTTATCATTAGAAATATATTTTTTTAAATTTTCTTGTTCAAACTTTTCAACATATTTAATAAATGTATATAGTTTATCACTAGAAATATATTTTTTTATTTTATTTTCCAAACTTTTCCACACATTTCATAAATGTATCTAGTTTATCATTAGAAATATATTTTTTTGATTTTCAAACTTTTCAACACATTTCATAAATGATACATTTGTTTATTATTTCTTTATTAATGATACCAGTAGTTTATTATTAGAAATATATTTTTTGATTTTCTTTTTCAAACTTTTCAATACATCTCATAAATGTATCTACCAGTAGATTATCACTAGAAATATATCTTTTCATTTTCTTTTTCAAACTTTTCAACACATTTAATAAATGTATATAGTTTATCATTAAGAATATTTTTTTTATTTTCTTGTTCAAACTTTTCAACACATTTCATAAATGAATATAGTTTATCATTAGAAATAATTTTTTTATATTTTTCTTGTTCAAACTTTTCAACACATTTCATAAATGTATCTAATTTATCATTAGAAATATATTTTTTGATTTTGAAACTTTTCAACACATTTCATAAATGATACATTTGTTTATTATTTGTTTATTAATGATACCAGTAGTTTATTATTAGAAATATATCTTTTCATTTTCTTGTTCAAACTTTTCAATACATCTCATAAATGTATATAGTTTATCATTAGAAATATATTTTGTTTAAATTTTAAACTTTTCAACACATTTCATAAATGTATCTAGTTTATCACTAGAAATATATTTTTATTTTCCTTTCCAAACTTTTAAACACATTTCATAAATGTATCTAGTTTATCACTAGAAATATATTTTTTGATTTTATTTTTCAAACTTTTTAATACATCTCATAAATGTATCTAATTTATCATTAGAAATATATTTTGTTGATTTTGAAACTTTTCAACACATTTCATAAATGATACATTTGTTTATTATTTGTTTATTAATGATACCAGTAGTTTATTATTAGAAATATATCTTTTCATTTTCTTGTTCAAACTTTTCAATACATCTCATAAATGTATATAGTTTATCATTAGAAATATATTTTGTTTAAATTTTAAACTTTTCAACACATTTCATAAATGTATCTAGTTTATCACTAGAAATATATATTTTTTTTCCTTTCCAAACTTTTAAACACATTTCATAAATGTATCTAGTTTATCATTAGAAATATATTTTTTGATTTTATTTTTCAAACGTTTCAACACATCTCATAAATGTATCTAGTTTATTATTAGAAATATATTTTTTGATTTTGATACTTTTCAACACATTTCATAAATGTATATAGTTTATCATTAAGAATATTTTTTTTATTTTCTTGTTCAAACTTTTCAACACATTTCATAAATGAATATAGTTTATCATTAGAAATATTTCTTTTTTAATTTTCTTGTTCAATAAACCAGTAGTTTATTATTAGAAATATATTTTTTGATTTTCTTTTTCAAACTTTTCAATACATCTCATAAATGTATCTACCAGTAGATTATCACTAGAAATATATCTTTTCATTTTCTTTTTCAAACTTTTCAACACATTTAATAAATGTATATAGTTTATCATTAAGAATATTTTTTTTATTTTCTTGTTCAAACTTTTCAACACATTTCATAAATGAATATAGTTTATCATTAGAAATAATTTTTTTATATTTTTCTTGTTCAAACTTTTCAACATATTTCATAAATGTATATAGTTTATCACTAGAAATATATTTTTTGATTTTCTTTTTCAAACTTTTCAACACATTTCATAAATGTATCTAATTTATCATTAGAAATATATTTTGTTGATTTTGAAACTTTTCAACACATTTCATAAATGATACATTTGTTTATTATTTGTTTATTAATGATACCAGTAGTTTATTATTAGAAATATATCTTTTCATTTTCTTGTTCAAACTTTTCAATACATCTCATAAATGTATATAGTTTATCATTAGAAATATATTTTGTTTAAATTTTAAACTTTTCAACACATTTCATAAATGTATCTAGTTTATCACTAGAAATATATTTTTTTTTTCCTTTCCAAACTTTTAAACACATTTCATAAATGTATCTAATTTATCATTAGAAATATATTTTGTTGATTTTGAAACTTTTCAACACATTTCATAAATGATACATTTGTTTATTATTTGTTTATTAATGATACCAGTAGTTTATTATTAGAAATATATCTTTTCATTTTCTTGTTCAAACTTTTCAATACATCTCATAAATGTATATAGTTTATCATTAGAAATATATTTTGTTTAAATTTTAAACTTTTCAACACATTTCATAAATGTATCTAGTTTATCATTAGAAATATATTTTTTAATGTTTAACTTTTCAACACATTTCATAAATGTATCTACCAGTAGTTTATTATTAGAAATATATTTTTTGATTGTCTTTTTCAAACTTTTCAATACATCTCATAAATGTATCTACTGGTAGATTATCACTAGAAATATATCTTTTCATTTTCTTTTTCAAACTTTTCAACACATTTCATAAATGTATATAGTTTATCACTAGAAATATATTTTTTGATTTTCTTTTCCAAACTTTTCAACACATTTCATAAGTGTATATAGTGTATCAATAGAAATTTATTTCTTTGATTTTGAAACTTTTCAACACATTTCAGAAATGTATGTAGTTTCTCATTAGAAATATATTTTTTTATTTTCTTTTTCAAACTTTTCAATACATCTCATAAATGTATCTACCAGTAGATTATCACTAGAAATATATCTTTTCATTTTCTTTTTCAAACTTTTCAACACATTTAATAAATGTATATAGTTTATCATTAAGAATATTTTTTTTATTTTCTTGTTCAAACTTTTCAACACATTTCATAAATGAATATAGTTTATCATTAGAAATAATTTTTTTATATTTTTCTTGTTCAAACTTTTCAACATATTTCATAAATGTATATAGTTTATCACTAGAAATATATTTTTTGATTTTCTTTTTCAAACTTTTCAACACATTTCATAAATGTATCTAATTTATCATTAGAAATATATTTTGTTGATTTTGAAACTTTTCAACACATTTCATAAATGATACATTTGTTTATTATTTGTTTATTAATGATACCAGTAGTTTATTATTAGAAATATATCTTTTCATTTTCTTGTTCAAACTTTTCAATACATCTCATAAATGTATATAGTTTATCATTAGAAATATATTTTGTTTAAATTTTAAACTTTTCAACACATTTCATAAATGTATCTAGTTTATCACTAGAAATATATTTTTTTTTTCCTTTCCAAACTTTTAAACACATTTCATAAATGTATCTAGTTTATCATTAGAAAAATATTTTTTGATTTTATTTTTCAAACGTTTCAACACATCTCATAAATGTATCTAGTTTATTATTAGAAATATATTTTTTGATTTTGATACTTTTCAACACATTTCATAAATGTATATAGTTTATCATTAAGAATATTTCTTTTTTAATTTTCTTGTTCAATAAACCAGTAGTTTATTATTAGAAATATATTTTTTGATTTTCTTTTTCAAATTTTTCAACACATCTCATAAATATATCTGCCGGTAGATTATCACTAAAAATATATCTTTTCATTTTCTTGTTCAAACTTCTCAACACATTTCATAACTGAATATAGTTTATCATTAGAAATATATTTTTTATTATTTTCTTGTTCAAACTTTTCAACATATTTCATAAATGTATATAGTTTATCACTAGAAATATATTTTTTGATTTTCTTTTTCAAACATTTGAACACATTTCATAAATGTATCTAGTTTATCATTAGAAATATATTTTCTTGATTTTCAAACTTTTCAACACATTTCATAAGTGTATCTAGTTTATCATTAGAAATATATTTTTTGATTTGTTTTTTCAAACTTTTCAACACATCTCATAAATGTATCTACCGGTATTTTCTGATTAGAAATATATCTTTTTATTTTCTTTTTCAAACTTTTCAACACATGTCATAAATGTATATAGTTTATCATTAGAAATATTTTTTTTTGATTTTCTTTTTCAAACTTTTCAATACATCTCATAAATGTATCTACCGGTAGATTATCACTAGAAATATATATTTCCATTTTCTTTTTCAAACTTTTCAACACATTTCATAAATGTATATAGTTTATCATTAGAAATATATTTTTTTAAATTTTCTTGTTCAAACTTTTCAACATATTTAATAAATGTATATAGTTTATCACTAGAAATATATTTTTTTATTTTATTTTCCAAACTTTTCCACACATTTCATAAATGTATCTAGTTTATCATTAGAAATATATTTTTTTGATTTTCAAACTTTTCAACACATTTCATAAATGATACATTTGTTTATTATTTCTTTATTAATGATACCAGTAGTTTATTATTAGAAATATATTTTTTGATTTTCTTTTTCAAACTTTTTAATACATCTCATAAATGTATCTACCGGTAGATTATCACTAGAAATATATATTTCCATTTTCTTTTTCAAACTTTTCAACACATTTCATAAATGTATATAGTTTATCATTAGAAATATATTTTTTTAAATTTTCTTGTTCAAACTTTTCAACATATTTAATAAATGTATATAGTTTATCACTAGAAATATATTTTTTTATTTTATTTTCCAAACTTTTCCACACATTTCATAAATGTATCTAGTTTATCATTAGAAATATATTTTTTAATGTTTAACTTTTCAACACATTTCATAAATGTATCTACCAGTAGTTTATTATTAGAAATATATTTTTTGATTGTCTTTTTCAAACTTTTCAATACATCTCATAAATGTATCTACTGGTAGATTATCACTAGAAATATATCTTTTCATTTTCTTTTTCAAACTTTTCAACACATTTCATAAATGTATATAGTTTATCACTAGAAATATATTTTTTGATTTTCTTTTCCAAACTTTTCAACACATTTCATAAGTGTATATAGTGTATCAATAGAAATTTATTTCTTTGATTTTGAAACTTTTCAACACATTTCAGAAATGTATGTAGTTTCTCATTAGAAATATATTTTTTTATTTTCTTTTTCAAACTTTTCAAT
Organism: Meghimatium bilineatum; assembly: GCA_034231615.1. Lineage (NCBI taxonomy): Eukaryota > Metazoa > Mollusca > Gastropoda > Stylommatophora > Philomycidae > Meghimatium > Meghimatium bilineatum. The sequence goes on from CM067318.1 coordinate 9,552,372, forward strand.
ACATCTCATAAATGTATCTACCAGTAGATTATCACTAGAAATATATCTTTTCATTTTCTTTTTCAAACTTTTCAACACATTTAATAAATGTATATAGTTTATCATTAAGAATATTTTTTTTATTTTCTTGTTCAAACTTTTCAACACATTTCATAAATGAATATAGTTTATCATTAGAAATAATTTTTTTATATTTTTCTTGTTCAAACTTTTCAACATATTTCATAAATGTATATAGTTTATCACTAGAAATATATTTTTTGATTTTCTTTTTCAAACTTTTCAACACATTTCATAAATGTATCTAATTTATCATTAGAAATATATTTTGTTGATTTTGAAACTTTTCAACACATTTCATAAATGATACATTTGTTTATTATTTGTTTATTAATGATACCAGTAGTTTATTATTAGAAATATATCTTTTCATTTTCTTGTTCAAACTTTTCAATACATCTCATAAATGTATATAGTTTATCATTAGAAATATATTTTGTTTAAATTTTAAACTTTTCAACACATTTCATAAATGTATCTAGTTTATCACTAGAAATATATTTTTTTTTTTCCTTTCCAAACTTTTAAACACATTTCATAAATGTATCTAGTTTATCATTAGAAAAATATTTTTTGATTTTATTTTTCAAACGTTTCAACACATCTCATAAATGTATCTAGTTTATTATTAGAAATATATTTTTTGATTTTGATACTTTTCAACACATTTCATAAATGTATATAGTTTATCATTAAGAATATTTCTTTTTTAATTTTCTTGTTCAATAAACCAGTAGTTTATTATTAGAAATATATTTTTTGATTTTCTTTTTCAAATTTTTCAACACATCTCATAAATATATCTGCCGGTAGATTATCACTAAAAATATATCTTTTCATTTTCTTGTTCAAACTTCTCAACACATTTCATAACTGAATATAGTTTATCATTAGAAATATATTTTTTATTATTTTCTTGTTCAAACTTTTCAACATATTTCATAAATGTATATAGTTTATCACTAGAAATATATTTTTTGATTTTCTTTTTCAAACTTTTTAATACATCTCATAAATGTTTCTGCCGGTAGATGATCACTAAAAATATATCTTTTCATTTTCTTTTTCAGACTTTTCAACACATTTCATAATTGTATATAGTTATCACTAGAAATATATTTTTTGATTTTCTTTTCCAAACTTTTCAACACATTTCATAAGTGTATATAGTTGATCAATAGAAATTTATTTTTTGATTTTCTTTTTCAAACATTTGAACACATTTCATAAATGTATCTAGTTTATCATTAGAAATATATTTTCTTGATTTTCAAACTTTTCAACACATTTCATAAGTGTATCTAGTTTATCATTAGAAATATATTTTTTGATTTGTTTTTTCAAACTTTTCAACACATCTCATAAATGTATCTACCGGTATTTTCTGATTAGAAATATATCTTTTTATTTTCTTTTTCAAACTTTTCAACACATGTCATAAATGTATATAGTTTATCATTAGAAATATTTTTTTTTGATTTTCTTTTTCAAACTTTTCAATACATCTCATAAATGTATCTACCGGTAGATTATCACTAGAAATATATATTTCCATTTTCTTTTTCAAACTTTTCAACACATTTCATAAATGTATATAGTTTATCATTAGAAATATATTTTTTTAAATTTTCTTGTTCAAACTTTTCAACATATTTAATAAATGTATATAGTTTATCACTAGAAATATATTTTTTTATTTTATTTTCCAAACTTTTCCACACATTTCATAAATGTATCTAGTTTATCATTAGAAATATATTTTTTTGATTTTCAAACTTTTCAACACATTTCATAAATGATACATTTGTTTATTATTTCTTTATTAATGATACCAGTAGTTTATTATTAGAAATATATTTTTTGATTTTCTTTTTCAAACTTTTCAATACATCTCATAAATGTATCTACCAGTAGATTATCACTAGAAATATATCTTTTCATTTTCTTTTTCAAACTTTTCAACACATTTAATAAATGTATATAGTTTATCATTAAGAATATTTTTTTTATTTTCTTGTTCAAACTTTTCAACACATTTCATAAATGAATATAGTTTATCATTAGAAATAATTTTTTTATATTTTTCTTGTTCAAACTTTTCAACACATTTCATAAATGTATCTAATTTATCATTAGAAATATATTTTGTTGATTTTGAAACTTTTCAACACATTTCATAAATGATACATTTGTTTATTATTTGTTTATTAATGATACCAGTAGTTTATTATTAGAAATATATCTTTTCATTTTCTTGTTCAAACTTTTCAATACATCTCATAAATGTATATAGTTTATCATTAGAAATATATTTTGTTTAAATTTTAAACTTTTCAACACATTTCATAAATGTATCTAGTTTATCACTAGAAATATATTTTTTTTTTCCTTTCCAAACTTTTAAACACATTTCATAAATGTATCTAGTTTATCATTAGAAAAATATTTTTTGATTTTATTTTTCAAACGTTTCAACACATCTCATAAATGTATCTAGTTTATTATTAGAAATATATTTTTTGATTTTGATACTTTTCAACACATTTCATAAATGTATATAGTTTATCATTAAGAATATTTCTTTTTTAATTTTCTTGTTCAATAAACCAGTAGTTTATTATTAGAAATATATTTTTTGATTTTCTTTTTCAAATTTTTCAACACATCTCATAAATATATCTGCCGGTAGATTATCACTAAAAATATATCTTTTCATTTTCTTGTTCAAACTTCTCAACACATTTCATAACTGAATATAGTTTATCATTAGAAATATATTTTTTATTATTTTCTTGTTCAAACTTTTCAACATATTTCATAAATGTATATAGTTTATCACTAGAAATATATTTTTTGATTTTCTTTTTCAAACATTTGAACACATTTCATAAATGTATCTAGTTTATCATTAGAAATATATTTTCTTGATTTTCAAACTTTTCAACACATTTCATAAGTGTATCTAGTTTATCATTAGAAATATATTTTTTGATTTGTTTTTTCAAACTTTTCAACACATCTCATAAATGTATCTACCGGTATTTTCTGATTAGAAATATATCTTTTTATTTTCTTTTTCAAACTTTTCAACACATGTCATAAATGTATATAGTTTATCATTAGAAATATTTTTTTTTGATTTTCTTTTTCAAACTTTTCAATACATCTCATAAATGTATCTACCGGTAGATTATCACTAGAAATATATATTTCCATTTTCTTTTTCAAACTTTTCAACACATTTCATAAATGTATATAGTTTATCATTAGAAATATATTTTTTTAAATTTTCTTGTTCAAACTTTTCAACATATTTAATAAATGTATATAGTTTATCACTAGAAATATATTTTTTTATTTTATTTTCCAAACTTTTCCACACATTTCATAAATGTATCTAGTTTATCATTAGAAATATATTTTTTTGATTTTCAAACTTTTCAACACATTTCATAAATGATACATTTGTTTATTATTTCTTTATTAATGATACCAGTAGTTTATTATTAGAAATATATTTTTTGATTTTCTTTTTCAAACTTTTTAATACATCTCATAAATGTATCTACCGGTAGATTATCACTAGAAATATATATTTCCATTTTCTTTTTCAAACTTTTCAACACATTTCATAAATGTATATAGTTTATCATTAGAAATATATTTTTTTAAATTTTCTTGTTCAAACTTTTCAACATATTTAATAAATGTATATAGTTTATCACTAGAAATATATTTTTTTATTTTATTTTCCAAACTTTTCCACACATTTCATAAATGTATCTAGTTTATCATTAGAAATATATTTTTTAATGTTTAACTTTTCAACACATTTCATAAATGTATCTACCAGTAGTTTATTATTAGAAATATATTTTTTGATTGTCTTTTTCAAACTTTTCAATACATCTCATAAATGTATCTACTGGTAGATTATCACTAGAAATATATCTTTTCATTTTCTTTTTCAAACTTTTCAACACATTTCATAAATGTATATAGTTTATCACTAGAAATATATTTTTTGATTTTCTTTTCCAAACTTTTCAACACATTTCATAAGTGTATATAGTGTATCAATAGAAATTTATTTCTTTGATTTTGAAACTTTTCAACACATTTCAGAAATGTATGTAGTTTCTCATTAGAAATATATTTTTTTATTTTCTTTTTCAAACTTTTCAATACATCTCATAAATGTATCTACCAGTAGATTATCACTAGAAATATATCTTTTCATTTTCTTTTTCAAACTTTTCAACACATTTAATAAATGTATATAGTTTATCATTAAGAATATTTTTTTTATTTTCTTGTTCAAACTTTTCAACACATTTCATAAATGAATATAGTTTATCATTAGAAATAATTTTTTTATATTTTTCTTGTTCAAACTTTTCAACATATTTCATAAATGTATATAGTTTATCACTAGAAATATATTTTTTGATTTTCTTTTTCAAACTTTTCAACACATTTCATAAATGTATCTAATTTATCATTAGAAATATATTTTGTTGATTTTGAAACTTTTCAACACATTTCATAAATGATACATTTGTTTATTATTTGTTTATTAATGATACCAGTAGTTTATTATTAGAAATATATCTTTTCATTTTCTTGTTCAAACTTTTCAATACATCTCATAAATGTATATAGTTTATCATTAGAAATATATTTTGTTTAAATTTTAAACTTTTCAACACATTTCATAAATGTATCTAGTTTATCACTAGAAATATATTTTTTTTTTTCCTTTCCAAACTTTTAAACACATTTCATAAATGTATCTAGTTTATCATTAGAAAAATATTTTTTGATTTTATTTTTCAAACGTTTCAACACATCTCATAAATGTATCTAGTTTATTATTAGAAATATATTTTTTGATTTTGATACTTTTCAACACATTTCATAAATGTATATAGTTTATCATTAAGAATATTTCTTTTTTAATTTTCTTGTTCAATAAACCAGTAGTTTATTATTAGAAATATATTTTTTGATTTTCTTTTTCAAATTTTTCAACACATCTCATAAATATATCTGCCGGTAGATTATCACTAAAAATATATCTTTTCATTTTCTTGTTCAAACTTCTCAACACATTTCATAACTGAATATAGTTTATCATTAGAAATATATTTTTTATTATTTTCTTGTTCAAACTTTTCAACATATTTCATAAATGTATATAGTTTATCACTAGAAATATATTTTTTGATTTTCTTTTTCAAACTTTTTAATACATCTCATAAATGTTTCTGCCGGTAGATGATCACTAAAAATATATCTTTTCATTTTCTTTTTCAGACTTTTCAACACATTTCATAATTGTATATAGTTATCACTAGAAATATATTTTTTGATTTTCTTTTCCAAACTTTTCAACACATTTCATAAGTGTATATAGTTGATCAATAGAAATTTATTTTTTGATTTTCTTTTTCAAACATTTGAACACATTTCATAAATGTATCTAGTTTATCATTAGAAATATATTTTCTTGATTTTCAAACTTTTCAACACATTTCATAAGTGTATCTAGTTTATCATTAGAAATATATTTTTTGATTTGTTTTTTCAAATTTTTCAACACATCTCATAAATGTATCTACCGGTATTTTCTGATTAGAAATATATCTTTTTATTTTCTTTTTCAAACTTTTCAACACATGTCATAAATGTATATAGTTTATCATTAGAAATATTTTTTTTTGATTTTCTTTTTCAAACTTTTCAATACATCTCATAAATGTATCTACCGGTAGATTATCACTAGAAATATATATTTCCATTTTCTTTTTCAAACTTTTCAACACATTTCATAAATGTATATAGTTTATCATTAGAAATATATTTTTTTAAATTTTCTTGTTCAAACTTTTCAACATATTTAATAAATGTATATAGTTTATCACTAGAAATATATTTTTTTATTTTATTTTCCAAACTTTTCCACACATTTCATAAATGTATCTAGTTTATCATTAGAAATATATTTTTTTGATTTTCAAACTTTTCAACACATTTCATAAATGATACATTTGTTTATTATTTCTTTATTAATGATACCAGTAGTTTATTATTAGAAATATATTTTTTGATTTTCTTTTTCAAACTTTTCAATACATCTCATAAATGTATCTACCAGTAGATTATCACTAGAAATATATCTTTTCATTTTCTTTTTCAAACTTTTCAACACATTTAATAAATGTATATAGTTTATCATTAAGAATATTTTTTTTATTTTCTTGTTCAAACTTTTCAACACATTTCATAAATGAATATAGTTTATCATTAGAAATAATTTTTTTATATTTTTCTTGTTCAAACTTTTCAACACATTTCATAAATGTATCTAATTTATCATTAGAAATATATTTTTTGATTTTGAAACTTTTCAACACATTTCATAAATGATACATTTGTTTATTATTTGTTTATTAATGATACCAGTAGTTTATTATTAGAAATATATCTTTTCATTTTCTTGTTCAAACTTTTCAATACATCTCATAAATGTATATAGTTTATCATTAGAAATATATTTTGTTTAAATTTTAAACTTTTCAACACATTTCATAAATGTATCTAGTTTATCACTAGAAATATATTTTTATTTTCCTTTCCAAACTTTTAAACACATTTCATAAATGTATCTAGTTTATCACTAGAAATATATTTTTTGATTTTATTTTTCAAACTTTTTAATACATCTCATAAATGTATCTAATTTATCATTAGAAATATATTTTGTTGATTTTGAAACTTTTCAACACATTTCATAAATGATACATTTGTTTATTATTTGTTTATTAATGATACCAGTAGTTTATTATTAGAAATATATCTTTTCATTTTCTTGTTCAAACTTTTCAATACATCTCATAAATGTATATAGTTTATCATTAGAAATATATTTTGTTTAAATTTTAAACTTTTCAACACATTTCATAAATGTATCTAGTTTATCACTAGAAATATATATTTTTTTTCCTTTCCAAACTTTTAAACACATTTCATAAATGTATCTAGTTTATCATTAGAAATATATTTTTTGATTTTATTTTTCAAACGTTTCAACACATCTCATAAATGTATCTAGTTTATTATTAGAAATATATTTTTTGATTTTGATACTTTTCAACACATTTCATAAATGTATATAGTTTATCATTAAGAATATTTTTTTTATTTTCTTGTTCAAACTTTTCAACACATTTCATAAATGAATATAGTTTATCATTAGAAATATTTCTTTTTTAATTTTCTTGTTCAATAAACCAGTAGTTTATTATTAGAAATATATTTTTTGATTTTTTCTTTTTCAAATTTTTCAACACATCTCATAAATATATCTGCCGGTAGATTATCACTAAAAATATATCTTTTCATTTTCTTGTTCAAACTTCTCAACACATTTCATAACTGAATATAGTTTATCATTAGAAATATATTTTTTATTATTTTCTTGTTCAAACTTTTCAACATATTTCATAAATGTATATAGTTTATCACTAGAAATATATTTTTTGATTTTCTTTTTCAAACTTTTTAATACATCTCATAAATGTATCTACTGGTAGATTATCACTAGAAATATATCTTTTCATTTTCTTTTTCAAACTTTTCAACACATTTCATAAATGTATATAGTTTATCATTAGAAATATATTTTTTGATTTTCTTTTCAAACAGTTCAACACATTTCATAAATGTATCTAGTTTATCATTAGAAATATATTTTTGATTTTCTTTTTCAAATTTTTCAACACATCTCATAAATGTTTCTGCCGGTAGATGATCACTAAAAATATATCTTTTCATTTTCTTTTTCAGACTTTTCAACACATTTCATAATTGTATATAGTTATCACTAGAAATATATTTTTTGATTTTCTTTTCCAAACTTTTCAACACATTTCATAAGTGTATATAGTTGATCAATAGAAATTTATTTTTTGATTTTCTTTTTCAAACTTTTGAACACATTTCATAAATGTATCTAGTTTATCATTAGAAATATATTTTCTTGATTTTCAAACTTTTCAACACATTTCATAAGTGTATCTAGTTTATCATTAGAAATATTTTTTTTTGATTTTCTTTTTCAAACTTTTCAATACATCTCATAAATGTATCTACCGGTAGATTATCACTAGAAATATATATTTCCATTTTCTTTTTCAAACTTTTCAACACATTTCATAAATGTATATAGTTTATCATTAGAAATATATTTTTTTAAATTTTCTTGTTCAAACTTTTCAACATATTTAATAAATGTATATAGTTTATCACTAGAAATATATTTTTTTATTTTATTTTCCAAACTTTTCCACACATTTCATAAATGTATCTAGTTTATCATTAGAAATATATTTTTTTGATTTTCAAACTTTTCAACACATTTCATAAATGATACATTTGTTTATTATTTCTTTATTAATGATACCAGTAGTTTATTATTAGAAATATATTTTTTGATTTTCTTTTTCAAACTTTTCAATACATCTCATAAATGTATCTACCAGTAGATTATCACTAGAAATATATCTTTTCATTTTCTTTTTCAAACTTTTCAACACATTTAATAAATGTATATAGTTTATCATTAAGAATATTTTTTTTATTTTCTTGTTCAAACTTTTCAACACATTTCATAAATGAATATAGTTTATCATTAGAAATAATTTTTTTATATTTTTCTTGTTCAAACTTTTCAACACATTTCATAAATGTATCTAATTTATCATTAGAAATATATTTTTTGATTTTGAAACTTTTCAACACATTTCATAAATGATACATTTGTTTATTATTTGTTTATTAATGATACCAGTAGTTTATTATTAGAAATATATCTTTTCATTTTCTTGTTCAAACTTTTCAATACATCTCATAAATGTATATAGTTTATCATTAGAAATATATTTTGTTTAAATTTTAAACTTTTCAACACATTTCATAAATGTATCTAGTTTATCACTAGAAATATATTTTTATTTTCCTTTCCAAACTTTTAAACACATTTCATAAATGTATCTAGTTTATCACTAGAAATATATTTTTTGATTTTATTTTTCAAACTTTTTAATACATCTCATAAATGTATCTAATTTATCATTAGAAATATATTTTGTTGATTTTGAAACTTTTCAACACATTTCATAAATGATACATTTGTTTATTATTTGTTTATTAATGATACCAGTAGTTTATTATTAGAAATATATCTTTTCATTTTCTTGTTCAAACTTTTCAATACATCTCATAAATGTATATAGTTTATCATTAGAAATATATTTTGTTTAAATTTTAAACTTTTCAACACATTTCATAAATGTATCTAGTTTATCACTAGAAATATATATTTTTTTTCCTTTCCAAACTTTTAAACACATTTCATAAATGTATCTAGTTTATCATTAGAAATATATTTTTTGATTTTATTTTTCAAACGTTTCAACACATCTCATAAATGTATCTAGTTTATTATTAGAAATATATTTTTTGATTTTGATACTTTTCAACACATTTCATAAATGTATATAGTTTATCATTAAGAATATTTTTTTTATTTTCTTGTTCAAACTTTTCAACACATTTCATAAATGAATATAGTTTATCATTAGAAATATTTCTTTTTTAATTTTCTTGTTCAATAAACCAGTAGTTTATTATTAGAAATATATTTTTTGATTTTTTCTTTTTCAAATTTTTCAACACATCTCATAAATATATCTGCCGGTAGATTATCACTAAAAATATATCTTTTCATTTTCTTGTTCAAACTTCTCAACACATTTCATAACTGAATATAGTTTATCATTAGAAATATATTTTTTATTATTTTCTTGTTCAAACTTTTCAACATATTTCATAAATGTATATAGTTTATCACTAGAAATATATTTTTTGATTTTCTTTTTCAAACTTTTTAATACATCTCATAAATGTATCTACTGGTAGATTATCAGTAGAAATATATCTTTTCATTTTCTTTTTCAAACTTTTCAACACATTTCATAAATGTATATAGTTTATCATTAGAAATATATTTTTTGATTTTCTTTTCAAACAGTTCAACACATTTCATAAATGTATCTAGTTTATCATTAGAAATATATTTTTGATTTTCTTTTTCAAATTTTTCAACACATCTCATAAATGTTTCTGCCGGTAGATGATCACTAAAAATATATCTTTTCATTTTCTTTTTCAGACTTTTCAACACATTTCATAATTGTATATAGTTATCACTAGAAATATATTTTTTGATTTTCTTTTCCAAACTTTTCAACACATTTCATAAGTGTATATAGTTGATCAATAGAAATTTATTTTTTGATTTTCTTTTTCAAACTTTTGAACACATTTCATAAATGTATCTAGTTTATCATTAGAAATATATTTTCTTGATTTTCAAACTTTTCAACACATTTCATAAGTGTATCTAGTTTATCATTAGAAATATATTTTTTGATTTGTTTTTTCAAACTTTTCAACACATCTCATAAATGTATCTACCGGTATTTTCTGATTAGAAATATATCTTTTTATTTTCTTTTTCAAACTTTTCAACACATGTCATAAATGTATCTAGTTTATCACTAGAAATATATTTTTTTATTTTATTTTCCAAACTTTTCAACACATTTCATAAATGATACATTTGTTTATTATTTCTTTATTAATGATACCAGTAGTTTATTATTAGAAATATATTTTTTGATTTTCTTTTTCAAACTTTTCAATACATCTCATAAATGTATCTACCAGTAGATTATCACTAGAAATATATCTTTTCATTTTCTTTTTCAAACTTTTCAACACATTTAATAAATGTATATAGTTTATCATTAAGAATATTTTTTTTATTTTCTTGTTCAAACTTTTCAACACATTTCATAAATGAATATAGTTTATCATTAGAAATAATTTTTTTATATTTTTCTTGTTCAAACTTTTCAACATATTTCATAAATGTATATAGTTTATCACTAGAAATATATTTTTTGATTTTCTTTTTCAAACTTTTCAACACATTTCATAAATGTATCTAATTTATCATTAGAAATATATTTTGTTGATTTTGAAACTTTTCAACACATTTCATAAATGATACATTTGTTTATTATTTGTTTATTAATGATACCAGTAGTTTATTATTAGAAATATATCTTTTCATTTTCTTGTTCAAACTTTTCAATACATCTCATAAATGTATATAGTTTATCATTAGAAATATATTTTGTTTAAATTTTAAACTTTTCAACACATTTCATAAATGTATCTAGTTTATCACTAGAAATATATATTTTTTTTTCCTTTCCAAACTTTTAAATACATTTCATAAATGTATCTAGTTTATCATTAGAAATATATTTTTTGATTTTATTTTTCAAACGTTTCAACACATCTCATAAATGTATCTAGTTTATTATTAGAAATATATTTTTTGATTTTGATACTTTTCAACACATTTCATAAATGTATATAGTTTATCATTAAGAATATTTTTTTTATTTTCTTGTTCAAACTTTTCAACACATTTCATAAATGAATATAGTTTATCATTAGAAATATTTCTTTTTTAATTTTCTTGTTCAATAAACCAGTAGTTTATTATTAGAAATATATTTTTTGACTTTCTTTTTCAAATTTTTCAACACATCTCATAAATATATCTGCCGGTAGATTATCACTAAAAATATATCTTTTCATTTTCTTTTTCAAACTTTTCAACACATTTCATAAATGTATCTAGTTTATCATTAGAAATATATTTTTTTTATTTTCAAATTTTTCAACACATGTCATAAATGATACATTTGTTTATTATTTGTTTATTAATGATACCATGATAATCAACAAAGACACAGAAGAACAGGAGGTAAACATAAACATACAGGGAGAGAAACTACAACAAGTAAAACAGTATCAATATCTTGGACACATAGTCACAAATGATGGCAGATGTGAAACAGAAGTTAAAAGGAGAATAGGAATGGCTAAAAATACCTTCAATGACATGAGGAAATTATTAATATCTAAACAAATTACAAACAAGTTAAAAATGAGAATTATAAAATGCTACATCTATTCCATATTAATGTATGGCTCAGAAACATGGACACTAAATAAACAATTAGAAGACAAAATTTATGCCTTTGAGATGTGGGTATATAGAAGAATAGGGAGAACATCATGGAAAGAGAAGAAAACAAATAAAGAGGTGCTAAAGACACTTAATATGAAGAAAGAACTATTAAGAGAAATAAAGATCAGGCAAATAAAATACTTTGGACACATTAAAAGACATGACACCCTATTGAAGACCTTACTTGAGGGTAAAGTCAAAGGGAAGCGAGCAAGAGGTAGGCAGAGATACAAGTGGGAGAGTAACATTACACGATGGACAGGTTACAGTCTAGCAGAGTGCACCACCAAGACAAGAGACAGGAGATGTTGGAGATACGTTGCAGCCAACCTTCGTTGCGGAGACGGCACTTGATGATGATGATGATTAATGATACCAGTAGTTTATTATTAGAAATATATTTTTTTATTTTCTTTTTCAAACTTTTCAATACATCTCATAAATGTATCTACCAGTAGATTATCACTAGAAATATATCTTTTCATTTTCTTTTTCAAACTTCTCAACACATTTCATAAATGTATATAGTTTATCATTAAGAATATTTTTTATTTATTTTCTTGTTCAAACTTTTCAACACATTTCATAACTGAATATAGTTTATCATTAGAAATATATTTTTTTTATTTTCTTGTTCAAACTTTTCAACATATTTCATAAATGTATATAGTTTATCACTAGAAATATATTTTTTGATTTTCTTTTTCAAACTTTTCAACACATCTCATAAATGTATCTAGTTTATCATTAGAAATATATTTTTTAATTTTTAACTTTTCAACACATTTCATAAATGTATCTACCAGTAGTTTATTATTAGAAATATATTTTTTGATTGTCTTTTTCAAACTTTTCAATACATCTCATAAATGTATCTACTGGTAGATTATCACTAGAAATATATCTTTTCATTTTCTTTTTCAAACTTTTCAACACATTTCATAAATGTATATAGTTTATCACTAGAAATATATTTTTTGATTTTCTTTTCCAAACTTTTCAACACATTTCATAAGTGTATATAGTGTATCAATAGAAATTTATTTCTTTGATTTTGAAACTTTTCAACACATTTCAGAAATGTATGTAGTTTCTCATTAGAAATATATTTTTTTATTTTCTTTTTCGATCTTTTCAACACATCTCCTTAAATGTATCTACCGGTAGATTATCACTAGAAATATATATTTTCATTTTCTTTTTCAAACTTTTCAACACATTTCATAAATGTATATTGTTTATCATTAAGAATATTATTTTTTTATTCTCTTGTTCAAACTTCTCAACACATTTCATAACTGAATATAGTTTATCATTAGAAATATATTTTGTATTATTTTCTTGTTCAAACTTTTCAACATATTTCATAAATGTATATAGTTTATCACTATAAATATATTTTTTGATTTTCTTTTTCAAACTTTTTAATACATCTCATAAATGTATCTACTGGTAGATTATCACTAGAAATATATCTTTTCATTTTCTTTTTCAAACTTTTCAACACATTTCATAAATGTATCTAATTTATCATTAGAAATATATTTTGTTGATTTTGAAACTTTTCAACACATTTCATAAATGATACATTTGTTTATTATTTGTTTATTAATGATACCAGTAGTTTATTATTAGAAATATATCTTTTCATTTTCTTGTTCAAACTTTTCAATACATCTCAAAAATATATATAGTTTATCATTAGAAATATATTTTGTTTAAATTTTAAACTTTTCAACACATTTCATAAATGTATCTAGTTTATCACTAGAAATATATTTTTTTTTTTCCTTTCTAAACTTTTAAACACATTTCATAAATGTATCTAGTTTATCATTAGAAATATATTTTTTGATTTTATTTTTCAAACGTTTCAACACATCTCATAAATGTATCTAGTTTATTATTAGAAATATATTTTTTGATTTTGATACTTTTCAACACATTTCATAAATGTATATAGTTTATCATTAAGAATATTTTTTTTATTTTCTTGTTCAAACTTTTCAACACATTTCATAAATGAATATAGTTTATCATTAGAAATATTTCTTTTTTAATTTTCTTGTTCAATAAACCAGTAGTTTATTATTAGAAATATATTTTTTGACTTTCTTTTTCAAATTTTTCAACACATCTCATAAATATATCTGCCGGTAGATTATCACTAAAAATATATCTTTTCATTTTCTTTTTCAAACTTTTCAACACATTTCATAAATGTATCTAGTTTATCATTAGAAATATAATTTTTTTATTTTCAAACTTTTCAACACATGTCATAAATGATACATTTGTTTATTATTTGTTTATTAATGATACCATGATAATCAACAAAGACACAGAAGAACAGGAGGTAAACATAAACATACAGGGAGAGAAACTACAACAAGTAAAACAGTATCAATATCTTGGACACATAGTCACAAATGATGGCAGATGTGAAACAGAAGTTAAAAGGAGAATAGGAATGGCTAAAAGTACCTTCAATGACATGAGGAAATTATTAATATCTAAACAAATTACAAACAAGTTGAAAATGAGAATTATAAAATGCTACATCTATTCCATATTAATGTATGGCTCAGAAACATGGACACTAAATAAACAATTAGAAGACAAAATTTATGCCTTTGAGATGTGGGTATATAGAAGAATAGGGAGAACATCATGGAAAGAGAAGAAAACAAATAAAGAGGTGCTAAAGACACTTAATATGAAGAAAGAACTATTAAGAGAAATAAAGATCAGGCAAATAAAATACTTTGGACACATTAAAAGACATGACACCCTATTGAAGACCTTACTTGAGGGTAAAGTCAAAGGGAAGCGAGCAAGAGGTAGGCAGAGATACAAGTGGGAGAGTAACATTACACAATGGACAGGTTACAGTCTAGCAGAGTGCACCACCAAGACAAGAGACAGGAGATGTTGGAGATACGTTGCAGCCAACCTTCGTTGCGGAGACGGCACTTGATGATGATGATGATTAATGATACCAGTAGTTTATTATTAGAAATATATTTTTTTATTTTCTTTTTCAAACTTTTCAATACATCTCATAAATGTATCTACCAGTAGATTATCACTAGAAATATATCTTTTCATTTTCTTTTTCAAACTTCTCAACACATTTCATAAATGTATATAGTTTATCATTAAGAATATTTTTTATTTATTTTCTTGTTCAAACTTTTCAACAGATTTCATAACTGAATATAGTTTATCATTAGAAATATATTTTTTTTATTTTCTTGTTCAAACTTTTCAACATATTTCATAAATGTATATAGTTTATCACTAGAAATATATTTTTTGATTTTCTTTTTCAAACTTTTCAACACATTTCATAAATGTATATAGTTTATCATTAGAAATATATTTTGTTTAAATTTTAAACTTTTCAACACATTTCATAAATGTATCTAGTTTATAATTAGAAATATATTTTTTGATTTTCTGTTCAAACGTTTCAACACATTTCATAAATGTATCTAGTTTATCATTAGAAATATATTTTTTTATTTTCTTTTTCAATCTTTTCAACACATCTCATAAATGTATCTACCGGTAGATGATCACTAGAAATATATATTTTTATTTTCTTTTTCAAACTTTTCAACACATTTCATAAATGTATATAGTTTATTATTAGAAATATTTTTTTTTATTTTCTTGTTCAAACTTTTCAACACATTTCATAAATATATATAGTTTCTCACTAGAAATATATATTTGATTTTCTTTTCCAAACTTTTCAACACATTTCATAAGTGTATATAGTTGATCAATAGAAATTTATTTTTTGATTTTCTTTTTCAAACTTTTCAACACAATGCATAAGTGTATATAGTGTATCAATAGAAATTTATTTCTTTGATTTTGAAACTTTTCAACACATTTCAGAAATGTATCTAGTTTATCATTAGAAATATATTTTTTTATTTTTATTTTTCAAACTTTTCAACACATATCATAAATGTATCTACCAGTAGTTTCTCATTAGAAATATAATTTTTTATTTTCTTTTTCAAACTTTTCAATACATCTCATAAATGTATCTACCGGTAGATTATCACTAGAAATATATCTTTTCATTTACTTTTTCAAAACTTTTCAACACATTTCATAAATGTATATAGTTTATCATTAGAAATATTTTTTTTTATTTTCTTATTCAAACTTTTCAACACATTTCATAAATGTATACAGTTTATAATTAGAAATATGTTTTGTTTAAATTTTAAACTTTTCAACACATTTCATAAATGTATATAGTTTCTCACTAGAAATATATATTTGATTTTCTTTTACAAACTTTTCAACACATTTCATAAGTGTATATAGTTGATCAATAGAAATTTATTTTTTGATTTTCTTTTTCAAACTTTTCAACACATTTCATAAGTGTATATAGTGTATCAATAGAAATGTATTTCTTTGATTTTGAAACTTTTCAACACATTTCAGAAATGTATCTAGTTTCTCAATAGAAATATATTTTTTTATTTTCTTTTTCAATCTTTTCAACACATCTCATAAATGTATCTACCGGTAGATGATCACTAGAAATATATCTTTTTATTTTCTTTTTCAAACTTTTCAACACATTTCATAAATGTATATAGTTTATCATTAGAAATATTTTATTTTGATTTTCTTTTTCAAACTTTTCAATACATCTCATAAATGTATCTACCGGTAGATTATCACTAGAAATATATCTTTTCATTTTCTTTTTCAAACTTTTCAACACATTTCATAAATGTATATAGTTTATCATTAGAAATATATATTTTTTTATTTTCTTGTTCAAACTTTTCAACATATTTAATAAATGTATATAGTTTATCACTAGAAATATATTTTTTGATTTTCTTTTCCAAACTTTTCAACACATTTCATAAATGTATCTAGTTTATCATTAGAAATATATTTTTTTGATTTTCAAACTTTTCAACACATTTCATAAGTGTATATAGTGTATCAATAGAAATTTATTTTTTGATTTTCTTTTTCAAAGTTTTCATAAATGTATCTAATTTATCATAAGAAATATTTTTTTTTTGATTTTGAAACTTTTCACCACATTTCATAAATGATACATTTGTTTATTATTTGTTTATTAATGATACCAGTAGTTTATTATTAGAAATATATTTTTTGATTTTCTTTTTCAAACTTTTCAATACATCTCATAAATGTATCTACCAGTAGATTATCACTAGAAATATATCTTTTCATTTTCTTTTTCAAACTTATCAACACATTTCATAAATGTATATAGTTTATCATTAAGAATATTTTTTTTTTATTTTCTTGTTCAAACTTTTCAACACATTTCATAGCTGAATATAGTTTATCATTAGAAATATATTTTTTTTTATTTTCTTGTTCAAACTTTTCAACATATTTCATAAATGTATATAGTTTATCACTAGAAATATATTTTTTGATTTTCTTTTTCAAACTTTTCAACACATCTCATAAATGTATATAGTTTATCATTAGAAATATATTTTTTAATTTTGAAACTTTTCAACACATTTCATAAATGTATCTACCAGTAGTTTATTATTAGAAATATATTTTTTGATTTTCTTTTCCAAACTTTTCAACACATTTCATAAGTGTATATAGTTGATCAATAGAAATTTATTTTTTGATTTTCTTTTTCAAACTTTTCAACACATTTCATAAGTGTATATAGTGTATCAATAGAAATATATTTCTTTGATTTTGAAACATTTCAACACATTTCAGAAATGTATCTAGTTAATCATTAGAAATATATTTTTTTATTTTCTTTTTCAAACTTTTCAACACATCTCATAAATGTATCTACCGGTAGTTTCTCATTAGAAATATATTTTTTTATTTTCTTTTTCAATCTTTTCAACACATCTCATAAATGTATCTACCGGTAGATGATCACTAGAAATATATTTTTTTATTTTCTTTTTCAAACTTTTCAACACATTTCATAAATGTATATAGTTTATCATTAGAAATATTTTATTTTGATTTTCTTTTTCAAACTTTTCAATACATCTCATAAATGTATCTACCGGTAGATTATCACTAGAAATATATCTTTTCATTTTCTTTTTCAAACTTTTCAACACATTTCATAAATGTATATAGTTTATCATTAGAAATATATATTTTTTTATTTTCTTGTTCAAACTTTTCAACATATTTAATAAATGTATATAGTTTATCACTAGAAATATATTTTTTGATTTTCTTTTCCAAACTTTTCAACACATTTCATAAATGTATCTAGTTTATCATTAGAAATATATTTTTTTGATTTTCAAACTTTTCAACACATTTCATAAGTGTATATAGTGTATCAATAGAAATTTATTTTTTGATTTTCTTTTTCAAAGTTTTCATAAATGTATCTAATTTATCATAAGAAATATTTTTTTTTTATTTTGAAACTTTTCACCACATTTCATAAATGATACATTTGTTTATTATTTGTTTATTAATGATACCAGTAGTTTATTATTAGAAATATATTTTTTGATTTTCTTTTGCAAACTTTTCAATACATCTCATAAATGTATCTACCAGTAGATTATCACTAGAAATATATCTTTTCATTTTCTTTTTCAAACTTTTCAAAACATTTCATAAATGTATATAGTTTATCATTAAGAATATTTTTTTTTTATTTTCTTGTTCAAACTTTTCAACACATTTCATAACTGAATATAGTTTATCATAAGAAATATATTTTTTTTTATTTTCTTGTTCAAACTTTTCAACATATTTCATAAATGTATATAGTTTATCACTAGAAATATATTTTTTGATTTTCTTTTTCAAACTTTTCAACACATCTCATAAATGTATATAGTTTATCATTAGAAATATATTTTTTAATTTTGAAACTTTTCAACACATTTCATAAATGTATCTACCAGTAGTTTATTATTAGAAATATATTTTTTGATTTTCTTTTCCAAACTTTTCAACACATTTCATAAGTGTATATAGTTGATCAATAGAAATTTATTTTTTGATTTTCTTTTTCAAACTTTTCAACACATTTCATAAGTGTATATAGTGTATCAATAGAAATTTATTTCTTTGATTTTGAAACATTTCAACACATTTCAGAAATGTATCTAGTTAATCATTAGAAATATATTTTTTTATTTTCTTTTTCAAACTTTTCAACACATCTCATAAATGTATCTACCGGTAGTTTCTCATTAGAAATATATTTTTTTATTTTCTTTTTCAATCTTTTCAACACATCTCATAAATGTATCTACCGGTAGATGATCACTAGAAATATATCTTTTTATTTTCTTGTTCAAACTTTTCAACACATTTCATAAATGTATATAGTTTATCATTAAGAATATTTTTTTTTTATTTTCTTGTTCAAACTTTTCAACACATTTCATAGCTGAATATAGTTTATCATTAGAAATATATATTTTTATATTTTCTTGTTCAAACTTTTCAACATATTTCATAAATGTATATAGTTTATTATTAGAAATATATTTTTTTATTTTCTTTTTCAAACTTTTCAACACATTTCATAAATGTATATAGTTTATCATTAGAAATATATTTTGTTTAAATTTTAAACTTTTCAACACATTTCATAAATTTATATAATTTATCACTAGAAATATATTTTTTGATTTTCTTTTCCAAACTTTTCAACACATTTCATAAGTGTATATAGTTGATCAATAGAAATTTATTTTTTGATTTTCTTTTTCAAACTTTTCAACACATTTCATAAGTGTATATAGTGTATCAATAGAAATTTATTTCTTTGATTTTGAAACATTTCAACACATTTCAGAAATGTATCTAGTTAATCATTAGAAATATATTTTTTTATTTTCTTTTTCAATCTTTTCAACACATCTCATAAATGTATCTACCGGTAGATGATCACTAGAAATATATCTTTTTATTTTCTTTTTCAAACTTTTCAACACATTTCATAAATGTATATAGTTTATCATTAGAAATATTTTATTTTGATTTTCTTTTTCAAACTTTTCAATACATCTCATAAATGTATCTACCGGTAGATTATCACTAGAAATATATCTTTTCATTTTTTTTTTCAAACTTTTCAACACATTTCATAAATGTATATAGTTTATCATTAGAAATATATATTTTTTTATTTTCTTGTTCAAACTTTTCAACATATTTAATAAATGTATATAGTTTATCACTAGAAATATATTTTTTGATTTTCTTTTCCAAACTTTTCAACACATTTCATAAATGTATCTAGTTTATCATTAGAAATATATTTTTTTGATTTTCAAACTTTTCAACACATTTCATAAGTGTATATAGTGTATCAATAGAAATTTATTTTTTGATTTTCTTTTTCAAAGTTTTCATAAATGTATCTAATTTATCATAAGAAATTTTTTTTTTTTGATTTTGAAACTTTTCACCACATTTCATAAATGATACATTTGTTTATTATTTGTTTATTAATGATACCAGTAGTTTATTATTAGAAATATATTTTTTGATTTTCTTTTTCAAACTTTTCAATACATCTCATAAATGTATCTACCAGTAGATTATCACTAGAAATATATCTTTTCATTTTCTTTTTCAAACTTATCAACACATTTCATAAATGTATATAGTTTATTATTAAGAATATTTTTTTTTTATTTTCTTGTTCAAACTTTTCAACACATTTCATAGCTGAATATAGTTTATCATTAGAAATATATTTTTTTTTATTTTCTTGTTCAAACTTTTCAACATATTTCATAAATGTATATAGTTTATCACTAGAAATATATTTTTTGATTTTCTTTTTCAAACTTTTCAACACATCTCATAAATGTATATAGTTTATCATTAGAAATATATTTTTTAATTTTGAAACTTTTCAACACATTTCATAAATGTATCTACCAGTAGTTTATTATTAGAAATATATTTTTTGATTTTCTTTTCCAAACTTTTCAACACATTTCATAAGTGTATATAGTGTATCAATAGAAATTTATTTCTTTGATTTTGAAACATTTCAACACATTTCAGAAATGTATCTAGTTAATCATTAGAAATATATTTTTTTATTTTCTTTTTCAAACTTTTCAACACATCTCATAAATGTATCTACCGGTAGTTTCTCATTAGAAATATATTTTTTTATTTTCTTTTTCAATCTTTTCAACACATCTCATAAATGTATCTACCGGTAGATGATCACTAGAAATATATCTTTTTATTTTCTTGTTCAAACTTTTCAACACATTTCATAAATGTATATAGTTTATCATTAAGAATATTTTTTTTTTATTTTCTTGTTCAAACTTTTCAACACATTTCATAGCTGAATATAGTTTATCATTAGAAATATATATTTTTATATTTTCTTGTTCAAACTTTTCAACATATTTCATAAATGTATATAGTTTATCACTAGAAATATATTTTTTGATTTTGTTTTTCAAACTTTTCAACACATCTCATAAATGTATCTAGTTTATCATTAGAAATATATTTTTTAATTTTGAAACTTTTCAACACATTTCATAAATGTATCTACCAGTAGTTTATTATTAGAAATATATTTTTTTATTTTCTTTTTCAAACTTTTCAACACATTTCATAAATGTATATAGTTTATCATTAGAAATATATTTTGTTTAAATTTTAAACTTTTCAACACATTTCATAAATTTATATAATTTATCACTAGAAATATATTTTTTGATTTTCTTTTCCAAACTTTTCAACACATTTCATAAGTGTATATAGTTGATCAATAGAAATTTATTTTTTGATTTTCTTTTTCAAACTTTTCAACACATTTCATAAGTGTATATAGTGTATCAATAGAAATTTATTTCTTTGATTTTGAAACATTTCAACACATTTCAGAAATGTATCTAGTTAATCATTAGAAATATATTTTTTTATTTTCTTTTTCAAACTTTTCAACACATCTCATAAATGTATCTACCGGTAGTTTCTCATTAGAAATATATTTTTTTATTTTCTTTTTCAATCTTTTCAACACATCTCATAAATGTATCTACCGGTAGATGATCACTAGAAATATATCTTTTTATTTTCTTTTTCAAACTTTTCAACACATTTCATAAATGTATATAGTTTATCATTAGAAATATTTTATTTTGATTTTCTTTTTCAAACTTTTCAATACATCTCATAAATGTATCTACCGGTAGATTATCACTAGAAATATATCTTTTCATTTTTTTTTTCAAACTTTTCAACACATTTCATAAATGTATATAGTTTATCATTAGAAATATATATTTTTTTATTTTCTTGTTCAAACTTTTCAACATATTTAATAAATGTATATAGTTTATCACTAGAAATATATTTTTTGATTTTCTTTTCCAAACTTTTCAACACATTTCATAAATGTATCTAGTTTATCATTAGAAATATATTTTTTTGATTTTCAAACTTTTCAACACATTTCATAAGTGTATATAGTGTATCAATAGAAATTTATTTTTTGATTTTCTTTTTCAAAGTTTTCATAAATGTATCTAATTTATCATAAGAAATATTTTTTTTTTGATTTTGAAACTTTTCACCACATTTCATAAATGATACATTTGTTTATTATTTGTTTATTAATGATACCAGTAGTTTATTATTAGAAATATATTTTTTGATTTTCTTTTTCAAACTTTTCAATACATCTCATAAATGTATCTACCAGTAGATTATCACTAGAAATATATCTTTTCATTTTCTTTTTCAAACTTATCAACACATTTCATAAATGTATATAGTTTATTATTAAGAATATTTTTTTTTTATTTTCTTGTTCAAACTTTTCAACACATTTCATAGCTGAATATAGTTTATCATTAGAAATATATTTTTTTTTATTTTCTTGTTCAAACTTTTCAACATATTTCATAAATGTATATAGTTTATCACTAGAAATATATTTTTTGATTTTCTTTTTCAAACTTTTCAACACATCTCATAAATGTATATAGTTTATCATTAGAAATATATTTTTTAATTTTGAAACTTTTCAACACATTTCATAAATGTATCTACCAGTAGTTTATTATTAGAAATATATTTTTTGATTTTCTTTTCCAAACTTTTCAAACATTTCATAAGTGTATATAGTGTATCAATAGAAATTTATTTCTTTGATTTTGAAACATTTCAACACATTTCAGAAATGTATCTAGTTAATCATTAGAAATATATTTTTTTATTTTCTTTTTCAAACTTTTCAACACATCTCATAAATGTATCTACCGGTAGTTTCTCATTAGAAATATATTTTTTTATTTTCTTTTTCAATCTTTTCAACACATCTCATAAATGTATCTACCGGTAGATGATCACTAGAAATATATCTTTTTATTTTCTTGTTCAAACTTTTCAACACATTTCATAAATGTATATAGTTTATCATTAAGAATATTTTTTTTTTATTTTCTTGTTCAAACTTTTCAACACATTTCATAGCTGAATATAGTTTATCATTAGAAATATATATTTTTATATTTTCTTGTTCAAACTTTTCAACATATTTCATAAATGTATATAGTTTATCACTAGAAATATATTTTTTGATTTTCTTTTTCAAACTTTTCAACACATCTCATAAATGTATCTAGTTTATCATTAGAAATATATTTTTTAATTTTGAAACTTTTCAACACATTTCATAAATGTATCTACCAGTAGTTTATTATTAGAAATATATTTTTTTATTTTCTTTTTCAAACTTTTCAACACATTTCATAAATGTATATAGTTTATCATTAGAAATATATTTTGTTTAAATTTTAAACTTTTCAACACATTTCATAAATTTATATAATTTATCACTAGAAATATATTTTTTGATTTTCTTTTCCAAACTTTTCAACACATTTCATAAGTGTATATAGTTGATCAATAGAAATTTATTTTTTGATTTTCTTTTTCAAACTTTTCAACACATTTCATAAGTGTATATAGTGTATCAA
Organism: Meghimatium bilineatum; assembly: GCA_034231615.1. Taxonomy (NCBI): domain Eukaryota; kingdom Metazoa; phylum Mollusca; class Gastropoda; order Stylommatophora; family Philomycidae; genus Meghimatium; species Meghimatium bilineatum. The sequence goes on from CM067318.1 coordinate 9,576,609, forward strand.
TAGAAATTTATTTCTTTGATTTTGAAACATTTCAACACATTTCAGAAATGTATCTAGTTAATCATTAGAAATATATTTTTTTATTTTCTTTTTCAAACTTTTCAACACATCTCATAAATGTATCTACCGGTAGTTTCTCATTAGAAATATATTTTTTTATTTTCTTTTTCAATCTTTTCAACACATCTCATAAATGTATCTACCGGTAGATGATCACTAGAAATATATCTTTTTATTTTCTTTTTCAAACTTTTCAACACATTTCATAAATGTATATAGTTTATCATTAGAAATATTTTATTTTGATTTTCTTTTTCAAACTTTTCAATACATCTCATAAATGTATCTACCGGTAGATTATCACTAGAAATATATCTTTTCATTTTCTTTTTCAAACTTTTCAACACATTTCATAAATGTATATAGTTTATCATTAGAAATATATATTTTTTTATTTTCTTGTTCAAACTTTTCAACATATTTAATAAATGTATATAGTTTATCACTAGAAATATATTTTTTGATTTTCTTTTCCAAACTTTTCAACACATTTCATAAATGTATCTAGTTTATCATTAGAAATATATTTTTTTGATTTTCAAACTTTTCAACACATTTCATAAGTGTATATAGTGTATCAATAGAAATTTATTTTTTGATTTTCTTTTTCAAAGTTTTCATAAATGTATCTAATTTATCATAAGAAATATTTTTTTTTTGATTTTGAAACTTTTCACCACATTTCATAAATGATACATTTGTTTATTATTTGTTTATTAATGATACCAGTAGTTTATTATTAGAAATATATTTTTTGATTTTCTTTTTCAAACTTTTCAATACATCTCATAAATGTATCTACCAGTAGATTATCACTAGAAATATATCTTTTCATTTTCTTTTTCAAACTTATCAACACATTTCATAAATGTATATAGTTTATCATTAAGAATATTTTTTTTTTATTTTCTTGTTCAAACTTTTCAACACATTTCATAGCTGAATATAGTTTATCATTAGAAATATATTTTTTTTTATTTTCTTGTTCAAACTTTTCAACATATTTCATAAATGTATATAGTTTATCACTAGAAATATATTTTTTGATTTTCTTTTTCAAACTTTTCAACACATCTCATAAATGTATATAGTTTATCATTAGAAATATATTTTTTAATTTTGAAACTTTTCAACACATTTCATAAATGTATCTACCAGTAGTTTATTATTAGAAATATATTTTTTGATTTTCTTTTCCAAACTTTTCAACACATTTCATAAGTGTATATAGTTGATCAATAGAAATTTATTTTTTGATTTTCTTTTTCAAACTTTTCAACACATTTCATAAGTGTATATAGTGTATCAATAGAAATTTATTTCTTTGATTTTGAAACATTTCAACACATTTCAGAAATGTATCTAGTTAATCATTAGAAATATATTTTTTTATTTTCTTTTTCAAACTTTTCAACACATCTCATAAATGTATCTACCGGTAGATGATCACTAGAAATATATCTTTTTATTTTCTTTTTCAAACTTTTCAACACATCTCATAAATGTATCTACCGGTAGTTTCTCATTAGAAATATATTTTTTTATTTTCTTTTTCAATCTTTTCAACACATCTCATAAATGTATCTACCGGTAGATGATCACTAGAAATATATCTTTTTATTTTCTTTTTCAAACTTTTCAACACATTTCATAAATGTATCTAGTTTATCATTAGAAATATATTTTTTTGATTTTCAAACTTTTCAACACATTTCATAAGTGTATATAGTGTATCAATAGAAATTTATTTTTTGATTTTCTTTTTCAAAGTTTTCATAAATATATCTAATTTATCATTAGAAATATTTTTTTTTTATTTTGAAACTTTTCACCACATTTCATAAATGATACATTTGTTTATTATTTGTTTATTAATGATACCAGTAGTTTATTATTAGAAATATATTTTTTGATTTTCTTTTTCAAACTTTTCAATACATCTCATAAATGTATCTACCAGTAGATTATCACTAGAAATATATCTTTTCATTTTCTTTTTCAAACTTTTCAACACATTTCATAAATGTATATACGAGTAGTTTATCATTAAGAATATTTTTTTTTATTTTCTTGTTCAAACTTTTCAACACATTTCATAGCTGAATATAGTTTATCATTAGAAATATATTTTTTTTTATTTTCTTGTTCAAACTTTTCAACACATCTCATAAATGTATCTAGTTTATCATTAGAAATATATTTTTTAATTTTGAAACTTTTCAACACATTTCATAAATGTATCTACCAGTAGTTTATTATTAGAAATATATTTTTTTATTTTCTTTTTCAAACTTTTCAACACATTTCATAAATGTATATAGTTTATCATTAGAAATATATTTTGTTTAAATTTTAAACTTTTCAACACATTTCATAAATGTATATAATTTATCACTAGAAATATATTTTTTGATTTTCTTTTCCAAACTTTTCAACACATTTCATAAGTGTATATAGTTGATCAATAGAAATTTATTTTTTGATTTTCTTTTTCAAACTTTTCAACACATTTCATAAGTGTATATAGTGTATCAATAGAAATTTATTTCTTTGATTTTGAAACATTTCAACACATTTCAGAAATGTATCTAGTTAATCATTAGAAATATATTTTTTTATTTTCTTTCTCAAACTTTTCAACACATCTCATAAATGTATCTACCGGTAGTTTCTCATTAGAAATATATTTTTTTATTTTCTTTTTCAATCTTTTCAACACATCTCATAAATGTATCTACCGGTAGATGATCACTAGAAATATATCTTTTTATTTTCTTTTTCAAACTTTTCAACACATTTCATAAATGTATCTAGTTTATCATTAGAAATATATTTTTTTGATTTTCAAACTTTTCAACACATTTCATAAGTGTATATAGTGTATCAATAGAAATTTATTTTTTGATTTTCTTTTTCAAAGTTTTCATAAATATATCTAATTTATCATTAGAAATATTTTTTTTTTATTTTGAAACTTTTCACCACATTTCATAAATGATACATTTGTTTATTATTTGTTTATTAATGATACCAGTAGTTTATTATTAGAAATATATTTTTTTATTTTCTTTTTCAAACTTTTCAATACATCTCATAAATGTATCTACCAGTAGATTATCACTAGAAATATATCTTTTCATTTTCTTTTTCAAACTTTTCAACACATCTCATAAATGTATCTAGTTTATCATTAGAAATATATTTTGTTTAAATTTTAAACTTTTCAACACATTTCATAAATGTATATAATTTATCACTAGAAATATATTTTTTGATTTTCTTTTCCAAACTTTTCAACACATTTCATAAGTGTATATAGTTGATCAATAGAAATTTATTTTTTGATTTTCTTTTTCAAACTTTTCAACACATTTCATAAGTGTATATAGTGTATCAATAGAAATTTATTTCTTTGATTTTGAAACATTTCAACACATTTCAAAAATGTATCTAGTTAATCATTAGAAATATATTTTTTTATTTTCTTTTTCAAACTTTTCAACACATCTCATAAATGTATCTACCAGTAGTTTCTCATTAGAAATATATTTTTTTATTTTCTTTTTCAATCTTTTCAACACATCTCATAAATGTATCTACCGGTAGATGATCACTAGAAATATATCTTTTTATTTTCTTTTTCAAACTTTTCAACACATTTCATAAATGTATATAGTTTACCATTAGAAATATATATTTTTTATTTTCTTGTTCAAACTTTTCAACATATTTAATAAATGTATATAGTTTATCACTAGAAATATATTTTTTGATTTTCTTTTCCAAACTTTTCAACACATTTCATAAATGTATCTAGTTTATCATTAGAAATATATTTTTTTGATTTTCAAACTTTTCAACACATTTCATAAGTGTATATAGTGTATCAATAGAAATTTATTTTTTGATTTTCTTTTTCAAAGTTTTCATAAATGTATCTAATTTATTATTAGAAATTTTTTTGTTTTGATTTTGAAACTTTTCACCACATTTCATAAATGATACATTTGTTTATTATTTGTTTATTAATGATACCAGTAGTTTATTATTAGAAATATATTTTTTGATTTTCTTTTTCAAACTTTTCAATACATCTCATAAATGTATCTACCAGTAGATTATCACTAGAAATATATCTTTTCATTTTCTTTTTCAAACTTTTCAACACATTTCATAAATGTATATAGTTTATCATTAAGAATATTTTTTATTTATTTTCTTGTTCAAACTTTTCAACACATTTCATAGCTGAATATAGTTTATTATTAGAAATATATATTTTTTTATTTTCTTGTTCAAAATTTTCAACATATTTCATAAATGTATATAGTTTATCACTAGAAATATATTTTTTGATTTTCTTTTTCAAACTTTTCAACACATCTCATAAATGTATCTAGTTTATCATTAGAAATATATTTTTTAATTTTGAAACTTTTCAACACATTTCATAAATGTATCTACCAGTAGTTTATTATTAGAAATATTTTTTTTTTTGATTTTCTTTTTCAAACTTTTCAACACATTTCATAAATGTATATAGTTTATGATTAGAAATATATTTTGTTTAAATTTTAAACTTTTCATCACTATTTACATTTCATAAATTTATATAATTTATCACTAGAAATATATTTTTTGATTTTCTTTTCCAAACTTTTCAACACATTTCATAAGTGTATATAGTGTATCAATAGAAATTTATTTCTTTGATTTTGAAACATTTCAACACATTTCAGAAATGTATCTAGTTAATCATTAGAAATATATTTTTTTATTTTCTTTTTCAATCTTTTCAACACATCTCATAAATGTATCTACCGGTAGATGATCACTAGAAATATATCTTTTTATTTTCTTTTTCAAACTTTTCAACACATTTCATAAATGTATATAGTTTATCATTAGAAATATTTTATTTTGATTTTCTTTTTCAAACTTTTCAATACATCTCATAAATGTATCTACCGGTAGATTATCACTAGAAATATATCTTTTCATTTTCTTTTTCAAACTTTTCAACACATTTCATAAATGTATATAGTTTATCACTAGAAATATATTTTTTGATTTTCTTTTCCAAACTTTTCAACACATTTCATAAATGTATCTAGTTTATCATTAGAAATATATTTTTTTGATTTTCAAACTTTTCAACACATTTCATAAGTGTATATAGTGTATCAATAGAAATTTATTTTTTGATTTTCTTTTTCAAAGTTTTCATAAATGTATCTAATTTATCATTAGAAATATTTTTTTTTTGATTTTGAAACTTTTCACCACATTTCATAAATGATACATTTGTTTATTATTTGTTTATTAATGATACCAGTAGTTTATTATTAGAAATATATTTTTTTATTTTCTTTCTCAAACTTTTCAACACATCTCATAAATGTATCTACCGGTAGTTTCTCATTAGAAATATATTTTTTTATTTTCTTTTTCAATCTTTTCAACACATCTCATAAATGTATCTACCGGTAGATGATCACTAGAAATATATCTTTTTATTTTCTTTTTCAAACTTTTCAACACATTTCATAAATGTATCTAGTTTATCATTAGAAATATATTTTTTTGATTTTCAAACTTTTCAACACATTTCATAAGTGTATATAGTGTATCAATAGAAATTTATTTTTTGATTTTCTTTTTCAAAGTTTTCATAAATATATCTAATTTATCATTAGAAATATTTTTTTTTTATTTTGAAACTTTTCACCACATTTCATAAATGATACATTTGTTTATTATTTGTTTATTAATGATACCAGTAGTTTATTATTAGAAATATATTTTTTTATTTTCTTTTTCAAACTTTTCAATACATCTCATAAATGTATCTACCAGTAGATTATCACTAGAAATATATCTTTTCATTTTCTTTTTCAAACTTTTCAACACATCTCATAAATGTATCTAGTTTATCATTAGAAATATATTTTGTTTAAATTTTAAACTTTTCAACACATTTCATAAATGTATATAATTTATCACTAGAAATATATTTTTTGATTTTCTTTTCCAAACTTTTCAACACATTTCATAAGTGTATATAGTTGATCAATAGAAATTTATTTTTTGATTTTCTTTTTCAAACTTTTCAACACATTTCATAAGTGTATATAGTGTATCAATAGAAATTTATTTCTTTGATTTTGAAACATTTCAACACATTTCAAAAATGTATCTAGTTAATCATTAGAAATATATTTTTTTATTTTCTTTTTCAAACTTTTCAACACATCTCATAAATGTATCTACCAGTAGTTTCTCATTAGAAATATATTTTTTTATTTTCTTTTTCAATCTTTTCAACACATCTCATAAATGTATCTACCGGTAGATGATCACTAGAAATATATCTTTTTATTTTCTTTTTCAAACTTTTCAACACATTTCATAAATGTATATAGTTTACCATTAGAAATATATATTTTTTATTTTCTTGTTCAAACTTTTCAACATATTTAATAAATGTATATAGTTTATCACTAGAAATATATTTTTTGATTTTCTTTTCCAAACTTTTCAACACATTTCATAAATGTATCTAGTTTATCATTAGAAATATATTTTTTTGATTTTCAAACTTTTCAACACATTTCATAAGTGTATATAGTGTATCAATAGAAATTTATTTTTTGATTTTCTTTTTCAAAGTTTTCATAAATGTATCTAATTTATTATTAGAAATTTTTTTGTTTTGATTTTGAAACTTTTCACCACATTTCATAAATGATACATTTGTTTATTATTTGTTTATTAATGATACCAGTAGTTTATTATTAGAAATATATTTTTTGATTTTCTTTTTCAAACTTTTCAATACATCTCATAAATGTATCTACCAGTAGATTATCACTAGAAATATATCTTTTCATTTTCTTTTTCAAACTTTTCAACACATTTCATAAATGTATATAGTTTATCATTAAGAATATTTTTTATTTATTTTCTTGTTCAAACTTTTCAACACATTTCATAGCTGAATATAGTTTATTATTAGAAATATATATTTTTTTATTTTCTTGTTCAAAATTTTCAACATATTTCATAAATGTATATAGTTTATCACTAGAAATATATTTTTTGATTTTCTTTTTCAAACTTTTCAACACATCTCATAAATGTATCTAGTTTATCATTAGAAATATATTTTTTAATTTTGAAACTTTTCAACACATTTCATAAATGTATCTACCAGTAGTTTATTATTAGAAATATTTTTTTTTTTGATTTTCTTTTTCAAACTTTTCAACACATTTCATAAATGTATATAGTTTATGATTAGAAATATATTTTGTTTAAATTTTAAACTTTTCATCACTATTTACATTTCATAAATTTATATAATTTATCACTAGAAATATATTTTTTGATTTTCTTTTCCAAACTTTTCAACACATTTCATAAGTGTATATAGTGTATCAATAGAAATTTATTTCTTTGATTTTGAAACATTTCAACACATTTCAGAAATGTATCTAGTTAATCATTAGAAATATATTTTTTTATTTTCTTTTTCAATCTTTTCAACACATCTCATAAATGTATCTACCGGTAGATGATCACTAGAAATATATCTTTTTATTTTCTTTTTCAAACTTTTCAACACATTTCATAAATGTATATAGTTTATCATTAGAAATATTTTATTTTGATTTTCTTTTTCAAACTTTTCAATACATCTCATAAATGTATCTACCGGTAGATTATCACTAGAAATATATCTTTTCATTTTCTTTTTCAAACTTTTCAACACATTTCATAAATGTATATAGTTTATCACTAGAAATATATTTTTTGATTTTCTTTTCCAAACTTTTCAACACATTTCATAAATGTATCTAGTTTATCATTAGAAATATATTTTTTTGATTTTCAAACTTTTCAACACATTTCATAAGTGTATATAGTGTATCAATAGAAATTTATTTTTTGATTTTCTTTTTCAAAGTTTTCATAAATGTATCTAATTTATCATTAGAAATATTTTTTTTTTGATTTTGAAACTTTTCACCACATTTCATAAATGATACATTTGTTTATTATTTGTTTATTAATGATACCAGTAGTTTATTATTAGAAATATATTTTTTGATTTTCTTTTTCAAACTTTTCAATACATCTCATAAATGTATCTACCAGTAGATTATCACTAGAAATATATCTTTTCATTTTCTTTTTCAAACTTTTCAACACATTTCATAAATGTATATAGTTTATCATTAAGAATATTTTTTTTTTATTTTCTTGTTCAAACTTTTCAACACATTTCATAGCTGAATATAGTTTATCATTAGAAATATATTTTTTTTTATTTTCTTGTTCAAACTTTTCAACATATTTCATAAATGTATATAGTTTATCACAAGAAATATATTTTTTGATTTTCTTTTTCAAACTTTTCAACACATCTCATAAATGTATCTAGTTTATCATTAGAAATATATTTTTTAATTTTGAACCTTTTCAACACATTTCATAAATGTATCTACCAGTAGTTTATTATTAGAAATATATTTTTTGATTTTCTTTTTCAAACTTTGCAATACATCTCATAAATGTATATAGTTTATCATTAGAAATATATTTTGTTTAAATTTTAAACTTTTCAACACATTTCATAAATGTATATAGTTTATCACTAGAAATATGTTTTGTTTAAATTTTAAACTTTTCAACACATTTCATAAATGATCTAGTTGATCACTAGAAATATATTTTTTGATTTTCTTTTCCAAACTTTTCTACACATTTCATAAATGTATATAGTTTATCATTAGCAATATATTTTTATTTTCTTTTTCAAACTTTTCAACACATTTCATAAATGTATATAGTTTATCATTAGAAATATATTTTGTTTAAATTTTAAACTTTTCAACACATTTCATAAATGTATCTAGTTTATCACTAGAAATATATTTTTTGATTTTCTTTTCCAAACTTTTCAACACATTTCATAAATGTATATACTTTATCATTAGAAATATTGTTTTTTATTTTGAAACTTTTCAACACATTTCATAAATGTATCTACCAGTAGTTTATTATTAGAAATATATTTTTTGATTTTCTTTTTCAAACTTTTCAATACATCTCATAAATGTATATAGTTTATCATTAGAAATATATTTTGTTTAAATTTTAAACTTTTCAACACATTTCATAAATGTATCTAGTTTATCACCAGAAATATATTTTTTGATTTTCTTTTCCAAACTTTTCAACACATTTCATAAATGTATCTAGTTTATCATTAGAAATATATTTTTTGATTCTTTTTTTCAAACTTTTCAACACATCTTATAAATGTATCTAGTTTATTATTAGAAATATATTTTTTGATTTTGATACTTTTCAACACATTTCATAAATGTATCTACCAGTAGTTTATTATTTATATGTCGCATAAAACGAAAAGAGTAAATTTTTTTTAATGTTTATTTTTGAATTTTACACTATAGGAACTAAGTAGAAAAGAGAATGTGTTAATATGTCACTTATTTACATACAAAGTATATTTTATAAAAATGTTTACTTCTGATTTTTGCACTATAGAAACTAAGTAGAAAAAGAATGTGTTTATATATCGCGTGAAAAGAACAAAAGTAAATTTTTTTTAATGTTTATTTTTGAACTTTTGCACTATAGGAACTAAGTAGAAAAAAAAAATGTGTTAATATGTTGCATATTTACATACAAAGTATATTTTATAAAAATGTTTATTTTTTAATTTTGCACTATATGATCTAAGTAGAAAAATAATGTGTTTATGTCGCATAAAAAGAAAGAAGGAAATATTTTTTAATGTTTATTTTTTAATTTTGCACTATAGGAACTAAGTAGAAAAAGAATGTGTTTATATGTCTCTATACTGGAGTCGGCCATGCTTTGACCTATGGGATGGGACAGTCAATACTACCCTGAATTCTCCTTAATTGTCTTTTACAACATGCATGTCAGGTCACAGTGTTGCCATTTTCCTTTTTAGGTCAAAGTGACAAACAAGCAAAGTTGAAGTTTGTTTTGAATCATAAACAAATTAATCACAAAAAACAAAACATAATCCAAGCCACAATTACTTCTAACTCTTACTTCTAACCCATCTACGTTCACCGATAATTGTTCTGCTTCATTTTCCCTGGCAAGGATAAGATAACCTTGGTGGTTAAATTGTATATCAGGTGGACCTTCATCTGAAAAAATGTGCATACAAAATTTGTATTAAATTAAAATAAATGTGTCCAGAGTATTCAAGCTCCAGAAGATTGTTCGACTTAATGTTTTCAGAGAATTCAAGTTCCAGAAGATTGTTCGACTCAATGTGTCCAGAGTTTTCAAGTTCCAGAAGGTTCCAGAGTTTTCAAGTTCCAGAAGGTTCCAGAGTTTTCAAGTTCCAGAAGATTGTTCGACTCAATGTTTTCAGAGTTTTTAACTTCAAGAATATTGTTCGACTCAATGTTTTCAGAGAATTCAAGTTCCAGAAGATTGTTTGACTCAATGTGTCCTGAGTTTTCCAGTTCCAGAAGATTGTTCGACTCAATGTGACACTTAGATGCAGTGCCAAATCTTTGTATACTAGCAACCTGCAGTATTCTACTCTGAAGGGGACTCGCATACATAAAAAATAATTTGAAGTAAGTGGTTATAGAAACATAATTAATACTAGCTTACAGGTACAAACATCAATAATCTCATGCCATACAACACTGTATGGGAAGAATGTTAGCAGGACGACAGTATTAGATTACCACTTTCCACATCTGGAGACAGGAGGACACCAGTTCATACCCATCTAGCAGTTATTTTAGAGTTAACTCAGGAATAGATGAGAAGCAAATATATTTTTAGTTCATAACCGAAGTCACAGTAAAACTCACGTTTAACAGGTGATATTTGATGTCATGCATGAACTCAGAGGCACACAGAGACTGAAGTCACAGTAAAACTCACGTTTAACACTCAGATGACATTTGATGTAACGCATGAACTCAGAGGTACACAGAGATAACTTGACATTTTCTGGGACAGAGAACTGGTGTCGCACACCTTCCCAAGAAAGTAGACTTGAAGCTCTTGTGTACTGGAAGTAAACAATAACAGTTTTTTATATACAAATTTTCTGACAAAATAAGAAATAATTTTTCCATCAGCACTTCAGCATTTGCTGTTGTGCTTCAATTTTGATCTGCTGTACCATGTTATATATCCTTCATGCTGTTAATTCAACAAAAGGAAAATGAATGAATGATTAATAATTTTTAATGATAACGACATTTCTTGTCGTCAGCCTTGTTATCCACCATATGGCTGCTCCATTTATTTTTATGTTCTCAGATTTTTAAGAAAAGAAACATTTTTTAAATGTTTATACGAATGTGTTAATATGGCGCATATTTACATACAAAGTATATTTTATAAAAATGTTTACTTCTGAATTTTGCACTATTGGAACTAAGCAGAAAAAGAATGTGTTTCTATGTCATATATTTATATACAAGGTAAATTTTATAAAATTATTTACTTCTGATTTTTGCACTATAGGAACTAAGTAGAAATAGAATATGTTTATATGTCGCATAAAAAGAAAAAAATACATTTTTTTTAAATATTTATTTTTGAATTTTACACTATAGGAACTAAGTAGAAAAGAGAATGTGTTAATATGTCACATATTTACATACAAAGTATATTTTATAAAAATGTTTACTTCTGATTTTTGCACTATAGAAACTAAGTAGAAAAAGAATGTGTTTATATATCGTGTGAAAAGAACAAAAGTAAAATTTTTTTTAATGTTTATTTTTGAACTTTTGTACTATAGGAACTAAGTAGAAAAAAATAATGTGTTAATATGTTGCATATTTACATACACAGTAAAAGTAAAGTAAAGTAACCCATAGCATTTATTAATGCCGTAGGGGTGTGAGATGTTAGCGATCTCACATTTCACAGGCTCTGCATATGAGGGCGGTAGCCATCTCCTCTCCCTCGCAGTCTTTACTTCCCGGATTAATCCGGTACCCATTTAAGGCTGGGTCAACCTGGGAGCCGTTGCGATCTGAAAACATTTCCGCCTCAACTGGGGAATGAACCCAGGACCACTCATATGCGAAGCCAGTGCGCTAACCACTGCGCTAACGCGGCTCCCATAACATACACAGTATATTTTATAAAAATGTTTATTTTTTTAATTTTGCACTATATGATCTAAGTAGAAAAAGAATGTGTTTATGTCGCATAAAGGAAAGAAGGAAATATTTTTAAATGTTTACTTTTTAATTTTGCACTATAGGAACTAAGTAGAAAAAGAATGTGTTTATATGTCTCTATACTGGGGTCGGCCATGCTTTGACCTATGGGATGGGACAGTCAATACTACCCTGAATTCTCCTTAATTGTCTTTTACAACATGCATGTCAGGTCACAGTGTTGCCATTTTCCTTTTTAGGTCAAAGTGACAAACAAGCAAAGTTGAAGTTTGTTTTGAATCATAAACAAATTAATCACAAACACAAAACATAATCCAAGCCACAATTACTTCTAACTCTTACTTTTGCATATCTATGTTCACCGCTAATTGTTCTGCTTCATTTTCCCTGGCAAGGATAAGATAACCTTGGTGGTTAAATTGTATATCAGGTGGACCTTCATCTGAAAAAATGTGCATACAAAATTTGTATTAAATTAAAATAAATGTGTCCAGAGTATTCAAGCTCCAGAAGATTGTTCGACTTAATGTTTTCAGAGAATTCAAGTTCCAGAAGATTGTTCGACTCAATGTGTCCAGAGTTTTCAAGTTCCAGAAGGTTCCAGAGTTTTCAAGTTCCAGAAGGTTCCAGAGTTTTCAAGTTCCAGAAGATTGTTCGACTCAATGTTTTCAGAGTTTTTAACTTCAAGAATATTGTTCGACTCAATGTTTTCAGAGAATTCAAGTTCCAGAAGATTCTTTGACTCAATGTGTCCTGAGATTTCCAGTTCCAGAAGATTGTTTGACTCAATGTGTCCAGAGTTTTCCAGTTCCAGAAGATTGTTCGACTCAATGTGACACTTAGATGCAGTGCCAAATCTTTGTATACTAGCAACCTGCAGTATTCTACTCTGAAGGGGACACGCATAAATAAAAAATAATTTGAAGTAAGTGGTTATAGAAACATAATTAATACTAGCTTACAGGTACAAACATCAATAATCTCATGCCATACAACACTGTATGGGAAGAATGTTAGCAAGACGACAGTATTAGATTACCACTTTCCACATCTGGAGACAGGAGGACACCAGTTCATACCCATCTAGCAGTTATTTTAGAGTTAACTCAGGAATAGATGAGAAGCAAATATATTTTTAGTTCATAACCGAAGTCACAGTAAAACTCACATTTAACACTCAGATGATATTTGATGTCATGCATGAACTCAGAGGCACACAGAGACTGAAGTCACAGTAAAACTCACGTTTAACCTTTACGACTCTGCGGTCGCAATAATGCGCCTATGAGAACAGCTCTGTTGTGCCTGCAGGCGCATTCCCACTACATAGGATATCGCCCATTTCCGAGTACGGAACTTCACAAAGTAATGATCCCGTGACGTATAAAACACGCCTAACAACGCTAGGAATACGTCGCAGTTTAATGGTCAAGTTACTTTACTCATTACGACTGCAAGAAGAGAGAAAACCGGCTGGTTTTGTCAGCGAATTTCTGGAACGACGTTGGCCATTTTTTAGCCATATTTTACTATCAAATTGAGTACCGCGTGGCATGGCTAAGTGATCGTGAATACATGTTTTAATTGTTGTTTTTTATGTTTAATATGTTGTTATTTGATAAGAATGTTTGTGTAGTCGTTCAAAAACACAAAAATAATATGTATCAGGGGTGCCACGTGTGTGCTTAGACAATAATTACGCTGCGTGTCGGGCTAGACCTAGTGTTTACCGGACGGACATTATATGCGATTTCTTATAAACTACATGTTTTAATTGTTGTTTTTTGTGTTTAATATGTTGTTATTTCATAAGAATGTTTGTGTAGTCGTTCAAAAACACAAAAATAATATGTATCAGGGGTGCCACGTGTGTGCATAGACAATAATTACGCTGCGTGTCGGGATAGACCTAGTGTTTACCGGGCGGACGTTATATGCAATTTCTTCACGTTTTATTAGTTTTTTAGTTCATCTTATACTAGTTTTGATATAAAACAATATATATACAATAAGTATAGGTATTTATGAGGATTTTATCAATGATTTCACGCATTGCTCAAGTATTAGGGTCGTCAAGAAGTTACATGTGCGATTTGAAAATTGCGTTTTGCGATTTTCCCCCTGAATTTTCAACTTCACAACTTGCTCACAACTGTCATATCATACATACAACAACAACAAAAACATGACTATATTCACTATTCACTCCTTTATTTAGATATGCAAAAATTATTTTGATATCTTTTAAAATAAAAAAGTTATCACGTTTTCAAAACACCCACCATCAATAGCGAAAATTTTCCAAAAAAGAATTCAGGCCCAAGGGGATGTTTCTTAATTTTTAATTCAGGGCCCTAAAGGTTAACAGGTGATATTTGATGTCACGCATGAACTCAGAGACTGAAGTCACAGTAAAACTCACGTTTAACACTCAGATGACATTTGATGTCACGCATGAACTCAGAGGTACACAGAGATAACTTGACATTTTCTGGGACAGAGAACTGGTGTCGCACACCTTCCCAAGAAAGTAGACTTGAAGCTCTTGTGTACTGGAAGTAAAAAATAACAGTTTTTTATAATCAAATTTGATCTGCTGTACCATGTTATATATCCTTCATGCTGTTAATTCAACAAAAGGAAAATGAATGAATGATTAATAATTTTTAATGATAACGAAATTTCTTGTCGTCAACCTTGTTATCCGCCATATGGCTGCTCCATTTATTTTTATGTTGTCAAATTTAAAAAAAAAAAAAAAAAATTTTAAATGTTTATACGAATGTGTTAATATGGCGCATATTTACATACAAAGTATATTTTATAAAAATGTTTACTTCTGAATTTTGCACTATTGGAACTAAGCAGAAAAAGAATGTGTTTATATGACATATATTTATATACAAGATAAATTTTGAAAAATATTTACTTCTGATGTTTGCACTATAGGAACTAAGTAGAAAAAGAATGTGTTTATATGTCGCATATTTACATACAAAATATATTTTATAATAATGTTTACTTCTGATCTGTGCACTATAGGAACTAAGTAGAAAAAGAATGTGTTTATATGTCATATATTTATATACAAGGTAAATTTTATAAAATTATTTACTTCTGATTTTTGCACTATAGGAACTAAGTAGAAATAGAATGTGTTTATATGTCGCATAAAAAAGGAATTTTTTTAAAAATGTTTATTTTTGAATTCTGCACTATAGGATCTAAGTAGAAAAATAATGTGTTTATATGTCGCATAAAAAGAAAAAAGGAAATTTTATAAAAATGTTAATTTTTTAATTTTGCACTATAGGATCCAAGCAAAAAAAGAATGTGATTATGTCGTATAAATATTAAAAAGTAAATTTTTTTCATGATTATTTTTGAATTTTGAACAATAGGAACTAAGTAGAAAAAGAATGTGTTTATATGTAATATATTTATATACAAGGCAAAATTTATAATAATATTTACTTCTAATTTTTGCACTATAGGAACTAAGCAGAAATAGAAGTGTTTATATGTCGCATACAAAGAAAAAAGAACATTATTTTTAATGTTTATTTTTTTTATTTTGCACTATAGAAACTAAGCAGAAAAAGAATGTGTTTATATATCGTGTGAAAAGAAAAAAAGTAAAATTTTTTAATGTTTATTTTTGAACTTTTGTACTATAGGAACTAAGTAGAAAAAAATAATGTGTTAATATGTTGCATATTTACATACATAGTATATTTTATAAAAATGTTTATTTTTTAATTTTGCACTATATGATCTAAGTAGAAAAAGAATGTGTTTATGTCGCATAAAGGAAAGAAGGAAATATTTTTAAATGTTTACTTTTTAATTTTGCACTATAGGAACTAAGTAGAAAAAGAATGTGTTTATATGTCTCTATACTGGAGTCGGCCATGCTTTGACCTATGGGATGGGACAGTCAATACTACCCTGAATTCTCCTTAATTGTCTTTTACAACATGCATGTCAGGTCACAGTGTTGCCATTTTCCTTTTTAGGTCAAAGTGACAAACAAGCAAAGTTGAAGTTTGTTTTGAATCATAAACAAATTAATCACAAAAAACAAAACATAATCCAAGCCACAATTACTTCTAACTCTTACTTTTGCATATCTACGTTCACCGCTAATTGTTCTGCTTCATTTTCCCTGGCAAGGATAAGATAACCTTGGTGGTTAAATTGTATATCAGGTGGACCTTCATCTGAAAAAATGTGCATACAAAATTTGTATTAAATTAAAATAAATGTGTCCAGAGTATTCAAGCTCCAGAAGATTGTTCGACTTAATGTTTTCAGAGAATTCAAGTTCCAGAAGATTGTTTGACTCAATGTGTCCAGAGTTTTCAAGTTCCAGAAGGTTCCAGAGTTTTCAATTTCCAGAAGGTTCCAGAGTTTTCAAGTTCCAGAAGATTGTTCGACTCAATGTTTTCAGAGTTTTTAACTTCAAGAATATTGTTCGACTCAATGTTTTCAAAGAATTCAAGTTCCAGAAGATTGTTTGACTCAATGTGACACTTAGATGCAGTGCCAAATCTTTGTAAACTAGCAACCTGCAGTATTCTACTCTGAAGGGGACTCGCATACATAAAAAATAATTTGAAGTAAGTGGTTATAGAAACATAATTAATACTAGCTTACAGGTACAAACATCAATAATCTCATGCCATACAACACTGTATGGGAAGAATGTTAGCAGGACGACAGTATTAGATTACCACTTTCCACATCTGGAGACAGGAGGACACCACTTCATACCCATCTAGCAGTTATTTTAGAGTTAACTCAGGAATAGATGAGAAGCAAATATATTTTTAGTTCATAACCGAAGTCACAGTAAAACTCACATTTAACACTCAGATGATATTTGATGTCATGCATGAACTCAGAGGCACACAGAGACTGAAGTCACGGTAAAACTCACGTTTAACAGATGATATTTGATGTCATGCATGAACTCAGAGGTACACAGAGATAACTTGACATTTTCTGGGACAGAGAACTGGTGCCGTACACCTTCCCAAGAAAGTAGACTTGAAGCTCTTGTGTACTGGAAGTAAAAAATAACAGTTTTTTATAATCAAATTTTCTGACAAAATTAGAAATAAATGTTTTCCCTGGAAAGCTAAGGATCTCCGCAAAATAGGAGTGGCTTTTCATTGCATCCTTAAGAATACCTCTGCAGCTAAGGGGTTAACAATTCTATATTAAAATCAATTTTAATTATGTAAATTACCCATTATGAATATTAATTAGCTTTGGTTGTATTTATAAATTATGGCTGTGTAATCCACAGATTCGTCTAGTTTTCCAGAACACAAAAATGTATAGTATATAGGATAATTTTTCTCGTAAATAATTGAAATATTTAATAATTACACTAAATTCAATGTTAATTATGCAAATTAGCCGCCATTTTGAATATTTAATAACCCCAATTTCTTCAGAAAATTAGCACAATGTAATAAACAGATGTGTCTTGTCTGTGCGCACACAAAAATATAGTTTATGTGGTATTTTATTATATTCAATAGTTATATAATTTATTTCCATTTTAATTATGCTAATAAAGTGCCATTTTGAATATTAATTAGTTCTGCTTGCATCTAAAAATTACAGAAATGTGATCAACAGATCCATCTTGTCTTTGCAAACACAAAAATATATATATTATGTGGCATTTAAATATATTTAATTAGTATATAATTCTTTTTTTATTTTAAATATGCTAATTAGCTGCCATTTTCAATATTAATTAGTTGTTCGTGCTTCTAAAATATACAGAAATAGGATCAACAGTTGTGTCTTGTCTTCGCAAAAAAAAAATGTATAGTTTGTGTGTTGTATTATTGAAAATAACAAAGATAATTTAAAAATTATCAGTTTTGCTACATTTTGTGGTCACAAGTTTTATTTATATTTTTCTATATATGTCATGTAAATTATTTTGATGCTAAATTAATTTTGTAAAAATTCATAACTTTTCACATGGTTGACGTACAGACTTGGTTGAGGTATCGTTGAATTGCAATTTTGGCACATTCATCATTCAGGGCTACACTGTGACCTTTGATCTAGTTTCGATGTATTCCCTAACATTTCCCAAGTAAGATGAGATATGATCAAAGGTCAAGGTTGGAATAGGGGAAATCAGCATTGGGCAAGCTGGTGTGGTTTTTGGTATGGTTAAAAAAATGGATCTTCTCTTCCCCCCACCCCACTTGCAAATAATAAAATTGGTAAATTGTTCTTTTCTACGGTCACTGCGCTATAAATAGCACACTGTTTTCATGTTTAAGCAGATGACGTCATGGAGTTCCGTGAGAAAACCAATCACTGTGATGCGTGCAGTGATGTCACACCCCGCCAAGTGATTGTGTGCCGTGGAGCTATAAATCATATCGATTCACCATTACACAAGAATTCTTAGAGAATTAATTATTAATTCTAAACATTTTTCTAACCCTTCTCCGCCTCCTAAAAATATCTATAAACTAATTCCAATCCTTTTAACCCCCCTTTACCAAAAGCTATGGTACAAGATTGTCATTCTGCCGGGATCATCATTCTTATCATATTAGGAAATACATAAAAACTAGGTCAAATTTCACTGTGACCGTAGAAACGAAAGATGTGCCATAAAGTTATTGCAAAAAAAATAAATCTCACTGTCTGCAGAGTTGCAGCATGTCTTTCATTGTGGCACATGTGCAATTGCTGGCGGGGAAAACAGTTTTAGGAGTGCGTGGACATGAGCAGTGGAAAGAAAAAATTACCACAACAAGCCTACCGAAAACACTAATATTCAACCAATCTCAAGTGTCATGCCGAGTGGCATAGGCAATCATGTTTCTCCACAACTCTCTGGTGTTGTTAATAAGTTCAGCTGGTGACTTCTTTTTGTGCCACAGTGACAACCACAACTGTCAACACATCCAGAAATTTGTCTTCCTGTCTCTTCTCCCGTTGACCTTTCCGGTGGTTACAAAAATAGGTGAAAGTACAGAATAGCTCTCTGCTGTGCTATAAATAGCAAGCTGTTTACATTTTTAACTAGGTGACGTCACGGATTCCTGTGTAACACACATGAAGTTGAAATAGATGCCGTGATGTCACATGTCCCAACGCAAACGAGTTTTAGTTATCACTATCGATGCACTAACCAATCCCTATTCCCCAAACCTACTCCCTATTCCCCAAAACGAATCCCTATTCCCTATACTAATCCCTATTCCCCAAACCCACTCCCTAATCCCTACGGCTAGCCCACAGGTGACGATATACCACGACACTAGAGGTACGGTCACAACGTAGCATTAAAAGCAACTTGTGTAACAACATGAATAATATGACACTCACCTTATTCAGAATTTTCTGCAGGATACACTTTTTTAACTCCGAAAGGAACTTCATGAATATATCATTTGAACCGACATGCTTCCTTCTTCATATATACTGATAATACTCACATAAATACGATGAAAATTGCCCTGAACATCTTCTACCCTGAATTCTAAATTCTCTTTTAACACTACCCCATAAACCCTCCATAGTATTTGTATTGTCTGCTCCTGTTCGTTTCTTTCCGTCTGCTACTGTATACCACTGCGCATGTCCCTTATTAATAGCACTCTACAAGGCAATCCCAAAACAAAGGTCAGAAAACACATGGAAACTAAAGCAAATGTCAGTGGAGAACTATAATAATGTACTTCAGCCCAAAAATATTAAGGTAAATATATAATAACCACTGGAAAGATCAAGGGGAGATAGGGTACGACAAAGAGAAATGTTGCTAGATGGACTAGTATTATAAGTTCATCAACCGAGCTATTGACAACACAAGAGCCGAGACAGAGTCGTGGTGACATGACACTCGGCATGACACTCTATTGAGTATTGATTGATAGTAAATATTGCATATAAATTACCAGGACAACCAAGTACAATATGAACTCATATATTCTTTTTTGTTTAGTATATAACTGCAAACTCACATAGCTCTCTCTCTCTCTTTCTATCTATATTTCACTTTCAGTTATTGGACTTTTCTTGTTTCTACATTGACATTGACATTGATTTTGAATTACAAACTTCTAGTTCTAGCAGTTGTTATTGTTACCAGTGACTCGTAGAAGATTCAATCATTTTTTAATGTAATGAAGTTAAGTGTGATTTTTACAAATTTAATACTAAATTCATTTTTTAAAATTCATACAAATAAGTAAAATTGCATAAAATAGTTAGTTTTTACGGATTATGCAAAATAAATTGAGATAAATTATATTCTCAAACAATTTAATAATCACATTAAGCTTCATGGCAATCTGGCAATTTCTGGTAAAACAATATCGGAGGCGATCTGTGTTGTATTTTCGTTATCAACAGCTAACATGTCGGTGGATATTAGACTTGCCAGTTCTCGTGCTACAGGAGCAGATTTGTATCATGGAGAGAATCCAGGAAATATTGTTACACCTGGAGATATTATCACAGCAAACACTGGATTCATGAGGTAATCTTTATGCACTGTTACAAGTAGCAAAGTAAAGTAAGAATATCACAATTACCTGTTTTCGATATGTTGCAAAACACTGATCTTCTTTCACTTTCAGATCAAGACTTATTAAAAGACATATATAGTTTTACTAAGTTTACACACTTTACTAACAAATTTACACTTTACTAACAAATTTATAACGACAAGAGTAGTAAAGAAATACACAATAGAGGTTAGTAAAGCCAAGCCCTAGGGCGCAAATGGCACCAATCGTCAGAAACAACATTGTAGATTTAAGATTTAAACACCAAAATAACATATAACAGAACACTATTCACATCGATTATTATGCCAACGCTGTGCTACCAATGCCAGACATGGATAACGACAGCACAAGACAAACGTAAACTTATGACAGTTGAAATGGCATACAGTATCATGAGTATGTCATACTTACGCAGAATCCTAGAAATATTGCCGAGAGTGAGAAATGTGGACATTATTATCATTAATTAGACAAAAGAACTGGCACCATCCCAATCTTAGAATAATTATTAAGAGCCAACCGATCAAATGGTTTGCACACATCAGCAGACTACCACCAGACATCATACCAAAGCAAGCTATGCTACACAGATACAGTAAAGGCAGACCACGATGAAAAGATTAAGGGGAGAAGAGACAGGGGACGACAAAGAAAGTTACTAGATGGACTTGTATTATACTAGATGGACCCAATACAACCAAGTTACTAGATGGACATAATACGAACCTGAATCTTATCAGATTCTTCAGTATACGTCTAGCAGTGCGTAATATTTTCAACGCATGCTCCAACACAACAGCAAACAATCCATACTTGACGAACCACATCCCTTAAAAAGGATGCAATGTTGTCAAGACATTCAAACTGTGTACTCAAGTCACTGAAACGGACCAATCGAAACAAGGACTATTACAATAACATAGAACACGCGTTGAAGTATCATTATTACCACAAAAACAGAACATCCACATTCGTACTACAAGAGTCAATATGCCTCCTTGTAAACATAAATAGCACAGAGACAGTGCAATGTTGTGTTTTCAGTGACTTGAGCACACAGTTTGAATGTCTTTAAAAATCACATTTTGTGGGGAGGGAGGGATGGAATGAGGTTAGTCAAGTACGGAAGGACCCATTATTCGAGCTGCAATGCGATTGGTACCGCTAGAGCAGACATGGTTCAATTCCTGTTTGTCTCAATAATTAATATCTAGTAGAAGCATTGTTCTGCTTCAAGAGAAATTCAGCGTGAGTTTGAGAACGAACACTAACAAAACAACTATGGATGGGATTCCATATCGGTTATATTAGGAGTAACAGCATCATGAAATTTTGACAGATCGAAGTTGACGTAACCAGACTATTCAGCAATCATTAATTTCAAATAGCAGTCGATTAACGTTGTGGTCATAGTGATGGCACATATCATAGTCCTAATGAGATGCCATAAGTATTTGTAGGAACATGTTGGTGGAATAGTTTCTTACTATACTGTACTATTGAGAACTAGTTAGTGCACTGGCTTTATAGTCCGGTGTATTGTGGTTTCATTTCAGTTTATCTGGAAATAGTTATACAAATTAACAACGGCTGCTCAGTCTGAGGAAGTGGGTATCATGTGTCCTGGAAAACTAAAGGTGGTTGGTGTTTTGTTCTTGTGACATTACTTTCTCAGGAGGTTGAGCAGGCTTCTTCATCGTCCCTGTGTATGTAGTTTGTCAAATTTTTTTTTCTTCTTCTTTTGTTCACTTGAAACATGTCTATATCTGTAATTCTGTCTCCTTAATAAAACTCACTGTCCTCTGTAGTTCATACAGTGTCCCATAGAGCTTTGATTCCAGTGTTGTTTCCTCTGGCCAATATGTCTTCCTCAGCGTTGCATGCTCAGAACACTCTTAAAGTATATGTTTGGCACTCTGTGCTGCCACATGTACACCTGGCCGTGTTGCCAATCTTGAACTTTGTATACATGTGACTGCGGAGTCGGTTGTGTCCTGTTCTGAGACGTAGAATTATAACTTGTTCTGATCTGTTCATATTGTGATAGTCATCTTGTGTTGGTGTTTGTGGCTTTCTTATTGACTTTATCATCTGTTTTTTCTGATGGTAGGTGATTGGTATATCTGGTTGGTCTTTGGCAGGACCTTCATTAGCCAGTTGGTCTGCTTTTTCATTTCCTGGTATTCCACAGTGAGAGGGTATCCACTGCATGGTTACCCTATACTGGTAAGACAATTCGCTAAGTAGTTTTTTCAAGTCTGTTAGTTTTCCAGACTGGAGAGCTTGAAGCACTGACCTTGCATCTGTCAGGAATACCACAGGCTGTAGGCCAGAGTTGGAGTTCAGCAGTTTTTTAGCTGCCACACTAATTGCCTGGATTTCTGCATCATAATTATTGGAGAATTTTCCTGTCGGTGTTCTGATTGTATCTCTAGGCTTGTGTGGATATTCTATATATACACCTGCACCTCCATTCCTCACAGCATTCTGTGCTGTCCCATCTGTGTACACTCTGGCCCATATATCTTGTGGATATTCCTCATCCAGGAAACTGAGGGTGACTGTCATTCGCTGCACACTGTTCTGTTCATCCTCGCTTAGTATTCCTTTCACATGGGTCTGAATGTATATTGGCATTCCATGGCTTTCTAGTTTGTCAATGAAAAATACGGATTTAAATACCTTATTCCTCAAAGGCGTGTACAAGAAATACTTGGCTAGAGGAATGCACAAAGACTGCAACTGATAATGTGCCTACTATCTAAATAACCTCAGGTGTGATAGAAAGCTGGAGAGATTTAGTTAGTTATTCCTCTAGGGCCAAAGACGGATGTCATAGATTTCCATGTCTCTCGTTTCATTGCAATTTGCTTTAGATCTTCATTGTTTCTACTAACGATGGTGAAACGTTCCCTTGTAATAGTTCTACGTAAAATTTCTTTTGGTCTTCCTCGTTACCTCTTGCCTTTTGGTGACTACATCAAAGCTTGACAGGGGAGTCTTTCAGTATCCATTCGTAGTGCGTGTCCGATGTAATTCCAGTGACGCTTTCTAATATAGGTGGATACATATTCTTGTTTTGATTCTTGTCTGACAACTGTGTTTGATTTGAAGTCTGACCAACGTATGTTCAGTAGCCTTCTAAGACATTTATTTTCAAATGTGTTTAGTCCTTGCTCTAATTTTGATGTTGCTTTCCAACTTTCGCATCCATATGTTAATGTTGGAATTATGCAGTTGAAGATTTTGAGTTTTGTGTTATTTCTTAGTGTTTTTGAATGCCAGCTATTTGATAGTTTATTGAATGAGTTAGCAGCCAATGCAATACGGTGTGATATTTACGGAGAGATTGCAGTCAAGGAAATCACAATCACTAATGTTTGAGTTTGCTTAGATTGTATATGTATCAATGTATCAAAACACCTGAAGACTATTGTGTCAAGAAACTGAATATGTTGTCATTCAATTTCAGAATTCAACATCAAAGAATGACATAGATTCCCGAAGCAAAAACCTTTCTATTGAGCAGGTGAAGGAGAAGGTGTCTGTTGGTGAAGGAGAAAAATATGGAGGAGTATCACCATGGAGACGGCATGAAGTATCAAAAGGCTATTGGAGACCTTTACTGGGACTACAGGAGAACAGAGCTAGGTGACTTTCTGGCGGACTTGGGGTATGCAGGTGAGATCTATTATTAGTACAATATGCACAAGAGCAATCTTCCTTTATGTCAGTACATATCAATAATAAATAAATGTAAGATATTTTAAATGGTTCCTATTACGTTTAAGTTATATCAGCTCCAATTAATTGTTTACTAGTGTCATGAGTTATGTCATTCACTCTTGTCATTAATTTTACTTGTGGAAAAGAAAGGTAATGATCAGCTGAGCTATGAACCGATGTAACAACACTCTTTTCCCATAAGTGCTCAGCTGCCAAATCCCTCTCAGTATATCAGGTTGACCAAAAATTACCTTACTAGCGTCGCCTAATGCACTTGCTCAAAGACGATTCTCGAATTTCCAAGAGCATGAAATGAACAGCCTTGATTGGGAGAGAGCTAGAAAGATCCAATATTGACATAGAAAATCTGAGTGAAACTCGCCTTGCTGGTGTTGGTCAGTTTTGTGAAAGAGCTGCTGGTTATACATGATTTTGGGGCAGAAGAGACATTAAAGAAAGACGTAGTGCGTGAGTATGCTTCGCTATTAAAACATCACTTTATGCAAACTAGCAGACTCACCAAAGGGAATAAATGATCGCCTCATGACAGTAAGTCTACCTGCTTTTTGGTAAGAAATATGCAATAATTCTCCGACTCCACCACTGTCGGACACCATTCCCTGCATTCTCTATTGAGTGATATTATTACTTTGAAGGCTGTCGGACAATCTAAGGGCGCCCGACTCTATTCCGCACCAGGTAGCAAATCCTCCAATCTGGACACGCTTTGTATAATATCATCTGCGCGTCCCATCCACGACTTTCCTCTCTTAAGTTGACTGCCTTTGAGAATTTCAGGTTGTAGATGGTGCTCTTTATCAGCTGTGATTTGTAGGTATTCCCGCGCTCTGCATATTTGTATTCTCTGCAGTTGGGGAATCAAGTAAGTATCGCATAGCCCGTGCCGATGTGTCTCTCGTGTACCCCAAAATGATTCGCATTGCCTCATTCTGGATTCTATCCAATCTTTCTGTTTGAGTCTGAATCATTGTCAGAATCGCAATTGCGTCTCTTCCATCGCCACCACCAATCCCTGATACAGCAGAAATAGCAGCCTCTGCTCACATTGAGTAGCAGCCATAACTTTCATCGCCGCAAGACCTTTATATGCCTTTACAATGATGTCAACATGATCTTTGAAACTCAGACTTCGGTCCAACATAACCAACACGTACTTCATTGTGCTGGTTCTCTCGCGGACATCCCCTTTCAAAGTAACCAATAACGTGGGCGTGTTTACTATGTAATTGGGGTGCAAAGGGAACGCATCGCTCTAGGCGGACAAATATAAATAACCAAATGGTCAGAGGGTGTCCGACAAAGTGGATTGGATGGTGCCGCAGTAACCTAATGAACAAATAGTAACGCAAAATGAGGTAAACAGGTTAGTACAATGTGACAGAATATTAGTTGATGTTAGTATTAATATTTCCCACTCCTAGTGCTACAGAAGATGATGTAGAAGGATTTTGAGAATACCATAGATAGTGAAGAAAGATGAATCAAAAGGTGATAAGAAAATATCAAAGATGGTTGGCTTCTAATGAACATTATAACAAGAAAGCTGAGGTATTTTGGCCACGTGAAGAGACACAACTGCATATACAGATTAATAATGGATGCTATAGATGCTGGTCCATCCAAGATGATGATGAATAAGAGACATCTCAGATTGTTTCAGCGTGCCTTTAGCTTCAACAGCTCTACTCACCCAGGGTCATGGGGAGTTCAAGACTATGTTCTATACAGAATCTTACCTCATGAATGTTCACAGTGCTTGGGCCTTCACAGCTCAGTGCGCAGGTAAAACATTCAGGGAGGTGAGTGGGGCCTTAGCTGTTACTAAGAGTAGCATGACCATGGAGATTATGGTGGTGACCAAAGCATTTGAGTGGGTAGGCACACAGAAGGTAACACAGGTATGCATCTTGAGTGATTCTATGATTCATGATTAGAAACTGGCCTCACAGCACATGGGGCATTCCCGTAAGTGCTCTGCCCTCTGTTCCAGCAGCCATTCGACTCGATGGTGTTTCGAGTCTAATGCTGCGGAAACAGACGTTGACATCAGGGTACAACTCTGGCCGTTGCGACAGGTTTCTTTGTTGTTCCGCCCACCCACACCGTGCCTGTAACTAGTTCAAGCACAATGTCGGCCTGTCGGAACAACATGGTAACTATTATCGAAGGTTACGACTACAGGATTGTATAGATGGCGTGCCATGAAGCTTCTATAAGAAGATAACCTCATTATAAAGGCATGTCATCTACTAAGGTTTTCTGTTGCATGGTCGCGCATGCGGTTGCATCTGTGGGTCTCACCAATGGTTAACTAGATAAACCAACCAAGAAACAGAAAACTTTAGTAGATGACAAGTGGATCTTGTTCACGAACAGTGGATTGAGGCCTTGAGGAGGATGAGGCTGAAAGTTGTTACATTTATTTTATTGCTGGAACATGTGGGTGTTCGAGGCAACGAAAGAGCAGATCAACTGGAGTCATGCGCGATTGTGGCTTAGGGCGATGGATTATCGAACTTACATTTTGAACTCTTTAAAAGATATAGCACGCGAGAGTGAGACAAGTGTGGATGGTGATTATTTTTTCAATGTCCAGGATTAAAGATCAGGGTTTGAAATGCAGTGTTGCTAAAAGTGAATATTTTAGAGGGTGCAGAAGAATGATAGTCAACCAGCAGAAGATCGGTACTGTCAGCAGAAGTGTAATGGCAGATACACTCAGAAAGAGATTTGAGCAACTATGGATGTATCCAGTTTGCAGTCATGATGATCCAACGACTAACTAACTATACGATGTTTTACAAGAAGTTAGTGTTGATGCAAGTCTGAGACTGTTTAGTGACTGTTTTTTCTGTGATGTGTGTGTGATCTGCAGGTAGTGATACCCTTACATAAACTCTAATGATGAGTTGCTCAAATCTATTGCTATGTTGACACTTGCATACATAGTAGAGGAGGATGAGAATGCTAAACTTATTGATGAAACAGGTGAGTACTTCAGAAATGATCTTGTGAGTATAGCTGCTTCTCCAAGAGTATAGCTTAAAATATGATTAGGATATTTATAAACAAAGAGCAGATCAAATAGAAATAAATGTTGAAGAAAAATGTAGAAATACACAATATTCAGATTCTCATATCTAGTTGTATATATTATTTGTCTCCCTTATATCTATGTATATTTTCTTAGTTACAAAGCTTGTTTCATCTATATAGATCTATGACCTATTCTTCTTCTTCTGCATTCTTTCTCACACTGTTGCTTGTTTATAGCATGTAACCCAGATAATAAAATGTATTATACCATAGTTTACAGCTCGACTGTGATATCTGCATCCTTTGAACTGACAAATTCGACTTGTCTCACCTAAATATTTGGTATTGGCAGTCAATTCCATCCCCAAAACCTCCTTAGTATTGCTATATATAGGGAATACATTAAAGGGGAACAATTCTTTTTTCCCCTTTCAGACCTAAGCAACATTTGGGTGATTTATCTGTTGTTATCCTATGAGGTTTAAATAATGGCAATGATGGTTATTGATATTGAGGTCCCCCATCGGAGAGTAGGTATGATCCAATTCTAATTTCTATTTGTTTTAATCCATAAAGGATTTATATCTTTTTATTAGTGTCAAGGTATTGGTGTTTGATCTCTTGGAGATCTTCCTCCTGGTGATTCTTTGTCGTGTGGAAGATTTCTTTTGGAGGTCTTTCTGTGATTCTTTGTCATGGAAAAATTTCTCGTGGAGATCTTTCTCATAGTGATTCTTTGTCATGAGAAAGATTTCTCTTAGAGGTCTTTCTCTCTGTGATTCTTTATCTTGAAAAAGATTTCTCTTCGAGGTCTTTCTCCTGGTGATTCATATCTTCTTCTTCTCCTTTGTCATGTCTTCTTTAGCATTCATCCTCAATCTCCCGCTGGATCTATCTTGTAGCAGGGAAATGGTCCTAATAGATTTCCAGCAGAATCTAGTCCAAAAAATAGAAATGCACTGTGTTGAAATTTTATTTGCACACACCTGTCTTCGGTGGATCTTTGTCATGTGAAAGTTTTCTCTTGGAGATATTTCTTATGGTGATTGTATTTCATGGGAAAGTTTTTCACTTTGAGGTCTTTTTCCTGGTGATTCTTTGTCATGGGAGTTTTTTCTTGGATATCTCCTGGTAATTCTTTGTCATAGGAAAGTTTTCTCTTGGGGGTATCTTTCTCCTGGTGATTCATTATCATGGGAAAGTTTTCTCTTTGAGATCTTTTTCCTGCTGATTCTTTGTCATGGGAAAGTTTTCTCTTGGGGGTATCTTTCTCCTGGTGATTCATTAAAATGGGAAAGTTTTCTCTTTGAGATCTTTTTCCTGCTGATTCTTTGTCATGGGAAAGTTTTTTCTTGGATATCTTTCTCCCTGTGATTCTTTGACATGGACAGGTTTTTAAGATCTTTGTAAAAATCCAAAGGTTTATTATTTAATATGACTGAGACTTTTCCATGACTCTCTACCTCAAAAGCACTCAGAGATGTAGTTTTTTTTCCCAATACTTAGACTTGAGACTCCATGGACATCATATTGATCCATGCTTGACTATCAAAATAAGCCTATAGTCAATGAATGATACAAGAATTTGAAGCATGATATTGGTATGTGTGTTTCTGTCTGTGACACACAAGTATCTCCCAAATATTTGTGTATCTAATGCTTAATAAATGCATATACCTGACTGGTGAATAACTTCTGTTGTGTGGACTATTTTTTTCAGATCCGATTAAAAACATTGTACACTGAATACACAAAGCCCTAGAGAACAAACAAAAGAGAAGGTTCCGTGGTTTCACACCCTCTGAACTTACCCAGGGGCTTGCCAAGCTGGCAGTCAATGATTCCAACAAAGCAAAGGTCATATATGCATTGATGTTGATAATCAATTCTTTAAAAACAATATATCATTTGGGGAATGTATTAAATACTATAGTATATCTGTTAACCTGGTGAAATGAAAACTCATACAACATGCCCAAATAAGTCAGTTAAAAAAACCTCTTACAGAACATTATTTATAAAGTACAATATTTCAATACAGGAATCACAAATCAGTGCTAAAATAATGTATGTTAAATTCTTATAGTAATTGTTTGTCTTATTTGTTCTATAACATCATATTGAAACCACTTCTTTACTATCTTTATTACAAACTTGACCAAAATGTATGTAAATCCTGCCTTCTAATAGACTTACAGAATATATGCCAGAAAACATTGTCATGAATGATTTGTCTTGATATTTCTTTTTAATGTAATCAGTAATGTAAGGGTTACATCGCCAAATATGGCAGACAAGGGAAAAACCTTACAGGTATGGGCAAGTATGCTATAGGGTTGATTAGTTTTAAGATAAAATAAATGTAATTATGTAGCTAATTATTTTTACACAAATAAAACATTAATAAGTACAAAATGCCTAACAGTGTGCACACTTGCAGCTCTTACAGTTCTCATAATACAGATGGGTCAGTTGAGAGACACATCAGGAGTGCCTGGGCCTTCACGGCTCAAAGGTGAGGGAAGACCACCAGAGAGGAATGTGGTGAATTCGCTCAGACAACAAGCAGCACGACAATGGAAATTTTGGCAGTAACCAAAGCTTTTAAACGGGTGTGCTCGTAGACTGTGACACATGCTTGTATACTCAGTGATTTGATGAGCATAATTGGCAAAGTACAGGCAAAGTACATTCAGGAACAGTGGCTGGATGAAGTGAAGAATTCTTGTGTGCGTAAAGTGACTTTTATTTTTGTGCTGGGACATGTAGGAGTCCGGGGTAATGAGAGAGCAGATAATTTGGCTGCGCATGTGGCTAATACGGCTGTTGGCGGAGTGATGGATCAGGCAGACATTTTGAACACCTTACAGTAAAAACCACAAACAAATGACTGTATAAGTGATGATGACTCTGGTTCCATGACTAGAATAAGCGAGTTTGATTTGAAATGTGGTGTCGCTAGAAAGGAGTGGTTTTATGGGCAAGAAAGAATCAATCATACAACCACATATCATTATGTCCATAACCCCAATAACATTTTGATTTGGGTTATGACATGTCAACTGAGTGTCCCACCTACAGAAAGTGTATGTTGATGTAAATTCCCATCAAGGTACACATGCTACTGTCAGCTCAAATAGTAGGTTTCTTGCATATGGTCTCTACTGCATACAAATGTCCATAGTAACACTATCTTGAGGTACCAACTTTTCACTCTGTCTGCTGTTATCTATTAATATCACAATTTTGTAAATGTTTAAACTGAAATATATATTGTGTTGTTAAGTTCTTAAAAACATTATCTTGTCTGGCTACTTTGTTTTTTAATTGGGATTTATGATAGTTTCTAACAATGTGAATTGGGAAAAAGGTTCACAAGTTATTTGGGGCAAGGGTCGCATTCAAAAATGTATGAAAAAAATGCAGATGCTATGAGGAAGCTGCTATGAGACCGATATATATGATTGTAACAATCATCTAACCATCCAAAGATATCATCAGGTGCCATGCCGGCTGGCGTAAGTGATCATGGCTCTCCACAGCTCTCTGTCCACAGTATTATGTATCAAGCTCACTGTTGTTTCTCTGACATGCCAGGTTGTCAAACTGTCTAATATTTTCTCACATTTTCGCCTTCTGTCTCTGTTGCCTTCAATCTTGCCTGTTGTGACTATGTTCTCCAAACCTCCCTGTCTCATGAAGTGACCAAAAAATGAAGATTGTCTCTTTCTTATATTATTGATTAAGATCCGTTTCGCATTTGACTCTTTCAACACCTCTACATTAGTTTTTCCGGCAGTCCATGATATTCTCAACATTCTTGAGTCGCCATGACTTTCTTCTTGGGAGAGTAGTCTGGTAGTTTCCATTGCTTTCCACATCCATATGGGGGATATCAATTTATATCCACTGCCTTGGCAATATTTTATGTCAGGACAAATAGGTGCCCCACCCTGCCTAGTTTCAGAGCTACCACACCAAAGATATAGTCAGCTTTAAAATGAAACTTATCAACTTTTTATTCTGTTTTTATTTTCAAATTAAAGTTGCAAAACTATACATATCTATTCTTAGCACACATTTACACACTGCCGATTTGCTAGACCTGTTGCAGTGGCGATCTACCTCAATTTTATAATGGTTTTTATCACCTTTTTTGCTATAAAATGGGGCAAAGATCTACACTTACTTAAGTTCATAACCTTTCATTTTATTGTCTACACGTGGGTGCAAAGGGTCTCACATTGCTCTCATGCAGACCCAGTGTTAGCAGATAACCAAGATCCTAAAACTACCTCCTTGTAGTGCACCATGGAAACAGAAATACAGCAATTCTTGCTGTATTTTTGGCTAACACTTTTAGACTCATGTCCAAGGATGTGGATGCTGTAGATGAAATGAGAACAGTCTGCAGAAAAACAGGAAATATCTCTGAAAACTCTACACCATTACATCCAACATCACTGTTGGCACACTGTAATGAAAGGCATCTGTGCATTCCATCTCAGCAGGCTTAAACAAAAGCAGAAACATTGGAGGTGCGGTCAATGTCCCTAACATACGGTGATCTTACGAGTACACACTGAATCAGGAAAAGGTAATACATGCTAGAGAGCAGTGTAGTGTGTGAATCAATTCAGTGGCAATGAAGCTACAATAGGCCAGCATGAGACGGACTGGCAGAAGTGCTGTTCATGCTCAAGAACACACAGAAGCCCACATGTCCCATCCCAATTGATCCTATTTCAAAGAAGGAGTCGTGCCTCAAGTATTGGATACACCAGCTTGAACATGCACTCCTGGGTATTAAAAAAAAGCTTTGAATACAACTCCCCATTGCACACAGGACAAGTATGGAACAAATGTCGGAGAGTGCATTGTTCAATCGTCTTGACTAAATCAGTGTTGAGACTCAAACTCTGGACACTTTTGGCAACCTAGAGGTGGGGCGCAAGTCTCTAACGACGCTGCAAACTAAGCCCAACTCGACTGTCGGCTGTTGCCCAACACTACTCATACAGAGAGAATTGGGTTCAGTACCCAAGGGCCCACTGTGAAGCTCCTTGTCCGAGATTCTTATTTTACCTATATCTTGAGGTAATATACACAATGGTGAAGAATCAAAATACACAGACTGTGCCTGGTGATGGATTCGAAGGCCATCTCAAGCGAGCGAGGTGAGTGCGTGAGAAATGCACAGGTCAAATCCCAGACCCCCGACGTGTTTGATTGACAAAGCAGCACCTTGTCTACGAAGGTGTATCAACCCTGATTCTAATTCGACCATCGCCGTTAGTTAGCCAACATGGCGCATGCGGAAGAAATTAGGTCTGGGACCTAGGGACACAAATGGTGGTAATGAAATGGTCTTCCTATATGAGGAACAGCTCGCTGGCTGTGAAGTGCCTCGTCGAAGAAAAGACAAGCAATGGGTGACCCAGGCAAACTATCAGCTCGTCTCATAACATATACCCCCCTCCGAGTAGAAGGTTATTTAAATAGGCATTGCACTAAGCTGAAAACTGAAGCCTCCTGGGTATGCAAAGAAAGCTCCGAGAAACCTCCCCACTGCACATAGGAAGTAAGAGTTAATTGCTCGCAATTCCTGGGGTTCGAGAAGAATAACATATGCGTACGATGTATGTTTTCAATACCCCCACTAATTTAAGATGGAATAGATAAGCTATATACTGATGATCATTGTTGTACTGTAGTTAGGTCTAGGTGTCAGAATACACTAAAGTATAAAAGGTGTGGATTTCCCCCCACTTAGTCTAAGGTCTTATGTTACTACCCTTCCACATGTCTGCCACACCTAATTGCTGCAACAATGTCCATTCTCATATGGCTTTCTTGAACTTGACAGATTGTTGAAGAGGGTGCACTTGCAGATTTCCTTCTTATGCTTCAACACACGGATGTCAAAGAGCAAGCAAACAGTGCAGAATGTCTATGGACTCTTTCCTTTGACAAGAATGTCAGACAATTGATCATTGATTTTCCTGAACTAGTAGCTACACTAGAGAACTTGAAGGACAGTGAGAACCTTCTGGTGCAGAAGAATGTTCGGGGAGCACTCTGGTTATTGAAGGGAGAAAATGACCCATCAGCAAGCACCACACGTAAGTAATTGTCATGTTTATTTTATTGTATACAAATTACATTAGATGACATCCTCTCCTTACCAGGGGAGAAGCCTATGAGATATGAATCATGTGCAGTAAATTAAGAATGTTATCAGAAATATATTTGTTCATATTTTAAACAATAAAAGTTGGCCTACATTCTGTTTTTATTATTTTGTAAGCAGTATTACAACTAGTAACATGCTGAACCATAAGAATTATGTAAGACTATATATATATATATATATATATATATATATATATATATATATATATATATATATATATATATATATATATATATATATATATATATATATATATATACCAGCATATATATGTATGTATGTATATGTATAAATTAATATATATGTATATATATATCTCCATATATATACACAATTAAACACACACATATATATATATGTACATACACACAAATGCAGAACATACATATATACACAAGCACGCACACACCCTAATATATATATATATATATATATATATATATATGTGTGTGTGTATGTATATGTGTGTGCGCGCGTGCACGTGCGTGTCATGTTTGCTTAACCATTTCAACATTTTATAAAATTTGCTACCAGCTCAGTTCTAAATAAAAAATGGCTACCGTACGTTTGATAGAGATGTAGTAAGTCTGTTACAGTTGTGAAGACTGCTGCCAGATGCAAAGATGTGTGTGCCACCCACCGAGAGTCCCCACTATGTGCACATCAACCACTGACAGCCTGACCCATGTGCACATAACTCATATCTTATAGCTGGGTCAGAACAAGAATTGCAAGAGTTAACAGCAAAGTTGGAAAAAGTTACAGGAAAGTACAGAATGAAAATCAACACAGAAAAGAGCAAGGTTTTTGTTAACAGCAGAGACACAGAAGAACAGACCAACATCATGATAAATGGATATAAACTGAATTCATTAAAATATCTCGAATCTAGCATATGCTGTAATGGAAAATGCAAAGCAGAATTAAAGATAAGGCTGGAGATGACATTAGCTTCTATGTCAAGGCTAAACTTAATTCAGAAAAGCAACATCAGTGTTAGAGTGAAAATTAAGTTTATAACTAACTAGTGCTTTCTATTGTGCTGTGTGGTTGTGAGAGTTTGACACTCATGCGGACACGGAGAGACATCTACAGGCCTTTGAAAACAAATATTACAGATAAGTTATACGAATTTCCAATAGAGAGCATAAGACTAATGTGTACATAAGAAATAAATAGAAATGTATAAAGGACCACAAGAACCATTATTTACAAAAGTGAAATGACAAAAACTTGCATGGTTTGGACATGTATACCGACATGATTCCTTGTCAAAAACATTACCTCAGGGAACCGACGAGGGTGGAAGGAGCAAAGGAGGTTAAATAAAAACATGGACAGACAACATCAAGGACTGGACAAGACACAATTTTTCCTCACTCATATGCATTGTTGAAGATAGAAATCGCTGGAGGTCTCTGTGCTAAAGCATCCTATGTGGTATGCTACAACCCTGACTAGTTATGGACTTGGAGACAGATAGCAGTGATTTTATTTGATAGACATTTACTACATAAGTTCGCAAGTGTTCTGTGTGATAAATTTTAGCTTCATAAGTTCGCAAGTGTTCTGTGTGATAAATTTTAGCTTCATAAGTTCGCAAGTGTTCTGTGTGATAAATTTTAGCTTCATAAGTTCACAAGTGTTCTGTGTGATAAATTTTAGCTTCATAAATTTGTATATGTTTTCTGTTTTGTGATAGACATCTACTCAATCATACAATGGTGATTGCATATGCATTTGCAGGTCAACACAGCGCACAAACTTCAAAGAATCATATTTTCATCAGCTATTCTTGGACTGAAAAAGAGCTTGTAAAGAAATGATATAACAGTCTAGCAGTAAGTATGATCTGCTATTGTTACATTAGCACTGACTTGATGTGCACATCTCATTCTATCAATTAGTCGTTAATCTCATTTGTGACTTGCAAAGTATCATCAAGTGCAGGCGGTGTACGTTTGAGAACAGTGGCTGGGTACGGTGAGGACTTCCTGTGTGCAGAAAGTGACTTTTATTTTTGTGCCGAGACATGCGGAGTCCTGGGTAATGAGAGAGCAGATAGTTTGGCCACACACGCAGCTACAACGGCTGTTGGCGGAGCGATGCATTGGGCAGAAATTTTGAACGTCCTACGGGAAAGCGCACAAACAAATGACTTTATAAGTAATGATGACTCTTGTTCTGTGACTAGAATAAGGGAGCTTGGATTGAAATGTGGTGTCATTAGAAAGGAGCGGTTTCGTAGGCGAGGAAGAATCATGGTTAATCAATGGTCTACTGGGACCTTCAGTCAACGTGTAATGGCGGATACACTCAAGGAGAGATCTGAGCACCTATGGACGTGTCCGGAGTGCAGTGATGATGATCCATTGGATAACTAAAGTATCATCACAAATCTCTGGTCGCTATTAAAACTTGTATTCAGCAACTTTTATCATTTTCATTTTATCATGGCGGACATGGAGAGAAGATTACAGGCTTTCGAGTATAAATGCTACAGAAGAATTCTACGAATTTCCTATAGGGAACATAAGACCAATGTGTACGTAAGAAATAAAGTAGAGATGTGTGCAGGTGTCCAAGAGCCATTGCTTTCAATAGTGAAACGACGAAAACTAGCATGGTTCGGACATGTATGCAGGCACGATTCCTTGTCAAAAACAATACTGCAGGGAACTGTCGAGGGTGGAAGAAGCAAAGGAGGACAAATAAAGACATGGACAGACAACATCAAGGAATGGACAGGGCTAGATATTTCCACACTCATCCGCATCTGTGAGGATAGAATTCGCTGGAGGACTCTGTGTGCTGAAGCTTCCAATGTGGTACCCCTACGACCCTGAAGGGTTATGGGTTTTAATGATATTGATTGATCATTGCCAGCATGGCAGCATGCATTTTAACAAATATTGCCACAATTATAAGACACATTTATACACAACTCTGTGGGCAATGTCTTTATTCATATAAGGCATGATGGCTCCATGTTTTTAACCAATCCCATCTTGAAGTGAAAACAGACAGCTGAGATTATTCTCAGGCAGCTGATAAAGCAGCCCTAATATCCTATACTGCAAGACCTGATTTACAACTTGGCAAGGGCCTGTGATTTGTTCTCACTATCAATAAACAACAATAAAACTTATCCAAAATACTGATACGGTAGTAAACATCACACTAAATAACCTGCAACTTTAGTCAGTATATAGCTTCAACTACCTGGGCTCCAGAGTAACTACAGATCTCTCTCTTGATGAAGAAATAAGTATTCAAACAGCAAACATTGCCATCAATTTTGGTAAATTTAAGACAGAGTCTGGAATAGTACAAAGTTGTGAAAATGGAAACAAAGATATCGATCTAATAGGCATATATATACTCAGTGTTCTCCTTTATAGGTCTGCAACATGGACACCATACTCACAACATGAAAAGATATTGAATATCTTCTATTTTTACCAAAAAATTGAATATCTAGTGGCAGGATAAGACTTCCAACAATATTTTCCAAACTCAGTTACAGGCGACTCATGTGCTTTGGGTATATCCCAAGAAGGAACAACAGCCATATCCCAAACACTGTATGGGGAACTCAGAAAAAACAGGATCACCACCAGCGTTAAGATCAACTTATATAAATCTTTGGTTTTGTCAATATTTCTATATGGTTGTAAGACCTGAACTTTAAAAGTAGATTTAGAGAGAAGAATGCAGGAATTTGAAAACAAATGCTATAGAATTGTTTTGGTTATCTGTTATCCAGAACACACGACCAATGTTTTTTGTGCATGATATAATTAATTCATTAGCTGGGCAACAAGAACCACTGTTGGCAATCGTGAAACTTTGTAAATGCCAATGGTACGGGCACCTGATGAGACATTCCTTGATGATAACAGATGTTCTTGAAGGTATGGTAGAGGAAGTAAGATGATGAGGTGGCCAGAAGAAGACATGGCTGGATAATATTAATATCATATAATAATATCATACTCCAATGACATTCATGTGTTTTTTTTCGGTATTTATATCAACATAAGAATGTTTCCAAAATAAAGTGTAATATGTCCACATTACTTCTTGCATGATTTTTTATGTGTACTGATATCAATTTTGTTAAGTTATTGATAAGTTTTGATAATGGGGGTCTGTGACGTCATTTTTCCTTATATGTTTCATATATATTTTCCAATTTACTTGTTTTCGTAAAATAATAACTATTTTATTTACTTTGGTCTCATTTATTATGAAATCCAATCTGGCAAATGCTTCTAGCATCGTGTTTGCTAATTTATGCCATTTTGTAAGAAAAATTAGCCATATTTTCATTTGACTTTTATGTAAAGTTAAGTCTACTGTTTTTGATAGATGTCGAAATTCTTTCTAAATAATAAATTTTTGACGCACTATGCATATATATTATACATTATTGTGTTCGTAATTGGATTATCTACAGAAATTATACAGTTTGAGTGGAATTTATTGATTAAAAAATGCGGTACGGTCAAATATCATATCTTAAAATAATATTTATTTGCCATTTACATATTTTCTTTTCTCTAAAATAATTTTTATATATTAACAAAAAATATTTTTCAAAATGTTCTTGTGATAATTACATTCTCTGTCCATTTCTGTTTCGAAATATATATATTACATTATAATGTAAATATATTTAGAAGTAGTATTTCTTGTTTCCGTGATGCATGTGCACACACAAAAATCGAACAAAATTTAATTACGTTTAAACGCTAAAAATATTCCGGCCGGAATCAGTTAAAGAATGGACAGGGTGTGAAGTTTCCAAACTCATCAGGATTGTAGAGGATAGAGATAGAGATCAACTAATAAATTTGTCATTGCTTGAGATCACGTTTTATGAAGAACAATCCAATGTAGTAGTGCATGGATGACATTTGAGAATTCAATATTGAGTAGAGCAGAAGAATGAAGGCTCAGATGTAAAATGCAACAATCCAGGAATGATTTTTTCCCATTTTTATTCTGCAACAAACCAAAATTTTCATGAATTTAGCCATGAGAAGACATGTTCGGCTTGAGTCCAATAAATTCCCTCTGGTACAGGATTTGCTACCGACCATCTGTCAAGATGTGTAGCACCATATAGCCTTATTTATCACAAAACAAATACTTTTAAGCACTTTGTACCCGCCACAGTAAACATTTTTTTAAATTAATCTTTATTACATCGTTCACTCACATTCATGAGATGAAAACCTACACAAAAGACTCAGAAAGATAAAAATAACCTTACAAAAACCTAAAACACTTAATGCACATTTATTTGTAGTTTTAAAGTTCAAGAATCACTTCCTGTACATGTCATGGCTACTATTACAGCAAAGCTGCTTTTATTCCACTGTATATAAAAAGCCACCATGCACTCCTTAAGAAAACATGGGGTACCAAAAGAATAGTTCAATGCATGCCAATACTGAAATATATTTATTTTACTTTAGTAGATTTAAACAATCACTTTAATATACCCGGTAAGTATATCGTAAAAGATTCAAACTGGTGTCCAGGTCACTCCAATTTTGAAATCTGCCTCACATTGACACACAGTATTTGCTCACTTTGCCACCCATGTTTTGCCAGAGCCTGAAACAGGAGATAATAGCAACACTGTAACCTGTCATGCATGTTATAAGAGGTGGCTAAGATTTTTTTAAGGGGGAATGGGTGTGTGTGTGTGAAAAAGATTGGAGGGGTGTGACTGTCCCATCATGAGGGTCATAGTGTCCTAGAAAAGCTGAGTCAGATGTGTTAGGCTGAAAGTGTAGATATTGTATTTCAAGTATTTAAAAAATTAAGTCACTGCACTCTGGGCAGACCCATAGGTGCTCAGTCTCTTTGAGCAGATGGTGAAGAGAGCATATTACTGTCTATGTGCACTGATTTTTCTTGTGCCAAATTCAACTCCTCTTTTTCCCTTCTCTGCTTGATCCTAAATTATTTCAGTCTCTGCACTACTGATGTGTCCAGTGTTGTTTCATCCTTCAATACGAGATAAAGAATTATATTTTCATGATTACACCTTCATTTTTCTCCTCAACATTCCTATAGTCAACACTTAAATTTATCTTAATCAAAGCTAACAGAAGATTGACTTTGTTGTTTCCACCTTATGCTTCATCCCTTTCAATCATGAGTATCATGCTGCCAGCTGAAAGTATCACTCAGAGCACATAACTCCAGAGTATACGTTATAACCCAAGACACCTCCAAAACATGCACTTACAGTTAGAACACAGTCACCTTATTTTTTACTTAATGTCACAGCTGCTATTGGTCTTCTTATAGTCAATGTCATGTGGTGTTGCTATTGGTCTTCTTATAGTCAATGTCATGTGGTGTTGCTATTGGTCTTCTTATAGTCAATGTCATGTGGTGTTGCTATTGGTCTTCTTATAGTCAATGTCATGTGGTGTTGGTCATCATGTTTATCTCAACCTTCTGTCTCATGTATGGACATTGATTGTTTATGCTGATATCCAAGCCCCAATATGCAACAATGCCAAGTTGTTCAGCATTAATTGTTTATGCTGATATCCAAGCCCCAATATGCAACAATGCCAAGTTGTTCAGCATCTTCTCTCTTGATCTTCACATACCCATCCTATTCTACAATCTGTCTTTTGTCATGATGTACTTCATTTTTTTTTCTCTTCTCACAATGTGTTCAAAGAATGTGGACTGTCTTCTTCTGATGCGAGTGAGCAGTTCTCTTTTTAAATTAGCTTCTTTCAATATAGTTAGGTGGGGCAAAGATCCACACTTTTTATACTTTATTGTATTCTGACTCCTAGACCTAACTACAAAACAACAAACTGTCATTATTGTATAGCTTATCTATCTATCTTACATTAGTGATAGTATTGAAAGCATGTCTTACATGTAGACAATAGAATGAGAGTTTATGAGCATAGGTAAATGCGGATTCTTGCCCCGTGTGATGAGGCAAAGATCCGCAGGCAAAAAGGGTGATATAAACCATTATATAATTGATGAAGATTGCCACTGCGACAGTTCTAGCAAACCAGTGTGTATATATGTGTGTCAAGAATAGATATGTATACTGGTAGTTTCATAACTTTAATCTGGAGGGAAAAAAATTAGGAAAACAATTGTTGGTAAGTTCCATTTTAAAGCTAGTAATATCTTTGTTAAGATGGATGATCATTGTAATTATATGTATATATATATATATATATATATATATATATATATATATATATATATATATATATAGGTCTCGACCAGCTTTAGATCAACGAACTTCCTCGTGACTTCTGCATTTTCTTCATAAATTTTTAATGTGGTCCATTGCCGTAATAACATGCATTTCTTTGCCCCAAATAACATTGTTTAAAACTATCATAAATTCTGATGAAAAAATTAAGTAGCCTGATAAGAAAATGTGCTTAATTGCTTAACAACGCAACATATATTTTAGTTTAACATTTAAAACATCACAATATTAAAGGTAGCAGCAAGCATAGAGTGAGTAATTGAAAAAACAATTAGATGTAACATAGTGAAAAATTATTTTTATGCATTGTTGAAAATTGATTCGTCATTGACGTATCAAATTTCATTGTGTCAGAGATTGGAATCTTGGCATATGATTTAGTCACTTGTGGTATCGAAAAAGTCTACAGGTTAGAAATAGACCCAATGCAGTTGTTTTTTTTTTGCCCCATGGAGGTCTTAGCCTGACTACCCTATCATTATTATGGTAATACAAGAAAATATGTCCAACAGAATACAACAGGCAAATCCTGGAACAGGATAATGAAGTTTTGCTAATCACTATGAACACACATAATAACACACACAAATCAACATTTCAACCAAAAAGACTTTATCAAGAACACATTAATAAAAAAAAAACTAAGAGTAAGAGTGGCACTATTCACATGGCATGGCTAAATATAGATATAATTTGGAAGAGTTCAAACTAGAAGAACAGAGATGAAACAACACAAACATAAAATAGACAAAACAGACCCAAATATCGATAAAACAAAACAGAAAGATGCGAAACAACAAGATATCCATACAACTGGCATTGATTCCAATTTAAATTAATTAATGAGAATTAATGAGTTCACTCTAATTTTATTTTATTAGTTCAAAATATCTGCATGATCCATTGCTTTACCACTGGACACAGTAGCAGTGCAAGCCAATCAATCTACTCTCTCATTGCCCTGAACACCCACATGACCAGGCATGAAAATGAATGTAACACATTCCAACTTTGCTTTATTGACTGCCTCAAGTCACTGCTCTTGAAATGCAACTCATATTTGTATTTTTCTGGTCATTCTCATTGAGTTATGCAGACATGAATTGCTCACTGTGAAATCCTTAAAGCATTGTATACTGCTAAAAGGTGAAGTCTTCTGGGTATGAAAGACAGCTCCGGAAAAACAGCCCAATTACTCTTATGAAACAAGAGCATCATCGAGGGTAATTCCTGGAGACTAAAGCAGTTAAAGCGTGTAAATACCCGGTATATCTTTGTTAACCTAAGTAAGAGAAAAATAGTTTTTAGAAATTATATAAACCAGTTCTGATGTATGGAGGTGAATTATGGACAATCAGTAGAATAGTACTAAACAACATGTTTCGTCAACAAAAATAAGAAAAAATGGACTTATATCGGACATGTACTTTGAATGAATTAAAAACAGACTGCCACTACATGCATTAAAACTGGTTCCAGATAGCAAAATAAAAAGAGGAAAACCATAAAAGATTCTTCACAGAAGAACCATCAAAGAGGGTATGACTGTGCTTCAACAACATACAAGAATTACACACAGCAGCATCACATTACTTGAACTTAAGATCTTAAGTTCTTAAGAGCACTGGTTTCTGCCGTCTGCACTGTATTTGGTATAGAAGGAACATAGAAAGTAGAGATGTGGTTATATAGAACAATACTGAGAACACCATGGAGCTAATGAAGATACATTAGTCTATTGTCTATCCCCAGGTGAATGATTGTTGATTGCATTCACACTTGCCGTTAAGCGTAGGGGTGGTATCTTAAGCTGTCGTTTCAAGGCCAGATGTGACGCCGAGGTTGCATTTAGTTCATGTTTGTTCAAGGTTATCTTAATGTTTTCTATCCACCATTTTCTTGGTCTACCTTTTGATTTACACCCGGATATTCTTGTATTTTATGCTCTTATTGGTATTTGGTTTGGCTTCATTCTCATAAGGTGACCGAACCATTTTACTTGCTGTCTCTCAATATGTTTGATACATGATATTATACCAACTCTTTTCCTAATTTCTTCATTTCTTATTTTATCTAGTTTGGTAACCATTGCAGCTTTCCTCAGACACTTCATTTCACATGTGACGATTTTTCTTTGCTGCGAAGCTGTTAAAGACCATGTTTGACATTGGTAGCACAGAGTTGGTATAAAAATTGTAGATATTATTTGTTTTTTAATTTCCATCTTGATCTTTGGATGAAGAAGTAATGGTGAAAGTTGGTAAGTCACTGTGTTTGCTTTCTGGCACCTTGTTTCTATTTCTCTGTCTAGTCTTCCATCTTCGGAAAAAATGCTGCCTAGATATTTAAGTTCTTTGGCTTGTTTCACTTTGGTGTTATCTATTGTTATATTCATTGGTGTTGAAGACTTGCTAATTTTCATAACTTATGTTTTTTGTACATTAATTTTCATGTTGTACTTCTGACATGCTAACAGCAATGCA
Source organism: Meghimatium bilineatum (assembly GCA_034231615.1). Taxonomy (NCBI): domain Eukaryota; kingdom Metazoa; phylum Mollusca; class Gastropoda; order Stylommatophora; family Philomycidae; genus Meghimatium; species Meghimatium bilineatum. The sequence goes on from CM067318.1 coordinate 9,620,192, forward strand.
TTGCTGTGCTTTTGTAAAGTTTCCTCTTCTTTGTATATTAAACTTTGATCATCGGCAAATAATAGTTCATTGATTTCAATATTAAGTTCTTCATCAGGTTTATTTGCAATGTTTTCCTCTTTGTTGATATGAGCTTCTTTTATTATTCTGTCCATGTATATGTTGAAAGGTAGGGGTGAAAGTACGCATTCTTGTCTTACTCCAGATCTTGTTTCAAAAGGTTCAGTCATTTCATCTGTTGTTCTTACTGAGCTTTAGCATTTTTGATATATCGCTTTTATATTATCTAACAGTTGTCCTCTGATGTTATACATTTCTAAGGTTTCCCATAGAATGTTTCTATCTACTCTGTCGAATGCCTTTTCCTGGTCTACAAATACTGTGTTTACATCTTGATTGTATTCGATTGCTTTTTCACTCAGTTGTCTCAGTGTGAAAAGTGCGTCTGTACAGCTTGCTCCCCTTCTGAAGCCAAACTGAGAGGGGCTCAACTGTGGTTCTGCAATTCTTTGTTCTATTAATGTTTGTGTAGATTTTACCTGTGTGACTTAACAAGGAGATGCCTCTATATGACTCACACTCTCTCTTATTACCTTTGTTTTTCCATAGTGGTACAATTACTGATTTTTGTGCGTCCTCTATGGGACACTGTATGAACTACAAAAGACAGTGTGTTTTATTAAGGAGACAGAATTACAGATATAGACATGTTTCAAGTGAACGAAAGAAGAAGAAGAACTGATTTTTGTCTGTCATCTGGTACTTTTCTTTCTGACCAGGCTATTAGATACATTATTATCAACATTAATATTAAAAAACAATATTATTTTAAATAAAAGCATATCTACAACAGCAGTGTACACACACTAGCTACTATGTCATGAGTTCATTTTGTAACTAAACAATATAAACAGATAAAATATTTGAACTTTTAGGCTGAAGGCTACAAATTATGGGTAGATTGGGATCACACAAGAGGGTCTACACTACAAGCAATGGCACAAGCAGTGGAGAGCTCAGCTGTGGTGCTCATTTGTATGTCTGAGAAGTATAAACAAAGTCCTAACTGCCAGACTGGTAAGTCTTGTGTGCAGAGAATTTTGTGATTTATTTCTGAGAATTGTGTGATTGATTTCTGAGAATTGTGGAATAAAATAAAATGAGTTTAGTGAAAACATGATTTTATCCATATATGCTCGCTGCCTAGTCATTTGGTGACCAGAAGCAGTCTGTCTATTGTTGCCTTCAGCACATACTTCGTGGAGATGGTTCCATTCGTCAATCATCCATAGTTGTCAACTAGTACGGATTCTGTGCATTCATATGGATTTCGGCCCCCCCCCCCCCTCACAAAATGTGCTTTTTTGGGTGTTTTTTTTTTTACAAAAAATGTCATTTGGTTGTTATATATTCAGTAATTACTACTAATGCAGACAATTTGTTCCTATTGATGGACAAAAAATGACATATTTGTGGGGTTTTTGGGGAGTTTTTGTTTTGGGTGCAAAATACTGACATTTTTATTGAAATACAAAAATAAATTGTTCAAAATATGTTATTTCTTATTTGTTTGGTTAACCAAAGGTTTTTTGCATGCCATAAATGATTAGTTAGCTCAAACCCTGATCACATGGTTAACAGACAAGTGAATTATATACTATATTACAGAGGCTCTCAAAATAAAGCTAAGATGATACTCACATATACATTATGTCTGCCAGTCAGCAGGGATCCCTGCACATTCAAAAATCTGTTCATATAAGCCTAATCATCATGTTAGCGGAGGTAGCATGGATTCTTGCACATACAAAAAAGCTGTTTCATATAAATCATCAAGTCTGGCAGAGACAGCATGGATCCTTGCACAAACAAAAAAACTGTTCATTAAATAACCCAAATATCGGAGGATGTCCGACAAAAAGGAAGTGCTGCAGTAACCATACAAATAGAGGTAAATGCAAATAAAGTAAATAGTTTACTAGAAAACTATCAATATAAAATAATAAAATATAGAAAATAATAATTAAAAAAAGAACAAATACAAATATATTCGTTATGGTTTTTTGTTCTTAACTGTTTTTGTTGTCTTGATAAAGGTCACAATTGGACCGACACGTTGACAATTGTATTTGTTCTTTTTTTAATTGTTATTTTCGATATTTTATTATTTTATATTGATAGTTTTCTAGTAACCTATTTACTTTATTTGCATTTACCAAAAAAACTGTTCATATAATCATCAAGTCTGGCAGAGATAGCATGGATTCCTGCACATAAAAAAAGCTGTTTCATATAATCATCAAGTCTGGCAGAGACTGCATGGATCTCAGCAAATAAATGATCACATAAGTCTGTCAGTCAGATTGACTAACCAACCAGACTGACTAATTAACTATTCTCTAAGAACACTGTTTTATGGGATCCTGTGTTATTTTCTTTCTTGTTGTTATTTTCCATGTTGTTGATGCAGGTGTCTTGTTAATTATATGGCTAAATTTAGCTCATACTTAACATTTCTTTTTGTAACTGCCAACAGAGGCAGAGTATACATTTCAGCTGAGGAAAGACTACATCCCACTCATGATGCAGTCTAGATATTGGCCTGATGGCTGGCTGGGTGCGATATTGGGTGCAAAACTTTTCTTTGATTTCAGTGGCAAATATCCGTATGAGAAACAATTACAGGTATGTGGCAATAGCTGATTCTGATAGTTTATGATGATAATATTCCAACAAATTGGTTACATCTGGAAAACAAAAATCAATAGAAGTCAGAAATAAAAATATATTGAAAATATATATGACTGGCTTAGATTCATTCAACATAAGATAGGTATTAATTTCTTTGGTAGTTGAGAAGTGAGAGTTGCAATGGTTTGTACATATATATACACAATCATAAATTTAGAGTATGCATATACATGTAGTATACACACTGTGCACTTGTGGAACAGATGAACAGGCCTCTGAATATATTCTGCAGAACTGCCCCCAGAATAAAAAATGTAGAGATAGCCTAATGTTGCAACCTTGCAAGTAAAGATATATGGAACCAAAGAGAAGCTTCAGACAATGGTGGTGTTCATCCAAAAGACCTGTCTGATGGTGTAGACATCAAGTCTTGAACAAAATAAAGAAAGTTGATAGCATAGACCTTTACTATTCAGGATGCAATAATCAACCCATCATTTTTGTGGCTACAGGGGTTTACTAGACATTATAAATATTTCATTAGGTTGCCATTGTTTTATGAATGGTCTGAATGCAAATTTGACTGCAGCAAGGTTTGGGCCTGGTACCTTGTTCTAATGAGACATACTCTGTATTTCTCTGTCACATAGCTGGACATAGCCTCAAGGAAGTTTGACTTTTTGTCACTATTGTTTCTTATGTCAGTCAATGGAATTTTACTTTTAGCCCCAGATAAGTAGCATGAACAAATCACTCGTAGCTCCTAGCAATTGAAGCAACAGCAACTGATGTAATTACTGTTCACAGGGAAGTTGAAGACTAATAACTAACTTCTAGTTTTGAAGTTATAGATCATTTGGTCTAAACTAACTTCTGACCTGTCAAGCTGGAGGCAACTAAATAACTTCTGACAGTGAAGTTACAGACAAATAGCTAACTTTTGGTTCTGAAGTTGAAGACAAATAGCAAACTTCTGACAGTGAAATTATATACAAATAACTAACTTCTGACAGTGAAGTTATATACAAATAACTAACTTCTGACAGTGAAGTTATAGACAAACGACTAGTTTCTGACAGTGAAGTTATAGACAAATAACTAATAAATAGGATTACCTTTTCTATTCGTTGTAAAATTGAAAATAGTAATGAACACTTGACAGTAAACTTTGAAGTAATAGCCAATGGATGACAGCTATGTTGATGAAAATAACTGACTGCTGGAAGTAGGATGCCCTCAGCTGGTTCGACCACAGAAATTTTTTTTGGTGCAAACCATGTGATGTGTAAATTATAATCTTTGTCACAAGATCTGTGGACGAGTGACTTTGCCACTACACTAGCAGGTCTCCCTGAGTATTGATAGTGAAGTTGAAGGTATAATCCAACAATTTATGTTGGCTGTTGCAATATTGACGGTTCTGATAAATCTGAAAATATCAACCATTCTCACTTTCCTCCAGGGTTTGCTCAAGGAGTTGAGAGGAAGAGGCAAGCCAGCTCACCCAACAGGACAAAATCACAACCCAAACCTTGGTCAGTTAATCTATTATTTATTCTGACCATTTGCCATCATGTTAACTATTCAAACACCTCACCCACATATACTGCAAAATTTACAATTGTGGTAATTGAGAACAAAACTACAGAAACTCCTACTACTCTCAAAGTAAAAGCAATTTATCACCCAGACAACTAATACCTCAGTTTACTGTAGATTCATGTCTTCACAGATGGATCATCAGAGAATGCAATAAAGAGAAGATGAGCTGGGATACAAACATCTATACCAAACACCCTAAAAATAGAACTCTCAATCGCTACTAGAAAATTATCAACAAACTACATGGCAGTTGATATGGCAGCTACAAGCAATCTTAGAAGCAAGGTGACATGGCAGCAGTTCCCAGGTTTTTAATCATTTCATTGGACACTCCATCAACTCCTGGGGACATTTTCAATTTGGATATTGCATACTCCAGTTCTTTCATTGTGATTGGTGCCTCCATGACTTTAGGTATAAGTTCGCCTTGTTCAATGTTTTGCTGGTTCTCTCGAACCTCCTGTTGTTTGTCTGGGCTAACTTTGACATTATTGTCTTCTGCAAAGGAATCTACAAAGTAATCTGCTGCATGTTTACCTATTATAATGTTTCTATCTTTATAACGTGTGACCCTTGTATTTCTCCCTGTACTTTCATTATTTAGTTGCTTTACAAGTTTCCATAATTTCCTAGTATTTCTTTCTAGGTTCAATGACTCTGTTTTTTCTTTCCAGCTGCTCCGTCTGGCTTGTAACTTGGCTCTTTGAAATTTAGCCTTTGTTTGCTGATATTTGTTGTGGTGTTCTCGGCTGATCTGTTATCTGCCTGCTGTCTAGATGTTTCCATCTTGTGTTGCAGCTTTTCCAGTTCATCATTCCAGTAGGGTTTGTAGTTTTTGAGTGCCTCCCTGGGTATGGTTTTACTAGCAGCATGTAGTATACATCTATTAAATTCACTCACTGCTCTTTTGATGTCTTTGTCCAAGTTCATGTCCTTAGCTAGAACACTGGTTAAATGCTGTTACATTTTCCAGTCTGCCCTCTTATAGTTCCACCTAGTAAGCGTGCTGCTGTCCTTGGTAAATTCATTGTGGATTTCCAGAAATACTGGTCTGTGGTCACTACCCCCAAACTGCTTTCCAATGACACGTGTGATGTTCCATTCCAGGCCTGGTGAGTGGAATGCCAGGTCTGGTGTAGAGGTGGTGTGCCATGCTCTCGGGTAGAGGGTGGTGAGTCTGCTGGCTGGTTAATAAGTATGAGATTATTTTCATCCTGCCAGCTCTCAAGTTCCTCACATATGTTGTCCATTTGATCGTAGCCCCAGCTCTGAGAGTGGCTGATGAAGTCATCACACACCATAAGTCTCTCTTTGTCTGGAATTGTGTCTAGTGCCAATGGTCTATCATTTGGGCAGTAGTAGTTCAGGAGATGGAATTCTTCACTGTCTGTTTTTAGGTGGAGCATCTGGTACTCTGCCCCCTCCATATATACTTCCAGCTAACATGCGCTGATATTGTTTTTTAACAAGTGTCAGCTCCATCGAGACCAGCACCGTGCAGAGGTGATGGGGCTTAGTTCAGCCATCAGGGGCTGGAAACTAAGACTGGTCGGGCAGTCCCACTCGAGCAGGACCATAGTCCTGCCCTAGTAAGCAGAGTGCTGAAGACGGAGGCATCCAGCCAAAAGGCGCACAGATAATCAGGATGCCACGCACAAAACACAATGGAAACATGTCTACATCTATAAATAGTTATGGTGCCTGCCCTGTGGCGGACGTTCAGGCAGGGACGGTGCCGGGCCCTATACCTCGAAAGGGCCCAACCTCAGTTACTGGAAGTCCTTCTCAATTGCCCCGAGGAGCCAGGAGGCAAGGGAATAGAGCTACTGGCCAAACAAACAAACGACCAATAAAAATAATGCACTGGAATGCTGAGGGTGTCAACAGTAAAAGAGATGGATACAGCAAAAAATTGGAACTTGAAAATGTCCTCAGTGAAGAACAAGTTAACATATGCTGTATCCAAGAAACACACCTCAGCAGTGACATAGCCTTCAAAATCAGAGGCTACCAGTGCTACCGATCTGACCGAAAGGACAGGCGAAAGGGTGGAATTCTGACACTTGTTAAAAACAATATCAGCGCATGTCAGCTTGAAGTATATATGGAAGGGGCAGAATACCAGATGCTCCACCTAAAAACAGACAGTGCAGAATTCCATCTCCTGAACTACTACTGCCCAAATGATAAACCATTGGCACTGGACACAATTCCAGACAAAGAGAGACTTATGGTGTGTGGTGACTTCAACAGCCACTCTCAGAGCTGGGGCTACGATCATATCGACAAGAGAGGTGAGGAACTTGAGAGCTGGCAGGATGAAAATAATCTCATCCTTATTAACCAGCCAGCAGACTCGCCAACCTTCTACTCGAGAGCATGGCACACCACCTCTACACCAGACCTAGCATTCCACTCACCAGGCTTGGAATGGAACATCACACGTGTTGTTGGAAAGCAGCTTGGAGGTAGTGACCACAGACCAGTATTTCTGGAAATCCACAATGAATTTACCCCGGACAGCAGCACGCTCACTAGGTGGAACTATAAAAGGGCAGACTGGAAAATGTACCAGCATTTAACCAGTGTTCTAGCTAAGGACATGAACTTGGACAAAGACATCAATAGAGCAGTGAGTGAATTTAATAGATGTATACTACATGCTGCTAGTAAAACCATACCCAGGGGGGCACGCAAAAACTACAAACCCTACTGGAATGATGAACTGGAAAAGCTGCAAAATGAGATGGAAACATCTAGACAGCAGGCTGAGAACAGACCTAGCCAAGAACATCACAACAAATATCAGCAAACAAAGGCTAAATTTCAAAGAGCCAAGTTACAAGCCAGACGGAGCAGCTGGAAAGAAAAAACAGAGTCGCTGAACCTAGAAAGAGATACTAGGAAATTATGGAAACTTGTAAAACAACTAAATGATGAAGGTACAGGGAGAAATACCAGGATCACACTTTATAAAGATAGAAACATTTTAACAGGTAAACATGCAGCTGATTACTTTGCAGATTCCTTTGCAGAAGACAATAACGTCAAAGTCAGCCCAGACAAACAACATGAGGTTCGAGAGAACCAGCAAAACATTGGACAAGGTGAACCTATACCTGAAATCATGGAGGCACCAATCACAATGAGAGAACTGGAGCATGCAATATCCAAATTGAAAATGAAAAAGTCCCCTGGAGCTGATGGAGTGTCCAATGAAATGATTAGAAACCTGGGAAGTGCAGCAAGAGCAAAGCTACTGCAGATCTTTAACACAAGCTGGTCCACAGGTAATGTACCACAGGCTTGGAGAGAAGCAATAATGATACCACTCCTCAAATCAGGAAAAGATGGCAACACAGTCTCCAACTACAGGCCCATCAGCCTCACAAGCTGTCTATGTAAAACAATGGAACGCATTATCAATCTTAGGATGCAGTGGTACCTTGAAAGTGAAAACCTTCTGGTATCACAGCAAGCAGGTTTCAGACAGTGCTACTCTACTGAAGATCAGGCAACCTACCTCTCCCAAGAGATTGAGGATGCCTTCCAAGAAAAGAAACTTGTACTAGCAGCATGGATAGACCTCAGGAAAGCATTTGATAAGGTCTGGAAAGAAGGGCTCCTAAAGAAATTGCGAAATTGCAGGGTTAGCTCAAGAATGTACAAATGGGTAAAAGCATACCTGCATAATAGAAGAGCCAGGGTACAATTAGATGGTCGCAAGAGCAAGAAAGTTCTACTGCGTCATGGAGTCCCCCAGGGAGGAGTCCTGTCACCCACACTTTTCTTGGTTTACATCAATGACCTAGTTGCTGAACTACCACACGGGATCAAAGTGGCAATGTATGCTGACGACCTGGTGATCTGGTGCACGGAAGAACATGCAACAGTGGCCACTAAACAAATACAAAGAGCTATCGATGCCCTAACCTTATGGGCTAATAGATGGTGCGTCAGCATTAACACAGATAAGTGCAGCACTACACTCTTTACCCTCTCACCAAAACAAAAAGCTGGTCATATCAAGATAGATGGAGAGCTCTTGAAAGAAGACAAACAACCCACATACCTCGATGATACCTTACTTTTGATGATAAGCTGACATGGAAGCAGCACATAAACAAAGCAACAACAAAAGCCAGGAGGAAGCTAGCTATCCTGAGAAAACTAAGTGGAACCACATGGGGAGCCAGTGGAATTATACTCAGTAAAGTTTACCAGCAAGGCATAAGACCACACCTGGAATACGGTTCAGCTGCGTGGTGTCCTGCATCAAACACCACATTACAAGATCTAGATAAAGTGCAAAACCAGGCACTTAGAATAATGTTGGGAGCAATGAAATCAACACCCATAGCAGAGATGCAGAAAATGGGAAGAATGCAAACACTTGGCGAACGCAGAGACACAAAAGTACTAATTCAAGCAGAAAAGTTTCAGTGTATGCCAAGTCATCCAATGAAGGAAAGATTCCAAAATCTAGCAATGGGACGACTGAAAAGGAGCAGCTTTATTCATCAAGCTAAACGACTCCGTAGACAACTTACAGACCTGCCTGAAGTTGACAGCCCCTTAAGGTCTGTACCAGAGCAAACCCCGTGGAGTGAAAGCCATGGAATGCCAATATACATTCAGACCCATGTGAAAGGAATACTAAGCGAGGACGAACAGAACAGTGTGCAGCGAATGACAGTCACCCTCAGTTTCCTGGATGAGGAATATCCACAGGATATATGGGTCAGAGTGTACACAGATGGGTCAGCACAGAATGCTGTGAGGAATGGAGGTGCAGGTGTATATATAGAATATCCACACAAGCCTAGAGATACAATCAGAACACCGACAGGAAAATTCTGCAATAATTATGATGCAGAAATCCAGGCAATTAGTGTGGCAGCTAAAAAACTGCTGAACTCCAACTCTGACCTACAGCCTGTGGTATTCCTGACAGATGCAAGGTCAGTGCTTCAAGCTCTCCAGTCTGGAAAACTAACAGACTTAAAAAAACTACTTAGCGAATTGTCTTACCAGTATAGGGTAACCATGCAGTGGATACCCTCTCACTGTGGAATACCAGGAAATGAAAAAGCAGACCAACTGGCTAAGGAAGGTGCTGCCGAAGACCAACCAGATATACCAATCACCTACCATCAGAAAAAACAGATGATAAAGTCAATAAGAAAGCCACAAACACCAACACAAGATGACTATCACAATATGAACAGATCAGAACAAGTTATAATTCTACGTCTCAGAACAGGACACAACCGACTCCGCAGTCACATGTATACAAAGTTCAAGATTGGCAACACGGCCATGTGTACATGTGGACAGGCAGCACAGAGTGCCAAACATATACTTCAAGAGTGTTCTGAGCATGAAACGCTGAGGCAGACATATTGGCCAGAGGAAACAACACTGGAATCAAAGCTCTATGGGACACTGTATGAACTACAAAAGACAGTGAGTTTTATTAAGGAGACAGAATTACAGATATAGACATGTTTCAAGTGAACGAAAGAAGAAGAAGAAGTGTCAGAATTCCACCATTTTGCCTGTCTTTTCGGTCTGACCGGTAGCACTGGTAGCCTCTGATTTTAAAGGCTATATCACTGCTGAGGTGTGTTTCCTGGATACAGCACACATTAACTTGTTCTTCACTTAGAATATTTTCAAGTTCCAATTTTTTACTGTATCCATCTCTTTTGCTGTTGACACCCTGAGCATTCCAGTGCATTATTTTTATTGGTCATTGGTTTGTTTGGCCAGTAGTTCTATTCCCTTGCCTCTTGACTCCTCTGCACAATTGAGAAGGACTTCCAGTAACTAAGGTTGGGCCCTTTCGAGGTATAGGACCTAGCACAATACCTGCCTGAACATCCGCCACAGGGCAGGCACCATAACTATTAATAGATACAGACATGTTCCCATTGTGTTTTGTGTGTGGCATCCTGATTATTTGTGCGCCTTTTGGCTGATTGCCTCCGTCTTCAGCACCCTGCATTCTTGGGCAGGACTATGGTCCTGCTCGAAAGGGACTGCCCGACCAATCTTAGAATCCAGCCCCTGTTGACTGAACTAAGCTCTATCACCAGTTCACGGAGCTGGCCTTGATGGGATAACTGTCTACTAGCAACACAGTGGTGCTGCAGTGGATCACTGTACAATGCATGATTGCAGGGAATGAGGCAGCGGACAGACTGGCAAAATCAGGTGGAAAAAAAAATAATTAAATCCTGCAATATCACTGACTGAAGCAAAAATGAATTTAATTTAATACAAACATACATAGAGTCAGAGAACAGGCAGAAACTTTCCACAGGATCCCATTCTAAAGCTGGTCATAGTAAGCTATCATTTTTACTCTCTACACAGGACACTGTAGACTACAAGCCCATCTCTACAAAATAAAGATTGTCCAAATTGTCCATATCATAAGGGTCTCCAGACTCCAAAACATATTCTGCAGACATTTTTTGGTGACTTCAGGTCTAAAACATGGCCCCAGTAGACAGATCTGGCTGTTAGAAAGACTATATAAATGATGACAGACAAGGTCAAATTGTCCAGTTTTTGTTGAAAGCGAAATTATATTTTTCTAAATGTTAGACTAGCTTTAGTTATCAATTTTACTACCATATGGAAAAGTGGGTGATGCCAGCTATAAATCAAAAACCCAATATTTTAGAAAGTTAAGCATATATTGTGAGTCAATGTCCTTGATCATTAAGCAAAAACTGACAAAAGATAGCTGAGATGACCATTCGAGTGTTTCACTGTAGAATTTTTGTTTTCATGGACAGGAAATTGTTTTTTTAGATTGATACTCAGAACCAGAATAACCAACAAATATAAGGTTGGTATATAACATATCCTTGTTAATTCCCAGAAAAAAACACTGTGTGTATTTAACCTACTAGGCTGACAGGTATGAATAGAGAATACTACACTCTGGAAATAATATCTTACCTGGGGAATATTGCTACATTTATTATTGCATAACATATTATTTTGCCAAACATGGTCATTAACAGCTTTGCAACAAAGAAAAATATGTCATATCACATATGAAATGAAGTGTCTGAGAAAAGCTGCAATGGTTACCAAACTAGATAAAATAAGAAATGAAGAAATTAGGAAAAGAGTTGGTATAATATCATGTATCAAACATATTGAGAGACAGCAAGTAAAATGGTTCTGTCACCTTATGAGAATGAAGCCAAACCAATAAGAGCATATAATACAAGAATATCCGGGTGTAAGGCCAAAGGTAGACCAAGAAAACAGTGGATAGAAAACATCAAGATAGCCTTGAACAAACATGGACTAAATGCAACCTCGTGACACATCTGGCCTTGGAACGACAGCTTAAGCTCCCACCCTTACGCTTAACGGCAAGTGTGAATGCAATCAACAATCATTCACCTGGGGATAGACAATAGACAATTATTTTGTATCTATCATTTTTTAAAATATCTTAAGTGATTCACCTGAGAATGTTCATTTCCTAGTCAGATCTAAACTCCTTTATTATGACAGAAGAAAGCAGTGCTTTTGGCATAACTGCAAGTAGAATGACTCAGCTGTAAATAACACTGGAATCAAAGCTCTATGGGACACTGTATGAACTACAAAAGACAGTGAGTTTTATTAAGGAGACAGAATTACAGATATAGACATGTTTCAAGTGAACGGAAGAAGAAGAAGAAAGAAGCTGTAAATATGTTCTCCTCAAGGAAGGAATGGGGAAATGTTTTACCTTTTTAAAAAAACGGTTAATTGTACATTTTTGTGAGTCAGATCTTCTGTTTGATGTGAAATTTTATTACCCTTTTGCCTTTTTCTGAAAAATCACTAGTGGGAGAGAAGGTTTTTTTGGCTATGTTTTTAGTACTAAAAGATATGTTCAATAGTTGCAAATAGAGAGGGAGGTTGAAATCCCCAACCCCCTTATCTACAGACCTGTATACTCATGTATGCCCTATCCTTTCTTAGTGACTCAATGAGCATGTTAAGAAATATTAAGTAGTGACTCAATGAGCATGTTAAGAAATATTAATTGACTCAATGAGCATGTTAAGAAATATTAAGTGACTCAATGAGCATGTTAAGAAATATTAAGTAGTGACTCAATGAGCATGTTAAGAAATATTAAGTGACTCAATGAGCATGATAAGAAATATTAAGTGACTCAATGAGCATGTTAAGAAATATTAAGTAGTGACTCAATGAGCATGTTAAGAAATATTAAGTGACTCAATGAGCATGTTAAGAAATATTAAGTAGTGACTCAATGAGCATGTTAAGAAATATTAAGTGACTCAATGAGCATGATAAGAAATATTAAGTGACTCAATGAGCATGTTAAGAAATATTAAGTAGTGACTCAATGAGCATGTTAAGAAATATTAAGTTGTGACTCAATGAGCATGTTAAGAAATATTAAGTAGTGACTCAATGAGCATGTTAAGAAATATTAAGTAGTGACTCAATGAGCATGTTAAGAAATATTAAGTAGTGACTCAATGAGCATGTTAAGAAATATTATGTGACTCAATGAGCATGTTAAGAAATATTGACTCAATGAGCATGATAAGAAATATTAAGTGACTCAATGAGCATGCTAAGAAATATTAAGTGACTCAATGAGCATGCTAAGAAATATTAAGTGACTCAATGAGCATGTTAAGAAATATTAAGTGACTCAATGAGCATGCTAAGAAATATTAAGTGACTCAATGAGCATGATAAGAAATATTAAGTGACTCAATGAGCATGCTAAGAAATATTAAGTAGTGACTCAATGAGCATGCTAAGAAATATTAAGTGACTCAATGAGCATGCTAAGAAATATTAAGTGACTCAATGAGCATGCTAAGAAATATTAAGTAGTGACTCAATGAGCATGATAAGAAATATTAAGTAGTGACTCAATGAGCATGCTAAGAAATATTAAGTAGTGACTCAATGAGCATGCTAAGAAATATTAAGTAGTGACTCTACTCAATGAGCATGCACATTGAGGTACTTAATATTTCTTAGCATGCTCATTGAGTCACTACTTAATATTTCTTAGCATGCTAAGAAATATTAAGTGACTCAATGAGCATGCTAAGAAATATTAAGTGACTCAATGAGCATGCTAAGAAATATTAAGTGACTCAATGAGCATGCTAAGAAATATTAAGTGACTCAATGAGCATGCTAAGAAATATTAAGTGACTCAATGAGCATGCTAAGAAATATTAAGTGACTCAATGAGCATGCTAAGAAATATTAAGTGACTCAATGAGCATGCTAAGAAATATTGTGACTCAATGAGCATGCTAAGAAATATTAAGTGACTCAATGAGCATGCTAAGAAATATTAAGTGACTCAATGAGCATGCTAAGAAATATTAAGTGACTCAATGAGCATGCTAAGAAATATTAGGAAATGACTGGGCACACAGGCAGTGGTTGAAGTTAGTGAAGACTTCCATTAATGCTAAGCACTTAGTTAGGGTGTCCTAGTTTGTTTATTATTATATTTTTTTTATTCAATATTTCTGCTTGTTGTATTTTATTTCTTGATAAAGTTCACATTGGTGGCCGCAACATAGGAGGTATTCCTGTTATATTTTTTATCTTTTATCATAGGTTTTTAAATGGTATTTTTATTGATGCAGCAATCTAGCTCTACTTAACTTTTAATAGATGTTTTTGTGAAACCATTGAGTCTTGTTATATGTGTAGAATTAGCATACTTTGTGCTTTGCTTTTTTCTGATTTAGTAGGCCTATATATTATATAGATAATAGTATATTATAGTGTTATATAATATTATAGTATAGAGATTTACTGTAGTCTTCTCTGTTATCAATTCTAGAACCCACTTTTGTTTGTCTCCTACAGATGAAGATTTTGCCTTTCATGATATGACACAAGCAGTAACTACAGCAGCCAACCGTTCATCTGTAATTGGCAGTTCTCCATCAACTCCTTATAGCAACAGCAATGCTGCAGCAGTAGCTTCCATGAGTAATGAGAATGTGGAAAGTTGGCTAGTTTCCAAAGGGCTACAAAGGTGAACAGTTTTGACTTTGTGGAAGGTGTAGATAAATATTGTTGATGATAGTTGCAACAGCAGTCATGGAAGTAATAATAGCAATATTTTAACTATGGGTAGATCACTAAGTTCTAACATGAAAAGCCTTGTGTTGACAAACTTTTTCCTTTTTTTAACAGTTGTACTTGTGACAACTTCAACCATTTTGGTCAGGTAAATTTTAAATGTATAGCTATGAGGGTGCTTAAAAAACCTCAAAAGTATTATCAAAATTAAAATGACCATTACATTGTTTTGTAACCTATCAATATTGTTCTAAATGGCATCAGACACTCCAATCATGAATAGCCTGTCACATAACTGATATTTAAACTTCCTACTCCAGTCTCATATAGTTGCTGCGTGGACATGCATCACCATACTAAATTAGCATTGATAAAAGCAAGATATTGTGACTAGTGAAGCCAAGCAAGATCCTACGAATAGCCATTTGGTCACAAATTTGAAGAAACTAAATCAATCAATCAAGGTCCATGCCAAGTGGTGTAGGCGATCATGCTTCTCCACAATTCTCTGTCTCTTGTGTTGTTAATAAGTTCAGTTCGTTCAGGTAGTTCAATTATAATTAATAATTTCCTAAAGTGGATTTAGCTAATGGTCATCATGACTTGTGATGGACAAACAACAATTGTAAAAGTCCTGATTTGGCAAATCTATTGGAATTTGTACCACTGTGAAACATCTGTGAGAGATATTGATTCCAGAGATTTCATGTCTTTTGCATCCTAACTTAACTATTATTACTCCCCAGGTTAACAACAGTTTTCTCACAAATTGATGGACAGCTTAAGAAAATGAGAGAAACGGTGAGCAACATTGGATTTCTTCTGCTTTCAAATATACATAAATATAAATTTCTATATAGGTTAGATAAAGATGTTGATGTATGTACAGATGGATCCGTAAGAAATCTAGTCAAAATGAAACAATGCATGCAAGACAACTATTTCTAGTATAAACAAAGAAATAAAGGCTGAGTTACTCCAGCAAAACTAACTGAATATTAATAATAATAATAATAATACTCATAGTATCACAGGGTAATACGTTGTAGATCATCAGATTAGATCATATTGTGACAAAAATATAAATATTATCTGTTTCTGATCTTATTAAGTAACCCCGATCTCGCAGTTGACTCTTTCAGCTCATTAGAACACAAAAAGACATGATTAATATTATACTGATACTCCAATTGTAGCATTTTAATGAGCAAAATTTTACTCAAGAGGTTCCTGTCTCCTCTCCAAAATCCCTTATCACCAAACAAAAATAACAACTGACATCCCGCATCATTTTACAGAAAGTCATCAATTTATCAACTCTCATTCCATTCTTCAAGGCACACAAAATTCTGTTAATGATTGGTTGATATGTGCTTCCAACTTGTATCGTCTCTCAAATTTTATGTCTAAACTTTGCAGGTGTTTACAGAGCAAACAGGCTAACAGACAGACATGTATTTTTGTCTGTCTGTGTTGCTGAAGATGATGTATTGTTTGTTTATTTCAATCTTAAGTAATTATGATCAATAGCTCTCATATATTTTTATGATATGAAAAGGGGGGGGGTATACAGGTTCCTCCAGAGATCTTTTCCATTCTTGGAAGACTCTAACTCTCATCATTATGCAATGAAATCTTTGAGAACTTGAAATCTTTGAGAACTTGAAATCTTTGAGAACTTGAAATCTTTGAGAACTTGAAATATTTGAGAAATCTTGTACTCAAGGGAGGTAAAAATCTAAATGTAATTGTAAATATGTGTGGTAGGATAGCTTGACTACATGTGCATGTCATCGATTAGGTGGCTGTGTTGTTGTACGATGGTTGGTCTGGTCAGACCTTCCACATACCAGGAAATAAGAAGATATAATGGTTTAGTCTTTTGGATTTGGACACAACAATTGATGATACAACTGAAAAAACATGAATAGAACCAGAGAATTTTTTTCATACCCAAAAACAACTTCCACTATGGGATTATGTGGTTTTGGGAAAAAAAAACACTGCATAATCAGAATGAATCTTCTGTACTTTGTAAAACTAAGTCTTTCACCTTTAAAATACCTTGGAGTGCTGTTTGACAGATTTTAGTGTTTTAATGAGCATCCAAAGTACACAATCCTCAAAGCTCAAAAGGAGTTGACAGCAATAGGGGTGGCTACTGTTATTTTTGTGAACAACAACTTTTTGCACTGTTATATCCAGGACTAGTTCTGTCTGTTATAGAGTATGTTAAGTAATTCTGACCCTTAGCTCAATGCAGATTGATAGACTTGACAGGATACAGAATGAAGCTATGCATATCATTCTTGGATGCCCCAGAGATACAGAAATAGAGGCAAGATTTTCCTCTTGCTGGATTATCCTACCATAGCCCCACTACAGCCCTTGAAGATTAGCATCTGTCATTCTTTTGTGCAGATATACTGTTATGTGGAGCGCATGGCCGTGTGGTTAAAATGTCGTTCTCAGACCCTTGAGGTCTGGGTTCAATCCACGATTGAGACAGGATTTTTCTTTTGGAGATACAATAAAAATTCTTCCTGTACATGATGCAATGTCTGCTATGGCAAAGTGGTCTTTATTTCTGCATCCCATAGAAAGCCTCCCTGCACTCCATCACAGGAAAACATGCAGTAGCAAAAGTATACTGTTATGTTTTGTCATTTTTCTGTTTGTTTCATTTGTCATTATCACTTGATGTTCTGCCAATTTTCTGTTTGGTTTTGGTTAATCTCTGTCGTTCTATTTCTTCATCATATATACTCTTCTGGACATACTGATTTATCTCATCTAGCCATTATTATTTGAACATTGACAGTGCAGTTTCTTACTCATTGTGTGTTACATTTTGTTATTGATAAATGCCTTTTGGTCAAAACATCATGTTTTGTGCTATTGTATATGGCAGTAGTGATTTGTTATGTTATGTTATGTTCCTCCAGGGCCATAGGCGGCGCATAGGGCAGAAACCATAGCCTTCCATTTCTGTCTTTGTGTTGCCAAGTCTTTCAATTGTTACGTGTTGTTTAGGTTCATTGATATGCCTTCTCTATTAATGGTTCTTCGTAGAGTTTCTCTAGGTCTCCCTCTTCTTCTTACTCCAGGTGGCACCCAATATAGTGATTGTTGGGGAATTCTTAGGCTGTTCATTCTGAGAACATGGCCGATGTAAGTCCAACGCCTTTGTCTAATGAAGGAAGATATATAGGTTTGTTTGCTTTCCTCTCTTATAGTAGTGTTAAATTTAAAGTCACTCCACTTAACGTTCAGAATGGTACGTAGGCATTTGTTTTCAAAGGAGTCGAGTCTTTTATCTGTGGCTTTCCAACTTTCGCACCCATATGATAGAATAGGGATGGTGTTGGAGTTAAACAACTTGAGTTTTGTGGTGTTTCTTAGTCTGTTTGACGTCCAGATGTTGCATAGTTTATTGAAAGCACCCGCTGCAAGGGCAATACGGTGTAAAATTTCTTTTGATGAGTCTCCATCCAATGCTAGATTGGTGCCTAAATATGTAAAATTGTTGACTTAATAATGGAACATTTTGAATTTCTATGTTGTCGTTGGATCTCGTAAAATCTAGTATATGAGTTTTTGATGTGTTGATTTTCAACCCTATCTGATTTGAGTAGTGTTGGAGATTGTCAAGCTTAGATTGAGCATCTGTGTGGTTTGCGCTCATAAGGGCCAGGTCATCTGCGTAGTCAAGATCTTCAAGAACAGTATTATTAATCCATTTTATTCCTGTCAGCTCATTTTCATTGCTCTTTCTCATGACCCAATCAATAGTGACGCAGAAAAGTAATGGGGACATGATGCATCCCTGTTTAACGCCCATAACAATTTGGAACCATTCTGACTTCTCAGTGTTTGTTTGAACACAGCAATGTGAGTTGGTGTAAAATGCCTTTATAACATTGATTATTTTAGTAGGAAAACCGTATTGCTGTAGAATATTCCATAACGTAGGCCGATGAAGACTATAAAATGCTTTTTCAAAGTCAACAAAGTTGATTATGAGCGGGGATTGAAATTCGAGTGATTCTTCAATGATGATGCGAAGAGAAAATATGTTGTCTGTGCAGGAGCGAGCTGATCTAAAGCCTGCTTGTTCTGAGTAGTTTATCAACAGCATTCTTTAATCTTTCCAATATGATGCTTAGGAAGACCTTGCCTATGACTGATAATAGGGTGATACCCCGCCAGTTGTTGCAGTCTGAGTGGTCGTCATTCTTGGGGAGTAGTGATTAGCAAAGCTTTATTATAATGTTCCCAAGTTTTGCCTGTTAGATTACAGTTTTGCTGCAGTTATATTTTACTGATCATATTTTGAGTGCAACTTGACTGATATTCTAATAGATGATAACCCAGTTGTATTGTAATTTTTATTCCACAGGTTCCAGAATATTTCCACAACAGCTTAGAGAGACAATTTGGGATGACCCTTATTGACATTTTACGATTTAATGCAGCATTAGATAGTTTACAGTAATCACATAAACAATTTTCTTGTCACTCCACCCCACGGATGCACTTTTATACACATCTTTCATCAGGAGACTAGCGGTACAATTATTTATTGTTTTGATGGAAGGATTTACCGATAGCTCTATGTTTCTTACTCCATCAACTGTTTAGATTATGTGTGTACTAGGAACAATGGTTAGACCTACATGCTAAAATATTATTTCTATTTGACAGTTACACTTTTAGTAGTAAATATTTGGTAGTTTTTCATTACACATTTTATTAGTTAATATTTGGTAATCATTAAACACATTTTGTTAGTTAATATTTGGTAGTTTATTATTAGACACATTTTGTTAGCGCCATATTTTGTTAGTTAATATGTGATAATCATTAGACACATTTTATTAGTTAATATTTTAGTAGTCATTAGACACATTGTTTAATTAATTCACCACGGAGTCTTTTTAGGATTTGGACAGAATTATTTTTTTAGGTTTCTTTTTTTGCATATCTATCACTGGAACAAGATATATTTGTCACAAGTTCATTTTGAAAATTTCTTTCAAATAATTTAAAAATTATTTGTAACAATAAAATAGGGTGGGTGGGAGCAAAGATCTGCACTTTTTACACTTTAGTGTATTCTGACACCTAAACCTAACTACGAACAACAAACTGTCATCAGTGTATAGCTTATCTATCCATTTTACATTAGTGAGGGTATTGAAAGCATACGTCTTACATGTAGACAAGAAAAAGAGAGTTTATGAACTTAAGTGAACGCAGATTTTTGCTCCATTTTATACACATCAAGCATGTGTCATACATTTTGTGGGGCAAAGATCCGCAGGTGAAAAGATGATACAAAGTATTATAAACTTGAGGGAGATCACCACTGTGACAGGTCTAGAAGACCAACAAGGTGTAAATGTGTGCTAAGAATAAATATGTATAGTTTTGGAACTGTAATCAGAAGAAAAAACATGTTACAGTAAAAAATAGTTTATGATTTCCATTTTAAAGCTAATAATGTCTTTGTAAGGTTGGATGATTGTTATAATCATATATATCAGTCTCTCCCAGCTTTAGATCAGCATCTGCAACTTTCTCATGACATCAGCATCTTCTTCATACATTTTTAATGCAGTCCTTTGCCTCAATAACATGTGGTCCTTTACCCCAAATCATATTGTTAGCAAGTATCATAAATTCTTATGAATAAAACAAAGTAGCCTCACAAGATAATGTGCTTACGAACTTAACAACACAGCATATATTACAGTTTAAACATTTAAAACATCACAATATTAATGATAACAGCAGGCAGATTGTGAGATGCTGAAAACAAAAAAGATATTGTTGAAAATTAATCCATCCTTTGCCTATAAAACTTCATTGTGTCAAAGATTCGAATATTGGCGTCTGACATAATCACGTGTGGTATCAGGAAACAGGGACATGCCATGCTAAGATACAGAGAGGCGACTACATCAGACAGCTGTAAGGAGGCAGTATAATCAAAAAATAATTTGAATCATTCAATAATTAATGAAACATTTAAGGAACTATTGAAGACTTGCATCATACTGAGAAAATCTGCCGCACGCACCTCTCCGGAAAACCCATATATTCGAAATGAACTCGCTGCTGCTGTTTGCTCTCCACGAATCTTTGCCTTCCATCTACTCTATAATGTATAAATAAAAATAAATTTGGATATTAAATGTGAACGTACCAAACTTCCAAATCAATAATTTCTACTCAAACTGTATCAGTGTAGATAATACACAAAAATGCATAGTATATAGACATAGTGCTTTAATTGTGTTAGTTATTCACAAAAATCAGACCTGTTTCTTTGAGATTTGAAGGTAGATCTAAGACTTCGATCAACATTTTTGTCAGATTTTTCTTACAAAATAGCATAATTCAGTTTAGGTATGTTACCAGTAATTGCCAGGTTAAATTTTAATAATTAACTCATTCACTATGGAGTATTTTTAACATTTGAGCAGAATTCATTTTTTTAGTTAGAATTTATTTGCACATCCATCACAGGAACAAGAAGTAGTACTACTAAATATATTTAAATTATAATGTAACATGTAGGCCCTATTTTGAAACATAAATAAACAGAGAATGTGGTTGTTATCAAAAGTTTATTTTGAATGAAATTGCTTTTATTATTGAAAATAAAATAAAATATAATTTATACATTAAAAATAAAAACAATTTTGGACATGAAACAAGTGTTTACTAAATTTCTGAATCAATAACATCCACTCAAACTGTATCAGTTTTGCGGATAATCCAACTTTAAACAGAAAAATGTATAGTAGATAGGCAAAATGCTTCAATTATGTTTGTTATCTGAGTGGTTCTCTGAAATTTGAAGATAGATCTAAGACTGTGGTTGACATTTTTTATCAGATTTTTCTTACAAATTGGCATAAATCTGCTTAGGTATGTTGCCAGTTATTGTCTGGTTGGATTTCAATAATTAATGCGACCAAAGTAAAATAATAGTTATACTTTCACAAAACATAAATCCGCTAAAAAATATAGAGAGAAAATATTAGGAAAAATAGCATCACATACCACATATGTTCAAAACTTATCAATAACATACAAAATTGATGTCATAACACATCAAATTCATACTAGAGGTAATGTGGACTTATTATACTTTCAATCAGAACCATCCTTATGTTGATATAAATACAAAAAATACTTAAATTAGCAAAAACAAGTAAGGATCTTTAAAGACACCACCTAATCCCAGATGTGACCTGTGGATTGATTAAAAGACGTCATGTATCGAGTTAATATTGATACTCATTCATTAGACACATTCTGTTAATTAATATTTGGTAGTCATTCATTAGACACATTTTGTTAGTTAATATTTGGTAAGTCATTCGTTAGACACATTTTGTTAGTTAATATTTGGTAGTCATTCATTAGACACATTTTGTTAGTTAATTAATATTTGGTAGTCATTCGTTAGACACATTTTGATAGTTAATATTTGGTAAGTCATTCGTTAGACAAATTTTGTTAGTTATTATTTGTGTTTTCCTCAGTTTTTTATCCTATTTTACATAGAACTTATTATTCTGGTTTTGTTAAGTGATAACCTGTGAAAATAGCCCATTGGTCTACAGTACCTTACAATAACAAGAAATACTGAAGACTAAGGAAGATGGAGGAAGTCAGAAGAGATCAAAAACTGTATAACTAGGCAATTTTGAAAATAGTTAATTTAAGTGTTGAAAAGAAGATTTGTGGATAAATGTAATAGCAGTGAGACATAATAGTGATGATACTGTCAAGTAGACATTGCTAGTTGCTACCTATTACATTTTATATCATCTTGAAACAGCAAGTTATCTGGAGATTGCTTACCAATAATGATTGTTCCTTTCACTCTCATTTGCTGTTTCACAATTTTATTTATAACCCAGATCACCATTCTTATTTTGTCAGATATCATTCTATATCTTCTGTGTTCATGATGAAGATTATATTCATCTCCAAGATAAGCTGCTGCATTTCTTCTCTAAACCAGCTGACCTGATCTATTATCAAGAGTCATTGTAAGCTGTGAATAACATACATTCTAACTCTATAAGGGCATTTTTGTGTGTAAAAACAGCAACCTGTATCTGTGTTATTGTCAGCAGTGTTATTGTTATTGTCAGCTGATTCTCAGATGAAATAGATGTCTGCTGGTTGCTTTGAAGATGATGGAAGATCTGTCAGTGAATATGTTTTTTCCAGTGAAAATCATTTTATACATATCTTTCTATTCCTTCCATTACTGGTTCTTCTGTCAGTTGTCTCCTTTAGTAAGTGTCATAATTTTGACACATTTTGTTAGTTAATATGTGGTAGTCATTAATTAGACACATTCTGTCATTGAATGACAGTCTGTCATTCTTCTTATTTTATTTGTCCAGAAAAGGATAGTTTGTACATTGTACCAGTTATTGTTATACCCATTTCGGTTGTTCATATTTTGTCTTCCAGTAACGCATGTGCTATTATTCTAGTCATGTTACCTGATATTTGGTGTCATGGATGACATTGTTGATAAGCTTGATGCCAGAGTTAGCGTATTTGTACATATCTTCTAGTCATCATTGTTTTATTTGTATTTTTATTTTGTATATACAATTATATGCATGTAAATGGAAAACGTCCGGCTCTGTGTGTTTGTGACAGCCAGGTTCAAATCTCACCGCAGGCAATTGTGAATCCATTGATTTTGATGGGTTTTTTTCCATCTTTGCAACTTTCTCACACCTCTTGTATTACACATACATAAACAAAACTAAAACAAAAATATACAGTGTTAAATGCTTTATTTATATGTGCAAAAATTATTTTAAAATCACTGAGAACAAAAGTCATTGTGTTTTCCAAAACGCACCAAAAATAACCAAAATTTTCAAAAAAGAATCCAGTGGCAGGGGATAGATTGTGTGGTTTTAATGGTTAATTGAAACATCATGTTTTAAAAAAAGGGGAAGTTGGTAACATATCTTATTCAGGATATAGTGATAAATCCAGCATTTTGTGATTGTACTGATTTTCTAGGCTATATCTTATGTTGAATAGGTTGTCATTGGCTTCTGAAAAGTCAGGATGCACAATTGTCTGCAGCAAGATTTGAACCTGGTAACTTGGTGGCTCTCCACCACAGAGCCCAGACCATCTCGTATAGGACAATGCTATTCAAGTATTGTTGAATTTTTAACCACCTCTAATACAACCAATCCAATGTGCACAACTGGCTTTTGAGCCACAAGCAAGTTTTGCCTGGTTATATTTTCCCCACCTAGCACAGTGCTTACAGCTGATTGTTAGTATAGTCAAATGTTGTCAGTATCATGTTGAACGTTTTAGTTAGAGAGCGATGAAAGCTACAAGTTCATATTAGATACTTGGTGCTGATGAGAAAGATCTAATAAGATACATACACATATGTCTATAGATGGACAAGGTAAAACTTGCAATCAGAGATGAGAATGAAAGATTATATTTGAACACATACAAGTAAGAAAATTATGATCAGGTAGAACATGGATTGCATATTCATGGCAGAGTATGATTGAGTGAAAATAGAAATATGAAAATTGATTTCATGAATTCTCCTAGAAAAAACTAGGATAACTGATTTTGTGAGTACTATTGGCTCTTCTTCTTCGTTCATTCTCAAACTCCTGCAGATTAGCAGGATGTAGTCCGGAGAACGGAATGCGTTGTAACTATTGGCTCAATTTAAAATAACACAAGGATAACTTATTTAGTGATAACTCCTAACTGAATGTACTTCCCAATGGCCGTGTGGTTAGAACGCTGTTCTCAGACCCTTGAGGTAACGAGTTAAATTCACGGTTGGGACAGGATTTTTTCTTTCGGAGGTGCAATCAAAATCCTTCCTGTACATGTCACACCATCTGCTATGACAAAGTGGCTTTTATTTCCACAGCCCATAGAAAGCTCCCTGCACTCCTTCACAGGAAAACATCCAGTAATCAAAGTTTTCCTGATTGAATGCAACATTAAACTAAGATAACATCATTTTTTTATTACTTCTGACTAAATGGAATATGACATTAGGATAATAGATTTTCCATATTAAGAAGGAAGTTAGGTTTTTTCGATCATGTGAAGAGATACGATGGAATTGAAAGAGTGTTGTTGGAAGTCATGATAGAAGGCTGTATAGGCAGAGCTGACCAAGATGTCGTTGGACAAGAGATATTCAGGAATGTATGCACATGTTGCTAGAGGAGACAGGACAACTTGCCAGAGACTGCGGGGATTTCAGGATATTCATAAGGAAGACTACATTCTGGAAAGAATATGTCACATGACATAACAGTTTTTTTTAATTACTCCTGACTGAATGGCATTAAATTAGGATAACAGAATTTTTTATTACGACTGAGTGGAATATTAAATTAGAATAACATACTTTTTTATTACTTCTGACTGAATGGGACATTAAATTAGGATAACAAAATTGTAATTACCTCTGATTGAAGTAAGGTACTGGTAAATGAATTTATTGGCTAACTGCTAGAGAGTTCTACCAACTCCTGGCTGAATTGTGGGCTAAGATAACTTTCGAATAACAGCAGCGCCTATGTCTAGCAAAGCTTATCTTGTTTGTTTTTTTTGTAATATACTGGGATGTAGACAAAGCCTTGTTGCCTCCATGTTTTTTATTTGAATCATGATCTCAAGGATCTGCATAATAAATATTGTGACTGATTTATTTTAACGAGCACAATTTATCATTCATCAGTTCATGCGCTATTTTCAATTGAAGGTTGGCTTCACAGACAACTTAATATTGTTGGATCTTTTCTACTTCTTAATTAATTCTCATTTTCTGTTGGTTGACAAGATATAATCCAGACTACAGAATGCATTGCATCATGGTTTACTGCATGTTGCTGTAGTGATATCTGCACCTTTTGGCCTAGTTAGTTACTTTTGAAGTGACATATCCAAACTTTAGCTTGGGTTTTTTTTAAAATCGCTTTAACTTTTAGATTCCCAACCTAGTCACTGCTTCATTTTATAGAAGCAATGTTACCTGTAACTCCACCTCATAGAAGCAATGTTACCTGTAACTCCACCTCATAGAAGCAATGTTACCTGTAACTCCACCTCATAGAAGCAAAGTGATCCATGACCTGATACATTTAAAAAATATCTTAAAATAGAGTAAAAAGACACCAAAAATATATTTCTCATTAGACCCTTTAGGCCTACAATAATTTCATTTAGTTTAACTAATGACATATTTAATGGAATAATTGAAATTTTAACTCATTAACAAGCTTCAAAATTTGCAGTTGAGTTTTCACTTATTCAAACCACATGGTTATTCTCAACATGAAAATCGTCACTCTTTCTTGTTTTAGTTTTCACATGATAAACTATTGAGAATATATAGAAGTAAAGTGGAATAAAACTCAAATTAAAATTACTTTAAATTCTGTATTTTTTTAGTTTATCCTTTCCGTCAATTACCCCACAGAAAAACCCCATGTGATGCAGCAACCCATGGGTTGGGAATCCATAATCTATAAGATAAAGTAGCCAACTCCATTTCCAAGTTAGTCATCTTTTATGTCATGCATGCAGGTTGCAGTGTTACTAAGTCTGACAGCACACATGTGATTTTCATATCCAATATTTCCTGTCTCATGCCATTCTTGTGCATTCTGACAACTATAATTTTTCGCCATCTCTTTGTGTTTTCCTTCCACTGATATTATTTTGTTCTTTGTGACTACTGCTCTATGACTATTCCTTCTTGCGTGGCCAGTACCAGACTCTATCCATATTTGATTTTTCTATATTTGATTTCAAATCAATAATTATCTTTCTTGTTCCACATTTTTATTTATTAATTCGACTTGTATGTTATCAGGTCTTGGGTCTTTATTTGTAGAGCTGTTTGTATTTCATTTTCTATTTCTGATCGCAATATGCTTGGTTCTAATTCTACCATCATGTTGTGTTCTATGTTGTCTGCTCCATCTTTTAGAGTTAGCAAATCTTTAAAATTTTGATATTTTGTTTTCTCATTTCTTCTATAAGATATTCTTCTTTGTTTAGTAGGTATCAGATATTTATTATGCCAGATTTGGTGGTATGTTTACGTTTGATATTTAGTCGTCTTCTGAGAACTCTCCATTGTTTCCTATGAACAGTATTACTTAGTACTAGTTCTTATACTGTCGAGTCACTAAACCAGTCACAGTGTCGATTCAATGACTCCAAATGGTTAAACCATGTTCTAATCTATCCCATAACAGAAAGAAATCACATAGTCCATCTACAAAACACTGAAACCCAGAACTTTACTTCCCCTTTTTTAGCAAGCAGAGATAGCAAACTGCCATCTCTCACCATTGACCGAAAGTCATATTCCTGATATTGATTGTAGCTGTTATATTCATAAACACAGTTGATACAATAAAACAAATATAGATAAATCCATAGCATATAAATTTCATCACTGTTTAAGAAATGGTTCAGTACTAGGTTTAAACATTTTAATGTAAGGTGACTCTAGGTTTCCTCAAAAAGCCATTTAGGCTACCCAAATACAACTGGAGGATGCATACATTTGCATAGGAGGTGTCCATAAATTATGTCAACAATTAAGAAAGTGGGTTTGAAAAAGTTTGATAGTTGTTGAAGAGGAAGTGGTGTGGTTGACAAACATTGATGTCAACAAAACAATTTTTTTATGCACCAATTAAATTTTACGAATTTGAAACAAAGTAGAACAACTGTGTCCTTTTTTTGTCTACACAGTCTCAAAACATTTTTTAGGGATGGTAGGGGGGTTGAAATAATTAAGCAGCAAGGTGGTCTTTGGATTCTTTACACTTTGTTGACAGGTGTGGGGAGGGGGGTCAAAAAATTGTTCAAATGGTGTTGAAATAATTGATGGACAGTTCCTTCGTATTTCTGATATCTGTAAGCTATGAAGCCAAAACTTTGACCACTTGGCTATGCTTACAATGAAATTTACATCAATTGAAGTTCTAACCTATATCAGGAGGGACTAACTTGGTAATCATGTCAATATTTTTCAATTGATCATTTCTTTCATACAGTGATGAACTTTTTAAATAAATTGATAAGCTGTAACCTTTCTTACCTAAATTACGAGAAGATAAAAGATAAAAAGATTTTGGTTTAAAGTAGTTGATAGGAATGTGATTGTTTGAAACAAATTTATAAATACCCATTCAAATTGACCGGATGTGTTAGAGAAATTAATGTTGTTATTATAGTTTACAGAATGTACTTGCAAAGTTAAAGGTGACCAAATGTTGCCAACAATATATTGACCATCTACCATATATTATTTTATCATGAATCATTTATAAACATGGAGTGTAACAAGATTTTGGGCATTACTGTATTAGATAAGCACTGCTGACAACAGTTTTGGAGTGTTTGTGTAACTTGATAGAACTTCTGATCATACCAAGATTGAGCAATACCAGAGAATCTGGTTAGGGCTGAACTAGCTTTCGAAACCTAGTGGCCCATGCAGATGTAGATTTAGTCTGACATGCTGGAATATAATATGGTGATATCTATAATGGTAGTAACCAGCAAGAAATGGTTTATTGTAACAGTTTTCATCCTTATTCTTTCAATTGATAACAAGTGAGACTGCTGTAAAAATCTACATTATAACAAAAGCACTTACATAAAACACAAGGTTGATCAGCTTTACAATGAACTATCAGACTATAGGGTACGGTATGAGAAAATACAGATAACAGTTTACAAGACCATTTTAACATTTTTTTAATGTTTACAAATGTTATGTAAATGTTATGAGATTTACTTGTAAAGACATTGTCGATAGTGAAAGTGGCCTTAGGAAATGACTCGGAGCGAATCTGCACCACATATGCACATGTGTAGCATCGCCGGCATCTACAACAAACTTTGTTAAAATGGTCTTAAACAGTAGCTCTGAGGTGACTGTGGAGCAAGATGTCATTAAGACTTATATTAAGATCTATAGGAAACTATAGAAAGTGTTTGAAAATGGCATGAGTTTGAGGGTCAGACTGGAGAAAGGGATAATGTTTGAACAAGATTCCATGGATAGTAGAGTTATGGGGATGAAAAGTGAGGACAAGTTTAAATCTATCAGAAAGAAAAGTACCATCAAGGTATCATGGCGAGAGAATTTACAACATGCAGCCAAGCCAATAAAAAAGTGTAAATCATGTAACACCATTTATGTTACCATTTGTAAATGCTGTGACATGAAATACATAGGTGAAGCTGTCAAAAAAAACTAAGTGACCATTTCTACCAACATCTTCATGTCATTAACCACAGATTGCCTACCACTGTCACTATGCATTTCAGTGGATGTTTGGAGATATCAAGTAATTGTTCCTGTAGGTTCAGACATCAAATAATTGTTTCTGGAGGTTTAGAGACATCAAGTATGTATTCCTGTAGGTTCAGACATCAAGTAAATGTTCCTGGGGGTTTAGAGACATCAAGTAGTTGTTCTTGAAGGCTTAGACATCAGTTATTGTTCCTAGAGGTTCAGACATTAAAAAATTTTCCTGGAAGTTTAGAGGCATCAAGCAATTGTTCATAGAGGTTTAGAGACATCAAGTAATTGTTCCGGATACTGAAGCTTTAAAGACATCAACCAGTTCTTTCTAGAGGTTCAGACATCAAGTAATTGTTCATAGAGGCTCATTCAGGCATCAAGTAATTGTTCATAGAGGTTCATAGACATCAAGTAGTTGTTCCTGGAGTTTCAGGCATCAAGTAATTGTTCCTGGAGTTTCAGGCATCAAATAATTGTTCCTGGAGGTTTAGAGGCATCAAATAATTGTTCCTTGAGGCACAGAGACATTAAGTAATTGTTCCTAGAGGTTCATACATGAAGTAATTGTTCATAGAGGTTTAGAGACATCAAGTAATTGTTCCTGGAGGTTCAGAGACATCAAGTAATTGTTACTATAGGTTCATACATGAAGTAATTGTTCATAGAGGTTCAGACATTTAGTTGTTGCATTAGTTAGTTAACAGTTCTGGACAGTAACATAGCTTCTCAATATATTCCTGTAAATGAATTCTTGCATGCTGGTAGTTTTCCTACCTTGATACATTTCATCCATCCTAGCAAAAGTTCCTATAGACTCATATGATGCTAGATTTATGCAGACTGTTGAATTATGACATCCTAGCAAAAGTTCCTATAGACTCATATGATGTTAGATTTATGCAGACTGTTGAATTATGACATCCTAGCAAAAGTTCCTATAGACTCATATGATGTTAGATTTATGCAGACTGTTGAATTATGACATCCTAGCAAAAGTTCCTATAGACTCATATGATGTTAGATTTATGCAGACTGTTGAATTATGACATCCTAGCAAAAGTTCCTATAGACTCATATGATGCTAGATTTATGCAGACTGTTGAATTATGACATCCTAGCAAAAGTTCCTATAGACTCATATGATGCTAGATTTATGCAGACTTGAATTATGACTTCAAAAACAAATATTAGCAGACTGATGCTTAGAGCAGACACAGAAAAACTTCTGTGGGTGAGAAAGAATGAGGGTCAATTAACAGCTTACTGGGACCGTCAGTCAACGTGTAATGGCTGAAACACACAAGGAGAGATATGAGCACCTATGGACTTGTCCGGAGTGCAGTGACGATGATCCAGTGACTAATTAACTAACTGACAAACAAACAAGGCTGCACAAAACAAGATGTAGATAGACACAAGAAAACTACATAATTAATTAGTATGAGTTATTCTGACTTCAAATTTCAGGGGACTAAAAAACCAGCCAGTACCTGTATTATCAAAAGCAAATTCAGAAAATAGTACAATGTGAAAATTAATGACTGATTTGAGATAGAAACTGAAATGGAAACCACAAGGGTAGACTGAGAACAATTTAAAAGACCTTTCTCTGAGAATAATTTCTACATCCATTGAAAAAGCCCATAACTTGTCAGATTACCACATTGGATGCATCAATGCACAGAGACCTACAGTGATTTCTCTCTTCAATAACACAGATGAGTGAGGAAAAAATCCTGACCTGTCCAATACTTAATGTTATCTGTCCATAATTTTCTTTGTCCTCCTCAGCATTTTCTACCTTTTACTGTTCCCTGTAGTATCATTTTTTACAACGATATTTTTCTAATTTCTACATGCCTACCAACATGTAGAGTAGGTGGAGGCAAAGATCCGCAATTTTTACACTTTAGTATATTCTGACATTTAGACCTAACTACGGGACAACAAACTGTAATCAGTGTATAGCTTATCTATCTGTCTTAGTGAGGGTATTGAAAGCATAAGTTTTATATGTAGACAATAGAATTTTTGAACTTGGGTACATGTAGATTTTTGCCCTAATTTATGGGGCAAAGATCCGCAAGCAAAAAGGTGATAAAAACTATTATAAAATCGAGGGAGTTCACCTCTACGACAGGTCTAGCAAACCAGCAGTGTGTAAATGTTTGCTAAGAATAGATATGTATAGTTTCATAACATTAATCTAGAAAAAAAAACTGTTAGAATAAAAAATACTTGGTAAGTTCCATTTTAAAGCTAATAATGTCTTTATAAGGTTGGATTATCGTTATAATCATATATATATCAGTTTCTCCCAGCTTTAGATCGGCATCTGCAACTTTCTCATGACATCTACATTTTACATTTATAATGTAGTCCTTTAAACTCGCTTAGGCTCTTTACCTTCCACAGATTGCCTCCACTTACCCTTACAGTGTAAATATTCAATAATATTTGGTGATATAATCTTTGAATCGATGCTGTAACACTTTTTTTTTAATTTTCAGATTATAGCTTTTGTAGATTTATATTCTCTGGTATGATCTGTTTATGCAATGTGCAATAAGAATAATAAGGTGAAAGAGATTTTCATATGTTGTTATAGAATATTTCAAAATAGAATTGCTTGAAAGAAATGTATCAAATATTTGTAATAATTGATTTGTAATTCATGTATTTATTATATATCAAAGACACGCTCAAGTCATCCTTGAAACATCTTAACATTGACGTAAGCGCTTGGGAGAGCCTCGCTCAGGATAGAACAGCATGGCGTTACAGCATTAGAACGGGAGCACTAGCGGCAGAAGAATTCAGACAAGAAACTGCAAGACAGAAGCGGACACGTAGAAAAGAAAAAACATCTCAACCTCACACAGATACCTTCTATTGTTGTCAATTCTGTAAAAGAACATTTTGTGCACGCATTGGACTTGCTAGTCATTTAAAAACGCACTATTAACTTTATTATTTTATTATTTATTGTTATTATTATTATGGTTGAGTTTTTGGTCATCGTCGATCACGACGGACGAACATCATCATCATGTATTATATCATTTTATGTATTCAATAATTAAGTTATAAATAAATATATTCATTATGTAAGCTTTTTTATTCTGTTCTTGAATACTGTGTGTTATTTATACAGGTTTTCATATCACTAAGTTAACAGGTATGATTTGTACTTTTATTTTTGTGTACAAAAACTATGCATTAAATTTGTCATGAAGTGATAAACTGATATCATTTAAGTTCTTCTGCACAGACTTTCATTGTCAACGTGAATATGCTCCAGCAGTGCAGTAATCAGCCAAAGGCTGTTTGCATTTCTGTAGATATTGCCTCTGAATGGTATCAATGGAAAATTTTCTGTCTGCTTATTCTGGATAACTTTAGTAACAGAATCTGTGCCACAATCACAAACATGATTAGTTGACATTTTTAACTAGTTGAATCATTAGCTGACATCTTTTTAATTCATTGAATGATTAGTTGGACATATTTAACTAGTTGAATCATTAGCTGACATCTTTTTAATTCATTGAATGATTAGTTGGACATATTTAACTAGTTGAATCATTAGCTGACATCTTTATAATTCATTGAATGATTAGTTGACATATTTAAATAGTTGAATCATTAGCTGACATCTTTTTAATTCATTGAATGATTAGTTGACATATTTAAATAGTTGAATCATTAGCTGACATCTTTTTAATTCATTGAATGATTAGTTGACATATTTAACTAGTTGAATCATTAGCTGACATCTTTTTAATTCATTGAATGATTAGTTGGACATATTTAACTAGTTGAATCATTAGCTGACATCTATTTAATTCATTGAATGATTAGTTGGACATATTTAACTAGTTGAACTCATAATTTCTTAATCTGTTCTGACATCTTAAAGTATTGACTGATTATTTTCTATTGAACAGTGTTGCATTCCTCATTTTTTTTATAGTCTGGATGTGATATTTCATACTCCATCAGTTGCTCATATTTATTTTCAATTGTCCAGTTTATTGATATGATTTTCACATGCCATTATGTATTTGATCATGCAGTGTAATAGTTGTTGGTAGTGTCATGATTTTTTAACTGAAACATCCATAGTGTACATATGTATTTTTTATAATATGAAAAAAAGCAGTCAGCTTGCAATACTCCACCAGATATTGATATCCCAATGTTCTTTATATATTAGATGTATTTTCTTGCTGTTTTGTTACTGAGATGTTTAAAATGGTGTTCATCTTGAAGCTAGTAGGTATTCCTATATGTTGATTTATGTTTCTTTTGTATTGTTTTAGAATAGTCATTATTTGGGTCATAATATTCTAAAGTAATGTGTCATTGGCTATTGTTTTCATTGCGTTGATTTACTGTTGTTAACTGGTGATTGTAGTCTTGATACATGTGTCAGTAGATTTTCTGGTTGATCTTATCCTAGTATGTTCTTTTCTATACATCATCATCATCATCAAGTACCGTCTCCGCAACGAAGGTTGGCTGCAACGTATCTCCATCTCCTGTCTCTTGTCTTGGTGGTGCACTCTGCTAGACTGTAACCTGTCCATCGTGTAATGTTACTCTCCCACTTGTATCTCTGCCTACCTCTTGCTCGCTTCCCTTTGACTTTACCCTCAAGTAAGGTCTTCAATAGGGTGTCATGTCTTTTAATGTGTCCAAAGTATTTTATTTGCCTGATCTTTATTTCTCTTAGTAGTTCTTTCTTCATATTAAGTGTCTTTAGCACCTCTTTATTTGTTTTCTTCTCTTTCCATGATGTTCTCCCTATTCTTCTATATACCCACATCTCAAAGGCATCAATTTTGTCTTCTAATTGTTTATTTAGTGTCCATGTTTCTGAGCCATACATTAATATGGAATAGATGTAGCATTTTATAATTCTCAATTTTAACTTGTTTGTAATTATACAGGAGTATATATATATATATACTCCTGTATAATTACATGATCACCTACTCATGTAATTATATTATAGTTGGGTCATATATCATAAACATGATCACCTACTCCTTTTCTATACAGGAGTACGGTCAATATTTACATACAACTAACAGGTGATTACAGCAGGTGATTTTCCCTGTACATACATTAGAGAGTTACACTTCAATAGAGAGTGAATACAACAGGTGCTTTATTCTTACATATATCAGAGAGTGAGTACAACAGGTGTGTGTTACACTTACTTACAATAGAGAGTGAGTACAACAGGTGTGTGTTATACTTACATACAATAGAGAGTGAGTACAGCAGGTATTTTTCCTTATATACACATTTTCATTTTCTTTATGAGTGATTATTTTCTGGAGACTTTTAGAAACTAGTTTATGCAATTCACCAATGACATGAAGAAGGCTTCCCCAATCAAGGTTTCCCCAATGTTTTACAGCATGATTACTAATAATGTGGTCATGATGGATGGTTTTCAGGTCTATGATGATGATATAATAACAATAAAATGCAGGATATAAATTTGTAAATCTTGAGTGGATATAGTTCTCCATCAAGAAAAAGGACACAACACACCTGACTGTTTACAGACGACTGTGCGCTCACAGCAGGCTCTGTCCAGGAATTGAGATTTTGAAATTTTCCACAAATTTGGAGTGACAACTCTTTTGGGCTGATTAAAATTCCAGAGATTTTATTGAAACGTGAGTGAGCTACTCGACTTGATGAAAATAAAATCACTTAGTCCTACTTACTATCAGTCAGGTCTTCAACAGACTTCCCAATTTTGTGATGACCATGACAAGTCAACCCATCACAATAATTCTGCTGTCTTTTGTATGTTGATGAAGCAGTGATAACAGATATACTGCATGGTATAGCTTCAGTTAGGTTTCCATGCTCAGACCATGCTAGATCCATATTTGCATTGAAAGGTACCACAAAGTGTAAGTCAGTGTGTTATGATACGTTTGATGCCTTTCAGTTCCAGTGTGTAAACTTATAGCAAATAAATCCTTCTTAGAGCAGTGACGCCATTGTGACATCATTACTTTTAATCCATGCGTAATTGATTCATTTTTCTTCTTCAGCGTTCATCTTCAAACTCCCGCTGGATCTCCTTTTCAGCAGGACCACAGTCCTCCTAGATTTCAAGCAGGACTCTGTCCAGAGAATAGAAATGTGTTGTGTCGCCGTTTTATTTTATATCACAGCAACAATTACGTAACTATTATCGGTCCTTTCCCAGTTGTCTGGCATATTTTCACACTTTTAAATAAATCTGTGCCGATCCGTATTTTATAGTAATTTCGACCGCTGTATTCCTAGTTACAGAGACTGCCATAATTGGGATCCGATCGATAATTCGGCTCCAATCGAAAATATCATTATTACCTTTGCAATTAGTGTTCCCAGAAACAAAAAGAGACACGGGAAACATGACTTACTACGGTCATGGTAAGGACACGACTGTTAACCATGACCACTGCGCATTAAAATTGAGTAATTTCCACCTGCCATTGCATTCTATTTTTGTCCTACCTTTACTCACATGAATTATTTATTTTATGGAGGGTATTTGGAAAATGCAATAACTTGTTTGTTTTAAAGCTACGTATATATTTTTGTGTGTGAAAATAAAGGAATGGCCACTAAATATAATTTGTATGTGAGATAAATTGTGAACTAACATTATCAACTAGACTTAGAATTTCTGTGAAAACCTTCGATACACTCAATCCGGGATAGAATGCCGCTTATTAGGCATAGATTACTCTGCTGCTTAACACTGGCGGCTACGCAAAAGAAATATTAATTTACAAAATAAAATCCTCGGAAATGGTTGCAATTTAGAATAATTTTGACGAATTGTATCGGCGGTTGTCTATTTAGTTGTAAACACTAGCGGAAACGGGTGCAAAATTTAGTAATTAGGTCTACTTTTATTTTCTCGGTTAATTGCCGGGTGAATAACATTTGTTTACACTCGCTATATTTTTAGCTCGAAGAGGTATGAAAAAGCATTGTGCCTGGTGAGTTAAGGATAAACACTGGGTTATCGTTTTGTTTTCAATGTCAGAAAAATAATCAGAAATATGAATAAGATTAACTGTTCCCTTTTTTGGGAACATTTAGTTTGTTTCACGTTTCATTTAACCTTTAGCAAGCCAGATTAAAAAGTACGAAACGTCTCCCTGCCACCGGATTCTTTTTTGAAAATTTGCATTATTGATGGTGACTGTTTTGAAAATGTGATAATTTTTTGGTTGTTAGAGATATTTAAATAATATTTGCACATATAAATAAAGAATTGAATTATGCATATATTGGTGTAATTTATGTACGTGTGTGTGTGATACCAGACGTATGAGAAAGTGGTAAAGATGTTTTTCACAAAAAACATATATTTTATAACAAATAGGGAAAAAATAAGGAAAAAAAATAACTTACCTTACATATCGAATTCCTTGGCAACACTGTAAACTAAATCACGCAAATCTGTTGTATTTATGTTATTTCACTGCGAAATTATCAAAATATAGCCGGGGGAACTGTATAAAACATGTAGATTTGCAGTAAAATCGTTCTTTGAGCTTAGGCCTAGAGTTATTTTTTCTGCCACTTCAACATATTCGATATCAAACGTACTAGTCCCCAAACCAACACGGCATTCTGTATATTCACTGCTGTGAAACTAAATAACCTAATAATCCATGATTCAATGTTATTTTATTCGAAATACGATGAAATAAAGGTCTATAAAACCGATCCATCATCATGGCATTGTACCGGTGTACAGATGTGGTTAGATTAATTGCTCTTAAACTTTTACGAATAGCTCGCCATTTTCAAAAACGATCATTTCGGAAGTGGGGGATGTACCGGCTTTGATTGCGCATGTCCCCAGCTATGTGCACGGACTGTGGTACGTGTAAATCTCACGATATTATCATTGGGTGGGCCGGGCCGCTAAAGCGCGCGCGGCCATTTTGTTTCTCGGCGGCCGGGATTGATATAGGCTTGGTGAAGGTTAAAATGTAGGCCCAAAAACTGGGAAAGGACCCTATTATCTATTTTTATGTGTGTGTGCATGCGTGTGTGTATTTGATAGGCTGATATAGATCTGTGAGTTTTTGTCATCCAAGAAAACCCAACTTTTGAAACTTCTTTGATTCATTAGTTTTGTTGCAATTCTATCATACATGTTGATTTGTATCTGTTCCAAGTGTCTGAGAACATCAGAGTACAGTAGTAGATACATTTTGTGCTTCCTTTTATCTTGTCACAAGTGACCCTTAAGTACTGTATCATTATCTTTATTCAGTTCTGGTTCAGCAACAACACGAGTCATGTTTGATGTATTTTTTGTTACCAGAGTATTTTCAGAAATTAATTCAAATGTTAATGTCAAGTAGCATAGTCAGATAATAAAACCAGAGATAGCAGAAGAACAATT
Organism: Meghimatium bilineatum; assembly: GCA_034231615.1. Classification (NCBI taxonomy): domain Eukaryota; kingdom Metazoa; phylum Mollusca; class Gastropoda; order Stylommatophora; family Philomycidae; genus Meghimatium; species Meghimatium bilineatum. Next base: position 9,657,430 of record CM067318.1, read on the forward strand.
CAGATTTGTCGAAGGAAAAGGCATTAATAGAGAGGGCCATAGAAGTACAACGAGACCTTTATCTGTGCTTCATAGATTACAGCAAAGCATTTGACAAAGTGAAGAATTCAGAGATTGTAAAACTGCTAGCAAATCTTAACGTTGATGGTAGAGATCTAAATATAGTAAGAAATATGTATTGGAAACAAATGGCTGTGATGATAGTTAATAACACCATAGGTAGATTTCAAAAGATAGAAACGGGTGTCAGGCAAGGTTATGTAATGTCACCGGATCTTTTCTCCCTGTATACATAATACATTACGCGAAATATAGAAGATATGCCAGGAATAAAAGTGGGAGGATGCAATATAAATAACTTGAGATATGCTGACGACACAGTACTGATCGCAGGAAGCAAACAGGAACTACGAGGCCTGTAAGTAGTGAAAGAAAGTATGTGAAAACAAAGGCATCGGTTTGCTTCGTCTTTTAACAGCCCGTCACATCATGGTAGCTCTGATGTCTCTGTAACCGGTTTGTTACGTTGTTATACCGGTGACCGGCAACGTCAGTCCTTGGAATATCTTCTCATTTGTCATATGGGAGTCTTGCAACCACACGGAATGAACATTAATCACCGTTTTGTTTGAGTTACCCACCTTTTCTTTATACCCTCTACTCCCATATCGCACTGATTCTTGTAATTATTTGTCTTTGTACACTTTCGTGAATAATTATTATTTTTGTGTTTGCCGTTCTTCTATATAATTCCTTTATGTCTTCTTTCGTTTGAGTATGTCAATATGTGATTATTTTGTACTCTGCCATTTTGTTATTGTTAAATCATTTACATATTTAGATTTTGATTTCCTCGTTTTTATTGCAGTTGTCTCTTCGATGGGTGCCCACACATGTATAGTTATTTGTATATGCATTTCATTTTACATGGTTCTATGTATCCACACAATTACTTTGGGCTGCACATTTGTATGTATACATATGCAGTTGTTATAGCATTATTTTTATGTGAACGAACGTTTATATTTACATTAATATATGTATATGTTTCTATGTGTACGAATGTTCATGTTATTATTTATGTGAGAAAGTGTTTATGTGCATGAATGTTCATATTTATGTGTATATATATATATATATGTATATTTATGTGAGCGCTTTTTTATGTTAATGCACGTATCTCCATTCTGTGTCAATGTGTATACCTATTATGGTGTGAGCCCTTTCCTGTGTGTGGATACATTTACATGCCTGTGCATTTTGTGTGGGTATCCTTCACACATCTGTGTCCATCTTGTTGTGTGTTTATTTCTTGACTCTTGGTGTGTGTTTACATTTCTATGTATGTTTAGGTTTGGTTTTATATATATGTTTATGTCTATATTTGGTTTCACATTCATTCCATGCGTTTTCAAATGTTGATTCTTCTTGTATCCTTCCTTCCCCAAACCCACTCACCACACAACCTCATCATTACTCATCTATCATTGTCATATGCCATTCTTGTTGGCGTAGGTGACCATGGTTCTCTGTTCACAGTATTGTTATCAGGATCGTTGTTTCCAAGCCTTGCTAGGTTGTCACATGAATATTTTCTCACGTCCCCATCTGTCTCTGTTCCCTTCAGTCTTGCCTGTTGTGACTATGTTCTTAAAACCTGCCTGTCTGATAAAGTGACAAAAGGGGTATTTTTCTTATCTTTTTCTTTTATTATTCTTGCACTCATCTATAGTGTCTCTAATTTCCCACTTTCGGTTTGTTTATAATGAATGCACGCATTTTCACTTTTACTAGATGCGTTGCCATCCCTGCGCTATTATGGAGACGGGGCTTGATGAAATATAGACATCTATTTTGTTTTTTATTTTGTCGTTTTCTGTTGTTTGTCTCTTGAAAAAGGTTCAATTTGAGCCGATACGTGGAGAATTGTCCTGTTCAGTTTTATTGTATGTTTTTTTAAATATATTTTTATTAATAGGCTAGGTAAGTGTTTTAGTAACCTGTTTACCTCATTTTGCGTTACTATTTGTTCAAATATTAGGGGCAGACAGTTAATATGCTGAGAAGAACACAGCTTGAAGACTTAATAACCACTGGAAAGATCAAGGGGAGAAGAGATAAGGGATGACAAAGAGAAAAGTTGCTAGATGGCCTAGTATTGTGGCACGGTAGAAGTTCACCAACCAAGCAAATTGACAACACAATAGACAGAGAGTCATGGAGAAACATGATCACCTATGCCATGGATTGATTGAGCATAGTCATGAGTTATTTAAATTCTCAAAGTGAAAGGCAGTCGACTTAAGAGTGGTACGTCGTGGAAGGGGCGCACAGAGGATATTATACAGAGGGTATGCAGATTGAAAGATGTGCTACCTGGTTCCGAATGGAGTCATGGTCCCTTAGATTGTCCAACATCCTTCAAAGTAATAATAACACTCAATAGAGAATGCAGGGAATGGTGTCCGACCATGGTGGAGTTGGAGGTACTTGCTCTTCTTCTTCAGCGTTCACTCTCAAATAACCACAATGAATATTTCGTGTGATTTCCGCCAGGGAGCGTGAAGTACGTTGTGCTGCAAGTTCCACAGTAGAATTGTGATTATTTGCAAACAGGTTGACCACTTGTGGTCAGGACGTCCGAGGTCTAGCACATCTGTTTTCGTCATTCATTTATTTCGGGTATGGTCCCTAGTCCGTGACAGCCTGTGTATCTGTCGCCGGGCACGCTGGTGTGTAGTGCCTCTTCGCCAAGATGCTTGTCGAGCGCATCTATCTGGCACGAGGTGCTCCATAAACCCATCTCGTGCAATTGGACGAACTCTGCCTGTGTCCATCGGGTACTGAACCTTTTCTCATCCGCGAGCCTGGTTCCGTATGAGGAAGAACTCGCCAGAAGAGTTGGACTCTGGCTCGTTCGCCCTCCTACCCGAGGCGTCGTTCACAGACATCATGAGCCACTCGCACAAGTATGAGTCTCACACCACGCGTTTGAGAGCAAGTCGTTCTCGAGCTGAGCGACCGTGTCCCAATAGCGCCTGAGCCCATCAGGTACTGAACCCTTTCTCTCTGCAAGTGTATTTCCGGTATAGGAAATCTTGACAGTAGAGTTGGGCCAGGACTGCCATCGTTGTCCCCTTCTTGCCTAAAACCATCGGGTTCGGAACTCTTTCTCTTCGCGAGCATATTTCCGGTATAGGAAGGCTCGACATTAGAGTTGGTTTATGTCTTCTTGCTTTTCCAAGCACCCACGATTTGGTCTGGGTCTCTGCTTATAAGGATCACAGGTAACTAGAAGCTCGCCTCGAGCTAACAGAGCTTATAGTTCCCCTTCCCTAGGAACGTTTCACTTTTCATTTGCAGTTTGCGCTGTTCTGCCCTTTCATTATGTCATTGTACTCATAATGACATATATTTGTTTCTCTACATGCAACTGTCTTTACGTGCCTTTTACATTGGCCGCCACTCCAATGTTCTGAATGGACTAACAGGCGTCACTGTATATCGACAGTGTTGCTGTATGTGGTGATGCAAATGGTGTCGGAGATATTGTCTGTCTCTTTTGCAGTCAAATCTCTTTCCATCTGCTTCCTCCACATTCTCGGACATGATCCCCAAATGATTTGGCCAGAATCAGCTTGAGCTGCTGTTTTCTGTTACCAGGGTGCACCGCGAGGAGGTAAATTTGGGATCTTGGTTATCTGCTAACCCTGGGTCCGCCTAGAGCAATGCATTCCCTTTGCAACCCGTACTCGCTCTAATCTGTGAAAATTCCAGGGAAGGTGATATGATTTTTTATACAGGTGGGTCGGTTGAGAGACACATCAGAAGTGCTTGGGCCTTCACGGCTCACAGGTGGGGGGAAACCAACAGAGAGGAAAGTGGTGCATTCGCTCAGACAACAAGCAGCATGACAATGGAGATTTTGGCTGTAACAAAATTTTTTCAATGGGTCTGCATACTCAGTAACTCAATGAGCATGACTGTGAAAGTTCAGGCGGGATACATTGAAGAATTTCTGTATGCGTAAAGTTACTTTCATTTTTGTGTCGGGGCATGTGGGAGTCCGGAGTAATGAGAGAGCAGATAGGTCTTATAGCACACAGTGCTACGGCTATTGGTGGAGCAATGGATCGAGCAGACATTTTGAACACCCTATGGAAAAAAGCATGAGCAAATGACTGTATAAGTGACAATGACTTGTTCCATGACTAGAATAAAGGAATTTGGTTTGAAATGTGGTGTCACTAGAAAGGAGCGGTTTTGTGGGCAGAAAGAATAATGGTCAATCAACTGTGTACTGGTACCACCAGTCAACGTGTAATGGCAGCTACACTCAAGGAGAGATCTTAGCACCTATGGACTTGTCCGAAGTGTAGTGACGATGATCCAATGAATAACTATGTGTTGTTTCAGTCAACCTTTCATATGATACTCAGAAAATTCTTCTTGTCCAGAACATAACACCTGTAACTTAACTTTCCATCCAGGTATCATATACACAATCTAAGAAACATCAGAAAGTTCTTGTCAAGAAGATAACACCTGTAACTTATCTTTCAATCTAGATATTGTATACTGAACATTAGAAAGTTCTTCTCAAAAAGATGACAGTGACACCTGAAAAATTTCCATCCAGGTGTCATCCCATCAAAAAAATCTTGTCAAGCATATAACACCTGTAACTTACTTTTCCATGCAAAGTGTCATTGGCAAAAACATTTTTCTTCGCAGTGTCATTTTTCTTTGGCAAAAACATATCACCTGAAACTATATTTCCTTTCTGCTGGTAAATTTGGCTACAAGATGCAGTGAAATCCATCTATGGTGCATTATTTTATAACTAATTTCTCTATATAACAACAGTTATATGTCTTTGTTATTTTATAATAACAAAGACTTATCTAAACCCCAACCATATTTATTCTATATTTTGTTTACTGCATATAGCGAATTTGTTATTATAGACATCTTTTGTTGTTACAACAAGTTGTTATAACAGGATTCCACTGTAATTTAAATGAGCTTTAATTGTCAACTGAATCAAATGTGCTTTCTCTCTCTTTCATCAAATAACAGGAGAATACAGTGTATTGGACATTAATTCTCAACTATTAACTATTAACGTGACAATGTACATATTCAGAGAATTGCAGAAATGGTATTGACTAGATGTGATGGGAGAAGGTGCTCTTTCTCCGGAAAGATCAGAAGAACGCGTGATAAGCAACTGACTGGGACACTGAGCTTATAAACTTTTAGATGACCGACGGAACGGCAAGCAGAGCATATATAGGAATGCCCCCAGTGCTGTGACTAAACGACTCCGTAGACAACTTACAGACCTACCTGAAGTTGACAGCCCTTTAAGGTCTGTACCAGAACAAACCCCGTGGAGTGAAAGCCATGGAATGCCAATATACATTCAGACCCATGTGAAAGGAATACTAAGCGAGGATGAACAGAACAGTGTGCAGCGAATGACAGTCACCCTCAGTTTCCTGGATGAGGAATATCCACAAGATATATGGGTCAGAGTGTACACAGATGGGTCAGCACAGAATGCTGTGAGGAATGGAGGTGCAGGTGTATATATAGAATATCCACACAAGCCTAGAGATACAATCAGAACACCGACGGGAAAATTCTGCAATAATTATGATGCAGAAATCCAGGCAATTAGTGTGGCAGCTAAAAAACTGCTGAACTCCAACTCTGCCTACAGCCTGTGGTATTCCTGACAGAGATGCAAGGTCAGTGCTTCAAGCTCTCCAGTCTGGAAAACTAACAGACTTGAAAAAACTACTTAGCGAATTGTCTTACCAGTATAGGGTAACCATGCAGTGGATACCCTCTCACTGTGGAATACCAGGAAATGAAAAAGCAGACCAACTGGCTAAGGAAGGTGCTGCCGAAGACCAACCAGATATACCAATCACCTACCATCAGAAAAAACAGATGATCAAGTCAATAAGAAAGCCACAAACGCCAACACAAGATGACTATCACATTATGAACAGATCAGAACAAGTGATAATTCTACGTCTCAGAACAGGACACAACCGACTCCACAGTCACATGTATACAAAGTTCAAGATTGGCAACACAGCCATGTGTACATGTGGACAGGCAGCACAGAGTGCCAAACTTCAAGAGTGTTCTGAGCATGAAATGCCAGAGGAAACAACACTGGAATCAAAGCTCTATGGGACATTGTATGAACTACAAAAGACAGTGAGTTTTATTAAGGAGACAGAATTACAGATATAGACATGTTTCAAATGAATGAAAGAAGAAGAATAGTCCTGCCCAAGCAAGCACAGGTGCTGAAGTCAGAGATACCAGGTTGAGAGGTGCACCAGCAACCACTGTATCATGCAACATGACCAGATAACTATCTTCACAACAAAAAATAACAATGAGCCGGCTTTTTCATTGCCGCAGACTCCCACATGTCCAGGAGTATAAATCTACAGAATTATCCACAGATAAGAATATGAAATGTACTCTATCCACTCATCTGAGCCACCCATTATGAACTTTTCTAAGCATGGACTGAGAGTCTGACTATTACAGCTCCTATGAAATACCTAGAGATGATGTCATTACTACCATTCCTGAAGCCTTTACTTTCTCGGAGTTTCTTAAGTTGTATCATGGGTTGCCTGAAGAGTCATTAGTGATCTAAAAATTGTCCAATTGAGTATCAACTTTAGCTAACTCATCCCGGAAGCCAATGCACAATCTACTGAGCTCCCACAGCTCAGATGTAAATACACAACAAACACATTTTTTTTCCAAATAAAATGCACAACAGTTAACAATAATAACAAAATAAAATATTTTCAACAAAATCCCAAGTTTCCAGTGATCAAAATTTCACTAAAACTAACCAAATCTAATAAAATTTATCATTAAGAAAATGACCATCCCATTTTTGAAGCAGTAAATTCTTATTTTTGACTTACCAAAAACAAGAAACAAAAATAGATACACAGATTACTGTGTATTGTAAAATATTCATGATTAAAATTTCCAAAGACAATTAATTTACAATATTTATTTCTTCCTCAACATCAACCATTTTGAAAGTGTTTTTTCCAGACTCGTGGATCCCAAACCATCGGGGTTTCTCATTGACTGCCTCTTTAAGAGTTTTAACATTAGCTTTGGTGGAGATATCTTTAGTACGAGCAAATCCAACGTGATTGTTTCCCATATCAAACTCAGTGTAGTAGGGTCCAATAAACACATCTCCCAGGATCCATAAAGGTGCAGGCACATCCAAGCCAATGAAACCACTGAGACACTCAGTCTGCCCCATCGTTGTGACCTGAAGTAAGACATTAAAAATAATTGTTTATATTTATAGAATTATGAATTTCTTCTTCTCCTTCAGTTTTCATTCTCAAACTTTCAATGGATCTATCTTGAAGTAGGACAATGGTCCTACTAGATTTCCAGCAGGATGTAATCCAGAAAATGAAAATGTGCGGTGTCACCATTTTATTTGCGCCAATGGTCCAGCACATCTACAGTAATTATGAATATAATTCGACCACACCTTACTATTATTATACAGAGGGGAGACTCTAAGGCAGTCAATGTTGTATTAAACCATCTTCTGGCATGACCTGCTTGTTTCCAAGTCTATTGACATTGCTTTTTCTTTTAACTAATCAAGAGGGGGGGGGGAAGGTACAGTGCAGATGGCAAGGCACATTTTCCATAAAACCTGTACAGGCAAGCAGTCGTATGAAACCTGTCCAGGAAAGCAGTCATGTGAAACCTGCCAGGGCAAGCAGTCGTGTGAAACGTATTAACTATGTGTCTCTGCAATTTACACTGGCCTGCTTTCTGACAATCTGTAAAGATCCAAAAGGCCATCATCATCCTACCAGCAGTTACAGGAAACCATTAGCATCATCTTCATAAATGTTGTTTGATGTACCAAACAAATATTACAACACTCTTCTTCTTCTTCTGCGTTCAGCATCTGTGGTCATGCTATACCGTCAGGCCTGTCGTCAAGAAGTCCACTGTCTTCTCCAGGTCAGAGCGGCTGCCCCATAGCTTTTGCCTCACATCTATATCCTCTGGCCAGGTCTGCTGTCTCTGCTCTTTCTATGTTGGGCAGTCCTGAAGTATGTGTTCCGGGGTCTGGGTTCCGGTACAAGAATATTTTATAACTGTTGAATGCTAAAATGCAGTACAAAGTCCATCTTTAATATGTGAGTTGTATCAGATAGTTAATACATTTTACAAATGTGTTGAGGCTAAAAATCAGCTTCAAGCAGTTGGGTAACTGAACAATTCAGAAAACAATGGCAACCAAATGACAATACATATTACCTAGGAAACCACTACAACCACAAAATGTTGGGCTGATTGCTACATCTTGAATAAGACAAAACCAATTTTAGGTAGATTTTTGGTGGAAATTATCATTTTAACTGAAATTTTCTTCATAAATTCATGGTCATAAGTTCTACAGTTGTTTTAACTCAATTCTTACGTATGTCCATTTTAACGTAGCAAAGTCTCCCCCTTTGACTACTTATGCACAGTATAACGGGACTCCATATATACCCTCCGTTTTGGCCTTGTTTGGTTCGTAAATGACAACTATTAACTTATTTAGCCATTTAACATTTAGAAATCTGGCTAACTCCTCCTAAGATGTATGTGATGACAGGCAACAGTGTTGCTGTTCTTTACTTCCCTCCCTGGCACCAGCAACACACGTTCGTTCTTTGTCATGTATAGAGCTATTTGTTTTAGGTCATCCTGTATTCCCCACAACTTGTTTTGCAGAGAAGCTCCTGTGGGCCAGATTGTTGTTCTGTCAATAGTGAAACTGGGACAATTCTGTAGTGTGTATTCTGGTGTCTGCACTGCTCCTCAGATGCAGGCAGCAGAGTTGATAATTTTTATTTGGTATCTGTTTGCTATAGTCAGAATGTTCTATTTACTTATGGTTATTTGGTTCCTGTAATTTACTTTGTGTCTCTGCTCTTGAACGACATTTGACCGCTTTTCATATGGTGCATGGATTCAATTGTGTAGCGTAAACCTCCTCTTTCAAGTTCTACATCTCATGAGCCAACGTTTTCTGACTCGACGGTGAGCAAGTATCTATGATACCTACCTGAACGCTGGTTTTCAGGGGGCATCCTGCAAATTAGCTTTTTTGTGTGGAATACAACGAATGTATCATAATGGCAAAAATGACTTGACTACGCCGCTATCTTGGTGCAACTGGAAGTCGAAAGAGTAATGATTTGAGTCATTGAGAAGTAACGGTACAGGTAAATTATGAGCCAGCATCATAGCACAGTTTCCCATAAGTACTGAGATGCCTAGTCTGTGGTTAACCATAAACCGTCTGACTAGCACCTCCTACCACACTTTTTAAGTAGTAATGGTACAATTTCTCAACCTTCCCAAAGCATGAGCCCTGGTACCTCACTTCCTGGTTTCTGAGGGAACCATAAGAGTAAATTTTGTTTCATCCTATGAATGATAAATGGACTTGAAACCCAGGTGTGCTGGTTGGTGGGCAGATGACTTAACACTACACTATTGCAGTTTCCAAGGGGCATATTTCAGTGCAGATTTTATTATAGATTAATCCCTGAATAAAAAATTTCTTACAGAGAATTTGAACTAATATCCTCAAAACTTAAGAGAGTGGTATATTAGCTACTTGACGACATACTACTCTTCCACTAATGAAACTGAAATAAACTAACCTGGAGAACATATTGTTGAGGTGTAAGCACAAATCCCTGTCCTCCAATGGTAAAGGTCACATTTGGCATTTTTGAAATGTTAGCACACACAACCAGATACTGCAGGATGAAAGTGTCAAAATTTGATCTACAACTCACGGAAATTTTGAAAACAATAACATATAACAAACTGCTTATAGTTTATACCAGCAATTCTTAAACCTTTTTTTCCCCGTCGACTCTTTCTGTATAATTATGCTTCTGTTTGAATGAAACCTCAAATAAAAGCTTGTTAACTTTTTTCCAGGTTTATATTATATTATATTAAATATTGTGGAAATCTTTCTCTGCCCTTTCTCCTACTAGAAAGATCCACTGTCCCTAATCTCCGATTTTTTATTTATGGTCACAGCAATATGCTGTGGTCTCCTGAGGGGCCTAATGGCCCAACTTGACAACCACTGGTTTGGACAAATGGCTAGGTCAGTTACTGTATAGGACTCTCAATCCATGATCCGCAAGATTTAGAATAGATAGCTAACCCATGAGTGGATGAAGTATGTTGTGGTTTCACACCTGCAAAAACTTCGGTAGGTGTGGTGTGGCAGAAGACGGAAAACATGTTGAATCAAGTTGCGAGGTGAGTAGATGCCATCTGAGCAGATCTGGTTCACATCCTGTTTGCTGCAATGTGATTTTTTTCTGAACTAGAAGTCTAGGTCCAGGTGGTTGGAACACCATGAGAGAAGAGACTATTATTAAGAGATTGAACGAGTTCGAAATTGCTTGGGGTTACAGTAAAGGGTAAAGATTTTTTCTTCTTCTGCATTATTTCTCACATTCCTGTAGATTAGCAGGTTATAGTCCGGCAAATGGAATGCATTGTGTCATGGTTTACAGCTTTGCTGTGATGTCTACGCCTTTCAACATGAAACATCTGACTTCAGTATGCGCTTGGGTCACTTTGACCCTATATGGGATGTGACAGCCAACTCCACCCTACAACTTTCTTAGTCGCCTCTTATGACATGCATAAAAGTTAAAGAGTGTCACTATTCTTTGCCCCCCTTTCAGAGCGAACAACTCATAGACAGAGAAGTAGAATGAGGAAGATATACAGTGAATGAGTTATGGGAACTATCAGCGTACATGCTCTTCCATATCTGATAAAAGAGATGAAACTCCTACAGTGATGCACATCAGTCTTCTTCTTCAGCGTTCGTTCTCGAACTCTCGTGGATTTCTTTTGTAACAGGACAATAGTTCTACAAGATTTCCAGTTGGATGTATTCCAGAGAATGGAAATACACTGTCTGTGTGTTATTTGTGTCAATGGCCCGACACATCCGTCTTCGCAGCTGCCATCAGTCTATTCAGAAAATCACTAAACCACAAATGATCCAGAAAAACCCCACATCCACTTTTGTTTTATGTGATGTGTCCTGGTAACAGGCTATATGCTGAAGTATGGCAAAGTGAATTGGGGCTGAAGAGGAAAGGCAAAATGGCTCCCTTGTATGCCATGATGAAAATTACTCTGATACGTGTGAATACCAGAAAGGTACTTATTTGGTAAGGAAAGGGTAGCATATAACCGTGACCTTCATTATAACAGGCCAGAGTGCTCACTAACTTTACATCACTGAAGAATGCCAATCTGACTACTGCTGTACTTTTCATTGGCCGGCAAAACAAAGCATAAAAACAAAAAATAAATGAAATAAACAATCTTAACACATTTCTTCCATATCTGCTTATCTTAATCCATTGCTTTGATTTCTTTCCATGTTTTACCATTTTGAATGTGTCATTCTTTCCTCTATGAATGTTATCTTCCTCTTTCCATGCCGGTTATTTTGCAGTTTCCTTCTTTCTTTGTTGGTTATCTTTCTCTTTCCTTCTTTTCCGTGTGGGTTATTTTTTTCTTTCCCTCTTTTTCCTGTGGGATGTCTTTCTCATTCCTTTTTTTCCTTGTGGGCCGTCTTTCTCTTTCCTTCTTTCCATGTGGGCTGTTTTTTGCTATCCTTCTTTCCCAGTGGGCTGCCTCTCTCTTTCCTTCTTTCCCTGTGGGCTGTATCTTTCCTTCTCCTTGTGGACCATCTTTCTCTTTCCCTGTAGGTTGTCTTGGTCTTTCCTTCTTTCCCCATGTGCTGTCTTTCACTTTCCTCCTTTCCCTGTAGATTTCATAATACCTCTGCTTGTTCTAGGTAAACATAAAAAATGAGCTACACAAATCAACCCACCTCTCCTACAAACTTGATAGCTCCAATCTGAGCATTCAACTTTTCTATATCACTGCTGGGTCCAGCGAGCAACGAGGTGCCAGTATCAGCTATGGCCCTGCAGCCTCCATTGCAATATGTTGTAGTACTAACAGTCAAACTGAGAAAACAAACAAAACAAATGGAATTATATGGAACATCAGGGTTTCTCAATATTTTAAACTGTGTACACCACATCTAAGCACAGATTCTCAACTTTTTTGTGTCTTGACCAATTTTATAAAAGGAAAGTCTGTGGCTATGTTGATAACGACAAAAATGTCCAGCAGGTGTGATTTTGGTTAGCTTTGAGGTTGGTGACTTGGGAACCAGATCTCTCTTTCTCTTTCTCTCTCTCGTGGCAGGGCTACTAGCAGTATGGTTACAGAGAAATAAAGTATACTAACCATAACCCAAAGTTTATTCTACAACTAATACAGCCTAATCATAACCCAAAACCATAATAAATCCATCTAAAAAAATACCCCAAAAAACAACCCCATCCTAAAATCAAGATCTTTCCACACTCGTCTGCATGTCCAAAGGTAGAAACTGCTGGAGGACTACGTGCTGACATATGATATTGTGATTGATGGAAGACTGTGTACTGACATATGACATTGTGATTGATGGAAGACTGTGTACTGACATATGACATTGTGATTGATGGAAGACTGTGTACTGACATATGACATTGTGATTGATGGAAGACTGTGTACTGACATATGACATTGTGATTGATGGAAGACTGTGTACTGACATATGACATTGTGATTGATGGAAGACTGTGTACTGACATATGACATTGTGATTGATGGAAGACTGTGTACTGACATATGACATTGTGATTGATGGAAGACTGTGTACTGACATATGACATTGTGATTGATGGAAGACTGTGTACTGACATATGACATTGTGATTGATGGAAGACTGTGTACTGACATATGACATTGTGATTGATGGAAGACTATGTGTTGACATATGACATTGTGATTGATGGAAGACTGTGTACTGACATATGACATTGTGATTGATGGAAGACTGTGTACTGACATATGATATTGTGATTGATGGAAGACTGTGTACTGACATATGACATTGTGATTGATGGAAGACTATGTGTTGACATATGACATTGTGATTGATGGAAGACTGTGTACTGACATATGATATTGTGACTGATGTAAGACTACGTGTTGACATATATTGCGATATGAAAGTAATGAATATGTTTGAAAACGTGAGACACGTACCTCCACACCCAGCAAAGACATCCAGTGTTCGCAGCTGATGTACTGAAAAATGTTTCACAGCATTCTCCTGTTCTAACTCATCTTTACTAGACTTTCCTTTGCCCTTGCCTTTTCCTTTACCCTACAATAGAAGAAAAGAGAATAATGTTAACAATAACTATGTTTGCTTATTGCGACCATGAGAAATTATGACAATATCTTTCTTAATCTTGATGACGAGTAGTCTTTTGCATTCGTTTCCAAGCTCCCACAGATTAGCAGGATGTAGTCCGGAGATTGAAGAACGTTGTATTATGTTTTGCAGCTTATGACAATTAGTTGAGTTTGGTTATCAGCTAGAGACTGGCATTTCTGCTCTCATCCTTTCTTTCGCTAATAGGTAATCAAATCTTTTCAATCACTGAATTACCACTGCTCTTCTGCGTTCATTCTCAAACTCCTGCAGATTAACAGAGTGCAGTTCTGAGAACAAAGTTTTGTGTCATGATTTACAGTTTTGCTGCAAATATCTGCACCTTTCGACCTGACACACCGGCTTGAGTATGGTTTCTGGGTTACTTTGACCCTATGTAGTATAGGACAGTCAAATCCACTCCATAACTTCCTTAGTTGTCTTATGACATGCATGGAAGATAAATAGTGTTGCTATTCTTTGCTCCCCTTTTGGGCCCAGGAACACACAGGAGCACCACTTCTCCAATCTTTCCATTCAGTGAATTACCACTGATCCAATCATTGAATTACCACTGATCCAATAATTGAATTACCACTGATCCAATCATTGAATTACCACTGATCCAATAATAGAATTACCAGTTATCCAATCATTGAATTACCACTGATCCAATCATTGAATGACCAGTGATCCAATCATTGAATGACCACAGATCCAATCATTGAATGACCACAGATCCAATCATTGAATGACCACAGATCCAATCATTGAATGACCACAGATCCAATCATTGAATGACCACAGATCCGATCATTGAATGACCACAGATCCGATCATTGAATTACCAGTGATCCGATCATTGAATTACCAGTGATCCGATCATTGAATTATCAGTGATCCAATCATTGAATTGCCACCTTTACAATCATTGAATGACCAGTGATCCAATCATTGTTGAATGACCACAGATCCAATCATTGAATGACCACAGATCCAATCATTGAATGACCACAGATCCAATCATTGAATTACCACTGATCCGATCATTGAATTACCAGTGATCCGATCATTGAATTACCAGTGATTCGATCATTGAATTATCAGTGATCCAATCATTGAATTGCCACCTTTACAATCATTGAATGACCACAGATCCAATCATTGAATTACCAGTGATCCAATTATTGAATTATCACCGATCCAATCATTGAATTACCAGTGATCCAATCATTATAGTCTAAGGATGTACAAGGCGATTATGATAATTTATTTTGCTGGAATCAGTCTTAAACTCTTTCATGCCACCTCTCAACTTTCTCACATATTCTGTATCCATTGATGGACTCTTCTATATAGAATCAGACAGACGCAACTTTAAACAAGTTAATGAAGTTTTGTTAATCACTGGTAACGTACATAATAAAACACAAACTGACAATTTGAATCAATAAAAGATCTTTATACAAAAACACATTCACAACATAATATGACGAGCAAGGAACGGCACCACTGATGTTCAAAATAACATCAATTTCAATGGTGCCACTCTAACTTATATTATGTTATTAATGTGTTCTTGATGAAGGCCTTTTTGTCAAAATGTTGATTTATGTGTTATTATGTGTGTTACTAGTCACTGTGTAACTAACTTATGTGTGTTACTAACAAAACTTCATTGCCCTGTTCCAAGTTTTTTTTCCTTTCTGGATTTCAGTTTTGCTGCAGTTTGTACATATGTAGAATCTGTTCGGTAAACATCCCAGGGTTTATTAAAAAAATGTTCTCATATCAGCACTATGTCTTCTGTTTCTGGAGTTAGTAAGATTCACAAGATGTCAGAAGTAATCTGACAAAATAGAAACACATGGACTGTAGTAATCCAGGGTTAACAAGCAGTATAAATAGAAATAAGCCAAATGAAATATTTTACCCGCATGTTGCCAAGGTCTGAAAGGGGAGCAAAGAATAGCAATACTTTTTCTGTCATGAGTAAGTGTTGGAGCTTTTTGGAGTTGGTTGTCCCATCCCATATGGGGTTAAAGTGACCCAAAAACCATGCTGAAATTGGATGTGCCAGACTCAAAAGGTACAAATATCGCAGCAAAGCTCTAAACCATGATGCAACACACTCTGTTCTCCAGATTACAGCCTGCTGACCTGAAGGAGTTTGAGAACGAACACAGAAGAAGATATGAAAGATAAAATCTGACAAAATTTAATTTAATATGAAGAATTTTAGAGCATCTCACCTTCCCAGTATTGCCCATGAGCCGAGCCTTTGCTGGAGGGTCATCAAATTGTCGAGTGTCTGCACTGTAAGACTCCGCAAAATAGAAGCGGTCAGTCCCTCCAATGAAGTAACTGTCAACATCTTCTGTCAAGTTCTCTCTGTAAACAACTGTAAATTTTCCACGGATATGCGAGAAACCCAGAGTGGTCTCCTCATCACTCCAAAACAAGGCATTGAGGTCGGTGTGATAGACAGACTGTGACCCCTTATGTGTGTTCTCAATTCTGAGGAACAAATGAATACACATTTATTAGAAAGTTAAAAAGAAATATAGTGATGAAATTTCCCTATAAATATTCTTATAATATTATGTGTATAATTTCTACCTAAGGATCTATTCAGTCAAAAAAAATACCTACTCTTATAATTATGCGTAAAGTTTCTACCAGGTCTGTGTAGGATCTATTCAGTAAAAAAATATATACCCACTCTTATAATTATGCTTAAAGTTGCTACCAGGTCTGTGTAGGATCTATTCAGTCAAAAAAAACACCCACTCTTATAATTATGTGTAAAGTTGCTACCAGGTCTGTGTAGGATCTATTCAGTCAAAAAAAACACTCACTCTTATAATTTTGTGTAAAGTTGCTACCAGGTCTGTGTAGGATCTATTCAGTCAAAAAAACACCCACTCTTATAATTATGTGTAAAGTTGCTACCAGGTCTGTGTAGGATCTATTCAGTCAAAAAAACACCCACTCTTATAATTATGTGTAAAGTTGCTACCTGAAGGATCTATACAGTCAAAAAAAACACCCACTCTTAGTTGTTTACTCTAAGTCAGAAGTGAGTAAGCATAAACTGGTTCCAGTTTAGGACTTGCTTTGTTAAAAAGAAACCAGTGTGTTCTTTTCACAAGAAGAAAATCTCGCTATTAGTGGTTTGTTATTGGATGGAATTTTTGTCTGGTAGGACACCGGAGACCTACATGTGAACCTGTGTCATATCATCATCAAGTGTCATGCAGACTGACGTAGGTGATCACAGATCTCCACAACTGTTTATATTCAGTATAACTTATCAGGATAGTAGTTGTTTTTTTTGCCACTCCACGATGTCAAATGAATATTTTCTCTGTCAATCTATCTGACCTTCTATCATGCCTGTTGTTACTCTTCTCCAGACCTCCCTGTCTCATAATGTGACCACAATAAACAAATATTGTCTTTTTCTATTATTAAATAACCCCTAATCTCACATTTAGAACATCCTCGTTAGTTTTTCTAGCTGTCCAAATTACTCTCGGCATTCCATATTCTCTGTTGTCTCCAATGTTGCCACTTTCCTGTTTATTTATTTGCCATATAAATTCTCATATAAATAACACCACATAAAAAACTGACCTGTAAAACTTATTGACCTTCACCTTGACCTCAGAAAGTTCAGGTTGTTTTCCTGAGACTTTTTTGGTAAAGATTTCCATAATCCTGGCAACACGAAAAGGTTCCGGGCACTTGTCATTTGACCCTTTCACGTATTCTGACTTGTCATAGGCCTCTGGGTAAACATCTTCATCAACCTGCATCAACAATTTCAGAAAATAAATCCATATTTCATCAAATTTGAAACAATTTCAGAAAATAAATCCATATTTCAACAAATTAGAAAATAATTTAGAAAATAAAACATTATTTCATCAAATTTGAAACAATTTCAGAAAATAAAACCATATTTCATCAAATTTGAAACAATTTCAGAAAATAAAACCATATTTCATCAAATTTGAAACAATTTCAGAAAATAAAACCATATTTCATCAAAGTTGCAATTTTTAAAATGTGCTTAATAAGCAGAAAAGTGATTTCTATGACATGAGGAAAATATTAACATCTAAACAAATTACAAACAAGCTAAAAATGAGAATTATAAAGTGTTACATCTATTCTATATTAATGTATGGCTCAAAAACATGGACAATGAACAATTAGAAGACAGAATTAATGTCTTTGAGATGTAGATATGTAGAAGAATAAGGAAAACACTCTGCCTGATACATGGCTTCTGGGTCAATTTGACCTTATACGGGATAGCCAACTTTACCTCAAAACTTCCTTAGTTGCCTGTTATAACATGCTTGGCAAGCAATAGTGTAGCTATTCTTTGCTCTTTTCTCAGACCCTGGCTACTGACAACTCCCTTTTCAAAGTCACTAAAATTAAGAATGTAATGTGGGTCCAAATAGCTGATAATAGAGGCAGGATTTATCAGCAGTTAGTGGGTGTAAATAGCTGGTATTAGAGATAAAGAGGCCTACAGAGATAGTGTTAATAACAATTTATTGTATCTACCAGTAAATGCCTGGACTTACTTTGGACTGTGATTTTCTTGCAGTTGAGATCTTCTCGTGTACTATCTTGAACCCATACGCCGCCGGATCAATGTAACAACAATCACCTATAGAATATTCTAGACCATTGGTTCTGACACTTGTGTAATACAGACAGCTGGATGATCCACCGTCTGCCTGCAACAAACAGAATAATTAAAATAGATGCTAAGATGTCAACAACGCAAAATTGGTTATGAACTGACGTCTCCGCATTTAATGCATGCATGTGCTCAGTATCCCTGGCAAATGACTTAGGGTATGTATGCTTCTGGTTCTAACCCCTCACGGAATAAACACACTCCTGACTCTGCCTGCCTATGTTTGTTTGTTTTGTTTGTCAATAACCCCAGGAATTGCGAGCAATTAGCTCTCACTTCCTATGTGCAGTGGGGTGGTTTTTTAGCTTTCTTTCATACCCAGGAGACTTAAGCTTTCGGCTTAATACAAGTGCCTATTGAAGGAGCCTAGAGGGGTATATGTCACTAGACGAGCTGATAATTTGCCTGGGTCACCCAACATGCATCTTTCTTCTGACTAGGCACTTCGCAACCAGCGAGTTATCCCTTGTCTACATGTACTTGCCTCGTCTACATGTAATGACTTTCTAATCCATATTTTGGTTATCTGTTACCCCTAGGTCTGCATGAGAGCAATGATAAGCCCTTTGTACTGGTTTCCCAGTACATTTCCCTCCATTCCTTTCAACAAATGTGTTGCCATTATCCGATTTCTGCTGAATAAATATACTTTCAGTCATTTCGTTCACCGAAGTAGAACACCATCTGTAGACAGTACCATTCATAGCACTTAACTCTGTAGCTCAAATGCTAATCACCAGTAATCTTTGATAAAAATTCACTTTGTAAAGAACATGTGATAGTCAGATTTAAAACTGCAACCTAAAGTAAACGTAAAAGTAACATGAGTTATGAACCAGCAACATAGGACGGAGCTTCCCATAAGTGCTCAGCAGGCTAATCATTGGTTGATCAGAAACCACCTGACTAGCATCACCTACCACACTTGCTCAGTAGCGATGGTGCCATTTCTCGATCTCCCCAGAGCATTAGTCCTGGTACCCTATTTCCTGGTGACTAGGTGAACCACAGGAGTAATCTTTAACAATGTTAGACAATGAGTGATTAGACACAAAGAGACTGTTCATGCTCCCATAGAATAATAGAAACGGGAGTGACAAAGGGAGAGGGAAGATAGTACATCCTCGCTGACAACAACAAACTGACTGGTACGCAGCGTATACACCCTTAGATGGATGATCCCGCTGAAGATGGATGTGTCAGGTTACTGACGCAAATAATTCTTAAAGTTGATGAGAATTGAATTTCCTACTTGAATTTACTTGTGATGCAAATAAAACGGTGACACAGCGCATTACCATTCTCTGGACTACATCCTGCTGGAATTCTAATAGAGCCATGGTCCTGCTAGAGGAGAGAACCAGCGGGAGTTTGAGAATGAACACTGACAAAGCAGTACATTGATGATTGAACCAGCAATCTAAGCCTTTATGGGAATGTCCCCACATGCATGATGTTGGTTCCTAATCTTCTTCTTCTTCTGCGTTCATTCTCAAACTCCAACTGGATCTAGCTGGATCATGGTTCTGCTAGATTTCCAGCAGGATGTAGTCCAGAAAATGGAAATGAGTTGTGTCGCCGTTTTATTTGCGCCAATGGCCCGACACATCCGTCTTCGGCGGGGGTTCCTACTAATCAAGAATGAATTATTAAACCACAGTTTACAAATAAATGTATTCAAGAATACTAAAATGATAATGAGATTATAAACAAATAATGCTTGCTTATAGAGCCTAATCTACATTTAGTTTATTTTTAAACTTTACTTTTTGTTATAATGTCGGAAAAGGTCAAATTATCCACTACTTACTCGAGTAACTTCCCCTAGGACTGTCTCCTCTAGCAATCTCTTCTTCTCCAACCTCTGACAGCTAATGCAGCAATTCTGGTTCTCACTGTCCGAAAGAACATCTATATCAGGAGGATCCTCAAACCTGCCAAAATTGGGTTCATAAAACTTCTGAAAATAGAATGTCTTGCCATCATCCTCAGAAATGACATTGTCTTCATCTGGGTTGTCAATGCCACCTTTCATATTCCAGTCTTCAGGAACAACTTTCTGGATGACCTAGAACAGAAGAATAATGTATTTTTATAGAAAGTAACCAAAACAAAGTTTATTCATTGTTTTCACACTTTTCTTGGTTACATGGATGCAGTCCTTTCAGCTTGACACATTAGACCTCGGCATAGCTTACAGCTTAGCACATTAGACCTCAGCATAGCTTACATTTTGACACATTAGACCTCAGCATAGCTTACAGCTTGGCACATTAGACCTCAGCATAGCTTACAGTGTGACACATTAGACCTCGGCATAGCTTACAGCTTGGCACATTAGACCTCGGCATAGCTTACAGTTTGACACATTAGACCTCGGCATAGCTTACACTTGGCACATTAGACCTCAGCATAGCTTACAGTTTGACACATTAGACCTCAGCATAGCTTACAGCTTGGCACATTAGACCTCGGCATAGCTTATAGTTTGACACATTAGACCTCAGCATAGCTTACAGCTTGGCACATTAGACTTCAGCATAGCTTACAGTTTGACACATTAGACCTCAGCATACCACTTAAGACAGATGTGTCACACCATTGGCGCAAATGACGACAACGCATTTCCATTTTTTGGACAACATGCTGTTGGAAATTTAGTTGGACCATTGTCCTGCTACAAGAGAGATCCAGTGGGAGTTTGAGAATGAACTCCGAAGAAGAAGACCTCAGCACAGTTTTTGGATCTCTTTGAGATATAGAATGGCACAACCCAATCTCAACTCTTCTCTTCCCATGGTAGGTCAAGGTGACCCAAAAATCAAGATGAAGTCAAATGTGTTACGATGAAAGGTGCAGATATCGCAGCTGAACTATATATAAACTGTACCATAATGCATTCCATTCTCAAGACTACTAAATAGAAGAAATTTTAGAATGGACATTCCATTCTAGTTTGCAGCTAGAAGAATGAGACTTGTAACTTTAGCATGGTAATTTGGTGCTAGGGGTTCCCACCCTTGAACAGACTTCCCTTTTGCAACCTGAAAATCATGCCACAAAATATTCTGTTCTCCAGGCTATATTCTGCTAACATGCAGGAGGTTGCTCTAACTAACATGCAGGAGGTTGCTCTAACATGCAGGAGGTTGCTCTAACATGCAGGAGGTTGCGAATGATGCTGAAAAACAATGAACACACGAGAAGACTGAATCATAATTCCTACAGTTGCCAAGACAAAACAAACCATACCTGTACTTTGTTGTGTACTGCATCAAGCTTATTGTCATCGCACTCGTCGACAAAAAATAGCTCCAGAGGATCAGATGCCTCTCCTAAGACAGTTTCACATCCTCTGTAGTACCAGTGGACATGTGCCTGCTTGCAGCCACCTTCTTCAAACAGGTACTGAACTTGAGCAATGTAGAACGGCTGAGTTGGGTCTGCAGGTGAGATGGAGACATAGTCTCCCTTGGTTATCTGGTGAAAGACAAGATTACATTAACATTTTTTCAAAGGTAACATTCCATATCACTGAAGCATTTTAGGGAATTTTACGCTGTGGCCACATTTTTGCCCGTAAATTGCGTACATAGGGATGTAGTCAGAATCATGCTTGGCGTTTCTTTCCCAGAAAATCTGGTACCCATTTCCTTAGGCTGGGTTGATCTAGAAGTTGTTTGTGGTTTAAAACTATTCCAGTTATACTAGAAAATCTTGACAATCAATAAAAGGTAATACTGTAATAAAACTGTATGAAAATAGTACTTACAAAACAGGTGATGAAGTTTTACTGCACAACGATTAACACACTTTCATTATCTGAAGCTCACATGAAATAATAACACACAAAACAAGCTAAAATCATACAAATAACAATACACGACATAATCATTGTTATTTATAACAAGTAATCATAATGCACAATGCATTTAAAACAGCAGCACGACTTGCCCGGAAGTTACAGCAACAACAACATACATCTGCACTTTTGAGAAGTCAGATTGCCACTGGTCAACCAACAACAAAGAAACGAAAAGTTTACCAACATGTCAATGATGCTATTAAAACAATGGTTGAACAGGTAAGATCCAGAAGAGCCTATCAACTTCTTGAAAAACAGCACATGTTTTGAACATGAATGTTGTGTAGAACTTAATTTCATGTCTATCATTTATGAGACAATTCATATCATTTGAAGATTTTATTATAATTATTTACTAGCTATATTGTTCATTAGTGTTTGTATGAAATATTTTATGTATTACCTTTGTATTTTGTCTTGGGGATATTTTGCCTGGGAATATTTTATCTGAGAATATTTTGTCTAGTTACCCATGATTCTGTATCAATACTTGTATCATACATATCACATTTTCATACGTTTTTGAATCAAAGTAGAAGTTGACTCCTTTTTTTTCCTCCAGATTGTCCCATAATTCCCAGATTTTTTTTCTCCAGATTGTCCCATAATTCCCAGATTTTTTCCCCAGATTGTTGCATAAAGTGGATCCTCCTGTATTCTGCCATCTTTGATCCTCTTAGATTTCCCAGCCATCTGAGTCTATGCAAACTGAGCATAGAAAATACTGCGGTATTGCCTGTTCGTTTCAATGCATCAGTGTTAGTAATGTTCTCCTGCCACCGAACAAAGAACAGTATTCTGATAGGGATTCCTTCCAGTTTCTATTTTTATAACTGGACGCTAAGAATGTCATTGGTTATTTTCTTACCATGCTACAGACACGGCTACATTATTTCACATCATGTGAAATCTTCAGATCTCCTCCATATAGTTTGTGAAATCTTCAGATCTCCTCCATATAGTTTGTGAAATCTTCAGATCTCCTCCATATAGTTTGTGAAATCTTCAGATCTCCTCCATATAGTTTGTGAAATCTTCAGATCTCCTCCATATAGTTTGTGAAATCTTGAGATCTCCTCCATATAGTTTGTGAAATCTTCAGATCTCCTCCATATAGTTTGTGAAATCTTCAGATCTCCTCCATATAGTTTGTGAAATCTTCAGATCTCCTCCATATAGTTTGTGAAATCTTCAGATCTCCTCCATATAGTTTTTGGCATTCTAATGTTTCATTTACTTTCAGATATTCTTTTTAGACTAGTTCTTGTGTGAGAACTAGTTTCCATGTTAACAAATCTACAATCATGGTTGGAGACAGCTCTCAGCTAGAACATGCAAACATCCCTCCACAGACAAGAGATATAGAGAGAGAGAGAGAGAGAGAGAGAGAGAGAGACTAAGACATCTCAGATTAGATCACATCTACGACATAAATGATTTTCTGACTGACCTCGACGTCATTAATCCTGGCTGCTGTATAATATTTCCTCTTGTTTTCTTCATGTGTTGGCAGACCAGGCCAAACTACTTTGGTCTGCTACATTTGTAGCAGATTTATGTTTAGTCACTGCCACCAAGTTTTTGCTTTCTTGATCCTCTTTTTCAATTTCTGATTCCTCTTCAACATCATCTTCTTCTGCCGTCTTAATAGCCATATTTGGACACCTAATGAAAATACAAAAATAAAAAGTATGTGAACTTTAAGGTCAAGGCAAACGTGAACAAGTGATAAAGTTTGTTAATGTTTTTTTTTCCCTTTATATTCCTAACAATCAAAATTCTGCTTGTACATGTTGCGGCGTCTGCTATGGCAAGGCGGCCTTCATTTCCACAGTCCATAGAAAACCTCCCTGCACTCCTTCACAGGAAAACATGCAGTAAGGAAAGTTTTTTAAATATTCCTAACAATATTTTTTTTTCTTTCCAAAAGTATCTTCTGCATTAATCTTCTTTTGCATTAATTCTCCTGCAGATTAGCAGGATGTAGTCCTGAGAACATAATGTGGTGTCATGGTTTACAGCTTTGCTGCGATATATGTGCCTTTTGATCTGACACATCTGACTTCAGCATGGCTTCTGGTTCACTGAATCTACGTAGGATGAGACACGCCCACTCTGCCCCAAAACCTTCTTAGACACCACTTACAACATTCATGTAGGTACAGTGTTGCTATTCTTTGCTCTCCTTCTGGCCCCCCAATAACACATGGACAACTCAAAATTAAATTTAATACCATTCTTCCTCTCTCTGTGCAAGAGAGGATATCTGGTGGCATAGTGGTTAATCCATTTGCAGTAAGTGCCATGGGTTTGATATCCTGCGACATCTTCATTGCAAGTGCATTTAGGGGTGGGGGAGAATCCCTGGACATTATCGCTTGAAGGTATGAGGTTATGTGTTATATGTGGTACTCTCAGCAGCTGGCATGCTGGTGCCGTGATGGGCGGAGTATATATGTGGTAACCGTAGCCATTTTTTCTTACCAACAGATAATCATTTATTCTGTCTCCAAGAGTATAGCTAACATCGTTTTCTCTATCCAACTACCCAATGGTATCATTTAGACGTTTCTTTCTCACTTAAGGCAAGTATACAAGGGGTGGTTGAAAAGTTGTGCACTTTACTAAGTAATCGTAAAGACGGGCAGACTTTGCTGTGTATCATTCTAAAGACACACTACTAGTTGACAATTCCCGCGCGTGCATAGCTCGAATGCTGCAGTGCGTGAAAGAGAAATTAGCAGAAAACTTGTTCAGTTGTGTATGACACTGTGTCACGGATAGAACAGAGCCTTGTTGTGTAATCTTCTTCTTCTTCAGCGTACATTCTCAAACTCCTGCTGAATTCTCTTGTAGCAGGACATGTCCTCTAAATTTCCAGCAGAATGTAGTCCAGAGAATGGAAATGCGTTGTCGCCGTTTTATTTGCACCAATGGCTCGACACATCCGTCTTCGGCGGGTTGTGTAATCAAATTCCTGCACTTGTAGCAGGGTAAATCTGCACAACAAATTCATGATGAGATAGTGTTTCTCATTTATAAGGATGTCACTGTAAAGCATTGAAAAAAATCACTTTGAAACGCTAGCGGTCAAGATGAGCCAAGGAGCGACAGGCTGTCCATTGCAGATCCATCAATCTATCTCTTCGCAACAGAATTATTTTAAATAGTCACAAATAAACACATTTACCTGCGTTCCTTACAAGCTTGTTTGGCTCGGCCTGAGCCCCCAAACTTGGTCATGTCACGGCATGCAGCACATTTACCACAATCTGGTTGTTGACATACCTACAATTAAATTTAAATAAATCGTACAAGTCAATCTGTCAATCAAGTTGAGGTTTAAGTATGTTGATTATCATCATTGCACACTGGACATATCGATAGGTGCTTAGTTCTCTGCTTCAGTAAATCTCACAGGGTATAACAACTGATGGTTTAGTCTTCGATAACTACCATCCGATAAGCTGAAATACCCAATCTGTTATTTGAAAGCATAAACAAAATGAGTTGTTTATGGCCTAATTGTTGGTTACAAACTGGCCAAAATTGTGCATAAACTAATAAAAACATGCTGAATTTTCATTTGATGGTTATTGAATTTTCAAGAATGTTACTGTTTTATAAATTTATTTTAGCTCTCTCAAATTATCAATATTCATTCATTTCACTATTGTCAATCCCCAGGTGGTGGAGTTGTCGTAGTTTTAATATGCCACAATCTAGCATACCTCACATATGCCACAATCAAGCCTACCTCACATATGCCACAATCAAGCCTACCTCACATATGCCACAATCAAGCCTACCTCACATATGCCACAATCAAGCCTACCTCATATACCACAATCAAGCCTACCTAACATATACCACAATCAAGCCTACCTCACATATACCACAATCAAGCATACCTCACATATACCACAATCAAGCCTACCTCACATATACCACAATCAAGCCTACCTCACATATACCACAATCAAGCCTACCTCACATATACCACAATCAAGCCTACCACACATATACCACAATCAAGCCTACCTCACATATACCACAATCAAGCATACCTCACATATACCACAATCAAGCCTACCTCACATATACCACAATCAAGCCTACCTCACATATACCACAATCAAGCCTACCTCACATATACCACAATCAAGCCTACCACACATATGCCACAATCAAGCCTACCACACATATACCACAATCAAGCCTACCTCACATATGCCACAATCAAGCCTACCACACATATGCCACAATCAAGCCTACCACACATATACCACAATCAAGCCTACCTCACATATGCCACAGCGCTGTCTCTTAGTCTTGGAAGTCTCATAAATCTGACCTTGGAAAATGGAGTCAAATATTCTTCGGACAAGAGGAGTCACAGTGGCCTTTGTGTCCTTGGGTTTTTCTTTTTTAGCCTTTACTCTGGCCACCTCTTTTCTCAACTGCCTCCTGAGAACGAGAGTGACTCCATTACATAAATATTTATATTAGAAAAATTACAGGAAGGACACAAAACAGTAAATGAAGTCTTTAAATTGTAAATGTTAAAATTAATGCCACTCCAGAACACCCAATCCAAATTTAATTTAAAATTATATGATTTTTTTTCTTAAGTACATGCATATTTATTATCTCACACACTCTCTAAACACATTTACACACACGCCTCGAGTGAGTGTGCTATATAAACATTTATCAGTTATAAAATGCTGCTAGCAAAATAATATAACGCTGCCAAAGTTGTATGTGATGAGCAACTGAAGATAATAAAATTATGACATCACGCATCTGTTCTCTGGACATTCTTCTGGAAATCTAGTCGGATCATTTTCCTGCTACAAGGGAGATCCAGTGGGGATCCCGTAGTCGTAACCTGCGATAACAGTTATCATGTTGTTCCGACATGCCGACGTTGTGCTTGAACTAGGACGGGCACGGTGTAGGTGAGCGGAACTAAGAACCTGTCGCAAGGTCCTGAGTTGTGCCCTGATGGCGACGTCAGTTTCGGCTGCATAAGACTCGAAACACCATCAAATCGGATAACTGCTGGAACAGAGGGAGTGCACTTATGGGAATGCACCATGTGCTGTGAGGCCAGTTTCTAATCAAGAAGATCCAGTGGGGAGTTAGAAAGCGAAAGCAAACAAACAAATGATATAACACCAGCTGACTGCGAAGATATTTATTGTGCTTCACCCATCTTTTACCCAAAGTAACGCCAGCCAGTTTGATTAGTGCCCTCATGCAAGGTGTAGTAATGAGTAGAGACTCATCCTCCTATGCTGCATCATCAAAACTCTGAACTTGATCCACCACAAATTGGGCATGTCGTAGCACGCTATCTTCTGATAAACTTGTCAGCCCAGCTGGAGGTACAGTAGTCTGAGGAACATATAGTTCATATGTCATGTGTAAATATAGAATCTTGAATATTTATAGAAATATAAAGTATTTTAAAATCTGCTCAAATTTTGACAAATTTAACTATCAAAAATTCTCTTGAATTGTAGTCAATTAATGTTATACCAGATTATTCTTCCGCATTCGTTCTCAAACTCCTGCAGATTAGCAGGATGCAGTCAAGAGAATGGAATGCTGTGTCATGGTTTACAGAAGGGGTTGGTAACCTACAGCCTGGACTCGGCCCACCAACCCATCTCATCCAGCGCCAAAACAAAAATCGCAACTACTACCCCACAGTGCACCTAAAATAGTAATTTAAGTGCATATTTCAAACCTGGTTTAGAACCACATCCCGCCAAAGACGGATGTGTCGGGCCATTGGCGCAAATAAAACAGCAACACAACGCATTTTCATTCTCTGGACTACATCCTGCTAGAAATCTAGTAAGACAATGATCCTGCTACAAGGGAGATGCAGCGGGAGTTTGAAAATGATCGCTGAAGAACCACATGAACTTAATTATTGTATCAATATGTCTAGACCTAAATACACATGTAAACTTCCATAAGTTTTAAAATGTTCAAATGTATAGCATTAATACACTTCTGGATAGTGACTGCTTGCTTCTTGCGATCACTGTTGATAATTTGATTACTGGCACTTTCCGTAACTTAATAATGCATAATAATCGGGTTCGTGCCATTTCTAAGCTCACTGATTTAGTGCAAAGAAAGCCAAAATGACACTTTTATGACTGTGGAAAGACAAGGGGGGTGGAAGGTGCACAATGGGGATGGAAGGTGCACAAGGGGAAAAGAAGGTACACAAGGAAGATCAAAGGTGCACGGGGATGAAACCCACTGGTATGTGCGTGAGCGCACACATGTGAAAAGGCACACAGGGCGGACGAAAAGTACACGGGGGGATGAAGAAGAAGATGGTAATGTTCCTCCTTTGCAAGCAAAGATGGGCATGGCATAGAAAAATAATAATAAAATGTGGTGTGAACAAATAGAACAAAAAATAATTTATGATTGTCTAATTTAGTTTTGGTTTGTGAGTTTGCAGACGTCCAATGAGTCCGATTTGTGTCAGGAAAGTTCTATTTCAGTACTTGCAGAGGGTCCAGAGCAGGACAGATATAAGATTTTTCCTTTCGCTTCCGTCTCTAGTATATTGCCCGCATTGTTCATTCTTTTTCAAATTTAATGATGTCAGCAGTGATCTGGGTGTGCCAAGCTGAGCAATCAAGGGTTGCAGTCTCCCAGGAGCTAGGATTGATGCTGCAGTGCTAAACAGGGGGGGATGAAAGGGACACAGAGGAATGAAAAATACACAAGAAGGATATCTGGGGGCACAATAAGTTTTATATGAATACGAATACCTGAGAGAAAAGAACTGTTATTTTTCCAATAATTAGTTTATTCATAATACCTGAATTTTATTCAACAAATACTCGTAACTAGCATCTGGATTGTTGATGAGAAATTCAATAACAATCTTGGACATATGAACTTTGACCCTCATCTGCTCAATGAAAGGACCGTAAGCCTCGCTGGGTTGCATCAATATGTACTCTGCAAAACCTGCAGTCAGAAAAAAAAAATTATTATGTGTAACTGTAATCAAACCAGAAGTCGTAGTAACTGGATTACCAGAACCACAATTTTTTTTATGGTTGTGAAGCTTTTATATAACCAAATTGGACTAACATCTAAGGTTGAAAGAATGTACTATAAGAGGTACATTTTACTTAACCTTTAGGACTCTACAGGCGCAATTTTGCAACAAAAGTGTGTCCCCCATCTTGCCTATTGGCGCAATATTGCGCAGCAACTTAACAGATAGTGCCCAAATCGCGAGTACGGAACTTCACAAAGTAAAGCTTATATGACGTAGAAATTCCCGCCACACGAAGCTAGGAATACGTCAGTCAAAAGATCAAATTCCTTTACACATTACCATTGTAAGAAGGGGAAAGCCAGTTGGTTTTGTAACGCATTTCTGGAGCGACTTTAGCTATTTTCAGTGCCGTATTTTACTATCAAATTGAGTACCGCCTGCCATGGGTAAGTAATCGCGACTACATGTTCTAATTGTTGTTTTTTGTGTTTAATATGTTGTTATTTGTTAAGAATGTATGTGTATTCGTTCAAAAACACAAAAATAATATGTACGTGGGGTGCCACGTGTGTGCATGGACAATAATTACGCTGTGTGTCGGCCTAGACCTAGTGTTGACCGGACGGACATTATGAGATTTCTTCATGTTGTATTCGTTTTTTAGGCCATATTATATTAGTTTGTATATGAAACCATATATATACATATTATATTAGTTTGTATATGAAACAATATATATACATATTATATTAGTTTGTATATGAAACAATATATATACATATTATATTAGTTTGTATATGAAACAATATATATACATATTATATTAGTTTGTATATGAAACAATATATATACAACAAGTTTAGGTATTAGGGAGGATTTTATCAATGTTTCCACACATTGCTCAAGTATTAGGGTCGTTAAGAAGTTATATGGGCGATTTTGAAAATGGTGTTTTGCAATTTTTCCCCCGGGTTTTCAACTTCACATCTTGCTCACAACTGTCATATCACACATACAACAACAACAAAAACATGACTATATTCACTATTCATTCCTTTATT
This sequence comes from Meghimatium bilineatum, assembly GCA_034231615.1. NCBI lineage: Eukaryota > Metazoa > Mollusca > Gastropoda > Stylommatophora > Philomycidae > Meghimatium > Meghimatium bilineatum. The sequence continues at coordinate 9,687,541 of CM067318.1, forward strand.
TAGATATGTAAAAATTATTTTGATACCTTTTAAAACAAAAATGTTATCGTGTTTTCAAAACACCCATCGTCCAAAACGCAAATTTTCCAAAAAACAATTCAGGCCCCAGGGTGATATTGTGTAATTTTAATTGAGGGCTCTAGAGGTTAACCGGAAAAACTTGTGTCTGGAATAAAACGGATTATTTGTTTGAAATAATGTTTCACTTTGTCAGATGAATGTACATACATTGTTTTTACGTCTCCTCCATAATATAAAGAAGCATTATGCTTGTAAATTCATGAGTATGCAGTAATAATACACTCAAATTGTTGCAAGAATGCGGTGGACAAACTGGTTAGGGAACAAAATTCTACAACCTTTAAAATTTTCCTGTACAGAATTATGATTTTACCTATTTACACACAAAACTCCCCCCTCCCCAAAGATAAATAAGATATGCATTCAAACGTGGGTCAAAGTGCATGAGCCATGGAAAGATGGATTAGCAACCAACCAATCATTCGATTAATTTCAAGTGATACAATGTATAAAACTGTGATATAATCAAGTGTTTTTAAGTAATTCAATCACATTCTGTTCCTTAGCATATTTCAATTTTCACTATTTTAAATATTTAATACAAATTATGTTCTTCTGCGTGTGTTCATGAGATATAAGAGTTTCCCTTACTTGAAACAATCAAATAAAGGCTAATTTAAATAATGACAAACCTGTTGAAAACCCAATCAAGGCATTTTCTCCTCCATCAAAGCCAGCAACAAACCATTCATTTATTGGACCCATGTTGCGGCAAGGTACTCCACCTGGAATAGAACAATCACATTAAAGAAAAAAAAACTACCGAACATTGAAAACACTTTATTTTCTTCTACACATGAGAAGCCTTGTAGGCTAGTTGATAGTGAGCTTGCTTACTGTCACCAGGCTACAGCGTGCCAGGTTTACTATCACCAGAAAATGTGATTTGTTTGAAACCAAGTCCAGATAAAAAATCATGGTCGTGATTTCTCACTTAACCTTTAGGCCCCTACGGTCGCAACATTGCGCCTTGCGTGTGCATCCCGTAGTGCCTGTGGTCGCAATCACGCAACATACGATCTCACTCAATTCCCGAGTACGTAACTTCACGAAGTTAAAGCTTATATGACGTAGAATTCCCGCAACACGAAGCTAGGAATACGTCACAGTTTAAAGGTCAAATTCCTTTACTCATTACGATTGTAAGAGAGAGAAAGCCAGTTGAATTTGTCAACGCATTTCTAGAGCGACTTTAGCCATTTTCGGCCGTATTTTACTATCAAATTGAGTACCGCGTGGCATGGGTAAGTGATCGTGACTACATGTTCTAATTGTTGTTTTTTGTGTTTAATATGTTGTTATTTGATAAGAATGTTTGTGTAGTCGTTCAAAAACACAAAAATAATATGTATCAGGGGTGCCATTTGTGTGCATGGACAATAATTACGCTGCGTGTCGGCATAGACCTAGTGTTGACCGGACGGACGTTATATGCAATTTCTTCACGTTTTATTAGTCTTTTTAGTTCATATTATATTAGTTTTGATATAAAACAATACATATACAATAAGTATAGGTATTTATGACGATTTTATCAATGTTGCCACACATTGCTCATGTATTAGGGTCGTCACGAAGATATATTTGCGATTTTGAAAATGACGTTTTGCGTTTTTCGCCAGAATTTTCAACTTCAAAACGTGCTCACAACTGTCATATCACACATACAACAACAAAAACACGATTATATTCACTATTCACTCCTTTATTTAGATGTGCAAAAATTATTTTGATATCTTTTAAAACAAAAAAGTTATGACGTTTTCAAAACACCCACCATCAATAACGCAAATTTTCCAAAAAATAAGTCAGGCCCTGGGGGAAGTTTTGTAATTTTAAGCCAGGGCTCTAAAGGTTAATACGGTCATTCCTCCAGTTCAGGGGTTGTAGTTGGGTACCAGGAGTATGTATTGAGGGTAAACACCGCAAGGAAGGAAACTGGCCACACCACCTAATAGTTGCTACCATGGGACTTTAACACATATCTGTACTACGACTAAAAGATGTTGCCATTTTTGTTTCGATCCCTGGAAATAATGAGCAATACAGGATTTGCATCCTTTTGTGCAATTGAGGTTTCTCCAGAGATGTATTTCATACTGTGTAGATAGACTCCCAACTCACTATAGGCATGCAATGCTTTGAGAAGAAATGTACCACTCAGAAGGTAAAAAGCTTCCTGTGTAGTCATATAATTTACTATGGCCACGGAGAAGATGGATGTGTTAGACCACTGGCACAAATAACACGGTGACACAGCGCATTTCCATTCTCTGTACTACATCCTGCTGGAAATCTAGTAGGACCATTGTCCTGCTATAAGGGAGATCCAGCGGGAGTTTGAGAATGAACACTGTAGAAGATCTACTAGGGAATCTGTGCTGTTGCATAGCAAGTTTGTCTAATGGGACACTAGTGAGACCTTCAAACCTGCATGCTAAAACTGGCATGTTTGTTTGTCTGAATTTTAACTTTATGTATTTCTTTGAAACAGCCATTCCTTCTGTTTTCTTCTTTTTTAGACTAATTCCTTTGTTTTCACTTGCTTGTACTACCATGTCCAACAGGGCTTGAAGTTGTTGTTTGCTCCCTTCAATCAGAATTGTATCATCAGCATATCTTAGATTATTCAGATTGTAACCTCCAACTGCTAATCCTGGAATGTGAAATGAATATAGAAAAAGAACATTTTCTAATGTGATGCCTAAGAAAAAAAAGCAAACAAAACAAGAAGTGATCATATGGGGAATATAAAAATTAAAAAAATTGCTGGAACATCTGCGGTCAAATATATTGAAAATCAGAGACTGAAATGGTTCCGCCACTTAATGAGAATGAACCAGTATTGGCCAACAACAGAGCATACAACATAAATGAAGACATCAAACGGCAAAGGAAGACCAAGAAGAAGGTGGATTAAAGGAGTTACAAACGCTCCGAGATACAACAATATTACGGCATATCAAGCGACCAAACTTAATATTGCCCAAAAACCGACCAGCATTCAACCATGCTACAACTAACAGTAAAAGCAGAGAAAACACAATCGATAGAAGAAAAATGTTACACTGAAGAACTAAACACAGAAAAAATATGGAAGTTATTTGCTGCTGGCATCTTTTACAGAAACTATATATAAACAACCTAACTTCACATCCATACCTTCTGGGCTGGCATCCTCTTCAAATATGGGTTTCAAGACTCCGCTGAATTACAGATACTTGTTACGTTCAATCAGGCCGGTGTCAAATGCACACAAGTGTGTGTTCTTATCATAAACACTGGAAGGGAACACAGTTTTAAAGATTAAAGTGCATGCAGATGAATCTATCAATCAAATACTCAATCAATCAATCATCTATTATGTCTATCTATCTGGCTATACAACTATTTGCACCTCATGGAATATAGGTCTTAAACAAACTCCTCTATCTTGTCCTATTTTTAGCTCGCTTCCAGTTCTTTCCATGATCTACCACACCAAACTACTTTTGCATCTCTGCATCTATTTCTTTCCTCTAGATAATACTTGTTATTTCTCATTTCCTGTGGGTTCTAGAGTAATGCCTGTATTATTATGCTTTCTTCTTCAACGTTCATTCTCAAATTCCTATTGAATCTCTCTTGTTAGGACAATGGTCCTACTAGATTTCCAGAAGGATGTAGTCCAGAGAATGGATATGAAAATGGAGAATTAAATTGTGTTGTCGCCATTTTATTTGCACCAATGGCCCAACACATCCATCTTCGGTAGTTTGCTATGCTTTCTGTTAGCTTTCTTAATGTGTGTCCTCCGCCGAAGACGGGATGTGTCTGCCATTGGCGCAAATAAAATGGCGACACAATGCATTTTCATTTTCCGGACTACACCCTGCTGGAAATCTCGTAGGATCATTGTCCTGCTATAAGAGAGAACCAGCATGAGTTAAAATGAACGCTGAAAAAAGAAGATATCAGCTTCTGACTCCGATAGGAAAACGAGGAAGGAGACAAATAATTTTTGAACGTTCAAAAAAAAAAGAGGGAGACTTACCTGAAGTTTGTGATTTTATGTTGTGGCCGGTCTTCCGTTATTTTATCAAAGTCTTCGTTACCAGTAAACAATGACAACTTTGGATCAGTGAGGGCAATGAACTCTTCAACCTAGAAATAGTAAAACCAACATTAGCCTGACATTTCCTGCTACAGACATTACAATAGATCTATTATGTGTATGAGAGACAAAATTAGCTATAAACATCAATCTTCGGGATTCGTTTTTAAATTACTAGATGAAATATATCACATCATGGTTTAAAGCTACACTATCCATGCATTTTTGGCCCAACACATCAAACTTCCGCATGACATTTTTGGTCAAAGACAACTTATTGAATGAGGAAGTCAGTCCATACCAAAACATCCTTAGTCACCACTTACACTATGCATGGTAAGTGGCAGTGTTATTTCTTTGATCCCTTTTTCAGACCTGGCAATACAAATCATGATCATATCCATAACCCTTCAGGGTCGTAGAGATGAGACTCTTGAAATATAGCGGTGCCACTCTTGAAATGTCAACAGAAAAATTTTGCCATGCCTCTCTGTTCTTTGTTTAGGTGAAGAATCTTAATCTTGTCCAGTCTTTAATATTATCAATCCATACTTTCCTCTTACCACCTCTTCATCAACCATCAGCAGTTCCCTGCAAGATAATTTTGGAAAGGAAATCATGCCTCATGGCCAAACCACACAAGTTTTGTGATGTCTCACCACTGCCGTGAGATGTTCCTGTTGGCGTCAAATACACATAGGCCAACAGAAATATAATAGCAAGTGAACTGCAGATTAGTAGCATGTACTCTGGAGAAAAGAATGTTGTCATGGTTTACAGATTGACTGCACCTTTCAGCCTGACACATCCAACTTCAGCATATACCAAGTAAAAAATTAGAGACAGTTTTCAGGAATTCTAGGGATGCAATTATTAATCAAGAGAGAAAATGAAAAATTCACTGCATGGTACATGCCGAAATCAGATGTGCTGGACCTTCCAAGGTGCAAATAACTCAGTTATGCCGTAAATTAGTACTACAACGTACTTCATGCTTCCCGGCGGAAATCACATGCACTTTTGTGTTGGTTACCAGAGTTCGAAAGAAGAAGAAGACTGTATGTCACAACTACAACAATTTTTCTGAGCTTGTTCTCAAACTCCTGCATATAACAGGCTGCAGTTCAGAGGATGGAATGAGTTGTACCATAGTTTGCAGCTTGACTACAATATCTGTGCGCGTCAGCCCAGCACATCCAACTTCAGTATAACATTGAATCACTTTATGAAACAGTAAATTCAACTCACAAAATCCTCTTAACTTCCTACAACATGCATGGTAGGCCTTAGTGTTGGTACTCTCTGTTCCCCTTTTGAGTCCGGCAACACTTGCCCGACTACAAATAATCATTTTAACTTAAGTAAGGCCTGCCGTCTAATGAAAGCAATGAGATCAAGCAATTACTACAGTACACCCATAACTGAGCCAAATGCAAAGCGTGTTACGAAACCATGGCCTTTGGAAAAGTAAGAAATTGGTCGCTCACGGTCACTTACAAAGGACACTGTTCTGTAGCATTCTTTACATTCAGATCCGTCTCTCGTTTACACAAAAGTCGCTTCTAGTGGACAGCAGGCCTAATGTGTGCACAATGGAAAAAAAATACTTTTATGGACGTCACGTTTTTTTATTACCTTCAAACCTTGCTACAAGATCCTTCAAGGAACGATGCAAGGAAAAAAAGGAAGAGACAAATTTTTCTTAACGGGCCCACAGATACAAACAAATGAGCAACACAACTTACAGCATCTTCAGAATCACCAGGAAATAACTTCAGTTCCTGATCGTCCATGTACTTCAAACATTCGTTACATCTTTCTGGGAGAGCTTTCGTATGACTTAAAGTCAACACTGTAGAATTTCTGTAAATAAGAAATAGTTCATAACATGAAGTAAAAGATTACAAGTGGGAGGGGAAACAAACAGATGATGATGATGAAAAAATACCTATAGCTGTGAGCAGATAGCTCTTGACACATGATGATGATGAAATAATACCTATAGCTGCGAGCAGATAGCTCTTGACACATGATGATGATGAAATAATACCTATAGCTGCGAGCAGATAGCTCTTGACACATGATGATGATGAAATAATACCTTTAGCTGCGAGCAGATAGCTCTTGACACATGATGATGATGAAATAATACCTTTAGCTGCGAGCAGATAGCTCTTGACACATGATGATGATGAAATAATACCTATAGCTGCAAGCAGATAGCTCGACAGTCCACTGATAAATTGACAGATTTTCTGACAAAAGTACAGGTCTTCCTCAACTAAGGTGATACCGGTGAGTATAAGCATGGTTGTGTTAAGGGGGCTTATAGGTTTATGTTTTTCCCAAAAGAAAGCATTTATTATTATTCGAGAAAAATAATACTATTCACGACATACACGTTATCTACTAGGGATTTGTTGTTGCATGGTGGTTGTTCTGGTATGTCACTGGCAAGACCAGGCACTCTACATGCAGTTAATATAATCTATACTGAGTCATATGCCAGATTGTAATTAATTTAAAAATCAGCTTACCTTTCTTGTTGGTTGATATTATTTTCATCTTCTAGTTTGGCCCTCTTGGGACTGTTTTCCTTATCATCGCTCTCATCAGGACACTTGTCACATTCAGTCATCTCCTTGGCTTGAACATCATTAGCAACTATTTCTTGACCTTTCTTTGGTTCCAACTTGGGCCTGCTTGGAAATTATGAATGTTTCCGTAGAAAGTAGTTTCAAACAAGTAATATCAATAATAAAATATCAATGCAAAAGCAGTCAAGCTAAATTACATCTGGACAGAGCAAGTATATTATTTATCAAGTGAGATATTCTTCTCAGAACGATGTGTTCATCGTGGATACTCTGAGCGCTTCTCTGTCCCGGGCAAGCAGGTCTGCATTGGCCAGAGACATGTGCATACATTCTTCGATGTCGCTGGTCCATCGTCTTCTTGGTCCATGCACAGAGAAAGACAAGGTAAAGAACATTAAATGTAGATAAGGGTCGAATCGTGAACAACATCACAGCATGAAAGCTGAAGTTTATTTTGGTTATATAAAGAGACGTAATAGCATGAGAAAACTAGTAATGGAAGGCATAGTTGCTGGTAACAAGGCAAAGATAACAACGGACGAGAGACATTTCAGAGTCTTTAGAGGTGCCCATGGCTGCATCATGTCAACTTGCTCAGAATTGTGAGGATGTTTAGTGCTCATAAGTAATACTGCATTCTGGGAAGAATGTAACTCAATTAATGCTATTCATAATATATCCCAATCATTTATATTTTCATATAACCTTAATTTCTTGCTGCCTCAATGGAGCCCTGATATACAGGAACAGATGAGATATCTGGAACAGACCCGTGAGCTTTCTAAAAACAAGTTGTTTTAAAAACCTCTTCTGTTTATGCTGTCCATATTTTCATGGGTGCATCTCTAACTTTAAGCCCACTGTATTTAAACAGCGTCACTTTTCGGATGGTATTAGTAACTAGTAGCATGTCAGAACCCTTTGACCTGCTGTTTTCTGATGAAGTTCCGCACTCGTGTTATACCCACCTGCCGTCTGATTGTCTCATTACTGATTATATCTATTTTTGTGACCTTGTGAAAAAAAACTACTGAAAGCAAACAAAAGGGTAAAGTACACCCTGATCAAGTGAAAATATTTGATAGAATAGGAACTACCAAATCAATCAAACAAACACAGAATAGGAACCACCAAAATCAATCAATCAAACACAGAATAGGAACCACCAAATCAATCAATCAAACACAGAATAGGAACCACCAAATCAATCAAACAAACACAGAATAGGAACCACCAAATCAATCAAACAAACAGAATAGGAACCACCAAATCAATCAATCAAACACAGAATAGGAACCACCAAATCAATCAAACAAACAGAATAGGAACCACCAAATCAATCAAACAAAGAATAGGAACCACCAAAATCAATCAATCAAACACAGAATAGGAACCACCAAATCAATCAAACACAGAATAGGAACCACCAAAATCAATCAATCAAACACAGAATAGGAACCACCAAATCAATCAAACACAGAATAGGAACCACCAAAATCAATCAAACAAACAGAATAGGAACCACCAAATCAATCAATCAAACACAGAATAGGAACCACCAAATCAATCAAACAAACAGAATAGGAACCACCAAATCAATCAAACAAACAGAATAGGAACCACCAAATCAATCAAACAAACAGAATAGGAACCACCAAATCAAACAGTGATTGTTCCACGTAAACTGCTATTTAAATTTTGTTTATATATTTACTTACCAATTGGTGCACAATTTTACTGCAGTTTTCTATTTACTTGAATTTTTTTAATCAAACTAATGCAAACATGTTTTGGCAGTAAAGAAAGTCAATAATAATCATGTACGTTCAAGTAACTCACCTTCCAGAAAACAATGACATAATTGTGGGCTGTTTGTCATCAGGAGTCTTAGAGGCGAGACGACCTGAAGTCCGAGCAGGTGCTGTAGAGTATAGATAAAACATATACATATTTTCTGATGCCACTAAGCAATTACACATAATTAACCTTACAGGCTCTATAGGTGGCTATAGCCCCGACGTATTTATGTAACTTGGGTTGGTAGGCGTCTCCATTCACCCCCATTGCTATGCCCCAAATCATCAGCACAGAATCACACGAAGTAAAGCTTATATGATGTAGATTTCCCGGCACACGAAGCTAGAAAGAAATATGTCACAGCCTAAAGGTCAAAAAATTCCTTTACACATTACGATTGCAAGAAGGAAAAAGCCGGCTAATTTTTGACAACAACTTTCTGAAATGACTTTGTCCATTTTCGACCACATATTTTACTATCAAATGTAGTGTAGCATTGGCAAGTGATCAAATGTAGTGTAGCGTTGGCAAGTGATCGTCATAGAAAGTGATATCTACATGTTTTAATTGCTGTTTTAATTGTTATTTTTATGTTTTAGTTGTTGTTATGTTATAAATTGTTCATTTATTCATTGAAAAACACAAAAACAATATGTATCAGAGGTGCCATGTGTCAGCATTTAAAATAAAAATATTGTATGTCCATAGTCTTAAACGAGCGGACAATGTATGTGATTTCTTCACATTTGATTAGTTTGTTCAGTCCATATTACATTAGTCTGGGTCATGAAACGATATTTTAAAAAAGTGATTAAACACTTAGGAGTTGGTTGTCCCATCTTATATGGGGTCAAAGTGACCCAGATGCCATGCTTACCCTTAGAACCCAGTAGCTCGATACTTTACGATTTACACTAAATATGGTTACCCCAGAAACCAATTTTTTGGTATTTCGACTTGCAAGAACAGCGTACAGCATAAGGTAAGTTAATGATATAACAAAACATAATTTTATGCCGTATTTGTGTCAAAATAACTCAGATCTGCTGGAGCGTTTTTGTGTATTTTTTTTTCTCAGGCGCCCGGGGAAAGGGGTGATTAAGTAGAAGAGAAACCACATCACTGTACACAGGAAGTAGGAGAGAAACCACATCACTGTACATAGGAAGTAGGAGAGAAACCACATCATTGTACATAGGAAGTAGGAGAGAAACCACATCATTGTACATAGGAAGTAGGAGAGAAACCACATCATTGTACATAGGATCAAACATTTTGTACAAACATCCTGCAACAATTTAAGTGTTGTTATTCTTTGCTCCTCTTTTGGGCTCCAGCAACACCCGAGCGCAATGGCCTGTACATTTCTTGGAACCAAAACAAACTGCCAAAGACAAATGTGTCGGGCCATTGGAACGCATAAAAAGGCGACACAGCTTATTTCCATTCTCTGAACTACATCGTGTTGGAAATCTAGTAGGACCATTGTCCTGCTACAAGAGTGACCCAGTGGGAGTTTGAAAATAAACGCTGAAAAAGAAGAAACGATAACCATTTCTTCTACAACTTATGAGAACAAATTTGTTGTTTATTAAATTAATCCTCTATACTTACTTCGAGTGGGTGTCTCTACGGATTTTCTACCTCCTTTTAATTTTTAACCGGTGGTGAGAAGTCATCTTCATCCCCATTGTCTGCTCCGTTAGTGTCAATCTCTGTTTCAATCACATCAACTTCCCCTACGCCGTTCAATAGTTGGTTACCATTCTGTGTCTCCGCGATATCCTGATGACATAAAGTAATATAGTATATAAAACAATTTCAAATATGGTCAGATTATTTTTACATATTTTGTAGTAATTGTTATAAACAAACAATTTTAATTCTGAAAATGAAGTCCATCATCAAAAGATCCATTAACATGGAATGGAGCTCACATCATCCATGGCAGCCAAAAGGACAATGCTATCTACAAGCTTGGAAGAAAGGAACACACTATGTTTAGATTGAGAAAATACTCTAACATATGTACGGGAAGTTTGGAGTTGGTGTCACTGATATGTACCCTTTTGGACAAGTTCCAGAAAACACAAAACATATTTTACAGAACTGCACACTGTACTGTACGTAAGTAAAGACAAGATGAAAGCTATGAGCCTCTGAAAAAGCTTCTTCTGCGTTCAGCATCTGCATGTGCAAACCAGACAGTGGTGTGGGAAGCTATAGATATGCATACCACAGCGGTTTGGGCAGATACGGATATGTATGTGCAAAATAGACCACAGTTTGGGCAACTACAGACCTGAATTTAAAAACCAATGATTTTGGCAGCTACTGACCTGCATGTGCCAGACAGTGGTTTGGGCAGCTACGGGCCTGTATGAACACAATTCTCTTGGTGTGGTCACTGAGTACATTTTTTAGACAAAATACTCCTAGATCTTGTACACAGTGTGTTAAATGTACACACGTGTTGCCTTTCCCAAAAAGAAAACAAAGAATAGCATTACTAATCTTCCATGCATGGAGGGGGAAGGGGGTCATGTGTGTGTGAGAGAGTTGGCAGTCCCATTCCATAGGTCATAGTGACCCAAAAACCATGCTGAAGTCAAACGTGCCGAGCTGGAAGGCGCAGATAATACAGCCTAGCTGTAATTGTGTAAACCATCACACAATTTATTCACCTCTCCAGACAATGTCCTGCTAACCAGCAGGACTTTAGGAATGAATGCTGAAAAAGGCAATGTACCATATTAGAAACTGTTATCTGCCAATCATGTCAAAAGAGTCAACTAAGGAGGTTTTGGTGTGGAGTTAGCTGTCCCTTCCCGTCATAGTGACCCAGAATCCATTCTTAAATCTGATGTGTTAGGTTGAAAGGCGCAGACATCACAGCTAAGCTGTAAATCATGACCAAATGCATTCCATTCTCCGAACTACATCCTGCTAAACTTTAGGAGTTTGAGTACAAACGCAGAAGAAAAATAAACACAAAAATAAAACATTTATCTTACCACTTTGCAGTTGACCTTGCTTCTGCCATCTGTATTCTCGTTTGTAAATTCTTTATTTTCTACGTTATTTTCAATGTTAGAGCCCATTGCAAATTTAGACAATGTCACAGCAACAGAGGATCCGTTAGTGATATGCCCACTGGCTACTGTCGCTGATGAAAATTCACCATTGTGAGCATGCTCAATGTCGGTGCTACTTGTACCATTGCTAGTTCCGTTTGTGTTAACACTTGCCAACAGGAAACCGCCAATGATGGCATCAATCTTCTTGTAAAAACCTTTCTATTAAAAAGAAAAAAAGTATTTCAAAAATACTTTTAAACTGGGTTTATTCAGTTCAAAGATGATAAAAACCTGCTAGGATGGTGTTTATCTGGCATTCTTTATGAGGTTATACTAAAGAGAAACGCGGTGGCCTAGCTGATAGTGAGCTTGCTTACTGGATTACAGCGTGCCAGTGCCGGGTTCCAAACAACATCTGGACAAAACAATCAGGGCTAGATTTATCTCCTGACAGCTCCTCCAGTTGACCCAGCTGTAAATGGATACCTGATGCATGAGTTGGGGAAGGTAAACACAGCAAGGAAGGAAACTGGCCATCCCATCTAATACTGTAGTTGCTGCAGCTTAGCAAACGAAAAGTTATCTTCATCTCCGACAGCAGGTCGCTGTTATGGGATCTGCCTTACCTTTATACTAAAGAAAATCCTGGATTGACAACATCAAGGAATGGTCTGGGCATGATTTTGTCTACACCCCTCCAAGTGGCTATGGATAGAGATATTTGGAGAGCGTTCTTTTACTGATGTCACCAGTGTGGCACCCCTACGATCTAAATGTTTTTGGGTCTTATTGTTATTATCTAAGGTTTTCCAGTTTATGCAAGCACCAGATGACTGCTGTACTCAATGTACATGTGGGTTGCAATGTACCTGTGGGTTGAAATGCTACAAAATGGACATATTATTTCTAGATGAGATTTTCTTGCACTCTCAAAGCATCCTGCAGATAAAAGGGTTAATTTTCTCCCAGAGGTACAAGAATGGGTTTTCAGCAGACTTCAGCTCAGAGAAGATCATTGGATGAAATAGCTCATACCTCCTTAGTACCTTCTTACGACATGTGACAAGTGTTATTTCCCTTTCTGGTGCCAATAACACACAGGCAGTATTCTTCTTCTGCGTTCGTTCTCAAACTCATGCAGATTAGCAGGATGCAGTCCGGAGAACGGAATGTGTTGTGTCATGGTTTACAGCATTGCTGCGATATCTGCACCTTTCGGCCGGACACATCCGACTTCAGCATGGCTTTGGGTCACTGACCCTATATGGGTAAATGCAAATAAAGTAAATAGGTTACTAGAAAACTATCAATATAAAATAAGAAAATATAGAAAATAACACTAAGAAATTTTCTTTAAAAAAGAACAAATACAATTGTCAACATGGTGGTCCAATTGGGATCTTTATCAAGACAACAAAAACAGTTAAGAACAAAAAAACCATAACGAATATAAACAAAATGGATTTCTCCCACCAGGAAATCAACAACAGATCCAGTGCAATACCAACTCCATCCCATAACCTCCTTAGTCGCCTTTTACGACATGCGTAGAAGGTAAACAGTGTTGCTATTCTTTACTCCCCTTTTGGGCCCTGGCAATACACGGGCGAGGCATTATTCTAAACCTCCTTATTACCTCTTATGACATGTGGCAAGTGTTATTTCCCTTTCTGTGCCAATAACACACAGGCATTATTCTAAACATAAATAAAGTTAGCAGCAGAGACAAGAAAAACATTGAATCTTGTTTGTTTGTTTTGTGTTCGCTCCATTGTAATCAGCACAGATATTCATGTGATTTCCGCCAGGAGCGTAGTTACATTTGTGCCACCGTTATGTGCCTTGCAGGCCCAGCACATCTGATTTTGACATGCCTTGACATTTCGGGTGGACTGCCCTAGCCTGTGACAGCCTTCCTATCTGTCGTCAGGCAGTGAATGTGTACTTATTCTACGCCGAAACCTGTTTGTCCTTCACATCTATCTTGCACGAGGTGTTCCGCCACCAGTGAACTTGTCTCATGTAATTTGACGTATTGTGACTGGGCCCATTGGGTACTGAACCTTTTCTCATCCTCAAGCCTGGTTCCGGTTTAGTAAGAACTTGACAGAAGAAATGGACTCGGACTCGTTCACCCTCTTAGCCGAAGTGTTGTTCACCAACTTCATGAACCACTCATCCTAAGTCCGAGTCTATACACATTTTTATGAGCGTCAGGGACTAGCATTTGTTCTAGAACAGCTGAACAGTGCTGTCACCCTGGATGGCTGTGCCTGCGCCCATCAGGCACTGAATCTTTTCTCTCCGCAAGCATGATTCCGTTATAGAAAAAACTCAACAGTAGAGTTGGGCCTGGGCTGGGATCACCGGTATCTAGGAGCTTGTCTCGAATAAACAAAACAATAGTTCTGATTTCCTTGAAACGTTTTTCATTCTCTTTGCACGTACTGCTGTCCTCTAGCGCTGTGCTTCCCTCTCAGTGTACACATTGTGCTATTATTTTTATTGTGACTAATGTGCCATTCTTTATATTTCTCATAACATCTGCCCACTTTGTAACAACTGCATTGGCCGCCCTTCCGATGCTTCTGCAGAACTGACTAGCTTCACTGTGTGTCGACAGTGCTGCTGCATGTGTTGATGCAGAGGTGTCTGAGATATTGCCTGTCAAATCTCTTTCCAACTGCTACCTCCACTTTCACGGACACAATCCCCAAAAGTTTTAGCCAGAATCAGCACGAGCAGCTGTATTTCTGTTTCCAGGGTGCACCATGAGGAGGTAATTATGGGATCTTGGTTATCTGCTAACCCTGGGTCTGCCGAGAGCAATGCTGTACCCTTTGCACCCAACATCTTATCTTGATAAAGACCTTTTTGGTCAAAACATCAATTCTGAGAATTGTTTCACGTAAAACTGTTATACAACAATTTTTTATTCAATCAAATATCATGTGCCTACCCACTTTTTTCTGAATTGTGAACGAAATGTGCAGCTTCATTCCAAGTTTGTTATAGTACGAGCAGTAAAGGTCACCAGCAGACAATGTTGCCAAAAAAAAAAAACGGTTAATTTAATCGGAGATATCTGTTTAGTGAGCTTGCCAGCTACAGTACAGATAAAGATGTGTGTTTGTTACAAACTCCTGCCAAGGTCATGAGGGGAGCTCTTAGTGTGTAGCGCACAGTTTGATTACAGCTTGGCTGCGATATCTGTGCCTTTTGGATCATTAGCCTGTGTAATGGAATAGCCAACTCAATCCCCAAATCTCCTTAATGGCCTCATATGACATGCATGGAAGGTGAGTGATGCTATTCTTTGTCCATATGTGACTCCGAGCAACACACATGAGGTCCTACACTCAATTCAGCAGCCACTGCTCCTAACTAAGTGTTGAAATAATGACCACATTTCACGACTAACAGAACATCGACTCGTTTTATTGTAAGTCCCTCACCCAAGTGTTACCTGGGAACCAAAATGAGAGCAAAGAATAAAAACACATTTACCTTCCATACAAATTGTAATAGGCGACTAAGGAGGTTAGGTGGAGTTGGCTGTCCCATCCCACATATGATCAAAGAGATACAAAGTGATACTGAAGTTAAATATGTTCGGTTGAAAGGCGCAGATACCGCAGCAATGATGGAAACTGTGACAACACATTCTAACTACATCCTGCTGATCTGCTGGAGCTTGAGAACAATCGCAGATGAAATTTAAGTATGGAAACTGCTGGTTGCTCTAAAATATTGGCCATAAAACATAAATATTTCTCTTAGATCACAATTTCCACCAAAGGCAGATGTGTCGGGCAATTGCCGCAAATAAAATGGTTTTAAAGCGTATTTCCATTCTCTGGACTAAATCCAACTAGAAATTGTGTAGGACAATGTCATGTTACAAGGGAAATCCAGCGGGGAGTTTCTTCTTCTTCATCATTTTTCAGTCAGATATCAGATACCAATAGCTTCAATGAATTGTGTGGTTCGCTTCAGGTCATCCATGGAACCCCTCAAGTCTAGAAGAAGTGCAGTCTCAGTGGGCCATATTTTCTCCCTCTCTTCTTGGTAGATTTGACACATATGAAGAATGTGTTCTGCAGTCTCTGAACTCAGTACACAGTTGCACAGTTCTGTCTCGCCAATCTTCAGCTTTCCGAACATGCGGGGAGTTTGAGAATGAACCTTGAAGATGAAGAATATGACAAACAAAATGTACTGACATGCTATTACATCGATATCTGCAAACTACCTCAGTGATTTCTGCATTGGCTAACTCCTCCTCCAACTCTTCAATTTTCCTTTTCACATCCTCGTTAAACAAATGTTCCAGAATGGCACACTTCTTTTTCCAGTAACCCTGTCAAAGTTTTGAAGCACATAATAAGTTTAAAAAGCTCTCACATTTGCAAAGATATATGATGATGGAACTGTGGTAGTACATGTGATGATGATGGAACTGTGGTAGTACATGTGACGATGACAGAACTGTGGTAGTACATGTGACGATGATGGAACTGTGGTAGTACATGTGACGATGATGGAACTGTGGTAGTACATGTGACGATGATGGAACTGTGGTAGTACATGTGACGATGATGGAACTGTGGTAGTACATGTGACGATGATGGAACTGTGGTAGTACATGTAATAATGATGGAACTGTGGTAGTACATGTAATACTGATGGAACTGTGGTAGTACATGTGACGATGATGGAACTGTGGTAGTACATGTAATACTGATGGAACTGTGGTAGTACATGTAATAATGATGGAACTGTGGTAGTACATGTAATGATGATGGAACTGTGGTAGTACATGTAATAATGATGATGGAACTGTGGTAGTACATGTAATAATGATGGAACTGTGGTAGTACATGTAATAATGATGGAACTGTGGTAGTACATGTAATGATGATGGAACTGTGGTAGTACATGTAATGATGATGGAATAGTGGAAGTACTGTGGAATCCCTCTATAGCTCATACATTTCTAGCAAATTTCCTGTTACCAGCAAACCCCTCCATCACTAACGCCTTTTATACAGACATAACACAGCTGTTTATAACACAAACATAACACAGACCTACCACAACCTGACACAGGGATCTGGTAAGTGAGTAATAAATGCTTCTTTCCCTGAATTTGCGCCTACCAACTTCATTTTCTTTTGATTATAAAGAAAATATTATGAGTATACTCAACAGAGAGGTTGTAAGCTGGTAAACAGTGTCTACTTTCATAGGCAACAACAGACCATCATTTTTCGACTTAGAAAGGCTTCTGCACGACTCCAGGGCCACCTGTACCGGATCAGGGTAGCCCATACAAATGAATGTCCATGCCGAGCAGGCATACAGATCCCTGAACACATACTCAAAGATTGTCCAGGATACAAAGAACTGCAAGGCAAGACATAGCCACACTAGACTGAACTGAGGCAAAAACTTTAGGGCAGCCGCTATGACCTGGAGAAGATGGAGCTTCGTCCTGGCCACTGGCCTGAAGATCTAACAAAAACTGGAACAGCCGCTATGACATGGAGAAGACGGAGCTTCGTCCTGGCCACTGGCCTGAAGATCTAACACAACCAAAAGAATCCTGAATACAGAAACATGGTCTGCTGAAATGTCGATGTGTCAGGAGTCAAGTTAACTATGTGATCATTGATGCCAACAAATACAAGTTCTAAATTTTGAAAACTTATTTCGTTGGGTTCTGCTAACATCCTCCACCCCACGCAATCATTTTTGTTGTCTGATTCTACAAACTCACTCCCTATACACAATCATTTCTTGTTTGATTCCACTAACCCACTGCATATACACGATCATCTCTAATATTAAGTTCGCCCGTGTGTTGACGGGCCAGAAAGGGGAGCAAAGAATAACAACACTGTTTACCTTTCACGCATGTTGTAAAAGGCGACTAAGGAGGTTATGGGATGGAGTTGGCTGTCCTATCCCATATAGGGTCAGTGACCCAAAGCCATGCTAAAGTCGAATGTGTCAGGCTGAAAGGCGCAGATATCGCAGCAATGCTGTAAACCATGGCACAACGCATTCCGTTCTCCGGACTACATCCTGTTAATCTGCAAGAGTTTGAGAACGAACGCAAAAGAAAAAAAGAATATTAAGTTAACCTCTGCTTCAATTTAGACATATGACCAACTACAAACAATTCTTCTCACCTTCGCAGTTATGTCTCCATCTTTAACTCTGACTCAATCTTGTTTAGCCTGAAATTCAAAAAATATTAATATTCTTGCTAAAGTCAGATGTGTCAGGACAGAAGTCACAAATATGACATCAAAGCTGTAAACTGCGACACCAATGCACTACATTCTCCAGACTACATTCTGCTTACATGCAGGAGTTTTAAAACAAACGCAGACTTAGAAAGAATATAAACAACATAAAAAACAATGTCAGTTTTAGTCTTGTCTGCATTCTTTCTCAAATTCCTGCTTATATACAGGAGATAGTCCATACAACGGAATATACTATGTCATGATTAAATTGACATTAAGCACATGTTACTAAAACCGAAAGGGGAGCAAAGAATAGCAACACCACGACCCTTGACCCATGCATGTCATAAAAGGCAACTAAGGTTTGGGGAAAGAGTTTCAGTCTCACCTCATAGGTTGAATTTACCAAAATATCCATGATGAAATTGGATGTGGCAGACCAAAAGCAGATATTGCAACCAAGCTGTAAAACATGATAAAATGCATTCTGCTATCCTGACTACATTCTAGTAACCAGGAAACGTTTAAGAATGAAAACAGAAAAATTATTCCAATAAATGAAACGATTGCAATGTTTCACATTTAAACTTTACCACGAAACCAAAGGCAAACGTTGCCAGCAGTTTTCCTGCGGTAAAAGACCACCAGACATTTTCAACCAGTTGCTATACTCATTTAGCGACATATAACATGATGTTTAATGTTTACATGACCGTTAACAAATGATAGCTAGTGATATTTTTGTTTTCAAAGTAGATATAGTAACACAGCATTCATAGACTTAACAAAAGCATTTGACATGGTAAGTAGGAAGAGGCTGTGGTAGATGATGTGTATTAGCCCCTACAATACTTAACATCATGTGCTCTGCTATGTTGGATGATGCTTTTAGAGATCTAAACTTGGGAGTAGACATATATCGCATCCATGGAAAATTATTCAACCTTTGGCGGCTCCGAGAAAAAAAACAAAGTCAAATCACACACAATCAGGGATCTCTTATTTGCTGATGACTATGCCCTAAATGCCAACTCTGAGGCTGATCTACAAAGTATTATATACAGATTCTTCAAATCTTGTACCAACTTTGGACTTTCTATTAACATGGATAAAACATACGCCATGTTACAACTTTGACCAGCACCTGGCAAAAGTTATCACGAGACCTGCATAAAGGTAAATGGTGTAGCCCTGAAAGTTTTGAATAGATTCACATACCTAGGTAGCACTTTATCACAAAATGCCAATGTTGATGATGAAGTGTATACAATAATTGCCAAGGCAAACATTACTTTCGGCAGATTGTACGCAAATGTGTGGCATAGAAATGGCATTAACCAACAGACTACGCTGAAAGTTTACAGAGCAGTGGTACTCCCAGTGCTGTTATACGCTAGTGAAACATGGACTCTGTATAGATGTCATGTGAGGAAACGCAATCACTGTCACACAACTTTCTCAGAAAAGTTATGAACATCAGATGGCAAGACAAGATTCCGGTTACCATAGTCCTTGACAGATCTGGTATCCCTAGGATTGACACTATCCTGATGCAGACACAGATTCATTGGGCAGGTCATGTGGTACGTATGCTAATACTTCTCTATTAGCATCTGATACTTCTCTATGGTCAGCTGGAGAAGGGTACATGATCTCAAGGTAGCCTGTCAAAAAGGGTGCATCATCTTGTAAAAATAGGAGAAATGCAGCAGCTCACAGCGGAGAGTAGCTAGAAAGTCACGGACAGACCAAAAATCATCTATGGTGGTTATTCTATGTCCAAACTGTTCAAGCTCATTTGCGGCTCGAAAAGGGCTCATTAGCCATCATAGGAACTCATAGGCAAGGACATATCTCTAACTGAATTTCAGTGGATGTAACAAATAGTCATAATTACTTGTGATGGACGAACAACAAAGACGTTATGGGATGGAGTTGGCTGTCTCATCCTAAATAGGATAAAAGCAACCCAGAAGTCATGCTGAAGTTGGATGTTTCAGGCCGAAAGGTGCAGATATCGTAGCAAAGCTGTAAACCATGACACAATGCACTCTGGTTTCCCGACTACATCCCGCTAATTTGCAGAAGTTCAAGAATGAACAGTGTGCTATTTATAGCACAGTGAAGAATCAAAAGCAACATTTACGGACTGAATTTTCACTCCCTGCGTTGTCCTCCATCAACAGGTTACTTTTTCTCTGTCAAGGTCTGCCTTCTCATTACCCCATGCTCTGCATTACCTACCATGGGTGATGATGACTTCACAGGTTACTGATGATGGTCAGGCTAATGATGAATAACGTATTGTTACATGGGTGGTGGCAACATTATTGTCAATTTATATTTATTATTGACTCTTTGCTCTTCTTTTCGTGCTCGCCAAAGTCATTTTATTTGCCTACTATAATTTAAATTCATATTTGCAGTTTTTTTAAATTATGGGCCTAATTAATTTAATTACTTAGTCGATCTGAATCAACGGGGCATGCATAGTGTAGGTATTAGCACTAAATTTTCAAATTGGGTTTATAGTATTATAAACACCACAGCTAGATAGCCCTTGAAATTTGTATTTCAACGACACCTCAACCAAGTCTGTAGGTCAATTCTGTGAAAAGTTATGAATTTTTTGGTCAAAATTTAACGAAAAGATAATTACATGAGAACATATAATAAAATATGAACGGACTGATGAAGAAAGTTGTGACCAAGAATTGAAGCCGAATTAACAATTTATGTAATATTTTAGTTATTTACGATAAAATATGCATAAAACTATACATTTTTGTGTCCGGGAAGGCAAGACGCATCTTTTGAATATACTGCACACATTTTCAGACATAATTGGGGCTAATTAATATTCAAAATGGTGGCTAATTTACATAATTTAATTTCAATTTAATAGACTTTTCATTTAATATTTCAATTATTTATGATAAAATACCCTACAAACTATACATTTTCGTGTTCGGAAATGCCAGGCGCACTTATTGAATACACTGTAAAAAATTTCTGATGTAATTGGGGCTAATTACTATTCAAAATGGTGGCTAATTTGCATAATTTACTTTCAATTTAAGTCTAATTATTAAATATTTAGTTATTTATGTTAAAATACTCATAACTTCCTAAGAGTTTTATCGTAAACAACTAAGATATTGCATAAATTGTTAACTCGGCTGTAATTCTTCGTCACAACTTACTTCACAAGTACATTTATATTTGCTTATGCGTTCTCATGTAATTATTTTTGTTATATTTTGGCCCCAAAAAATTCATAACTTTTCACAGAATTGACCTACAGACTTGGTTGAGGTATCATTGAAATACAAATTTCAAGGGCTATCTAGCTGTTGTGATTCACCTTCCCTAGTGCCTTCAGCTTCCTTGACAAAGACTCACACTTCTTCGTCATATTTGCAACTGTGCGTTTCTTTTTTGCACAGGCATCACAGTCATATCTCATCTTCTTAGGGGATGGTGATCTATTTAGTGTACCTGAGAAACAAGGTTGCATATTAAAAGTACATGAAAGAGATGATGAATCAATTTGAGTAGAATGATGTTGCAAATCATCACTGGTCAATTTACTAATAAATGATATAGGGAATTGCTCAGGTAAAAAATTCATAAGTATGGACCAGTCTTTGTTGGCCATACTCTTTAAATGTTTCGTCAGTTTTACATTAAAACGCTTCAAAGCTGAAAGAAGACAAGATTCATTGATACACTTATCTGGTTCTGCAACAAGCACAAGAGACTGGATCTTCCTCATTACATCTACTGGGGTATTGGTGCGGTCCAGTAACAGCTGTGCAGCATAGCCTTTCTTTACTGGGTACTCAGGTGCAAACTGAGCTACGTACGCCTTCAGATCATGTATATTCTTCTTGCTTGCCATCATGTCTTCTATAAAAACAATAATATAAGTACGAGTTTCAGGGTCTAAAAGAACACAATATTAAAAATTTCATTTGATAATTAAAATAAATACATTACATTATTTATTATAAAGTACAAAATAAAATTGAAGCCTCACTAACTCTAGGCAGAGATATAAATTAAGTGCTCACCCTCAGCTCATCCCTTTTGCTGCCTTGTAATACAGGATTTTAGTGTGAAAATATGAGCTCTCAATCATCAATGTGAAGTTTCTTAAAAGTTTTATGAGCCAATGATAATTATAAAAGTACAAGGCTAAGCCTAGAAACTCAAGGCTTATTGTAGGCCTAATTTAAATGTAACATCATTAAGCCTTATAATATTTATATAATAATAGGTATATCATACTACTATATGTCTAAACCCAACATTATCATATTACGGACTTTTCAATAAATCTACTTTCATGAAGCCTACATTTTAAAAAAACACTTCCGTTGTCATGGCAATTGCATGGCAGTACAGACTCGTAAATGTTGATTTACATTTCACATTGTAACTACATGATCTAGATATTTATACAGCAGATGCACATATGATTTTTAGAAAAGTCATATGTAAATTAGAGACATAAGAATTACAATATTTAAACAAGAATATTTATAACAATTGTTACCTGCTATCAGCATAGCAAGAAACAACAGCTGGTAAAAAATTAAAAATGGCGGATAAGTACACCCATAAAAAAGTGGATAGACATAGGTTTAGAAAAATTGAACAGATAGACTATACAAGAAGAAGATGCATTCAAAATTCATACATGTGTAAACAAATGGCTTATGAACATTAAAATAAGCATCTGGTTTTCAAATGGCAACATCTAAGGCATTAATATTCAAAAATATCAGCTAATTTTAATGAAATTCACTTACTTCAGCGTGTCCAAGAACTTGTTATAAAAACTACGATGTTAATCCACTCGAAGAACAGATCAAACTGACCTCTGACTTGTCCCACAAATGAAAAGTATAATGTCTTTGTACTTCTAGTCACGGACGCTATCGAAATGACAATAGAAAGTGGTCATATCTCGCGTGACCACAATTTTGGGTTTCAAAATGGCCGCTAATGGGATAAATATCAAGGGACATAACCCATTTTATCACTAAATTACTAAAATTATCTTACTTGCTAATGCCTACATAGTGCAGCATAGCATAGACTAACTTGAGCGTTAGGCCTCAGTCTTACTATGCCCAACACATGCCTATTTATTTATTACTAGTAGTAGTTTAGTTATCAAGGCCCCTAAGCATGTTTTGTTATAATTAGAATAATTATTAATATTAATATTATTAATTAGTATTATTAATAATAATCATTATAATTAATAAATATTATAATAAATTAGTATTAAATATTAAATCAAAACAAATGTTTTTTTATTTTATGCCAATCTTCACATTTTTATCAGACTTGCCTGCTCATACAATCTGCATCAATAATAACTTCTGTGGCAGAAGACAACCGCACAATTGACCCGGGCATGGCGAACGAAGATATGCAATGCAATTTTATTTAGAAACTGCAGAATATCTAACAAACAAATGCAAATGGAATTATACAGAAAGTAGGCAAACTTCGCGCTATTTCAACAACCGGAACTGTTCTTCCTGTCCAAGGTTACCACTCAATATTTTAGACAAGAACTTGTTCAGAAGACAAATCATCATCAGGTGCCTGCTGCATCAAAGTCGTTGTTGTTTCCTTGTCGTGCCAGGTTGTCAAACTTCTAATATTTTCTCTGGAGGTGGCTCTGTTGCCTTCAATTTTGTCTGTTGTGACTATGTTCTCTAAACCAGACAAATACAAATACAAATCCAAAAAGCCCAGAAAAAATGTATTTGTTCGTGACCATCGACAATATAAGTCTTTTTTTTTCTTTCCGTTGTATACCCCTTTGTGCATTGCAGCGTCAGAGGTAGAATAGTTCTCTGGGGGTGGCTTTTTGTGCGCTTCATATGTTTATTTTCGTTGACTCATTTATTTCTGTAATTCATCGTTTGCATGGTCAGCTCCTGGATTTGTAACCATCAGTCTTCAATCCTGTATAGTAATTCTTTTCAAGGAAGACTGTCTGATGGTAGTCTGGAAGCATGTAAAAACCACTTAATCTGTTGTCATTTTATATAATAATTTCAGGTTGTGAAATGATCAGATTAGTTAATTTATTTATTGACCTTTATTAGTTAATTTATTTATTGGCTGAAATAGAGGATATATCATCCGCCGGAATCTTCTCCTCTTTGATTAGATGTCTTCATTCTATTGGATTGACAGAGGAGTGCTTGAATGAATGTTTAATTATTTATTTTTTTGTGATGGTACAGCGGTAATGTTGGGTTCTCGTAGAAAAAAATGTTATTAAAAGATAAATGTCCATCATTAATTGTTTGACACTGTGCTAAGCATAATCTGGAATTATCTGTCCACGATGCTGGTAAAAATGTTTCTGGAATTAATAGATTCAAATAATTTATTGACAAGTGGTACGTTTTTATCACGCATCGCCAAAAGAATAATTGCGAACTCCATGTATGTGCCAGTTCACTGGAAGCGAAGTTGTTGAAAATTCAACGAATATTAAGCATTCGTTGGGTAGAATCCAACTTTCGCTCAGTATCTGCAGTTTAGTAGGATTATAAAGACTTAGTTTGTCATTTTAGAAATCCTAAAGATGATAATTCCAGAGATTAAAAAAAAAGAAGATAGGTGCACATATGAGGGATCGATGAAGAAGATTACTATTGTTTAGTTTATTTTAGACTTAGGATAGATGTGCGATACACTTCAAAAGCTCTCTGAACAGAGCCTGACATCGCAAAAACGAAAAATAACTTTTAATTGTGCCAATAAATTATGGCCTTTATGATAAATCTGGCTACAGTAAGTTTTATTTTAATGTATTTTTGTATGTATGTCTGTATGGGTGGAGGTTGTGAGGCCCATATATATATGGAAAGGTTTGAGTGATTCTTTTTGTTGCTCGTTCGCAAACTCAACACTAACCGCAAACCTATTAGTAGTCTCTTATGACATGCATGGCAGATCAAAGTGTTAATATTCTTCGCTCCTCCTTCTGAAACTGTCAAAACACGAAATGATTGAACCCTTCCTCTTTAGGTAACGCAACCTCATAATTAACGTTACGGAGAATACACAACAAACCACACCGCCGCCCGTTTTATATTATGACATTAGAACTATAAGAAAATATATGATTACTCAAAATATTTCATACATAAGCTTGTTTTGTTTTTTTCAAAGTTCCCAATATGCAAATTATTACGGCCAAATGGAGGGGGTAGGGGAATGGGTGGTGGCCATTCATGTTAAAGTATTGACCATATACTTCTGTAAACGCCGTATACCCTTCTTTTTTCCTAGAAAAAAAACCACTTAATGTATGTATGTATATATATATATATATATGGCGCTCTACAGTCAAAAAGAGCGCATCATCTTGTGAAAAGAGGAGAAATGTTGCAGCCTAACAGCCGAGAGTAACTAGAAAGTCACGGATAGGTCAAAATCCGTCTACAGTGGTAATTCCATGTTCGAACTGTGCACGGATATTTACAGCTCGAATAGGGCTCATTAGCCATCTACGAACTATTAGACATGGTCATAATTCTAATTGAATTTTCAAATGTGAATGTAAAAATGGTCATCATACACACACACGCACGCATATATATATATATATGTGTGTGTGTGTGTGTGTGTGTGTGTGTGTGTGTGTGTGTGTGTGTGTGTGTGTGTGTGCGTGCGTGCGTGCGTGCGTGCGTGCGTGCGTGCGTGCGTGCGTGCGTGCGTGCGTGCGTGCGTGCGTGCGTGCGTGCGTGCGTGCGTGCGTGCGTGCGTGCGTGCGTGCGGGCGGGCGGGCGGGCGGGCGGGCGGGCGGGCGGGCGGGCGGGCGGGCGGGCGGGCGGGCGGGCGGGCGGGCGGGCGGGCGGGCGGGCGGGCGTGCGTGCGTGCGTGCGTGATCAAGGAATAATTTTGATCACAATATGTTTATTTAATAAATCTCTGTTTTGTCATCCTCATGTTTCGTTATTACCTAACTCTTGTTTGTACTACAAACTACGGTATGTTATTAGTATAATTAATTTTATTTAAAGTAACCTTATGGTGAGGCGCACTTCTTTCAAACGCGTACATGGTCCAATTTCTCTCCTCTTCTTCTGCGTTCGTTCTCAGACTCCTGAATATTAGTATTATGTAGTTCGGAGAACGAAGTGCATTGTGTCATAGCTTATATCTTAGCTGCGATATCTGCGCTTTTCGGTCTGACACATCCTACTACTTTGACCTTTTTGGGGATGAAACAACCAACGCGAGCCGAAGACCTGCTTACTCACCTCTTACAACATAATTGGCAGGTAATAATGTTGCAATTCATTACCCCCCCCCCCTTCTGTCCTCTGGCAACACACGGGCACCAATTTGGTTATATAATAGTTTTTTTTAACCATAAAATAATAATAGAGCCACCCTTGGGTAATCCAGCCACCATGAATTCGAGAGTATGTATTTCAGGGAGTGCTGCAAAACCATAACCGCCGAGTTATATATTCAATACGTTTTTGTCATCACAATGTTAATATTGGAATCATGGTGACTGGATGATCTGAAACATAACCTTTTTTTGTGGCTGAAAGGCGCATACCTCACCATAAGATACTTTCTTTATTTTTTAAAAAGAAAAACTGAAGAATGGTGATTATTTTGGTAAACAGTGAATATATTATATATTCAGAAATATATTTATAACTTTCGTATTGCAGAAATGTCAAAGAAACTAACAATATATATGATGTCCCTATAATCTACAGTTTACTCAATCTGTGTACTTTGAGTCGTAGGTGCTTAACATGACTAGCATACCACCTAAGGCCAAAGATGGTGCCATAGACCTCACACTCTAACATCCACGCTTCCTTTTCTCACTTACTGTCTTTGGAATAAATGAAAGTGATAATTTGTCATGTGTATCACGTTACAGAAAACCCAAACGTATCATCCATTACTCAATAACTTACAGCGACCATGACTAACCCTTATACATAATAATACCAGGACTAAATCGGTGTCCCTTTCTTGCCTAAGCCCATCGGGTACGGAACCCTTTCTCTTCGCGAGCATATTTCTGGTTTAGGAAGGCTCGACATTAGAGTTGGGTTAGGTCTTCTTGCTTTTCCGAACGCCAATTCTAACATCCATTCAAGAATGGGTCTGGGTCTCCGCCTGTAAGAAGCACAGGTAACTACAAGCTCGTCTCGAGCTGACGGAGCTTGTAGTTCCCCTTTCCTAGAAACTTTTCACTTTCTATTTGCAGTTCACGCAGTTCTTTTCACTTTCTATTTGCAGTTCGGGCTGGACTGACTAGCTTCACTGTATGTCGACAGTGTCGCTATATGTGGTGATGCTGGTGGTGTCGGAGATAGTGTCTGTCTCTTATGCAGTCAAATCTCTTTCCATCTGCTGCCTCCACATTCTCGGACACGATCCCCAAATGATTTGGCCAGAATCAGCTCGAGCTGCTGTATTTCTGTTTCCAGGGTGCACCGCGAGGAGGTACATTTGGGGTCTTGGTTATCTGCTAACCCTGGGTCCGCCTAGTGCAATGCGTTCCCTTTGCACCCCAAATGTCTAGTGAATCCAAGGTGGAGAAAGTGAACAATGTATAACCCAAGTATGTAATTATTGAGCACTCTGAACATTCTGCAGTTATGTTGAATGGTGTACAGGATTTTTGATGTATTTAAGATAAAAACTTGCAAAATGAAATGTCTGAAGAAGGTCATTGGAATCACCAGACTCAACAAAATGCGCAATGAGAACATTAGAAAGATAATAGATATAACACCATGCATAGAATATATATAGAAACAACAAATAAAATAGTTTGGACAATGGAGGGGGGGGGGTTTAAATTTCAGTAATTATTACTAATGCGGACGTTTTTATAAGAATTATCTATTGTCGTAACGTCCCCACTTGCCGCTGAGGGTAGAGGTTTGTATAGAAGATGTAGTCTGTGTTCCAGAGCCAGGTATGTTGCTATGGTTGTAGTGTAGTAATGTTTATTCAGGATGGTCTTGATGTTGTCTATCTCTTCCTTGGTCTGCCCTTGGCTTTTTATCATTAGTTAAATCTTGTTATACGCTCTAATGGGACCGTTCATCCTCATAAGACGTCCAAACAATTTTATCGGTTGTTTCTCTATATACTTGATGCACTATGTTATACTTAGTATCCGTCTGATGTTCTAATTGCGCACCTTGTCGAATCTGGTGACTCAAATAGTCTTACTTAGACATTTCGCATGTTTCGATCTTTCTCTTATGTGTAGGTGTTAGTTACCAAGTCTGACATTGGTAGCATAGTGTTGGTACAAAGATGCTCTTATTTATGTGTAGGTGTTAGTTGCCAAGTCTGACATTGGTAGCATAGTGTTGGCAGAACGATGCTCTTACTTATGTGTTTCTTTACTTCCGTGTTGTTTTTTGGGTGTTATAGCAAAAGTGACATCTGGTATATCCCAATATTTGCCTTTTTTACATCTTGTTTCTATCTCTCAATTGACTCATCCGTCTTCTGTAAAGATACTTCGTAGGTACTTGAACACTTTGACTTGTATTATTTTTGTTTTCTCTATTTGAATGTTTAAATGCTCTGTTGATCTCGTTATGTGCACAGTTTCTGCTTTTTGTCTGTTAATATCGTTATTTGCATAGTTTCTGCCTTTTGTCGGTTGATCCGCATGTTGTATTTATTGCATGTTCTTGATAGTGAGTTGATGTGAGTTTGCAGTTTTTCTTCGTCATCATACATGATGTTTTTATCGTCAGCGAAAAGCAGTTTATTGAGTTTGTTTTTACGTTGTTCATTCTCTGTTGTTTCATAAATCAGAAGTTGTATAAGAATACGCATATAAATTCTACTACATATGACTGTATATAAAAATAAGATGACAGCTATGTTGATGGAAAAGATCTAAAGATAGTAAGAAACATGTATTGGAAACAAACAGCTGTGTCGAGTGTTGACGGCAATGTAGGAGAATTTCAAAAGATAGAGATGGGCATCAGACAAGGATGTGTAATGTAACCAGATCTTTTCTTCCTGTATACAGAGGATATTATATGAAACTTAGAAAACATGCTAGGAATAGCAGCTAGAGGTTACAAAATCTGAATAATCTAACATATGCTGACGATACAGTTCTGATTGCAGGGGGAGAAAAAGAAATTTGAAGTTTGTTAGACATGGTAGTACAAAAAAGTGAAAACAAAGCTCTCAGTCTAAACATGAAGAAACTAGAAGTAATGGCTGTTTCAAGAAATACACACCGCCAGAATACAGCATTACTATCTATGTTATGTTATGTTCCTCCAGGGCCATAGACGGCGCATAGGGCAGAAACCATAGCTTTCCATTTCTGTCTGTGTTGCCAGGTCTTTCAATTGTTGCGTGTTGTTTAGGTTCATTGACATGCCTTCTCTATTAATGGATCTTCGTAGAGTTTCTCTAGGTCTCCCTCTTCTTACTCTAGGTGGCACCCAATATAGTGACTGCTGGGGAATTTTTAGGCTGTTCATTCTGAGAACATGGCTGATGTAAGTCCAACGCCTTTGTCTAATGAAGGAAGATATATACTATCTATGATTCAACATTAAATCATGGGGATAAAGTCAATTATCTTGGCACCATTTTAACATCAGATGGCAGGTGCTCCAATGAGTTACAGTAAGAGTAATTGTAACAATGAAACAGTAACCCTATGATATTTTAAAAATTTATAGAACAAGGGGATATCATCCAAATTTATCGTTTTTGTATATAGGAAACACTTAATGTGTCAGCCTAAGTGTGAGAGTTTCATAATAATTTTTAAAAATATTTTAGACAGATGCATACAATTTTTAAAAAAAGAACACACTAATAGGTAAATGCAAGTTTAAAGTGAAAGTACATCAGGAATAGATTTCTCAACTTTGTTTTGACACAATAATTAATTAAAACAAATATGTTCACAACTGTACATATTATCTCCCCTTCATTGCAAACGTAAAACCACTTTCTATAAAGTGAAAACCACTTTCTATAAAGTGGGAAGTTCTCTGTTTACTGTGACTAAATTATATTTTATTAATGAAGCATTATGTTTAGTCAGTGTGACTATCTAAGACACAATAGTCAAGTTTTCTTCCAGTAAACAGAGCCCTATTTCTATCTCGTGAACACAGTTCACGAAAGTTAGAGTGCTCTTAAGATGTCAACATTAGGACTAGTAAGAAAAACCAAAACACAAACAATGCGTGGTGTGTACTGTGATATGTGGTTTAGATCAGTGAATGTGGTTTAGATCAGTGTTGCCAATGTGGTGTGGAAAAAGAAGCAAAGTTAGTGGTACTGTTATTGTTGTCTACCATGCACATCGTAAAATGTGACTAAGAAGGTTTGGGGGGGGGGGGGTTGATTTGGCTCTCCTATTCAATAGAGGATCATGCTATCCAGAAATCATGCTGAATAGGGTGTGTCAGATCGAAAGGAGCAGATATCGCAACCACGATGTAAATCATGACATACCACATTCCATTCTCCGGATTACATCCTGATAACATATAGGAGTTTGAGGACGTACACATAAAAAGATAAAGCAGATAAAGATCAGTGGTTCTCAAAATGTAATTAGGTCCACGTTTGGGGCTATATATTTGAAGGGAGGGGGATAATTTCACCCAAAAATGAAACTATGGCGCAGATTCTTCCAGATCTGCGACACAAAAATAAGTTTTTGAATGCTTCTATTCTTTTTACAAAACTGACCACTATATCACAGCACAAGGGGGAAACGATGGCTATCTGAAACAATTCTAGCGGAAAGCTCTACTGCACTAACTACTGCACTGGAGCTTCTAACTACAGAACAGTTCTTTGATGGAATCCATATCAGCATCTGACCTGCTGGAAAACGAGGAAGAAGGAGAAAAGAATTATGCGACGCATAAGATATACTATAGTAGTAATCCTTGAGGAAAGATGACAAGCTTTTTTCTGGTCTATAGGAATTAATCTCTAGTGCCGGGAACAACACATTGGCTGGAAATACGAGGGCTGGGGCAACACAGTGCAATATAAGGAAAACAGATTTAGATACAAATGTTGTCAATATGTATACACACGACATACTAGCGAATAGACGCAAAGACATACGAAGTTTTGAAAAAGAAACCATCATCAGGACAAACTATAGCTGACTAACAATGAATAGAAACACACATATGACGAAATGGGAGGCAAGGGATGATGAAAGTGGGAGAGAAAGAAGCACAAGTACAAGTGATTATTAAGGGAGTGATATTACGGATGATGTGATCAACCCTGGTAACAGGAGATAAAAAGGACATTGAGATCTGGTCAACAAGACATAGATGCTTTCCATCTTAGTTCTCACTCTGGATAATTGAGTTTCTGCGTTTTTTCTCAAACTCCTGCAGAATAGCAGGGTGTAGTTCGTAATGCGTTTTGTCATTGTTCACAACATTGATGCGAGATCTTCGCTTTTGACCTAACACATTCGACTTTATAATTGCACTGTATCATTTTGACCTTATATAGGAGGGTGCAGCCAACTCCACCATATAACCTCCTTAGTCGCTTCTTAAAATATACATGAAAAGCAAACAGTATTGCTATTATTTGTTCCCCTCTCGAGATTTAAAAAAACCAACTAATGGTGTGTGACTTTTTACAAACAATTTGTGTTGTCTAGTGCTTTTGACGGAACGAGTTGGTGGCACTTGCCTAAACACAATACGTGTTAAATGGTGGTTATTTTGTGCATCTATCATTCAGGGCAATATACTGCTAATTTTCCCAAACAACTTGCATATCATATTTTAATAAAAGAAAAGTGTGAAAACCAGAATACTGGTTTCATTAGTTATTATAAAGATAAAGAATGCAACAGGTCGCATGTAACCCATGTCTGCTGAAAGACACAGTACAAATAGAAATGACCGGAATATACCATGTGGTATCAAAAATTCCCCATTACACATTGTTTACTACACTGTATAATCTTGTCTATCAATTAGTTATGTGGACTATTTGAAAATAATCCATCTGAAGTCACATTATTTAACCATTACAGTGATTTTCATTGGTCACGTTTGTATACATTGTGTCGACAGCCAATGACAAATCAACGTCAAGTAAAGTCATTTAGAAGAATGAGTTCACGTGACTGTATTTGACGAGAGACACGGTACAGTAAGTCGATATGACCTAGCAAAAGACAATCTCATAAAACGTTTACAAACAAAAATGTAATAGTCATGATTGAATGATTGTCCAAACAAATGTCAAGTGTTTTGTTTTTGCGAAAACTAATTGTACTTGAATTAAACTCACAACATAAAAACATGACTCTTTTTGGAACTTGACGTTTTAAAAAGATAAAAACGTGATTGCAATGCAAAAATAGGATAAAAACTGAGGCTCTGTATGGAAAAATAATTTTGTGAAATATATTTTGAGGCTCTGTCTAGGATAGCAGGGCTATAGAGAGTGGAATTCCCATTATTCATTAAGGGTGATAACCCCGCAGATACTATCAGATAAGGGGATGTAATACATGTGAAATGTATTAATATGTGCAAATGTATTAATAAATCATAAGAACACAAATATTTTGATCTGATCATGTGGTAATATAATTTTAATAAACAACTCTCATTTATTTTGAGTGATTTTATGTAACTATTCCCCGTTCTACAATTTATAAAAACGTTTTTTTGAAAGCAATATGCACGACATTCTTCCCTAACTGTTGACATGGTGAACAAAAGTGTGGCACATAAACTTTTGGATGTTAAGGGATAATGTCCGTATAAGGTTCAAGTTCCCCGCGGAACTTTACATGCAAAAGTTGGCTCTTGACTTTGTATGGGAACTAGTGTCAGTAGTCCGTTCACATGTCTTAGACTCCACCGCGGGGTCAAGGTTCAGCCAGTGTCGAGTCAGCTCGCTCGTCACAGTACCGCTTGGGATCTAGGCTGGTTCCTCCCCATATGACATGTTAAGACAGGACGAAGTCACCGGGGTGAAGTTTTCGGTCGTACGGAATGTTAACAGCATAAACGTGCTCTGCTAAGTGTGAGCTGTACTTAGCGTCCGAGTGGCTTTCGATTGCGGCGCCTTCTATGTCATACCGCCTCGAGAGAGGATTACGGGGGTGTAGGAGAGCTGCGGAGAAAGTGCTTCACTCGACTTTTTTGTCATGAAATAACTTTGTAATTACTTAAATTTTAGTATTATTTGTATTTACACCCTTACACTTAAACGTATTTTTGATTTAACATTTGGATACTGCTATTTATTGGAAAGAATAAATAAAGTATTGTGATAAAAAGTAGTAATGTAGTCTTACAGTTTTTATGGCCATAATTCTTAATTCGTAATTTAAAAGATCTTAATTATCTAATTATAAATTCGTTAACAAAAGAAAATAAATTTAGTATTCACGAGGGAAAAAAATGGGATTACAAATTGTGAGTTTTCAAACGCTTCATTTTTTAGAGAAAATTTACTTTCAACAATAACGCAATTTCACAATATAACGACATCCACCTGTGTCAGCTGAGTTTTAAAAAAAATTTAAACTCAAAATATTTTGACTTGATACATTGCTTACTAAAATTGCGGAAATATACATTT
Source organism: Meghimatium bilineatum (assembly GCA_034231615.1). Taxonomy (NCBI): domain Eukaryota; kingdom Metazoa; phylum Mollusca; class Gastropoda; order Stylommatophora; family Philomycidae; genus Meghimatium; species Meghimatium bilineatum. The sequence goes on from CM067318.1 coordinate 9,721,109, forward strand.
GTTTATGTTAATGGCACATATGTATTGCAATTGTATGTTTTGAGTGCAAAGATGTGTCCAGGTCTCACCAAGATTGTCTTGGTTTTATAACACTAATTTATATCTCGCCCTGTTTAGCCTATGTCCCAGTTTCTAGAACAGTTTACAAATACAACAAATGTGTTACGTGTTAAAATCAACATACTTGGTCTCGCTTCGTTCAAACGAATAAACACGCTTGGTAACACTAAATGCGGTCGAGCGTGAAGACTTTGATCTATTTATACATAGATCAGTGGTCATAAGGTATTTTCTGTAGACGTATTAATTAATTCACAGCATTATGTGATTGCCATGTGTCTTCTGTCACGGAGATCATCCAATAAATAAATTAAATTTCCAACACAGTTGACATGTGTTCTTTGATATAATTAAAAAGAAAGAATCTCTTCAAGAATCTGTTTCTAGTAAACAAAAATCTGAACGTAGTGATAGATAAACTTAATTTCCAATAGAAATCGTCATTGGTTGGCGGGTCTGAAAGGGGAGCATTGGGAGAAAACTGTTACCTGTCAAGCATATCGTAAGCAGCAACTAAGAGGAATTTAAGGTGGAGTTTGTTGTCCCATAAAAGCCCGTAGATAAGGAGGTTGTAAGGTTGAGATATTCAATTTCCCGTCCTTTAGCAAATCAGAATAGGTCTATGCCTTTTAGCATTAGGTATTTGGCCAAAATGCGGGTAAAAAGTCTCTTCCCCCCCCCCCCCCACCCCGTAGAGATTTTCACAAAAGGAACATCACATGAAGAAGATCTGATACACGAAAACACACGAATGATTTTTTAAAAGGGAATTACTCCTCTCCATGGATACAGAAGATGAAACAAGAAGTTGAAAAAGATGTTTACACCAGAAGGCATCTATCTTGAACAGATGTGTGCACCAGAAGGCATCTATCTTGAACAGATGTGTGCACCAGAAGGCATCGATCTTGGTGAAGAATGGATTATCTTTTCAAGACTATCTTTGCAATCACTAGAGAGTTCATTGATAAACATATGAATGTGAATGAATGCTGTGTTCACGGAGTTCATCTCCGAACAATTTCATGACACGGATGTTGTGAGACACAGACGATCAAAATAATCCACAATCAGTGATTCGAATGGACTTTTACCACCAGATCACGTGGAATAACAGTTCACGAAGCCAGTAGAGCCTTCACTAAACAACAAGCAGCCTAACGATGTGTGTGTTTGCTGTAACGCAAGTACACTTGCTAGAAATTGAAGCCTATTTACGCTAAGACGATATCAACATCATCATCAGGTGCCATGCCGGCTGGCGTAGGCGACAATGGCTCTCCATATCTCTCTGTCCCCAGTATTATGTATCAAGCTTGTTGTTGTTTCCCTGCCGTGCCATGTTGTCAAATTGTCTAATATATTTTCACGTTGTAGCCATCTGTCTCTGTTGCTTTCAATCTTGCCTGTTGTGACTATATTCTCCAAACCTCCTTGTCTCATGAAGTGGTCAAAAATATGAAGATTGTCTTTTTCTTATATTATTTATTAGGGTCCGTTTCGCATTTGACTCTTTCAACACTTCCACATTAGTTTTTCTGACAGGCCATGATATTCTAAGTCCATGATGTCAACATACCTTAACCAAAAGGTTGTAATCCCTTATCGACCAATCATCAACTAAGGAGACATTTATTCATACACTGTAAATGTCACGTGACTGTGTCTCCTGTGTACATCGTTATTAGTTTACAGTGTATACGTTTTTGAGTATTCCTGTATTTCTCGGTCGTTGGGTTTTTTGGGGGGGGGGGGGGGGGGGGTTAGCGTGAGGATAAAATGAGACGATTGATTGAACAGGCCTAAGTCTGACCTATTTATTCGAGGTTCTTAATCAGAGTTTGCACGTTTCTTTTTTTTTTTTTATAAAGTGACATTTCCCCGTAAACATGACATAAGTTTAACATTACAATAGCCTATTCATTACAGATGAGGTACCGTCTTCGCACGAAAGGTCAGCGACAGTTCCCATTTACCTCATGTTCGTCTCCCTGCTATCACACCATACTATAAGCCTATAACCCGGTGTTGTGGCACACGCCCCAAAGGTGAAATGGGGGGGGGATTTCATTGTTTGGGGGACACTTAAAAAAAATTGTGTTCTTGAGATTTATATGTTATATGTCCATTATATGTTTTGAAAATTTAGCCTACTTAACTGTTTTTTTCTTTTAATAATTTTCTAGTGTTTTCTTCCTAAAACGCAAGTCTTGTGTCCTGAACAAGTTATAATTAGGTTTCATTTATGGAATAAGTCATTTTTTGAATAGACCTATAAAAAATGTAGGACTGGGGGGTGGCATCAGAATTTTTGAAAGATTGAGGGTGGGGAAAGGTTTAAAGAAAAGGTTGGGTAAAACTGCTATAACCTGCCAGGTTCACAGTAGTACCACATGGGATGAAACAACACCCAGAGTTCTCCAGCAAATTCTTTCTTCAGCGACGCAGATGAGTGTGAAAATATCTTGACCTATCCAGCCCTTGATGCTGCCTGTCCATGATTTTCTTAGTCTTCGTCTGCTTCTTCCAACCTCGACCGTTCCCTGTAGTATAGTTTATAACGAATAATCATATCATCACACATCCAAAAAAACCATCAGAGCCGCAGACAAGTTTTCATTGAGGAAGGGATTTACCTATAAAATAATTAATTATTAAATTTTTTTTTGTAATTCCTTCCTTTTTATGAGAAAACTGATGACTTTTTTTAATGAGAAAGCTGATGACTTATTTGATGCGAAAGGTGATGACTTTTTAGATGTGAAAACGGATGACTTTTTTGATGCGAAAACTGATGAATTTTTGAATGAGAAAGATGATGACTTTTTTTAATGAGAAAGCTGAAAACTTTTTTGATGCGAAAATTGATGACTTTTTTGATGAGAAAGCTGATACCTTTTTTGATGCGAAAACTGATTACTTTTTTGATGAGAAAGCTGATGACTTTTTTGATGAGAAAACTGATGACTTTTTTGATGTGAAAGCTGATGATTTTTTTGATGAGAAAGCTGATGACTTTTTGATGAAAAAACTGATGACGTTTTTGATGAGAAAGTTGATTTTTTATGAGAAAGCTGATGACTTTTTTAATGAGAAAGCTGATTACTTTTTTGATGAGAAAGCTGATGACTTTTTTGATGAGAAAGTTGATTTTTTGATGAGAAAGCTGATGATTTTTTTGATGAGAAAGCTGATGATTTTGTTGATGAAAAAACTGATGACTTTTTTTATGAGAAAGCTGATGACTTTTTTGATGAGAAAGTTGATTTTTTGATGAGAAAGCTGATGAATTTTTTGTGAAAATCGTTAATGTAGGGATTTCACCCAACTTTTGGCTAAATTCCTAGCAAATAAAAAACATGATTTCCTAAGGGTGGAAGAGGGGAATTGAACACCCACCTCCCACCACCCACCTCCACCTAAGCAACAGACCTATAAACCATGCAAGTAGGTATATTTGTTGCTTTACTATTGAAAGTAATGATTCTTGTATGAATCTATTTTATTTCTAATGTACACATTTGTCGCTAGATGGACTAGTATTGTGGCATGGTAAAATTTCACAAACCGAGCTCATTGACAACACAAGAGAGATAGAGTCGTGGAGAAACATGATCGCCTATGCCATTCGGCATGGCACTTGATTGATTGACACATTTGTCTCATGCTCTCTATAGGAGATGTGCAGAATTTGTCTGTAACATTTGTATTCGAAGGTCTGTATCCTTTCTCCATGACTGCAGTGAGTGTTCAGCTTACACACCAACACAACACAATAAACAACATAAGTCAGATTCAATGTTAGATTTTCACACTAACACTGATTTATCTTTTCCAAATTAAAGTTAACCTTGACATATCAGTTATATTTCTCCAGCCTTAGGGGCATATCTTTAAGTCTGTTTTGCGTTTTCCGTCGCTGCATACGCAGGATCCGAGGTATTTGAAAATATTCACGTCCTCAAATTTATGCCCATTTATCATGATGTTTGTCTGTGCTTCTGTGCCGTGTGAAATTCTCACAGTAATAATAAACTACAGAATCAGAAATGACAACATCAGTAATAAACACAATGCCAATTCACGATTACACCAGAAGACAATAGATTAAGAGGTTCTCACATGCTTCCAGACTACCATCAGACAGGGCCCCCTCAAAAAAGCATTACTATACAGACAAGATGGATACAAACCAGGGGCAAACCTTTGCAAACAATGGATTACAGAAATAAATGAGTCAACAAAAACAAACATATATGAGGCATACAAAAAGGCAGTCTCCAGATTCTTGATTAGAATCTAGCATCACAGCACGTGGGGCACTTCCATAAGTGCTCCACTCTCCGTTCCAGCAGCCATCCCAGTGTATGTAGACTCAGAGTCCCAGTCAGGTCTTGCTTGTGTGACCTTTGGGACTTTCCAAAAAATTTACTTTTCCTTCCCTCCCCTCTAGATACTTCCATTACTGACATTCTCTGTATGTGTACGTTCTCAGCCTCATTGACATCATCTTCATCTTGAAATGAATTTATTACTGCCTTGATCAAGTCTGCTTCATCTCTTCTCAGTATTGTGCTGTCTATTGCTGCATTGCCTGCCAATAAAATGATATAAGCAAGTACTTCTTCTTCTGCATTTTTCTCAAACTCCTGCAGATTAGCAGAATGTAGCCTAGAGAATGGATATATGCTCCTTTCGGTCTGCGACATCTGACCTCAGCATGGCTTGGATCACTTTGACCCTATATGGGATGAGACAGTCAACTTCACCCCATAACCTCCATAACAGCCTCTTACATCCCGCATGGAATGGTGAACAGTGTTTCTATTCTGTGCTGCTATTTCATGCCCCCAGCAACACACAGTTGAAAAACAAATAACAAATGTTATTAGAAAACTGTTTATTAATAAAGTATAAACATAATATTCGAAACAGAGAAAATATTTGCTCAAAATATCAGCTATATTCAAATGTTTCATTCTAAACAGAGAAAATATTTGCTCAAAATAGAAGCTATATTCAAATGTGTCATTCTAAACAGAGAAAATATTTGCTCAAAATATCAGCTATATTCAAATGTTTCATTCTAAACAGAGAAAATATTTGCTCAAAATAGAAGCTATATTCAAATGTTTCATTCTTCTTCTTCTTCAGCGTTCATTCTCAAATTCCCACTGGATTTCTCTTGTAACAGGACAATGATCCTACAAGATTTCCAGTTATGTAGTCCAGAGAATGGAAATGCGTTGTGTTGCCGTTTTATTTGCGCCAATGGCCGCCTTTTGCGGGAAATGTTTCATTCGAAACAGAGAAAATACTTGCTCAAAATATAATCCTGACTCTGTGTGTTGATGCTATCAATCCGGTACCCCTATAATCTTCAATATAACTTTCTGAATTACCAAAAAATTTTCAATATAACTTTCTGAATTACCAAAAAATTTTTCAATATAACTTTCTGAATTACCAAAATAAAGCATAGAATAATGATATACATTTCATTGTGACACAAAAAATGCATGCAGATTATATTGTGCAACATGAGTTTACAAAATAAAAAGTATTTAATGGCATATAGCGGTAGATATAAATATATCATTTGGAAACTAATATACATGTGATTATGAATGAGATTCACACACCCATATGTTACAAGGACATACAAAAGAGGAGCAGAGAACAGTAACAATTTTACCTACGTACGTATGTCATAAGTGGTTACGGTGCTGAACTTTGGCTTGTTTACCTCCACTTCATAATCTTCACAGCGATGAATTCTGCTTAAGACCTGTGTCCGAACGATCCATTGCACATGTGGTGTGCTGTTGTGGCCCGAAATTGGAGCAAAGAATAGCACCACTGTTTATATTCTATGCATGTCATGGGTCGACTAAGGAGGTTATGGGATGGAGTTGGCTGTCCCATCCAATATAGGGTCAGCATGGCCCAAAACCATGCTAAAGCTGGATGTGTCAGGCCAAAAAGCACAGATATTGCAGCATTGCTGGAAACCATGACACAACGCACTCCCTTCTCTGGACTACATTCTGCTAATCTGCAGGAGTTTGAGAAAGAACGAAGAAGATCTGTGTCTGAACGATCCACCACACTGTTGTTGTGGCCCAAAATGGGAACAAAGAATAGCAACACTTTTTACCTTCTATGCATGTCATAAGAGTCAACTTCTGCATTTGTTATCAAATTTCTGCAGATAAGCAGGATGAAGTCCAAAATATAGAATGCATTGTGTCATGGTTTGTAGTTTTGATCCGATTTCTGCTTCTTTTGGCTTGACACATCTGACTTCAGCATGGCTTCTGAGTTACTTTGACCCTATATGGAATGGAAAAGCCAACTTCACCCCATGACCTCCATAGTTGAATCTTATGACAGGCATGGAAGGTAGTGTTGCTATTCTTTGCTCCTCTTTTAGGATCAAGAGAAAACATTGGTGTTGACTGTGATGAAGTCTGTTGAGACCAGTATCTCCATGCTGAGATCTATGCCTATATGATCCATGCTTGAACTGTTGAGATTTCTGCTGGAGTAGAATACTGTCTAGCTAATGACACATCACCATACTCATCTGGGACACAGCCGATGATTGACTACATCCTGCTGGAAATCTGGTAGGACCATTGCTCTTCTACAAGAGAGATCCAGTGGGAGTTTGAGAATAACAGCTGATGAAGAGTAAAAGATTCATCTGGGACTTGAAAAAGTCCTGGAAAACTTCCCTTAAAAAATGCTATGAGAAACACCATTCAGGAGATGAAAGCAAAACTTCACCACCCGGCACAGGAAGAATCTAGGCAACCTCATACTCCTTCATGGTTTTATTTGTGTGATAACCCTGGCCTAAACTTCTAGCTCAAGGAGCACAGAATAGGACCTCTTCTTTTCACGCATGTCATAGAGAGATGACAAGAAAGTTGGGGGGATGGGATGACATGTGAAAAATCATCATTGCTGCTGCATGTCTTGTCTCGAGGATGATAACCTATGAAAAATCATCATTGCTGCTGCATGTCTTGTCTCAAGGATGATAACCTGTGAAAAATCATCATTGCTGCTGCATGTCTTGTCTCGAGGATGACAACCTGTGAAAAATCATCATAGATGATGAAGAGATGCAGTAAACATTGCACCTTTGTGGCACAATCCCACATGGCGGGGAAGACTAGGTGGTACAATCCCACATGGCGGGGAAGACTAGGTGGTACAATCCCACATGGCGGGGAAGACTAGGTGGTACAATCCCACATGGCGGGGAAGACTAGATGGCATCACTGCAGATGGGTCAACAGATCTGATAGAAGAATGGATGAACTAGTTGGCCCAGACATATAATTCTGCCCTCCTAGAACGATGTGATGATACTGGGATATTGCCACACTGGAATGTCTCCATTCAGGGACTAAACATGTATCCATAAAACTCCCTAAGACAACCATAAATTTTGAAATGGCAAATACTGCAGAGGATGGATGTGTCGGGCCATTGGTGCAAATAAAACGGGTACACAACATATTTCTATTTTCTGGACTACATCCTGCTGGAAATCTAGTTTAACCATTGTCCTGCTATAAGAGAGATCCAATGGGAGTTTGAGAATAAATGCTGAAGAAGAAGAAACAGTAAATCTTATGCGAATTTGTGTATCACCTCAGTTACTCAACCAATGAGGACATGTGGTTTTTCTAGAAGAACTGTCGAAAGCTACCTGCGTACATCTAAAGCTATCTGCGTACATCTAAAGCTACCTGCGTACATCTAAAGCTACCTGCGTACATCTAAAGGGATTATTTCATCATCATCTTTAATGAATGAGATTAGTCAGTTGGAAAAAACATTTAACTCATGGAAATATTGTTCAATAAGGCAGAGGGTGATACTGAACTCCTCTTCTGCTTTGACTCTTTAACTCCTGAAGATCACCAGGGTACACTCCGGATAATGGAATAAATTGTCAAAATGTATATCATAGCTGTGATATCTGATATTTTCATCCCACTTCAGTATGACTTCTGAGCCAATATGACTTTCTATAGAATGTGACCAGCCATCAAATGCCCTCACGACCGAGGAAGTGTATCCATGAGATACCCAGGGGGATGGATGAGCTTATCATGTCTGGGGAAATATATCCATGAGATATCCTACCCAAGAGGTTGGAAGAAACTAGAGATATCAATGACTCACAGCAGCATCAGCCATTTATAATCTCTCAATGCATGTACAAATTCTTTACTTCATCCTCTTCAGCGTTCATTCTCAAACTCCCGCTGGTTCTCTCTTGTAGCAGGACAATAGTCTTATATTTCCAGCAGGGTGTAGTCCAGAAAATGGAAATAAATTATGTCGCTGTTATTTTTCCACAATGGCTCGACACATCCATCTTTGGTGGGACTTTTTTTAAAGTCCTGTTACAAAGTCATTATTTTACACTTCAATTTCCCTTCATAAAGATCATTCACAGACTCGACACGTTTTAAGCAAGTCGAACTGTTCTGTCATTACCACCAGTACTATCATGTGCAGGGAAGAGATCCCTGTGATATCCAAGAGGTTGGAAGAAACTAAAGATACGAATCACATGGCAACACTGGTCATTCATAAACTTTCAAAGTATGTAGATTGGCAGTCTGTTAATTACTGTTATAAAGCAAATATTTGACACAGCAAAATTTGTAGAGATAAATCATCAGGAAACCACACAATGTGCTGACAATTTCCCTTAGTACATGGATAATATAATATAGAGCACTGAGACAAATGTGTTGGGCCATTGGTACAAATAAAACACCGGCACAATGCATTTCCATTCTCTAGACTACATCCTGTTGAAAATCTAGGACCATTGTCCTGCTACAAGAGATATAAAATCTTAGACCATTGTCCTGCTACAAGAGAGATAAAATCTAGGACCATTGTCCTGCTACAAGAGAGATAAAATCTAGGACCATTCATTGTCCTGCTACAAGAGAGATAAAATCTAGGACCATCCATTGTCCTGCAACAAGAGAGATAAAATCTAAGACCATCCAATGTCCTGCTACAAGAGAGATAAAATATAGGACCATCCATTGTCCTGCCACAAGAAAGATAAAATCTAGGACCATCCATTGTCCTGCTACAAGAGAGATAAAATCTAGGACCATCCATTGTCCTGCAACAAGAGAGATAAAATCTAAGACCATCCATTGTCCTGCTACAAGAGAGATAAAATCTAGGACCATCCATTGTCCTGCTACAAGAGAGATCCAGTGGAAGTTTGATTAAAAAAATGCTGAAGATGAAACATTGAGGATTTATTTTAGAAACAATCAGGATCTGTCCCCAAATGCGTGCCTACCCAATAAAATTGTATTTTGATTATTTCCCTGATTATGTTTATAAATTTGTTTATCTATGTTTATTAACTTAAATATTTATTTATTTAAGATGATCGTATGTGTGGTTAGGAGAGTTGTATGAGTTAGGGTTAGCATTTGGGCTAATAAATACCCATTATCTGACAAACATAACCAAGAGAAATAATAAAAATATTTTGGTAGGCACGCATTCAGGGAAAGCTCCAAAAATCATAATGAATTCCTACAATAAAAAAATATTTGATGTCTGCTCAAAAGATTTCTATCTTCATTAGTGAAGTACAAATATATTTAAATGATTACAATGTTGATATATCAAATATGAATATATTGTTTAGTCTGCAGCTCTGTACACGACTAAATAGCACCAATTAATATCAAAATATATGTTTGTGAAAATATATTACATAATCTGCAGCTCTGTACATGACTAATTAGCACCAATTAGTATCACATAATATGAAAAATCATTAAGTGAAAAAACATATTTATAATACAAAAACAAATGACAACATCGCTGATGTAAAGTTCTTCATCTGCATTCATTCTAAAACTCTGTGGTGTGTCTGTGGCTATGACAACAAGTATGAGAACCAGCTCTTTCGTACATCTGGCGTATAATAATAATGACCCATAACCTATCAGGGTTGTAGGGATTCCACTCTGGCGATGTTAGAAAAAAAAGCAGACCAAAAACCCTATTACAAAAATCCCTCCTAACACCCAATCATAAAAAGTCCTCCTAACACCCTATCACAAAAAGCTCTCCCAACACCCCTATCACAAAAAGCCCTTCAAAGCCCTCCATACACCTGTCCTCCATCATTCGGACGAGTGTAGAAAAATCACACCCTTTGCTTACTATACTATCAATACAGTTACAGACATTTACTGTTCAGTCAAAGTAGTAAAAATAATGAATGTATTAGTTACTAACGCCGAAGTCGGATGTATTGGCACAAATACAATTGCGACACAATGTATTTGTGTTCTCTAGATTACATCCTGCTGGAAATCTAGTAAGACCAGTGTTCTGCTAAACAAGAGATAAAGTAAGAGTTTGAGAATGAATGCCCCCAAAACTCCTGATGGTTATCTAGAAGTAGTCTGGAGAATAGATTCTGTTGTTTTGGCTTACAGCATGACTGCAATATCTGTACCTTTCGACCTGAAAGATCCAGATTGAGCATGGTTGATTTACTTTTGAGTCGGGTCACTGATGCAAATAAAATGGGGACACAATGAATTTCCTTTCTCTGGATTACGTCCTGCTGGAAATCTAGTAGTACCATTGTCTTGCTACAAGAGAGATTCAGCAGAAGTTTGAGAATGGACGCTGAAGAAGAAGAGTCACAATGACCTATGGTTTGGAAATGTCAATAACACCCACAAACCTCCTTAGTTGCCACTTACTACATGGCAGGTAAGTGTTGTCTTTGCTCCCCTTTTGTGCCCTGGCAACACACCAGTGAGAGGAAGACAATGATATATATTGGGGACATGCAGAAAAATGGATATGCCAAGTTGAAAGTACAAATATTTCAGCTGTACTGCAAACTAACAGAACAACATTACACAGAGAAATTCCAGTCAACAATATAAGTGAGAAGCAAATTAACCCTAAGATAAAACATGGGCTGAAGTTCACAATCTTAATCTTCGGATAAAACATGTACTTGAAAAATACAGGGAGCTAGGTAGGGCAGTGGATAGCGGGCTGGTTTCACATATGAGTGGTCTTGGTTTCATTCCCCAGTTTGAGGCAGAAACATTTTTCAGATCACAAAGGCTCCCGGGTCAACCCAGGCTTAATTGGGTACCGGATTAATCCAGGAAGTAAAGACTGCGAGGGAGAGGAGATGGCTACCACCATCATATAGCAGAGCCACTGAAATGTGAGGTCATTAACATCTTACACCCCTACGGCATTTAATAAATGCTATGTTAACTTTAACATTACTACTTGAAAACTAGCTCCAATAATGGCATAGCACCAGATCTGTAAATAAGGAAGTATGGGGTGGTGGTTTAGAAATTCAAACAGAGCTATTTTCCCTTTCAGCTAAATAGAGTATTTAGAAAAAGTAAAGATATTGTACAAATATAAAGAATAATTAGATGCTAAATGAATGCCTGAAAGCAAAGACGAATTGTCAAAAATGGCAGATAATCTCCCTCAATCCCACGTCTTCAAAATTTCAGGGAAGTAGCTTCTCCACTAAAATAATATATGAGACTTTAGTGGAGAGAACTAAATGGAAACTACAGCCCTGAGCAAGACAGCATGAACAAATTCAACTGACAGGAACAAGTCAGGGTATTTCGACTGAGAATGGAACATTGTCATCTAAAAGCACACTTACCCCGAATCGGTATTAGCGACTCTGCAACCAACATGTGCAGAATAACAACACCTACCCAGAATATATACTACAGTATTGCCCCAGAGAATTTGTTGACAGAGCAATATCCTGGTCGACAGGAATATCTCTACAGAACAAACTGTGGGAGACTCATGGCAACCTAAAACAAACTATTCTATACAGGACCAATCACCCATATAGTAACTTGGGCCTGGACTGCTGGTTCCGGGTACAAAGAATAAGGATACCGTCTTCTTTCCAGGAATGTTGTAATAGGTTACTAAGGAAAGTTGGGGGGGGGGGGGGTTATTTTGAAAATCTGTCACGAGTGAAAAAATATCATCTTGTTTCAATTTCTTACTTTTGTTTTCTATCAAATAATCTTTGATCATGGATGCTGAAGAGCTGCCGACCAGCAGACATTGCACCATTGTCCAGTTGTGGCAGAGGAATACTTGATGTGCATCACTGTGGATGTGTCAACAAATCTGACAGAAGAATGATGAGATTGTTGGCTCAGATGTGCGTGCTGTGCTCCTAGCAGGATGTGATAATCCTAAGATACTGCCACAGTGGAATGCCTCCCTTTGGGGACAAAACATATGCATCTATAAACTCCCCCTAACCATCCATACCTTTGAGACAACCTTACGTGAGTCTGGCAGGCACCTCAGTTACACAAATGAGAAGAACCTGTGCTATGTCAAAATAGGCTATGGACTTTCAAGAGCTACCTGCTCACAGGTAACGGGATGCATCATCATCATGTGTCAATAGCTACCTGTTCACAGCTAAAGGGATTATTTTATCATCATCATGTGTCAAGAGCTACCTGTTCACAGCTAAAGGGATTATTTCATCATCACCATGTGTAAAGAGCTACCTGTTCACAGCTAAAGGGATTATTTCATCATCATCAAGTGTCAAGAGCTACTTGCTCACGGCTAAAGGGATTATGTCATCATTATCATCCGTGAACAATATCAAACTGGATGTATAATAATTGATTGCAGAAGAATGCTCGAGATGCAAATAGCATGTCTATATCAACAATATTGCGACATAAAAATAAATGTACTGGGCCAAAATGCATACATATTGCAGTTTTTCTGTAAACTAGACAGCTAATGTAGTTATACTCAACTACATTACGTCACAATAAGAAATATAAATGGTCAGCTGGAACAACAAGAGAAAAATCAACAATATTACAGAAAACATAAATCTATTTCAAATAGTTCATGATAAAAAAACACAGAAAATAAAACACACAAATAATACAGGATTCAGATAATAAACTCCATGCAGTGTAATCCCTCTATCCTTCAGCCTTCCTAATCCCCCAACCCTTTAATAGTTCTTCATGTTGTGGCAGTCCCAAAATTTAAAAATTATTTTTGTTGCTACTTCATATGTGTTTTCCGATGGTCTTAGACGTGCGATGAGAAAAGTAAAACTTCAACATTTAATAACAACTGGAAAGATCAAGGGGAGAAGAGACAGAGGAAGACAAAGAGATAAATTTATGGATGGGTTGTCAGTGTGGTACAAAATGAAGTCATCAATTGAATTACTTAACAACACAAGAGGCAGAAAGTTGTGGAGAAGCATGATGACCTACACCAATTGGCATGGCACTTGATTGATTACTTGTAGGTAAGGAAATCTAACTGTCTTGCTACAAAACCCATATCTAATTTAGCGAGCTAAGTTCCAGCTTAGTAATAGAGTTCATCTATATGCCTATTCTCATAATTACACAGCGATTAATTAATTATTCCCATACTTGATTAAAACTCATCCTTGACAACTGGACCTTCCAGCTTTATAACACCGTCAATCTGTGTTTCTGTCTCATCAGGTCTTGCTATGTTTGTGTCTACCAGCAGTTCACTGTCTGCAGCACCTTTACGAGCATGACCCTTGTCAATGATGATTGAATCTTCAGTGTCAGAGATGTAATATGGTTCTCCAGTGTAATGTGTTGGATATAGAAGGTAAGGCTCCGCTGATAGGCCAACTAGGTCCCGTGGAGAAAAATGCTGTTTCCACTGTTCTCTAAACGATAATTTATAATTTAAAAAAAAATTACAAGTAACAATTTACAATAAGTAACAACTTATAATACGCTAAATTTATAAGTAACAATTTATAATAAGTAACAATTTACAATAAGCAACAATTTATAAGCAAAAATGGAACAATACAGGATCAAGTGTCCATGTAGCATTTCCTGCGTACACTTTTTTTTTAAATGCGCTCCTGTCGTATTTTTTAGAACTTGGTAATGCCATTCACACTTCCGTTACGTCACTCTTCCACTACATATCTTTAGTAAAATGGCTGCCGTATGTATGTTGAATTTGCCTTTGACTGACAAAGACGCAGTACAATTGTTGCAGTCACGAAGAGTACTTACAAACGGGAAATGCGCACAGTGTCATACTATGACATTTAACTTCTATTGTGACGATTCAATTCATTATCCGACACAAAATAATACCCTGCATTCAAACCCAATCATGTTTCCACTCATACAACCCTCCAATTAAATACTCCCCCATTTATTGTCTTGGCATATTTATATATGTAAAACCTGCCCAATAATTGTCGCTCAAATATTCTCATGGAAGGTAATACTTCTTCTTCAGCGTTCATTCTAAAACTCTCGTTGGATCTTCTTTGTAGCAGGACCATAGTCCTACTAGATTTCCAGTTCAGAGAATGGAAATGCGTTGTGTCACCATTTTATTTGCGCCAATGGCCAGATACATCCATCTTTGGCGAGAGAGGTAATACATAAAGAAAGAGTAAGCAGAAATCATTTGTCTCCCTTTCAATTTAGTTACCAACATGAATTGATTAAATCAGAAAGGGGGTTTGCGTTAGAATTAGTCCTAACACTGAGTCTAAACCTCCCCCCCCCCCCAACACAACATCTAAATTCTAAAAGTACCTCATATCATGAAAATACAAAAACCATTAAATCATTGCAAGTTTTAATCTCCGTGCGTAACTACTATTAGCTATTTTGAATTACAGTGACAAGATCTGTAAATGATGTAATTTTTTTTTTTTAATTTCAAACTTTTCAACACATCTCATAAATGTATCTACCGGTAGTTTATCATTAGAAATATATTTTTTCATTTTCAAACTTTTCAACACATTTCATAAGTATATCTAGTTTATCATTAGAAATATGATTTTTTTAAATTTCAAACTTTTAAACACATTTCATAAATGTATCTAGTTTATCATTAGAAATATATCTTTTCATTTTCTTTTTCAAACTTTTCAACGCATTTCATAAATGTATATAGTTTATCATTACAAATATTTTTTTTTTATTTTCAAACTTTTCAACACATATCATAAGTGTATATAGTTTATCAATAGAAATTTATTTTTTAATTTTCTTTTTCAAACTTTTCAACACATCTCATAAATGTATCTACCGGTAGATTATCACTAGAAATATATCTTTTCATTTTCTTTTTCAAACTTTTCAATACATTTCATAAATGTATATAGTTTATCATTATAAATATTTTTTTTTATTGTCAAAGTTTTGAACATATTTCATAAGTGTATATAGTTTATCAATAGAAATTTCTTTTTTGATTTTCTTTTTGAAATTTTTCAACACATTTCATAAATGTATCTAGTTTTTATCATTAGAAATATATTTTTTTGATTTTCAAACAACTTTTCAACACATCTCATAAATGTATCTACCGGTAGTTTATCATTAGAAATATATTTTTTTATATTATTTTTCAATCTTTTCAACACATCTCATAAATGTATCTAGTTTATCATTAGAAATATATTTTTTAAATTTTCAAACTGTTCAACACATCTCATAAATATATCTACCGGTAGAGTATCACTAGAAATATATTTTTTGATTTTCTTTTTTCAAACTTTTCAACACATCTCACAAATGTATCTACCGGTAGATTATCACTAGAAATATATCTTTTCATTTTCTAATTCAAACTTTTCATAAATGTATGTAGTTTATCATTAGAAATATTTTTTTCTTATTTTCTTGTTCAAACTTTTCAACACATTTCATAAATGAATATAGTTTATCATTAGAAATATATTTTTTTAATTTTCTTCTTCAAACTTTTCAACATATTTCATAAATGATAGTATCTACCAGTAGAGTATCACAAGAAATATATTTTTTTATTTTCTTTTTCAAACTTTTCAACACATCTCATAAATGTATCTACCAGTAGAGTATCACAAGAAATATATTTTTTTATTTTCTTTTTCAAACTTTTCAACACATCTCATAAATGTATCTACCAGTAGAGTATCACTAGAAATATATTTTTTTCTTTTCTTTTTCAAACTTTTCAACACATCTCATAAATGTATCTACCGGTAGATTATCACTAGAAATATATCTTTTCATTTTCTTTTTCAAACTTTTCAACACATTTCATAAATGTATCTAGTTTATCATTAGAAATATATTTTTTTTTATTTTGAAACTTTTAAAAACATTTCATAAATGTATCTAGTTTATCATTAGAAATATTTTTTTTTTATTTTCAAACTTTTCAACAAATCTCATAAATGTATCTACCGTTAGTTTCTCATTAGAAATTTGTCTTTTCATTTTATTTTTCAAAATTTTCAACACATCTCATAAATGTATCTAGTTTATCATTAGAAATATATTTATTTAATTTTCAAACTGTTCAACATATCTCATAAATGTATCTACCGGTAGAGTATGACTAGAAATATATTTTTTGATTTTCTTTTTCAAACTTTTCAACACATTTCATAAATGTATCTACCGGTAGATTATCACTAGAAATATATCTTTTCATTTTCTTTTTCAAACTTTTCATAAATGTATATAGTTTATCATTAGAAATATTGTTTTCTTATTTTCTTGTTCAAACTTTTCAACACATTTCATAAATGAATATAGTTTATCATTAGAAATAATTTTTTTAAATTTTCTTGTTCAAACTTTTCAACGTATTTCATAAATGTATCTAGTTTATCATTAGAAATATATTTTTGTATATTATTTTTCAAACTTTTCAACACATTTCATAAATGTATCTACCAGTAGAGTATCACAAGAAATATATTTTTTTATTTTCTTTTTCAAACGTTTCAACACATCTCATAAATTGATTGTCAAATTATTAGAAGTATATTTTTTTATTTTCTTTTTCAAACTTTTCAACACATTTCATAAATGCATCTAGTTTTTATCATTAGAAATATATTTTTTTGATTTTCAAACAACTTTTCAACACATCTCATAAATGTATCTACCGGTAGTTTATCATTCGAAATATATTTTTTTATTTTCTTTTTCAATCTTTTCAACACATCTCATAAATGTATCTAGTTTATCATTAGAAATATATTTATTTAATTTTCAAACTGTTCAACATATCTCATAAATGTATCTACCGGTAGAGTATGACTAGAAATATATTTTTTGATTTTCTTTTTCAAACTTTTCAACACATTTCATAAATGTATCTACCGGTAGATTATCACTAGAAATATATCTTTTCATTTTCTTTTTCAAACTTTTCATAAATGTATATAGTTTATCATTAGAAATATTGTTTTCTTATTTTCTTGTTCAAACTTTTCAACACATTTCATAAATGAATATAGTTTATCATTAGAAATAAATTTTTTTAATTTTCTTGTTCAAACTTTTCAACATACGAGGGGGAGTCAATAAGTAAGTCACAAATGGCTCTTTAGAAAAAAACTGAAGACGATAAAAACCTGAAAACTGTTTATTTTTACACATACATTATCCCTTTACTTCTCAACATAATTTCCACCAACATTGATGCATTTATCCCATCGTTTTATGAGTCCTCCCAAACCTGCTGCGTAGAACTGCGTGCTCTGCTTTTTAAGCCACATTTTCACTTCACATTCAACTTCTGCGTCAGTCGCGAAATGCTTCCCGCCAAGGTGGGTTTTTAGTGGACCAAAAAGGTGAAAATCACTAGGGGCTAAATCGGGGCTGTAAGGAGGATGTTCCAGAATTTTCCAACCAAGATTTTTTATTTTCTCCTGAGTTAATCGAGCTGTATGTGGTCTAGCATTGTCATGAAGGAGTAGCACTCCTCTATTCAGCAGCCCTGGACGTTTTCTTCGAATTGCATCCCGAAGCACTGATAGAACTTCACAGTATGATTCAGAATTCACATTGTCACCTTTCTTTTTGAAATTGGTTAAAAGCACTCCTTGACAATCCCAGAACACTGTCAGCATAACCTTCCCTGCTGATGGTGTAACCTTGAATTTTTGGACACAAGGCGAAGAAGGATGTTTCCATTGCATTGAAGCACGCTTTGATTCAGGCTGGTAGTGATGCACCCATGATTCGTCCCCAGTAATAATCCTGTTCATCATGTCTTCTCCTTCATTTGCGTATTGACAGAGATGCTCCAATGACAAGCCTAATCGGTTCATTTTGTGTTCGTCCGTCAATTGTCTGGGCACCCACCTTGAACACACTTTCTTAAATTTCAATCGGTCATGCATGATGCTGTATGCTGAACCATGTGAGCACCCTATTGCAGCTGCTACAGCGTCTATCGTTACTCGTCTGTCACCTCGAATCATCTCCTCAACCCGCTGCACAGATGCGTCTGTTGCAATTTCAACAGCACGACCAGATCGGATTTCGTCAACAATTTTAGAGCGCCCTTGAGAAAATTTTTTTACCCAGCTGTGCACCGCTTTACGGGACAAACAATTGTCAGCATAAACAGGAAGCATGTCTTTATGAATGTCTTTTGCAGGCAGTCCTTTTGCCCATAAAAAACGCACAACAGCACGTTGTTCATTGATTGTACACTCTGTAAGTACAGTAGCCATTTTGTTTTTTGTGCTGCGCATGCGCAAGGTACAGCTAGCGCCATCTAGCGAGCATAAACATAAAGTTCTATGATGATATCAACTATAAACAGCTTTAGAAACCACCTACTGCATTTTCCTGCCATCCAACATCAATTTGTGACTTACTTATTGACTCCCCCTCGTATTTCATAAATGTATCTAGTTTATCATTAGAAATATATTTTTTGATTTTCATTTCCAAACTTTTCAACACATTTCATAAATGTATCTAGTTTATCACTAGAAATATATTTTTTTGTTTTTGAAACTTTTCAACACATTTCAGCAATGTATCTAGTTTATCATTAGAAATATATTTTTGTATATTATTTTTCAAACTTTTCAACACATCTCATAAATGTATCTACCAGTAGAGTATCACTAGAAATATATTTTTTTCTTTTCTTTTACAAACTTTTCAACACATCTCATAAATGTATCTAGTTTATCATTAGAAATATATTTATTTAATTTTCAAACTGTTCAACACATCTCATAAATGTATCTACCGGTAGAGTATGACTAGAAATATATTTTTTGATTTTCTTTTTCAAACTTTTCAACACATTTCATAAATGTATCTAGTTTATCATTAGAAATATTTTTTTTTTATTTTCAAACTTTTCAACAAATCTCATAAATGTATCTACCGTTAGTTTCTCATTAGAAATATGTCTTTTCATTTTATTTTTCAAATTTTTCAACACATTTCATAAATGTATCTAGTTTTTATCATTAGAAATATATTTTTGTGATTTTCAAACAACTTTTCAACACATCTCATAAATGTATCTACCGGTAGTTTCTCATTAGAAATATGTCTTTTCATTTTATTTTTCAAATTTTTCAACACATTTCATAAATGTATCTAGTTTTTATCATTAGAAATATATTTTTGTGATTTTCAAACAACTTTTCAACACATCTCATAAATGTATCTACCGGTAGTTTATCATTAGAAATATATTTTTTTATTTTCTTTTTCAATCTTTTCAACACATCTCATAAATGTATCTAGTTTATCATTAGAAATATATTTATTTAATTTTCAAACAACTTTTCAACACATCTCATAAATGTATCTACCGGTAGATTATCACTAGAAATATATCTTTTCATTTTCTTTTTCAAACTTTTCATAAATGTATATAGTTTATCATTAGAAATATTGTTTTCTTATTTTCTTGTTCAAACTTTTCAACACATTTCATAAATGAATATAGTTTATCATTAGAAATTAATTTTTTTAATTTTTTTGTTCAAACTTTTCAACATATTTCATAAATGTATCTAGTTTATCATTAGAAATATATTTTTTGATTTTCATTTCCAAACTTTTCAACACATTTCATAAATGTATCTAGTTTATCACTAGAAATATATTTTTTTGTTTTTGAAACTTTTCAACACATTTCAGCAATGTATCTAGTTTATCATTAGAAATATATTTTTGTATATTATTTTTCAAACTTTTCAACACATCTCATAAATGTATCTACCAGTAGAGTATCACAAGAAATATTTTTTTTTATTTTCTTTTTCAAACGTTTCAACACATCTCATAAATTGATTGTCAAATTATTAGAAGTATATTTTTTTATTTTGTTTTTCCAAATTTTCAACACATCTCATAAATGTATCTACCAGTAGAGTATCACTAGAAATATATTTTTTTCTTTTCTTTTACAAACTTTTCAACACATCTCATAAATGTATCTACCAGTAGATTATCACTAGAAATATAACTTTTCATTTTCTTTTTCAAACTTTTCAACACATTTCATAAATGTATCTAGTTTATCACTAGAAATATATTTTTTTGTTTTTGAAACTTTTCAACACATTTCAGCAATGTATCTAGTTTATCATTAGAAATATATTTTTGTATATTATTTTTCAAACGTTTCAACACATCTCATAAATTGATTGTCAAATTATTAGAAGTATATTTTTTTATTTTCTTTTTCCAACTTTTCAACACATCTCATAAATGTATCTACCAGTAGAGTATCACTAGAAATATATTTTTTTCTTTTCTTTTTCAAACTTTTCAACACATTTCATAAATGTATATAGTTTATCATTATAAATATTTTTTTTTTATTTTCAAAGTTTTGAACACATTTCATAAGTGTATATAGTTTATCAATAGAAATTTATTTTTTGATTTTCTTTTTGAAATTTTTCAACACATTTCATAAATGTATCTAGTTTTTATCATTAGAAATATATTTTTTATTATTTTGAAACTTTTCAAATCATTTCATAAATGTATCTAGTTTATCATTAGAAATATTTTTTTTTGATTTTCAAACAACTTTTCAACACATCTCATAAATGTATCTACCGGTAGTTTATCATTAGAAATATATTTTTTTATTTTCTTTTTCAATCTTTTCAACACATCTCATAAATGTATCTAGTTTATCATTAGAAATATATTTATTTAATTTTCAAACTGTTCAACACATCTCATAAATGTATCTACCGGTAGAGTATGACTAGAAATATATTTTTTGATTTTCTTTTTCAAACTTTTCAACACATTTCATAAATGTATCTAGTTTTTATCATTTGAAATATATTTTTTTGGATTTTCAAACAACTTTTCAACACATCTCATAAATGTATCTACCGGTAGTTTATCATTAGAAATATATTTTTTTAATATTATTTTTCAATCTTTTCAACACATCTCATAAATGTATCTAGTTTATCATTAGAAATATATTTTTTTAATTTTCAAACTGTTCAACACATCTCATAAATGTATCTACCGGTAGAGTATCACTAGAAATATATTTTTTGATTTTCTATTTCAAACTTTTCAACACATCTCATAAATGTATCTACCTGTAGATTATCACTAGAAATATATCTTTTCATTTTCTTGTTCAAACTTTTCATAAATGTATCTAGTTTATCATTAGAAATATATTTTTTGATTTTCATTTCCAAACTTTTCAACACATTTCATAAATGTATCTAGTTTATCACTAGAAATATATTTTTTTATTTTCTTTTTCAAACTTTTCAACACATCTCATAAATGTATCTACCAGTAGAGTATCACAAGAAATATATTTTTTTATTTTCTTTTTCAAACTTTTCAACACATCTCATAAATGTATCTACCAGTAGAGTATCACTAGAAATATATCTTTTCATTTTCTTTTTCAAACTTTTCAACACATTTCATAAATGTATATAGTTTATCATTATAAATATTTTTTTTTATTTTCAAAGTTTTGAACACATTTCATAAGTGTATATAGTTTATCAATAGAAATTTATTTTTTGATTTTCTTTTTGAAATTTTTCAACACATTTCATAAATGTATCTAGTTTATCACTAGAAATATATTTTTTTATTTTCTTTTTCAAACTTTTCAACACATCTCATAAATGTATCTACCAGTAGAGTATCACAAGAAATATATTTTTTTATTTTCTTTTTCAAACTTTTCAACACATCTCATAAATGTATCTACCAGTAGAGTATCACTAGAAATATATCTTTTCATTTTCTTTTTCAAACTTTTCAACACATTTCATAAATGTATATAGTTTATCATTATAAATATTTTTTTTTTATTTTCAAAGTTTTGAACACATTTCATAAGTGTATATAGTTTATCAATAGAAATTTATTTTTTGATTTCCTTTTTGAAATTTTTCAACACATTTCATAAATGTATCTAGTTTTTATCATTAGAAATATATTTTTTTAAATTTTCAAACAACTTTTCAACACATCTCATAAATGTATCTACCGGTAGTTTATCATTAGAAATATATTTTTTTATTTTCTTTTTCAATCTTTTCAACACATCTCATAAATGTATCTAGTTTATCATTAGAAATATATTTATTTAATTTTCAAACTGTTCAACACATCTCATAAATGTATCTACCGGTAGAGTATGACTAGAAATATATTTTTTGATTTTCTTTTTCAAACTTTTCAACACATTTCATAAGTGTATCTGCCGGTAGATTATCACTAGAAATATATCTTTTCAATTTCTTTTTAAAACTTTTCATAAATGTATATAGTTTATCATTAGAAATATTTTTTTCTTATTTTCTTGTTCAAACTTTTCAACACATTTCATAAATGAATATAGTTTATCATTAGCAATAAATTTTTTTAATTTTCTTGTTCAAACTTTTCAACACATTTCATAAATGTATATAGTTTATCATTATAAATATTTTTTTTTTATTTTCAAAGTTTTGAACACATTTCATAAGTGTATATAGTTTATCAATAGAAATTTATTTTTTGATTTTCTTTTTGAAATTTTACAACACATTTCATAAATGTATCTAGTTTTTATTATTAGAAATATATTTTTTTTAATTTTGAAACTTTTCAAAACATTTCATAAATGTATCTAGTTTATCATTAGAAATAATTTTTTTTGATTTTCAAACTTTTCAACAAATCTCATAAATGTATCTACCGGTAGTTTATCATTAAAAATATGTCTTTTCATTTTATTTTTCAAACTTTTCAACACATCTCATAAATGTATCTAGTTTTTATCATTAGAAATATATTTTTTTGATTTTCAAACAACTTTTCAACACATCTCATAAATGTATGTACCGGTAGTTTATCATTAGAAATATATTTATTTTAATTATTTTTCAATCTTTTCAACACATCTCATAAATATATCTAATTTATCATTAGAAATATTTTTTTCTTATTTTCTTGTTCAAACTTTTCAATACATTTCATAAATGAATATAGTTTATCATTAGAAATATATTTTTTGATTTTCATTTCCAAACTTTTCAACACATTTCATAAATGTATCTAGATTATCACTAGAAATATATTTTTTTGTTTTTGAAACTTTTCAACACATTTCAGCAATGTATCTAGTTTATCATTAGAAATATATTTTTTTATTTTCTTTTTCAAACTTTTCAACACATCTCATAAATGTATCTACCAGTAGAGTATCACAAGAAATATATTTTTTTATTTTCTTTTTCAAACATTTCAACACATCTCATAATTTGATTGTCAAATTATTAGAAGTATATTTTTTAATTTTCTTTTTCAAACTTTTCAACACATCTCATAAATGTATCTACCAGTAGAGTATCATTAGAAATATATTTTTTTCTTTTCTTTTTCAAACTTTTCAACACATCTCAACCGGTAGATTATCACTAGAAATTTATTTTTTGATTTTCTTTTTGAAATTTTTCAACACATTTTATAAATGTATCTAGTTTTTATCATTAGAAATATTTTTTTTTGATTTTCAAACAACTTTTCAACACATCTCATAAATGTATCTACCGGTAGTTTATCATTAGAAATATATTTTTTTATTTTCTTTTTCAATCTTTTCAACACATCTCATAAATGTATCTAGTTTATCATTAGAAATATATTTATTTAATTTTCAAACTGTTCAACACATCTCATAAATGTATCTACCGGTAGAGTATGACTAGAAATTTATTTTTTGATTTTCTTTTTCAAACTTTTCAACACATTTCATAAATGTATCTAGTTTTTATCATTTGAAATATATTTTTTGGGATTTTCAAACAACTTTTCAACACATCTCATAAATGTATCTACCGGTAGTTTATCATTAGAAATATATTTTTTTATATTATTTTTCAATCTTTTCAACACATCTCATAAATGTATCTAGTTTATCATTAGAAATATATTTTTTTAATTTTCAAACTGTTCAACACATCTCATAAATGTATCTACCGGTAGAGTATCACTAGCAATATATTTTTTGATTTTCTATTTCAAACTTTTCAACACATCTCATAAATGTATCTACCTGTAGATTCTCACTAGAAATATATCTTTTCATTTTCTTGTTCAAACTTTTCATAAATGTATCTAGTTTATCATTAGAAATATATTTTTTGATTTTCATTTCCAAACTTTTCAACACATTTCATAAATGTATCTAGTTTATCACTAGAAATATATTTTTTTGTTTTTGAAACTTTTCAACACATTTCAGCAATGTATCTAGTTTATCATTATAAAATATATTTTTTTATTTTCTTTTTCAAACGTTTCAACACATCTCATAAATGTATCTACCAGTAGAGTATCACTAGAAATATATTTTTTTCTTTTCTTTTTCAAACTTTTCAACACATCTCATAAATGTATCTACCGGTAGATTATCACTAGAAATATATCTTTTCATTTTCTTTTTTAAACTTTTCAACACATTTCATAAATGTATATAGTTTATCATTATAAATATTTTTTTTTTATTTTCAAAGTTTTGAACACATTTCATAAGTGTATATAGTTTAAAAATAGAAATTTATTTTTTGATTTTCTTTTTGAAATTTTTCAACACATTTCATAAATGTATCTAGTTTTTATCATTAGAAATATATATTTTTTAATTTTCAAACAACTTTTCAACACATCTCATAAATGTATCTACCGGTAGTTTATCATTAGAAATATATTTTATTATTTTCTTTTTCAATCTTTTCAACACATCTCATAAATGTATCTAGTTTATCATTAGAAATATATTTATTTAATTTTCAAACTGTTCAACACATCTCATAAATGTATCTACCGGTAGAGTATGACAAGAAATATATTTTTGATTTTCTTTTTCAAACTTTTCAACACATTTCATAAGTGTATCTACCGGTAGATTATCACTAGAAATATATCTTTTCAATTTCTCTTTAAAACTTTTCATAAATGTATATAGTTTATCATTAGAAATATTTTTTTCTTATTTTCTTGTTCAAACTTTTCAACACATTTCATAAATGTATATAGTTTATCATTATAAATATTTTTTTTTTATTTTCAAAGTTTTGAACACATTTCATAAGTGTATATAGTTTATCAATAGAAATTTATTTTTTGATTTTCTTTTTGAAATTTTACAACACATTTCATAAATGTATCTAGTTTGTATTATTAGAAATATATTTTTTTTAATTTTGAAACTTTTCAAAACATTTCATAAATGTATCTACCGGTAGTTTATCATTAGAAATAATTTTTTTTGATTTTCAAACTTTTCAACAAATCTCATAAATGTATCTACCGGTAGTTTATCATTAGAAATATGTCTTTTCATTTTATTTTTCAAACTTTTCAACACATTTCATAAATGTATCTAGTTTTTATCATTAGAAATATATTTTTTTGATTTTAAAACAACTTTTCAACACATCTCATAAATGTATGTACCGGTAGTTTATCATTAGAAATATATTTATTTTAATTATTTTTCAATCTTTTCAACACATCTCATAAATATATCTAATTTATCATTAGAAATATTTTTTTCTTATTTTCTTGTTCAAACTTTTCAACACATTTCATAAATGAATATAGTTTATCATTAGAAATATATTTTTTGATTTTCATTTCCAAACTTTTCAACACATTTCATAAATGTATCTAGATTATCACTAGAAATATATTTTTTTGTTTTTGAAACTTTTCAACACATTTCAGCAATGTATCTAGTTTATCATTAGAAATATATTTTTTTATTTTCTTTTTCAAACTTTTCAACACATCTCATAAATGTATCTACCAGTAGAGTATCACAAGAAATATATTTTTTTATTTTCTTTTTCAAACATTTCAACACATCTCATAATTTGATTGTCAAATTATTAGAAGTATATTTTTTAATTTTCTTTTTCAAACTTTTCAACACATCTCATAAATGTATCTACCAGTAGAGTATCATTAGAAATATATTTTTTTCTTTTCTTTTTCAAACTTTTCAACACATCTCAACCGGTAGATTATCACTAGAAATTTATTTTTTGATTTTCTTTTTGAAATTTTTCAACACATTTTATAAATGTATCTAGTTTTTATCATTAGAAATATTTTTTTTTGATTTTCAAACAACTTTTCAACACATCTCATAAATGTATCTACCGGTAGTTTATCATTAGAAATATATTTTTTTATTTTCTTTTTCAATCTTTTCAACACATCTCATAAATGTATCTAGTTTATCATTAGAAATATATTTATTTAATTTTCAAACTGTTCAACACATCTCATAAATGTATCTACCGGTAGAGTATGACTAGAAATTTATTTTTTGATTTTCTTTTTCAAACTTTTCAACACATTTCATAAATGTATCTAGTTTTTATCATTTGAAATATATTTTTTGGGATTTTCAAACAACTTTTCAACACATCTCATAAATGTATCTACCGGTAGTTTATCATTAGAAATATATTTTTTTATATTATTTTTCAATCTTTTCAACACATCTCATAAATGTATCTAGTTTATCATTAGAAATATATTTTTTTAATTTTCAAACTGTTCAACACATCTCATAAATGTATCTACCGGTAGAGTATCACTAGCAATATATTTTTTGATTTTCTATTTCAAACTTTTCAACACATCTCATAAATGTATCTACCTGTAGATTCTCACTAGAAATATATCTTTTCATTTTCTTGTTCAAACTTTTCATAAATGTATCTAGTTTATCATTAGAAATATATTTTTTGATTTTCATTTCCAAACTTTTCAACACATTTCATAAATGTATCTAGTTTATCACTAGAAATATATTTTTTTTTATTTTTGAAACTTTTCAACACATTTCAGCAATGTATCTAGTTTATCATTATAAAATATATTTTTTTATTTTCTTTTTCAAACGTTTCAACACATCTCATAAATGTATCTACCAGTAGAGTATCACTAGAAATATATTTTTTTCTTTTCTTTTTCAAACTTTTCAACACATCTCATAAATGTATCTACCGGTAGATTATCACTAGAAATATATCTTTTCATTTTCTTTTTTAAACTTTTCAACACATTTCATAAATGTATATAGTTTATCATTATAAATATTTTTTTTTTATTTTCAAAGTTTTGAACACATTTCATAAGTGTATATAGTTTAAAAATAGAAATTTATTTTTTGATTTTCTTTTTGAAATTTTTCAACACATTTCATAAATGTATCTAGTTTTTATCATTAGAAATATATTTTTTTAAATTTTCAAACAACTTTTCAACACATCTCATAAATGTATCTACCGGTAGTTTATCATTAGAAATATATTTTATTATTTTCTTTTTCAATCTTTTCAACACATCTCATAAATGTATCTAGTTTATCATTAGAAATATATTTATTTAATTTTCAAACTGTTCAACACATCTCATAAATGTATCTACCGGTAGAGTATGACAAGAAATATATTTTTGATTTTCTTTTTCAAACTTTTCAACACATTTCATAAGTGTATCTACCGGTAGATTATCACTAGAAATATATCTTTTCAATTTCTTTTTAAAACTTTTCATAAATGTATATAGTTTATCATTAGAAATATTTTTTTCTTATTTTCTTGTTCAAACTTTTCAACACATTTCATAAATGAATATAGTTTATCATTAGCAATAAATTTTTTAAATTTTCTTGTTCAAACTTTTCAACACATTTCATAAATGTATATAGTTTATCATTATAAATATTTTTTTTTTATTTTCAAAGTTTTGAACACATTTCATAAGTGTATATAGTTTATCAATAGAAATTTATTTTTTGATTTTCTTTTTGAAATTTTACAACACATTTCATAAATGTATCTAGTTTGTATTATTAGAAATATATTTTTTTTAATTTTGAAACTTTTCAAAACATTTCATAAATGTATCTACCGGTAGTTTATCATTAGAAATAATTTTTTTTGATTTTCAAACTTTTCAACAAATCTCATAAATGTATCTACCGGTAGTTTATCATTAGAAATATGTCTTTTCATTTTATTTTTCAAACTTTTCAACACATTTCATAAATGTATCTAGTTTTTATCATTAGAAATATATTTTTTTGATTTTAAAACAACTTTTCAACACATCTCATAAATGTATGTACCGGTAGTTTATCATTAGAAATATATTTATTTTAATTATTTTTCAATCTTTTCAACACATCTCATAAATATATCTAATTTATCATTAGAAATATTTTTTTCTTATTTTCTTGTTCAAACTTTTCAACACATTTCATAAATGAATATAGTTTATCATTAGAAATATATTTTTTGATTTTCATTTCCAAACTTTTCAACACATTTCATAAATGTATCTAGATTATCACTAGAAATATATTTTTTTCTTTTTGAAACTTTTCAACACATTTCAGCAATGTATCTAGTTTATCATTAGAAATATATTTTTTTATTTTCTTTTTCAAACTTTTCAACACATCTCATAAATGTATCTACCAGTAGAGTATCACAAGAAATATATTTTTTTATTTTCTTTTTCAAACATTTCAACACATCTCATAAATTGATTGTCAAATTATTAGAAGTATATTTTTTTATTTTCTTTTTCAAACTTTTCAACACATCTCATAAATGTATCTACCAGTAGAGTATCACTAGAAATATATTTTTTTCTTTTCTTTTTCAAACTTTTCAACACATCTCAACCGGTAGATTATCACTAGAAATTTATTTTTTGATTTTCTTTTTGAAATTTTTCAACACATTTCATAAATGTATCTAGTTTTTATCATTAGAAATAAATTTTTTTTTATTTGAAACTTTTAAAAACATTTCATAAATGTATCTAGTTTATCATTAGAAATATTTTTTTTGATTTTCAAACTGTTCAACACATCTCATAAATGTATCTACCGGTAGAATATGACTATAAATATATTTTTTGATTTTCTTTTTCAAACTTTTCAACACATTTCATAAATGTATCTAGTTTATCACTAGAAATATATTTTTTTGTTTTTGAAACTTTTCAACACATTTCACAATGTATCTAGTTTATCATTAGAAATATATTTTTGTATATTATTTTTCAAACTTTTCAACACATCTCATAAATGTATCTACCAGTAGAGTATCACAAGAAATATATTTTTTTATTTTCTTTTTCAAACGTTTCAACACATCTCATAAATTGATTGTCAAATTATTAGAAGTATATTTTTTTTATTTTCTTTTTCAAACTTTTCAACACAACTCATAAACGTATCTACCAGTAGATTATCACTAGAAATATATCTTTTCATTTTCTTTTTCAAACTTTTCAACACATTTCATAAATGTATATAGTTTATCATTAGAAATATATTTTTTTATTTTCTTTTTCAAACTTTTCAACACATTTCATAAATGTATATAGTTTAACATTAGAAATATATTTTTTTTTAAATTTCAAACTTTTCATCACATTTCATAAATGTATATAGTTTATCATTATAAATATTTTTTTTTTATTTTCAATCTTTTCAAGACATCTCATAAATGTATCTAGTTTATCATTAGAAATATATTTATTTAATTTTCAAACTGTTCAACACATCTCATAAATGTATCTACCGGTAGAGTATGACTAGAAATATATTTTTTGATTTTCTTTTTCAAACTTTTCAACACATTTCATAAATGTATATAGTTTAACATTAGAAATATATTTTTTTTAAATTTCAAACTTTTCAACACATTTCATAAATGTATGAGTTTATCATTAGAAATATATTTTATTTTAAATTTCAAACTTTTCAACACATGTCATAAATGTATATAGTTTATCATTATAAATATTTTTTTATATTTTCAAACTTTTCAACACATTTCATAAGTGTATATAGTTTATCAATAGAAATTTATTTTTTGATTTTCTTTTTGAAATTTTTCAACACATGTCATAAATGTATCTATCGGTAGTTTATCATTAGAAATATATTTTTTAATTTTCTTTTTCAATCTTTTCAACACATTTCATAAATGTATATAGTTTATCATTAGAAATATATTTTTTTATTTTCTTTTTCAAACTTTTAACCACATCTCATAAATGTATCTACCAGTAGAGTATCACTAGAAATATATTTTTTAAATTTCTTTTTCAAACGTTTCAACAAATAAATTGATTGTCAAATTATTATAAATATATTTTTTGATTTTCTTTTTCAAATTTTTTAACACATCTCATAAATGTATCTACCGGTAGATTATCACTAGAAATATATCTTTTCATTTTCTTTTTCAAACTTTTCAATACATTTCATAAATGTATATAGTTTATCATTATAAATATTTTTTTTATTGTCAAAGTTTTGAACATATTTCATAAGTGTATATAGTTTATTAATAGAAATTTATTTTTTTATTTTCTTTTTGAAATTTTTCAACACATTTCATAAATGTATCTAGTTTTTATCATTAGAAATATATTTTTTTTGATTTTCAAACAACTTTTCAACACATTTCATAAATGTATCTAGTTTATCATTAGAAATATTTTTTTTTATTTTCAAACAACTTTTCAACACATCTCATAAATGTATCTACCGTTAGTTTATCATTAGAAATATATTTATTTTAATTATTTTTCAATCTTTTCAACACATCTCATAAATGTATCTAGTTTATCATTAGAAATATTTTTTTCTTATTTTCTTGTTCAAACTTTTCAACACATTTCATAAATGAATATAGTTTATCATTAGAAATATATTTTTTAAATTTTCTTGTTCAAACTTTTCAACATATTTCATAAATGTATCTAGTTTATCATTATAAATATTTTTTTATATTTTCTTTTTCAAACTTTTCAACACATCTCATAAATGTATCTACCAGTAGAGTATCACAAGAAATATATTTTTTTATTTTCTTTTTCAAACATTTCAACACATCTCATAAATTGATTGTCAAATTATTAGAAGTATATTTTTTTATTTTCTTTTTCAAACTTTTCAACACATCTCATAAATGTATCTACCAGTAGAGTATCACTAGAAATATATTTTTTTCTTTTCTTTTTCAAACTTTTCAACACATCGCAACCGGTAGATTATCACTAGAAATTTATTTTTTGATTTTCTTTTTGAAATTTTTCAACACATTTCATAAATGTATCTAGTTTTTATCATTAGAAATATATTTTTTTTTATTTTGAAACTTTTAAAAACATTTCATAAATGTATCTAGTTTATCATTAGAAATATTTTTTTTGATTTTCAAACTGTTCAACACATCTCATAAATGTATCTACCGGTAGAATATGACTATAAATATATTTTTTGATTTTCTTTTTCAAACTTTTCAACACATTTCATAAATGTATCTAGTTT
This sequence comes from Meghimatium bilineatum, assembly GCA_034231615.1. Classification (NCBI taxonomy): domain Eukaryota; kingdom Metazoa; phylum Mollusca; class Gastropoda; order Stylommatophora; family Philomycidae; genus Meghimatium; species Meghimatium bilineatum. The sequence continues at coordinate 9,752,963 of CM067318.1, forward strand.
ATCACTAGAAATATATTTTTTAGTTTTTGAAACTTTTCAACACATTTCAGCAATGTATCTAGTTTATCATTAGAAATATATTTTTGTATATTATTTTTCAAACTTTTCAACACATCTCATAAATGTATCTACCAGTAGAGTATCACAAGAAATATATTTTTTTATTTTCTTTTTCAAACGTTTCAACACATCTCATAAATTGATTGTCAAATTATTAGAAGTATATTTTTTTTATTTTCTTTTTCAAACTTTTCAACACAACTCATAAATGTATCTACCAGTAGATTATCACTAGAAATATATCTTTTCATTTTCTTTTTCAAACTTTTCAACACATTTCATAAATGTATATAGTTTATCATTAGAAATATATTTTTTTATTTTCTTTTTGCAACTTTTCAACACATTTCATAAATGTATATAGTTTAACATTAGAAATATATTTTTTTTTAAATTTCAAACTTTTCAACACATTTCATAAATGTATATAGTTTATCATTATAAATATTTTTTTTTTATTTTCAATCTTTTCAAGACATCTCATAAATGTATCTAGTTTATCATTAGAAATATATTTATTTAATTTTCAAACTGTTCAATACATCTCATAAATGTATCTACCGGTAGAGTATGACTAGAAATATATTTTTTGATTTTCTTTTTCAAACTTTTCAACACATTTCATAAATGTATATAGTTTAACATTAGAAATATATTTTTTTTAAATTTCAAACTTTTCAACACATTTCATAAATGTATGAGTTTATCATTAGAAATATATTTTATTTTAAATTTCAAACTTTTCAACACATGTCATAAATGTATATAGTTTATCATTATAAATATTTTTTTATATTTTCAAACTTTTCAACACATTTCATAAGTGTATATAGTTTATCAATAGAAATTTATTTTATGATTTTCTTTTTGAAATTTTTCAACACATGTCATAAATGTATCTATCGGTAGTTTATCATTAGAAATATATTTTTTAATTTTCTTTTTCAATCTTTTCAACACATTTCATAAATGTATATAGTTTATCATTAGAAATATATTTTTTTATTTTCTTTTTCAAACTTTTAACCACATCTCATAAATGTATCTACCAGTAGAGTATCACTAGAAATATATTTTTTAAATTTCTTTTTCAAACGTTTCAACAAATAAATTGATTGTCAAATTATTATAAATATATTTTTTGATTTTCTTTTTCAAATTTTTCAACACATCTCATAAATGTATCTACCGGTAGATTATCACTAGAAATATATCTTTTCATTTTCTTTTTCAAACTTTTCAATACATTTCATAAATGTATATAGTTTATCATTATAAATATTTTTTTTATTGTGAAAGTTTTGAACATATTTCATAAGTGTATATAGTTTATTAATAGAAATTTTATTTTTTTATTTTCTTTTTGAAATTTTTCAACACATTTCATAAATGTATCTAGTTTTTATCATTAGAAATATATTTTTTTTGATTTTCAAACAACTTTTCAACACATTTCATAAATGTATCTAGTTTATCATTAGAAATATTTTTTTTTATTTTCAAACAACTTTTCAACACATCTCATAAATGTATCTACCGGTAGTTTATCATTAGAAATATATTTATTTTAATTATTTTTCAATCTTTTCAACACATCTCATAAATGTATCTAGTTTATCATTAGAAATATTTTTTTCTTATTTTCTTGTTCAAACTTTTCAACACATTTCATAAATGAATATAGTTTATCATTAGAAATATATTTTTTAAATTTTCTTGTTAAAACTTTTCAACATATTTCATAAATGTATCTAGTTTATCATTATAAATATTTTTTTATATTTTCAAACTTTTCAACACATTTCATAAGTGTATATAGTTTATCAATAGAAATTTATTTTTTGATTTTCTTTTTGAAATTTTTCAACACGTCATAAATGTATCTATCAGTAGTTTATCATTAGAAATATATTTTTTAATTTTCTTTTTCAATCTTTTCAACACATTTCATAAATGTATATAGTTTATCATTAGAAATATATTTTTTTATTTTCTTTTTCAAACTTTTAACCACATCTCATAAATGTATCTACCAGTAGAGTATCACTAGAAATTTATTTTTTAAATTTCTTTTTCAAACGTTTCAACAAATAAATTGATTGTCAAATTATTAGAAATATATTTTTTGATTTTCTTTTTCAAATTTTTCAACACATCTCATAAATGTATCTACCGGTAGATTATCACTAGAAATATATCTTTTCATTTTCTTTTTCAAACTTTTCAATACATTTCATAAATGTATATAGTTTATCATTATAAATATTTTTTTTTATTGTCAAAGTTTTGAACATATTTCATAAGTGTATATAGTTTATCAATAGAAATTTATTTTTTGATTTTCTTTTTGAAATTTTTCAACACATTTCATAAATGTATCTAGTTTTAATCATTAGAAATATATTTTTTTTGATTTTCAAACAACTTTTCAACACATTTCATAAATGTATCTAGTTTATCATTAGAAATATTTTTTTTTAATTTTCAAACAACTTTTCAACACATCTCATAAATGTATCTACCGGTAGTTTATCATTAGAAATATATTTATTTTAATTATTTTTCAATCTTTTCAACACATCTCATAAATGTATCTAGTTTATCATTAGAAATATATTTTTTTAATTTTCTTGTTCAAACTTTTCAACATATTTCATAAATGTATCTAGTTTATAATTAAAAATAAATTTTTTGATTTTCATTTCCAAACTTTTCAACACATTTCATAAATGTATCTAGTTTATCACTAGAAATATATTTTTTTGTTTTTGAAACTTTTCAACACATTTCAAAAATGTATCTAGTTTATCATTAGAAATATATTTTTTTATTTTCTTTTTCAAACTTTTCAACACATCTCATAAATTGATTGTCAAATTATTAGAAGTATATTTTTTTATTTTCTTTTTCAATCTTTTCAACACATTTCATAAATGTATATAGTTTATCATTAGAAATATATTTTTTTATTTTCTTTTTCAAACTTTTAACCACATCTCATAAATGTATCTACCAGTAGAGTATCACTAGAAATATATTTTTTAAATTTCTTTTTCAAACGTTTCAACAAATAAATTGATTGTCAAATTATTATAAATATATTTTTTGATTTTCTTTTTCAAATTTTTCAACACATCTCATAAATGTATCTACCGGTAGATTATCACTAGAAATATATCTTTTCATTTTCTTTTTCAAACTTTTCAATACATTTCATAAATGTATATAGTTTATCATTATAAATATTTTTTTTATTGTGAAAGTTTTGAACATATTTCATAAGTGTATATAGTTTATTAATAGAAATTTTATTTTTTTATTTTCTTTTTGAAATTTTTCAACACATTTCATAAATGTATCTAGTTTTTATCATTAGAAATATATTTTTTTTGATTTTCAAACAACTTTTCAACACATTTCATAAATGTATCTAGTTTATCATTAGAAATATTTTTTTTTATTTTCAAACAACTTTTCAACACATCTCATAAATGTATCTACCGGTAGTTTATCATTAGAAATATATTTATTTTAATTATTTTTCAATCTTTTCAACACATCTCATAAATGTATCTAGTTTATCATTAGAAATATTTTTTTCTTATTTTCTTGTTCAAACTTTTCAACACATTTCATAAATGAATATAGTTTATCATTAGAAATATATTTTTTAAATTTTCTTGTTCAAACTTTTCAACATATTTCATAAATGTATCTAGTTTATCATTATAAATATTTTTTTATATTTTCAAACTTTTCAACACATTTCATAAGTGTATATAGTTTATCAATAGAAATTTATTTTTTGATTTTCTTTTTGAAATTTTTCAACACGTCATAAATGTATCTATCAGTAGTTTATCATTAGAAATATATTTTTTAATTTTCTTTTTCAATCTTTTCAACACATTTCATAAATGTATATAGTTTATCATTAGAAATATATTTTTTTATTTTCTTTTTCAAACTTTTAACCACATCTCATAAATGTATCTACCAGTAGAGTATCACTAGAAATTTATTTTTTAAATTTCTTTTTCAAACGTTTCAACAAATAAATTGATTGTCAAATTATTAGAAATATATTTTTTGATTTTCTTTTTCAAATTTTTCAACACATCTCATAAATGTATCTACCGGTAGATTATCACTAGAAATATATCTTTTCATTTTCTTTTTCAAACTTTTCAATACATTTCATAAATGTATATAGTTTATCATTATAAATATTTTTTTTTATTGTCAAAGTTTTGAACATATTTCATAAGTGTATATAGTTTATCAATAGAAATTTATTTTTTGATTTTCTTTTTGAAATTTTTCAACACATTTCATAAATGTATCTAGTTTTAATCATTAGAAATATTTTTTTTTTGATTTTCAAACAACTTTTCAACACATTTCATAAATGTATCTAGTTTATCATTAGAAATATTTTTTTTTAATTTTCAAACAACTTTTCAACACATCTCATAAATGTATCTACCGGTAGTTTATCATTAGAAATATATTTATTTTAATTATTTTTCAATCTTTTCAACACATCTCATAAATGTATCTAGTTTATCATTAGAAATATTTTTTTCTTATTTTCTTGTTCAAACTGTTCAACACATCTCATAAATGTATCTACCGGTAGAGTATGACTAGAAATATATTTTTTGATTTTCTTTTTCAAACTTTTCAACACATTTCATAAATGTATCTAGTTTTTATCATTTGAAATATATTTTTTGGGATTTTCAAACAACTTTTCAACACATCTCATAAATGTATCTACCGGTAGTTTATCATTAGAAATATATTTTTTTAATATTATTTTTCAATCTTTTCAACACATCTCATAAATGTATCTAGTTTATCATTAGAAATATATTTTTTGATTTTCATTTCCAAACTTTTCAACACATTTCATAAATGTATCTAGTTTATCACTAGAAATATATTTTTTTGTTTTTGAAACTTTTCAACACATTTCAGCAATGTATCTAGTTTATCATTAGAAATATATTTTTTTATTTTCTTTTTCAAACTTTTCAACACATCTCATAAATGTATCTACCAGTAGAGTATCACAAGAAATATATTTTTTTATTTTCTTTTTCAAACTTTTCAACACATCTCATAAATGTATCTACCAGTAGAGTATCACTAGAAATATATTTTTTTCTTTTCTTTTTCAAACTTTTCAACACATCTCATAAATGTATCTACCGGTAGATTATCACTAGAAATATATCTTTTCATTTTCTTTTTCAAACTTTTCAACACATTTCATAAATGTATATAGTTTATCATTATAAATATTTCTTTTTATTTTCAAAGTTTTGAACACATTTCATAAGTGTATATAGTTTATCAATAGAAATTTATTTTTTGATTTTCTTTTTGAAATTTTTCAACACATTTCATAAATGTATCTAGTTGTTATCATTAGAAATATATTTTTTTAAATTTTCAAACAACTTTTCAACACATCTCATAAATGTATCTACCGGTAGTTTATCATTAGAAATATATTTTTTTATTTTCTTTTTCAATCTTTTCAACACATCTCATAAATGTATCTAGTTTATCATTAGAAATATATTTATTTAATTTTAAAACTGTTCAACACATCTCATAAATGTATCTACCGGTAGAGTATAACTAGAAATATATTTTTTGATTTTCTTTTTCAAACTTTTCAACACATTTCATAAGTTTATCTACCGGTAGATTATCACTAGAAATATATCTTTTCAATTTCTTTTTAAAACTTTTCATAAATGTATATAGTTTATCATTAGAAATATTTTTTTCTTATTTTCTTGTTCAAACTTTTCAACACATTTCATAAATGAATATAGTTTATCATTAGCAATAAATTTTTTTAAATTTTGAAACTTTTCAAAACATTTCATAAATGTATCTAGTTTATCATTAGAAATAATTTTTTTTGATTTTCAAACTTTTCAACAAATCTCATAAATGTATCTACCGGTAGTTTATCATTAAAAATATGTCTTTTCATTTTATTTTTCAAACTTTTCAACACATTTCATAAATGTATCTAGTTTTTATCATTAGAAATATATTTTTTTGATTTTCAAACAACTTTTCAACACATCTCATAAATGTATGTACCGGTAGTTTATCATTAGAAATATATTTATTTTAATTATTTTTCAACACATCTCATAAATATATCTAATTTATCATTAGAAATATTTTTTTCTTATTTTCTTGTTCAAACTTTTCAACACATTTCATAAATGAATATAGTTTATCATTAGAAATATATTGTTTGATTTTCATTTCCAAACTTTTCAACACATTTCATAAATGTATCTAGATTATCACTAGAAATATATTTTTTTGTTTTTGAAACTTTTTAACACATTTCAGCAATGTATCTAGTTTATCATTAGAAATATATTTTTTTATTTTCTTTTTCAAACTTTTCAACACATCTCATAAATGTATCTACCGGTAGATTATCACTAGAAATATATCTTTTCATTTTCTTTTTCAAACTTTTCAACACATTTCATAAATGTATATAGTTTATCATTATAAATATTTCTTTTTATTTTCAAAGTTTTGAACACATTTCATAAGTGTATATAGTTTATCAATAGAAATTTATTTTTTGATTTTCTTTTTGAAATTTTTCAACACATTTCATAAATGTATCTAGTTGTTATCATTAGAAATATATTTTTTTAAATTTTCAAACAACTTTTCAACACATCTCATAAATGTATCTACCGGTAGTTTATCATTAGAAATATATTTTTTTATTTTCTTTTTCAATCTTTTCAACACATCTCATAAATGTATCTAGTTTATCATTAGAAATATATTTATTTAATTTTAAAACTGTTCAACACATCTCATAAATGTATCTACCGGTAGAGTATAACTAGAAATATATTTTTTTATTTTCTTTTTCAAACATTTCAACACATCTCATAAATTGATTGTCAAATTATTAGAAGTATATTTTTTTATTTTCTTTTTCAAACTTTTCAACACATCTCATAAATTGATTGTCAAATTATTAGAAGTATATTTTTTTATTTTCTCTTTCAAACTTTTCAACACATCTTATAAATGTATCTACCAGTAGAGTATCACTAGAAATATATTTTTTTATTTTCTTTTTCAAACTTTTCAACACATCTCATAAATGTATCTACCAGAAGAGTATCACTAGAAATATATTCTTTTCTTTTACAAACTTTTCAACACATCTCATAAATGTATCTACCGGTAGATTATCACTAGAAATATATCTTTTCATTTTCTTTTTCAAACTTTTCAACACATTTCATAAATGTATATAGTTTATCATTATAAATATTTTTTTTTTATTTTCAAAGTTTTGAACACATTTCATAAGTGTATATAGTTTATCAATATAAATTTATTTTTGATTTTCTTTATGAAAGTTTCAACACATTTCATAAATGTATCTAGTTTATATTAGAAATATTTTTTTTTTATTTTCAAACTTGTCAACAAATCTCATAAATGTATCTACCGGTAGTTTATCATTAGAAATATGTCTTTTCATTTTATTTTTCAAACTTTTCAACACATTTCATAAATGTATATAGTTTATCATTAGAAATATATTTTTTTATTTTCTTTTTCAAACTTTTCAACACATTTCATAAATGTATATAGTTTAACATTAGAAATATATTTTTTTTAAATTTCAAACTTTTCAACACATTTCATAAATGTATCTAGTTTATCATTAGAAATATATTTTTTTATTTTCTTTTTCAATCTTTTCAACACATCTCATAAATGTATCTACCGGTAGATTATCACTAGAAATATATCTTTTCATTTTCTTTTTCAAACATTTCATAAATGTATATAGTTTATCATTAGAAATATTTTTTTCTTATTTTCTTGTTCAAACTTTTCAACACATTTCATAAATGAATATAGTTTATCATTAGAAATATATTTTTTTAATTTTCTTGTTCAAACTTTTCAACATATTTCATAAATGTATCTAGTTTATAATTAAAAATAAATTTTTTGATTTTCATTTCCAAACTTTTCAACACATTTCATAAATGTATCTAGTTTATCACTAGAAATATATTTTTTTGTTTTTGAAACTTTTCAACACATTTCAAAAATGTATCTAGTTTATCATTAGAAATATATTTTTTTATTTTCTTTTTCAAACTTTTCAACACATCTCATAAATTGATTGTCAAATTATTAGAAGTATATTTTTTTATTTTCTTTTTCAAACTTTTCAACACATCTCATAAATGTATCTACCAGTAGAGTATCACTAGAAATATATTTTTTTATTTTCTTTTTCAAACTTTTCAACACATCTCATAAATGTATCTACCAGTAGAGTATCACTAGAAATATATTTTTTGATTTTCTTTTTCAAACGTTTCAACACATCTCATAAATTGATTGTCAAATTATTAATAGTATATTTTTTTATTTTCTTTTTCAAACTTTTCAACACATCTCATAAATGTATATAGTTTATCATTAGAAATATATATTTTTTATTTTCTTGTTCAAAGTTTTCAACATATTTCATAAATGTATCTAGTTTATCACTAGAAATATATTTTTTGATTTTCTTTTCCAAACTTTTCAACACATTTCATAAATGTATCTAGTTTATCATTAGAAATATATTTTTTTGATTTTCAAATTGTTCAACACATCTCATAAATGCATCTACCGGTAGAGTATCACTAGAAATATATTTTTTGATTTTCTTTTTCAAACGTTTCAACACATCTCATAAATGTATCTAGTTTATCATTAGAAATATATTTATTTTTTTTCAAACCTTTCCACACATTTCATAAATGTATCTACCAGTAGTTTATTATTAGAAATATATTTTTTGATTTTCTTTTTCTTACTTTTCAACACAAATAATAAATGTATCTACCTGTAGATTATCACTAGAAATATATCTTTTCATTTTCTTTTTCAAACTTTTCAACACATTTCATAAATGTATCTAGTTTATCACTAGAAATATATTTTTTGATGTTCTAGTCCAAATTTTTCAACACATTTCATAAGTGTATATAGTTTATCAATAGAAATTTATTTTTTGATTTTCTTTTTGAAATTTTTCAACACATGTCATAAATGTATCTACCGGTAGTTTATCATTAGAAATATATTTTTAAATTTTCTTTTTCAATCTTTTCAACACATTTCATAAATGTATCTAATTTATCATTAGAAAAATATTTCTGTGATCTTGAAACTTTTCAACACATTTCAGCAAAGTATCTAGTTTATCATTAGAAATATATTTTTTGATCTTGAAACTTTTCAACACATTTCATAAATGTATCTACCAGTAGTTTATTATTAGAAATATATTTTTTGATTTTCTTTTTCTTACTTTTCAACACATCTCATAAATGTATCTACCTGTAGATTATCACTAGAAATATATCTTTTCATTTTCTTTTTCAAACTTTTCAATATAATTATAAATATTTTTTTTTATTTTCAAAGTTCTGAACACATTTCATAAAAGTATCTAGTTTTTATCATTAGAAATATATTATTTTGATTTTCAAACAACTTTTCAACACATCTCATAAATGTATCTACCGGTAGTTCATCATTAGAAATATATTTTTTATTTTCTTTTTCAAACTTTTCAACACATCTCATAAATGTATCTACCAGTAGAGTATCACTAGAAATATATTTTTTTTATTTTCTTTTTCAAACGTTTCAACACATCTCATAAATTGATTGTCAAATTATTAGAAGTATATTTTTTTATATTCTTTTTCAAACTTTTCAACACATCTCATAAATGTATCTACCTGTAGATTATCACTAGAAATATATTTTTTTATTTTCTTTTTCAAACTTTTCAACACATCTCATAAATTGATTGTCAAATTATTAGAAGTATAATTTTTTATTTTCTTTTTCAAACTTTTCAACACATCTCATAAATGTATCTACCTGTAGATTATCACTAGAAATATATTTTTTAATTTTCTTTTTCAAACTTTTCAACACATTTCATAAATGTATATAGTTTATCATTATAAATATTTTTTTTTTTATTTTCAAAGTTTTGAACACATTTCATAAGTGTATATAGTTTATCATTATAAATATTTTTTTTTATTTTCAAAGTTTTGAACACATTTCATAAGTGTATATTAGATGGTGTATTATTAACACATCTCATAGAAATTTATTTTTTGATTTTCTTTTTGAAATTTTTCAACACATTTCATAAATGTATCTACCGGTAGTTTATCATTAGAAATATGTCTTTTCATTTTATTTTTCAAACTTTTCAACACATTTCATAAATGTATCTAGTTTTTATCATTAGAAATATATTTTTTTGATTTTCAAACAACTTTTCAACACATCTCATAAATGTATCTACCGGTAGTTTATCATTAGAAATATATTTTATTTTTATTATTTTTCAATCTTTTCAACACATCTCATAAATGTATCTAGTTTATCATTAGAAATATTTTTTCTTATTTTCTTGTTCAAACTTTTCAACACATTTCATAAATGAATATAGTTTATCATTAGAAATATATTTTTTTAATTTTCTTGTTCAAACTTTTCAACATATTTCATAAATGTATCTAGTTTATCATTAGAAATATATTTGTTGATTTTCATTTCCAAACTTTTCAACACATTTCATAAATGTATCTAGTTTATCACTAGAAATATATTTTTTTGTTTTTGAAACTTTTCAACACATTTCAGCAATGTATCTAGTTTATCATTAGAAATATATTTTTTTATTTTCTTTTTCCAACTTTTCAACACATCTCATAAATGTATCTACCAGTAGAGTATCACAAGAAATATATTTTTTTATAAACTTTTCGAAACTTTTCAACACATCTCATAAATGTATCTACCGGTAGTTCATCATTAGAAATATATTTTTTATTTTCTTTTTCAAACTTTTCAACACATCTCATAAATGTATCTACCAGTAGAGTATCACTAGAAATATATTTTTTTTATTTTCTTTTTCAAACGTTTCAACACATCTCATAAATTGATTGTCAAATTATTAGAAGTATATTTTTTTATATTCTTTTTCAAACTTTTCAACACATCTCATAAATGTATCTACCTGTAGATTATCACTAGAAATATATTTTTTTATTTTCTTTTTCAAACTTTTCAACACATCTCATAAATTGATTGTCAAATTATTAGAAGTATAATTTTTTATTTTCTTTTTCAAACTTTTCAACACATCTCATAAATGTATCTACCTGTAGATTATCACTAGAAATATATTTTTTAATTTTCTTTTTCAAACTTTTCAACACATTTCATAAATGTATATAGTTTATCATTATAAATATTTTTTTTTTATTTTCAAAGTTTTGAACACATTTCATAAGTGTATATAGTTTATCATTATAAATATTTTTTTTTATTTTCAAAGTTTTGAACACATTTCATAAGTGTATATTAGATGGTGTATTATTAACACATCTCATAGAAATTTATTTTTTGATTTTCTTTTTGAAATTTTTCAACACATTTCATAAATGTATCTACCGGTAGTTTATCATTAGAAATATGTCTTTTCATTTTATTTTTCAAACTTTTCAACACATTTCATAAATGTATCTAGTTTTTATCATTAGAAATATATTTTTTTGATTTTCAAACAACTTTTCAACACATCTCATAAATGTATCTACCGGTAGTTTATCATTAGAAATATATTTTATTTTTATTATTTTTCAATCTTTTCAACACATCTCATAAATGTATCTAGTTTATCATTAGAAATATTTTTTCTTATTTTCTTGTTCAAACTTTTCAACACATTTCATAAATGAATATAGTTTATCATTAGAAATATATTTTTTTAATTTTCTTGTTCAAACTTTTCAACATATTTCATAAATGTATCTAGTTTATCATTAGAAATATATTTGTTGATTTTCATTTCCAAACTTTTCAACACATTTCATAAATGTATCTAGTTTATCACTAGAAATATATTTTTTTGTTTTTGAAACTTTTCAACACATTTCAGCAATGTATCTAGTTTATCATTAGAAATATATTTTTTTATTTTCTTTTTCCAACTTTTCAACACATCTCATAAATGTATCTACCAGTAGAGTATCACAAGAAATATATTTTTTTATAAACTTTTCGAAACTTTTCAACACATCTCATAAATGTATCTACTAGTAGAGTATCACTAGAAATATATTTTTTTCTTTTCTTTTTCAAATTTTTTAACACATCTCATAAATGTATCTACCGGTAGATTATCACTAGAAATATATCTTTTCTTTTTCTTTTTCAAACTTTTCAACACATTTCCTAAATGTATATAGTTTATCATTATAAATATTTTTTTTTTATTTTCAAAGTTTTGAACAAATTTCATAAGTGTATATAGTTTATCATTATAAATATTTTTTTCTTATTTTCTTGTTGAAACTTTTCAACACATTTCATAAATGAATATAGTTTATCATTAGAAATATATTTTTTTAATTTTCTTGTTCAAACTTTTCAACACATCTCATAAATGTATCTACCGGAAGTTCATCATTAGAAATATATTTTTTTATTTTCTTTTTCAATCTTTTCAACACATCTCATAAATGTATCTACCGGTGGATTTTCACTAGAAATATATCTTTTCATTTTCGTTTTCAAACTATTCAACACACTTCATAAATGTATATAGTTTATCATTAGAAATATTTTTTTAAATTTTTTTTTCAAACTTTTCAACACATTTCATAAATGTATATAGTTTATCATTATAAATATTTCTTTTTGATTTGTAAATTTTTCAACACATTTCATAAGTGTATATAGTTTATCAATAGAAATTTATTTTTTGATTTTCTTTTTGAAATTTTTCAACACGTCATAAATGTATCTACCGGTATTTTATCATTAGAAATATATTTTTTAATTTTCTTTTTCAATCTTTTCAACACATCTCATAAATGTATCTAATTTATCATTAGAAAAATATTTCTTTGATTTTGAAACTTTTCAACACATTTTTTAATTTTCTTTTTCAAACTTTTCAACACATCTCATAAATGTATCTACCAGTAGAGTATCACTAGAAATATATTTTTTGATTTTCTTTTTCAAACGTTTCAACACATCTCATAAATTGATTGTCAAATTATTAGAAGTATTTTTTTAAAATTTCTTTTTCAATCTTTTCAAAACATCTCATAAATGTATCTACCGGTAGATTATCACTAGAAATATATCTTTTCATTTTGTTTCCAAACATTTCAACACATTTCATAAATGTATATAGTTTATCATTAGAAATATATAGTTTTTATTTTCGTGTTCAAAGTTTTCAACATATTTCATAAATGTATCTAGTTTATCACTAGAAATATATTTTTTGATTTTCTTTTCCAAACTTTTCAACACATTTCATAAATGTATCTAGTTTATCATTAGAAATATATTTGTTGATTTTCATTTCCAAACTTTTCAACACATTTCATAAATGTATCTAGTTTATCACTAGAAATATATTTTTTGATTTTCTTTTCCAAACTTTTCAACACATTTCATAAATGTATCTAGTTTATCATTAGAAATATATTTGTTGATTTTCATTTCCAAACTTTTCAACACATTTCATAAATGTATCTAGTTTATCACTAGAAATATATTTTTTGATTTTCTTTTTCAAACGTTTCAACACATCTCATAAATGTATCTAGTTTATCATTAGAAATATATTTATTATTTTTCAAACCTTTCCACACATTTCATAAATGTATCTACCAGTAGTTTATTATTAGAAATATATTTTTTGATTTTCTTTTTCTTACTTTTCAACACAAATAATAAATGTATCTACCTGTAGATTATCACTAGAAATATATCTTTTCATTTTCTTTTTCAAACTTTTCAACACATTTCATAAATGTATCTAGTTTATCACTAGAAATATATTTTTTGATGTTCTAGTCCAAATTTTTCAACACATTTCATAAGTGTATATAGTTTATCAATAGAAATTTATTTTTTGATTTTCTTTTTGAAATTTTTCAACACATGTCATAAATGTATCTACCGGTAGTTTATCATTAGAAATATATTTTTTAATTTTCTTTTTCAATCTTTTCAACACATTTCATAAATGTATCTAATTTATCATTAGAAAAATATTTCTTTGATCTTGAAACTTTTCAACACATTTCAGCAAAGTATCTAGTTTATCATTAGAAATATATTTTTTGATCTTGAAACTTTTCAACACATTTCATAAATGTATCTACCAGTAGTTTATTATTAGAAATATATTTTTTGATTTTCTTTTTCTTACTTTTCCACACATCTCATAAATGTATCTACCTGTAGATTATCACTAGAAATATATCTTTTCATCTTCTTTTTCAAACTTTTCAATATAATTATAAATATTTTTTTTTATTTTCAAAGTTCTGAACACATTTCATAAAAGTATCTAGTTTTTATCATTAGAAATATATTATTTTGATTTTCAAACAACTTTTCAACACATCTCATAAATGTATCTACCGGTAGTTCATCATTAGAAATATATTTTTTATTTTCTTTTTCAATCTTTTCAACACATCTCATAAATGTATCTAGTTTATCATTAGAAATATATTTTTTTAATTTTCAAACTTTTCAACACATCTCATAAATGTATCTACCAGTAGAGTATCACTAGAAATATATTTTTTTTATTTTCTTTTTCAAACGTTTCAACACATCTCATAAATGTATCTACCTGTAGATTATCACTAGAAATATATTTTTTTATTTTCTTTTTCAAACTTTTCAACACATCTCATAAATTGATTGTCAAATTATTAGAAGTATATTTTTTTATTTTCTTTTTCAAACTTTTCAACACATCTCATAAATGTATCTACCTGTAGATTATCACTAGAAATATATTTTTTTATTTTCTTTTTCAAACTTTTCAACACATCTCATAAATGTATCTACTAGTAGAGTATTACTAGAAATATATTTTTTTCTTTTCTTTTTCAAACTTTTCAACACATCTCATAAATTGATTGTCAAATTATTAGAAGTATAATTTTTTATTTTCTTTTTCAAACTTTTCAACACATCTCATAAATGTATCTACCTGTAGATTATCACTAGAAATATATTTTTTAATTTTCTTTTTCAAACTTTTCAACACATTTCATAAATGTATATAGTTTATCATTATAAATATTTTTTTTTTATTTTCAAAGTTTTGAACACATTTCATAAGTGTATATAGTTTATCATTATAAATATTTTTTTTTTATTTTCAAAGTTTTGAACACATTTCATAAGTGTATATTAGATGGTGTATTATTAACACATCTCATAGAAATTTATTTTTTGATTTTCTTTTTGAAATTTTTCAACACATTTCATAAATGTATCTACCGGTAGTTTATCATTAGAAATATGTCTTTTCATTTTATTTTTCAAACTTTTCAACACATTTCATAAATGTATCTAGTTTTTATCATTAGAAATATATTTTTTTGATTTTCAAACAACTTTTCAACACATCTCATAAATGTATCTACCGGTAGTTTATCATTAGAAATATATTTTATTTTTATTATTTTTCAATCTTTTCAACACATCTCATAAATGTATCTAGTTTATCATTAGAAATATTTTTTCTTATTTTCTTGTTCAAACTTTTCAACACATTTCATAAATGAATATATTTTATCATTAGAAATATATTTTTTTAATTTTCTTGTTCAAACTTTTCAACATATTTCATAAATGTATCTAGTTTATCATTAGAAATATATTTGTTGATTTTCATTTCCAAACTTTTCAACACATTTCATAAATGTATCTAGTTTATCACTAGAAATATATTTTTTTGTTTTTGAAACTTTTCAACACATTTCAGCAATGTATCTAGTTTATCATTAGAAATATATTTTTTTATTTTCTTTTTCCAACTTTTCAACACATCTCATAAATGTATCTACCAGTAGAGTATCACAAGAAATATATTTTTTTATTTTCTTTTCGAAACTTTTCAACACATCTCATAAATGTATCTACTAGTAGAGTATCACTAGAAATATATTTTTTTCTTTTCTTTTTCAAACTTTTCAACACATCTCATAAATGTATCTACCGGTAGATTATCACTAGAAATATATCTTTTCTTTTTCTTTTTCAAACTTTTCAACACATTTCATAAATGTATATAGTTTATCATTATAAATATTTTTTTTTTATTTTCAAAGTTTTGAACAAATTTCATAAGTGTATATAGTTTATCATTATAAATATTTTTTTCTTATTTTCTTGTTCAAACTTTTCAACACATTTCATAAATGAATATAGTTTATCATTAGAAATATATTTTTTTAATTTTCTTGTTCAAACTTTTCAACATATTTCATAAATGTATCTAGTTTATCATTAGAAATATATTTTTTGATTTTCATTTCCAAACTTTTCAACACATTTCATAAATGTATCTACCAGTAGAGTATCACAAGAAATATATTTTTTTATTTTCTTTTTCAAACGTTTCAACACATCTCATAAATTGATTGTCAAATTATTAGAAGTATATTTTTTTATTTTCTTTTTCAAACTTTTCAACACATCTCATAAATGTATCTACCAGTAGAGTATCACTAGAAATATATTTTTTTATTTTCTTTTTCAAACTTTTCAACACATCTCATAAATGTATCTACCAGTAGAGTATCACTAGAAATATATTTTTTGATTTTCTTTTTCAAACGATTCAACACATCTCATAAATTGATTGTCAAATTATTAGAAGTATATTTTTTGATTTTCTTTTTCTTACTTTTCAACACATCTCATAAATGTATCTACCTGTAGATTATCACTAGACATATATCTTTTCATTTTCTTTTTCAATCTTTTCAATATAATTATAAATATTTTTTTTTAATTTTCAAAGTTCTGAACACATTTCATAAAAGTATCTAGTTTTTATCATTAGAAATATATTATTTTGATTTTCAAACAACTTTTCAACACATCTCATAAATGTATCTACCGGTAGTTCATCATTAGAAATATATTTTTTATTTTCTTTTTCAATCTTTTCAACACATCTCATAAATGTATCTAGTTTATCATTAGAAATATATTTTTTTAATTTTCAAACTTTTCAACACATTTCATAAGTGTATATAGTTGATCAATAGAAATTTATTTTTTGATTTTCTTTTTCAAACTTTTCAACACATTTCATAAATGTATCTAATTTATCATTACAAACATATTTCTTTGATTTTGAAACTTTTCATAAATGTATATAGTTTATCATTAGAATTATATTTTTTTATTTTCTTTTTCAAACTGTTCAACACATTTCATAAATGTAACTAGTTTATATTAGAAATATTTTTTTTTGATTTTCAAACTTTTCAACAAATCTCATAAATGTATCTACCAGTATTTTATCATTAGAAATACATTTTTTAATTTTCTTTTTCAAACGTTTCAACACATCTCATAAATGTATCTAGTTTATCATTAGAAATATATTTTTTTTTTCAAACTTTTCAACACATTTCATAAATGTATCTACCAGTAGTTTATTATTAGAAATATATTTTTTGATCTTCTTTTTCTTACTTTTCAACACAAATCATAAATGTATCTACCTGTAGATTATCACTAGAAATATATCTTTTCATTTTCTTTTTCAAACTTTTCATAAATGTATCTAGTTTATCACTAGAAATATATTTTTTGATGTTCTATTCCAAATTTTTCAACACATTTCATAAGTGTATATAGTTTATCAATAGAAATTTATTTTTTGATTTTCTTTTTGAAATTTTTCAACACATGTCATAAATGTATCTACCGGTAGAGTATCATTAGAAATATATTTTTTAATTTTCTTTTTCAATCTTTTCAACACATTTCATAAATGTATCTAATTTATCATTAGAAAAATATTTCTTTGATTTTGAAACTTTTCAACACATTTCAGCAAAGTATCCAGTTTATCATTAGAAATATATTTTTTTATTTTATTTTTCAAACTTTTCAACATATCTCATAAATGTATCTACCAGTAGAGTATCACTAGAAATATATTGTTTAATTTCTTTTTCAAACGTTTCAACACATCTCATAAAGTGATTGTCAAATTATTAGAAATATATATTTTTTATTTTCTTTTTCAAACTTTTCAACACATCTCATAAATGTATCTACCGGTGGATTTTCACTAGAAATATATCTTTTCATTTTCGTATTCAAACTTTTCAACACATTTCATAAATGTATATAGTTTATCATTATAAATATTTTTTTTTATTTTCAAAGTTCTGAACACATTTCATAAGTGTATATAGTTTATCAATAGAAATTTATTTTTTTTATTTTCTTTTTGAAACTTTTCAACACATTTCATAAATGTATCTAGTTTATCATTAGAAATATTTTTTTTTAATTTTCAAACTTTTCAACACATCTCATAAATGTATATACCGGTAGTTTATCATTAGAAATATGTCTTTTCATTTTATTTTTCAAACTTTTCAACACATTTCATAAATGTATATAGTTTATCATTAGAAACATATTTTGTTATTTTCTTTTTCAAACTTTTCAACTCATCTCATAAATGTATCTACCAGTAGAGTATCACTAGAAATATATTTTTTTATTTTCTTTGTCAAATGTTTCAACACATAAAATTGATTGTCATATTAAAAGAAATTTAAATTTTGTTCGTTTCTTTTTCAAACTTTTCAACACATCTCATAAATGTATCTACCTGTAGATTATCACTAGAAATTTACCTTTTCATTTTCTTTTTCAAACTTTTCAATATAATTATAAATATTTTTTTTTTATTTTCAAAGTTCTGAACACATTTCATAAATGTATCTAGTTTTTATCATTAGAAATATATTATTTTGATTTTCTTTTTCAATCTTTTCAACACATCTCATAAATGTATCTACCGGAAGTTCATCATTAGAAATATATTTTTTTATTTTCTTTTTCAATCTTTTCAACACATCTCATAAATGTATCTACCGGTGGATTTTCACTAGAAATATATCTTTTCATTTTCGTTTTCAAACTATTCAACACACTTCATAAATGTATATAGTTTATCATTAGAAATATTTTTTTAAATTTTTTTTTCAAACTTTTCAACACATTTCATAAATGTATATAGTTTATCATTATAAATATTTCTTTTTGATTTGTAAATTTTTCAACACATTTCATAAGTGTATATAGTTTATCAATAGAAATTTATTTTTTGATTTTCTTTTTGAAATTTTTCAACACGTCATAAATGTATCTACCGGTATTTTATCATTAGAAATATATTTTTTAATTTTCTTTTTCAATCTTTTCAACACATCTCATAAATGTATCTAATTTATCATTAGAAAAATATTTCTTTGATTTTGAAACTTTTCAACACATTTTTTAATTTTCTTTTTCAAACTTTTCAACACATCTCATAAATGTATCTACCAGTAGAGTATCACTAGAAATATATTTTTTTATTTTCTTTTTCAAACGTTTCAACACATAAAATTGATTGTCAAATTATTAGAAATATATTTTTTTATTTTCTTTTTCAAACTTTTCAACACATATCATAAATGTAGCTACCGGTAGATTATCACTAGAAATATATCTTTTCATTTTCTTTTTCAAACACATTGCATAAATGTAAATAACCAAATGGTCAGAGGGTGTACGACAAATGTGCTATGGAGATGGGGCTTGATGAAATCTAGTCATCTATTTTATTTTTATTTTGTTGTTTTCTGTTGTTTGTCTCTTGAAAAAGGTTCAATTTGAGCCGATACGTGGAGAATTGTCCTGTTTAGTTTTATTGTATGTTTTTTTATATATACTTTTTTAAAATATATCTTTATTAATAGGCAAGGTAAGTGTTTTAGTAACCTGTTTAATTAATTTTGCTTGACTATTCATAAATGTATATAGTTTATCATAAGAAATAAATATTTTTATTTTATTTTCTTGTTCAAACTTTTCAACATGTTTTATAAATGTATCTAGATTATCACTAGAAATATATTTTTTTCTTTTTCAAACTTTTCAACACATCTCATAAATGTATCTAGTTTATCATTAGAAATATATTTTTTTGATTTTCAAACTGTTCAACACATCTCATAAATGTATCTACCGGTAGAGTATCATTAGAAATATATTTTTTTATTTTCAAACTTTTCAACACATATCATAAATGTATCTACCGGTAGATTATCACTGGAAATATATCTTTTCATATTCTTTTTCAAACTACTCAACACATTTCATAAGTGTATATAGTTTATCAATAGAAATTTATTTTTTGATTTTCTTTTTGAAATTTTTCAACACATGTCATAAATGTATCTACCAGTAGTTTATCATTAGAAATATATTTTTTAATTTTCTTTTTCAATCTTTTCAATACATCTCATAAATGTATCTACCGGTAGATTATCACTAGAAATATATCTTTTCATTTTCTTTTTCAAACTTTTCAACACATCTCATAAATGTATCTAATTTATCATAGAAAAATATTTCTTTGATTTTGAAACTTTTCAACACATTTCAGCAATGTATCTAGTTTATCATTAGAAATATATTTTTTAAATTTTCAAACTGTTCAACACATCTCATAAATGTATCTACCAGTAGAGTATCACTAGAAATATATTTTTTTATTTTCTTTTTCAAACGTTTCAACACATCTCATAAATTGATTGTCAAATTATTAGAAATATATTTTTTTATTTTCTTTTTCAAACTTATCAACACATCTCATAAATGTATCTACCGGTAGATTATCACTAGAAATATATCTTTTCATTTTCTTTTTCAAACTTTTCAAAACATTTCATAAATGTATATAGTTTATCATTAGAAATATTTTTTTTTTATTCTTGTTCAAACTTTTCAACACATCTCATAAATTTATATGCAAGATAAATTTTATAAAAATATTTACTTCTGATTTTTGCACTATAGGTACTAAGTAGAAATAGAATGTGTTTATATGTCGCATAAAAAATGAATTTAAAAAAAAATTTTATTTTTGAATTTTGCACTATAGGATCTAAGTTGAAAAAGAATGTGTTTATATGTCATATATTTATATACAAGGTAAATTTTATAAAAATATTTACTTCTTCTTCATTTTTTTCTTTCGTTCACTTGAAACATGTCTATATCTGTAATTCTGTCTCCTTAATAAAACTCAATGTCTTTTGTAGTTCATACAGTGTCCCATAGAGTTTTGATTCCAGTGTTGTTTCCTCTGGCCAATATGTCTGCCTCAGCGTTTCATGCTCAGAACACTCTTGAAGTATATGTTTGGCACTCTGTGCTGCCTGTCCACATGTACACATGGCCGTGTTGCCAATCTTGAACTTTGTATACATGTTACTGCGGAGTCGGTTGTGTCCTGTTCTGAGACGTAGAATTATAACTTGTTCTGGTCTGTTCATAATATGATAGTCATCTTGTGTTGGTGTTTGTGGCTTTCTTATTGACTTGATCATCTGTTTTTTCTGATGGTAGGTGATTGGTATGTCTGGTTGGTCTTCGGCAGCACCTTCATTAGCCAGTTGGTCTGCTTTTTCATTTCCTGGTATTCCACAGTGAGAGGGTATCCACTGCATGGTTACCCTATACTGGTAAGACAATTCGCTAAGTAGTTTTTTCAAGTCTGTTAGATTTCCAGACTGGAGAGCTTGAAGCACTGACCTTGCATCTGTCAGGAATACCACAGGATGTATGTCAGAGTTGGAGTTCAGCAGTTTTTTAGCTGCCACACTAATTGCCTGGATTTCTGCATCATAATTATTGCAGAATTTTCCTGTCGGTTTTCTGATTGTATCTCTAGGCTTGTGTGGATATTCTATATATACACCTGCACCTCCATTCCTCACGGCATTCTGTGCTGACCCATCTGTGTATACTCTGACCCATATATCTTGTGGATATTCCTCATCCAGGAAACTGAGGGTGACTGTCCTTCGCTGCACACTGTTCTGTTCATCCTCGCTTAGTATTTCTTTCACATGGGTCTGAATGTATATTGGCATTCCATGGCTTTCACTCCACTGGGTTTGTTCTGGTACAGGCCTTAAGGGGCTGTCAAAATTAAGGTAGGTCTGCAAGTTGTCTGCGGAGTCGTTTAGCTTGATGGATAAAGCTGCTTCTTTTCAGTCGCCCCATTGCTAGATTTTGGAATCTTTCCTTCATTGGATGACTTGGCATACACTGAAACTTTTCTGCCTGAATTAGTACTTTTGTGTCTCTGCGATCGCGAAGTGTTTGCATTCTTCCCATTTTCTGCATCTCTGCTATGGGTGTTGATTTCATTGCTCCCAACATTATTCTAAGTGCCTGGTTTTGCACTTTATCTAGATCTTGTAATGTGGTGTTTGATGCAAAACACCATGCAGCTGAACCATATTCAAGGTGTGGTCTTATGCCTTGCTGGTAAACTTTACTGAGTATATTCCCACTGGCTCCCCATGTGGTTCCACTTAGTTTTCTCAGGATAGCTAACTTCCTCCTGGCTTTTGTTGTTGCTTTGTTTATGTGCTGCTTCCATATCAGTTTTATCATCAAAAGTAACTCCGAGGTATGTGGGTTGTTTGTCTTCTTTCAAGAGTTCTCCATCTATTTTGATATGACCGGCTTTTTGTTTTGGTGAGAGGGTAAAGAGTGTAGTGCTGCACTTATCTGTGTTAATGCTGACGCACCATCTATTAGCCCATAAGGTTAGAGCATCGATAGCTCTTTGTATTTGTTTAGTGGCCACTGTCGCATGTTCTTCCGTGCACCATATCACCAGGTCGTCAGCATACATTGCCACTTTGATCCCATGTAGTAGTTCAGCAACTAGGTCATTGATGTAAACCAAGAAAAGTGTGGGTGACAGGACTCCTCCCTGGGGGACTCCATGACGCAGTAGAACTTTCTTGCTCTTGCGACCATCTAATTGTACCCTGGCTCTTCTATTATGCAGGTATGCTTTTACCCATTTGTACATTCTTGAGCTTACCCTGCAATTTCGCAATTTCTTTAGGAGCCCTTCTTTCCAGACCTTATCAAATGCTTTTCTGAGGTCTATCCATGCTGCTAGTACCAGTTTCTTATCTTGGAAGGCATCCTCAATCTCTTGGGAGAGGTAGGTTGCCTGATCTTCAGTAGAGTAGCACTGTCTGAAACCTGCTTGCTGTGATACCAGAAGGTTTTCACTTTCAAGATACCACTGCATCCTATGATTGATAATGCATTTCATTGTTTTGCATAGACAGCTTGTGAGGCTGATGGGCCTGTAGTTGGAGACTGTGTTGTCATATTTTCCTGATTTGAGGAGTGGTATCATTATTGCTTCTCTCCACGCCTGTGGTACATTACCTGTGGACCAGCTTGTGTTAAAGATCTGCAGTAGCTTTGCTCTTGCTGCAATTCCCAGGTTTCGAATCATTTCATTAGACACTCCAACAGCTCCAGGGGACTTTTTTATTTTCAATTTGGATATTGCATGCTCCAGTTCTCTCATTGTGATTGGTGCCTCCATGACTTCAGGTATAGGTTCGCCTTGTCCAATGTTTTGCTGGTTCTCTCGAACCTCCTGTTGTTTGACTGGGCTGAATTTGATGTTATTGTCTTCTGCAAAGGAATCTGCAAAATAATCAGCTGCATGTTTACCTGTTAAAATGTTTCTATCTTTATAAAGTGTGATCCTGGTATTTCTCCCTGTACCTTCATCATTTAGTTGTTTTACAAGTTTCCATAATTTCCTAGTATCTCTTTCTAGGTTCAGCGACTCTGTTTTTTCTTGCCAGCTGCTCCGTCTGGCTTGTAACTTGGCTCTTTGAAATTTAGCCTTTGTTTGCTGATATTTGTTGTGATGTTCTTGGCTAGGTCTGTTCTCAGCCTGCTGTCTAGTTGTTTCCATCTCATTTTGCAGCTTTTCCAGTTCATTATTCCAGTAGGGTTTGTAGTTCTTGCGTGCCCCCCTGGGTATGGTTTTACTAGCAGCATGTAGCATACATCTATTAAATTCACTCACTGCTCTATTGATGTCTTTGTCCAAGTTCATGTCCTTAGCTAGAACACTGGTTAAATGCTGGTACATTTTCCAGTCTGCCCTTTTATAGTTCCACCTAGTGAGCGTGCTGCTGTTCTTGGTAAAAACATTGTGGATTTCCAGAAATACTGGTCTGTGGTCACTACCCCCAAGCTGCTTTCCAACGACACGTGTGATGTTCCATTCCAGGCCTGGTGAGTGGAATGCCAGATCTGGTGTAGAGGTGGTGTGCCATGCTCTCGAGTAGAAGGTTGGTGAGTCTGCTGGCTGGTTAATAAGGATGAGATTATTTTCATCCTGCCAGCTCTCAAGTTCCTCACATCTCTTGTCGATATGATCGTAGCCCCAGCTCTGAGAGTGGCTGTTGAAGTCACCACACACCATAAGTCTCTCTTTATCTGGAATTGTGTCTAGTGCCAATGGTTTATCATTTGGGCAGTAGTAGTTCAGAAGATGGAATTCTGCACTGTCTGTTTTTAGGTGGAGCATCTGGTATTCTGCCCCTTCCATATATACTTCCAGCTGACATGCGCTGATATTGTTTTTAACAAGTGTCAGAATTCCACCCATTCGCCTGTCCTTTCGGTCAGATCGGTAGCACTGGTAGCCTCTGATTTTGAAGGCTATGTCGCTGCTGAGGTGTGTTTCTTGGATACAGCATATATTAACTTGTTCTTCACTGAGGACATTTTCAAGTTCCAATTTTTTGCTGTATCCATCTCTTTTACTGTTGACACCCTCAGCATTCCAGTGCATTATTTTTATTGGTCGTTTAAAGTTTGTTTGGCCAGTAGCTCTATTCCCTTGCCTCCTGGCTCCTCGAGGCAATTGAGAAGGACTTTCAGTAACTGAGGTTGGGCCCTTTCGAGGTATAGGGCCCGGCACCGTCCCTGCCTGAACGTCCGCCACAGGGCAGGCACCATAAGTTTTTATAGATACAGACATGTTTCCATTGTCTTTTGTGCGTGGCATCCTGATTATCTGTGCGACTTTTGGCTGGATGCCTCCGTCTTCAGCACTCTGCTTACTTGGGCAGGTCTATGGTCCTGCTCGAATGGGACTGCCCGACCAGTCTTAGTTTCCAGCCCCTGATGGCTGAACTAAGCCCCATCACCACTGCAAGGTGCTGGCCTTGATGGGGATATTTACTTCTGATTTTTGCACTATAGGAACTAAGTTGAAAAAGAATGTGTTTATATGTCATATATTTATATACATGGTAAATTTTATAAAAATATTTACTTCTGATTTTTGCACTATAGGAACTAAGTAGAAATAGAGTGTGTTTATATGTCGCATAAAAAAGGAATTTTTTTAAAAATTTTATTTTTGAATTTTGCACTATAGGATCTAAGTAGAAAAAGAATGTGTTTATATGTCGCATAAAAAGAAAAAAGGAAATTTTATAAATATGTTTATTTTTGAATTTTGCACTATAGGAACTAAATAGAAAAAGAATGTGTTTATATGTAGCATAAAAAGAAGAGTTAATTTTTTTTAAATGTTTATTTTTTAATTATGCACTATAAGAACTAAGGAGAAAAAAATAATGTGTTAATATGTCGCATATTTACATACAAAGTGTATTTTATAAAAATGTTTACTTCTGAACGTTGCACTATAGGAACTAAGTAGAAAAAGAATGTGTTTATATGTCATGTTGTTCGTCCATCACAAGTGATGATGACCATTTGTTACATCCACTTTTGAAAATTCAATTTTAGTTATGTCCTTGATTATGAGTTCGTAGATGGCTAATGAGCCCTATTCGAGCTGTAAATGTCCTTGGACAGTTTGGACATGGAATAACGACTGTAGACGGATCTTGGTCTATCCGTGACTTTCTAGCTGCTCTCCGCTGTTGAGCTGTTGCATTTCTCTTCTTTTCACAAGATGATGCGCACTTTTTTATTTTAGAATGGCATGTAGATCTATTTTGTGCAAGTTCTTCCCATGTATCGTGGTCTATTTCAAAGGCTTTCAGCGAGTCCTTTAACGAGTCCTTGTAGCGCTTCCTTTGGCCACCTTGAGATCGTATACCCTTCTCTAGCTCACCATAGAGAAGTATCTTTGGCAGACGATGGTCTGGCATACGCACCAAATGACCTGCCCAACGAATCTGTGTCTGCATCAGGATCGTGTCAATGCTTGGGATACCAGCTCTATCAAGGACAGTGGTATCTGGAATCTTGTCTTGCCATCTGATGTTCATAACTTTTCTGAGACAATTTGTATGAAAATGATTGAGTTTTTTCACATGACGTCTATACACAGTCCATGTTTCACTAGCGTATAGCAGCACTGGAAGTACCACTGCTCTGTAAACTTTCAGCTTAGTCTGAAGGTTAATGCCATTTCTACACCAAACATTTGCGTACAATCTGCAGAAAGTACTTGTGAAAATGACTTGCACTGGGGATTTTGATTAAAGTGAGGAAGAGTTTATATGTAATATATTTATATACAAGGCAAATTTTATAATAATATTTACTTCTGATTTTTGCACTATAGGAACTAAGCAGAAATAGAATGTGTTTAAATGTCTCTTAAAAAGAAAAAAGTTAATTTTTTAATGTTTATTTTTGAATTTTGCACTATAGGAACTAAGTAGAAAAAGAATGTGTTTATATGTCGCATAAAAAGCAAAGAGTAAATTTTTTTTTAATGTTTATTTTTGAATTTTGTACTATAGGAACTCGGTAGAAAAAATAATGTGTTTATATGTAATATTTATATGCAAGGTAAATTTTATAAAAATATTTACTTCTGAATTTTGCACTATAGGAACTAAGTAGAAATAGAATGTGTTTAAATGTTGCATAAAAATGAATTATTTTTTTTAATGTTTATTTTTGAATTGTGCACTATAGGATCTAAGTAGAAAAAGAATGTGTTTATGTTGCATAAATATAAAAAAGTAATTTTTTGATTTTTATTTTTGAATTTTGCACTATAGGAACTAAATAGAAAAAGAATGTGTTTATATGTAGCATAAAAAGAAGAGTTAATTTTTTTAAAATGTTTATTTTTTAATTTTGCACTATAAGAACTAAGGAGAAAAAAATAATGTGTTAATATGTCACATATTTACATACAAAGTATATTTTATAAAAATGTTTACTTCTGAATTTTGCACTATAGGAACTAAGTAGAAAAAGAATGTTTATATATGTAATGTTGTTCGTCCATCACAAGTGATGATGACCATTTGTTACATCCACTTTTGAAAATTCAATTTTATTTATGTCCTTGATTATGAGTTCGTAGATGGCTAATGAACCCTATTCGAGCTGTAAATGTCCTTGGACAGTTTGGACATGGAATAACGACTGTAGACGGATCTTTGTCTATCTGTGACTTTCTAGCTGCTCTCCTCTGTTGAGCTGCTGCATTTCTCTTCTTTTCACAAGATGATGCGCTCTTTTTTATTTTAGAATGCCATGTAGATCTATTTCATGTATCGTGGTCTATTTCAAAGGCTTTCAGTGAGTCCTTTAACGAGTCCTTGTAGCGCTTCCTTTGGCCACCTTGAGATCGTATACCCTTCTCTAGCTCACCATAGAGAAGTATCTTTGGCAGACGATGGTCTGGTATACGCACCAAATGACCTGCCCAACGAATCTGTGTCTGCATCAGGATCGTGTCAATGCTTGGGATACCAGCTCTATCAAGGACAGTGGTATCTGGAATCTTGTCTTGCCATCTGATGTTCATAACTTTTCTGAGACAATTTGTATGAAAATGAATAAGTTTTTTCACATGACGTCTATACACAGTCCATGTTTCACTAGCGTATAGCAGCACTGGAAGTACCACTGCTCTGTAAACTTTCAGCTTAGTCTGAAGGTTAATGCCATTTCTACGTCAAACATACATTTGCGTACAATCTGCAGAAAGTACTTGTGAAAATGACTTGCACTGGGGATTTTGATTAAAGTGAGGAAGAGTTTATATGTAATATATTTATATAGAAGGCAAATTTTATAATAATATTTACTTCTGATTTTTGCACTATAGGAAATAAGTAGAAATAGAATGTGTTTATATATCGCATAAAAAGAAAAAGAGTACATTTTTTAATATGTTTATTTTTGAATTTTGCACTATAGGAACTAAGTAGAAAAAATAATATGTTAATATGTCCCATATTTACATACATAGTATATTTTATAAAAATGTTTACTTCTGAATTTTGCACTATAGGAACTAAGTAGAAATAGAATGTGTTTATATGTCGCATAAAAAGAAAATTTTTTTTTTTTTTTAATTTTTATTTTTTGAATTTTGCACTATAGGAATTAAGTAGAAAAAGAATGTGTTTATATGTCGCATAAAAAGAAAAGAGTAAATTTTTTTTTCAATATTTATTTTTGAATTTTGCACTATAGGAACTAAGTAGAAAAATAATGTGTTTATATGTCGCATAAAAAGAAAAAAGGAAATTTAAAAAAAATGATTATTATTGAATTTTGCACTATAGGATCTAAGTAGAAAAAGAATGTGTTTATGTCGCATAAAAAGAAAAAAGTAAATCTTTGTTAATGTTTATTTTTGAATTTTGCATTATAGGAACTAAGTAGAAAAAGAATGTGTTAATATTTCGCATATTTACATACAAAGTATATTTTATAAAAATGTTTACTTCTGAATTTTGCACTACAGAAACTAAGTAGAAAAAGAATGTGTTTATATATCATATATTTATATACAAGGTAAATTTTATAAAACAATTTACTTCTGATTTTTGCACTATAGGAACTAAGTAGAAAAAAATGTGTTTATATGTAATATTTATATGCAAGGTAAATTTTATAAAAATATTTACTTCTGAATTTTGCACTATAGGAACTAAGTAGAAATAGAATGTGTTTAAATGTTGCATAAAAATAAAAAAATTTTTTTAATGTTTATTTTTGAATTGTGCACTATAGGATCTAAGTAGAAAAAGAATGTGTTTATGTTGCATAAATATAAAAAATTAATTTTTTGATTTTTATTTTTGAATTTTGCACTATAGGAACTAAATAGAAAAAGAATGTGTTTATATGTAGCATAAAAATTAGAGTTAATTTTTTTTAAATGTTTATTTTTGAATTTTGCACTATAAGAACTAAGGAGAAAAAAATAATGTGTTAATATGTCACATATTTACATACAAAGTATATTTTATAAAAATGTTTACTTCTGAATTTTGCACTATAGGAACTAAGTAGAAAAAGAATGTTTATATATGTAATGTTGTTCGTCCATCACAAGTGATGATGACCATTTGTTACATCCACTTTTGAAAATTCAATTTTATTTATGTCCTTGATTATGAGTTCGTAGATGGCTAATGAACCCTATTCGAGCTGTAAATGTCCTTGGACAGTTTGGACATGGAATAACGACTGTAGACAGATCTTGGTCTATCCGTGACTTTCTAGCTGCTCTCCGCTGTTGAGCTGCTGCATTTCTCTTCTTTTCACAAGATAATGCGCTCTTTTTTATTTTAGAATGCCATGTAGATCTATTTCATGTATCGTGGTCTATTTCAAAGGCTTTCAGCGAGTCCTTTAACGAGTCCTTGTAGCGCTTCCTTTGGCCACCTTGAGATCGTATACCCTTCTCTAGCTCACCATAGAGAAGTATCTTTGGCAGACGATGGTCTGGCATACGCACCAAATGACCTGCCCAACGAATCTGTGTCTGCATCAGGATCGTGTCAATGCTTGGGATACCAGCTCTATCAAGGACAGTGGTATCTGGAATCTTGTCTTGCCATCTGATGTTCATAACTTTTCTGAGACAATTTGTATGAAAATGATTGAGTTTTTTCACATGACGTCTATACACAGTCCATGTTTCACTAGCGTATAGCAGCACTGGAAGTACCACTGCTCTGTAAACTTTCAGCTTAGTCTGAAGGTTAATGCCATTTCTACACCAAACATTTGCGTACAATCTGCAGAAAGTACTTGTGAAAATGACTTGCACTGGGGATTTTGATTAAAGTGAGGAAGAGTTTATATGTAATATATTTATATACAAGGCAAATTTTATAATAATATTTACTTCTGATTTTTGCACTATAGGAACTAAGCAGAAATAGAATGTGTTTAAATGTCGCATAAAAAGAAAAAGTAAATTTTTTAATGTTTATTTTTGAATTTTGCACTATAGGAACTAAGTAGAAAAAGAATGTGTTTATATGTCGCATAAAAAGCAAAGAGTAAATTTTTTTTTAAAGTTTATTTTTGAATTTTGTACTATAGGAACTCAGTAGAAAAAATAATGTGTTAATATGTAGCATATTTACATACATAGTATATTTTATAAAAATGTTTACTTCTGAATTTTGCTATATAGGAAAAAAGAAGAAAATGAATGTGTTTATATGTCATATATTTATATACAAGGTACATTTTATAAAAATATAACTTCTGATTTTTGCACTATAGGAACTAAGTAGAAATAGAATGTGTTTATATGTCGCATAAAAAGAAAAATGGAAATTTTAAAAAAATGTTTATTATTGAATTTTGCACTATAGCATCTAAGTAGAAAAAGAATGTGTTTATGTCGCATAAAAAGAAAAAAGTAAATTTTTTTAATGCTTATTTTTAAATTTTACAATATAGGAACTATGTAGAAAAAGAATGTGTTTATATGTCGCATAAAAAGAAAAAGAGTACATTTTTTAATATGTTTATTTTTGAATTTTGCACTATAGGAACTAAGTAGAAAAAATAATATGTTAATATGTCGCATATTTACATACATAGTATATTTTATAAAAATGTTTACTTCTGAATTTTGCACTAAAGAAACTAAGTAGAAAAATAATGTGTTAATATGTTGCATATTTACATACAAATTATATTTTATAAAAATGTTTACTTCTGAATTTTGCACTATAGGAACTAAGTAGAAAAAGAATGTGTTTATATGTCGCATAAAAGGAAAAAAATACATTTTTTTAAAATATTTATTTTTGAATTTTGCACTATACAAACTAAGTAGAAAAGAATGTGTTTATGTCGCATAAAACGAAAAGAGTAAATTTTTTTTAATGTTTATTTTTGAATTTTGCACTATAGGAACTAAGTAGAAATAGAATGTGTTTAAATGTTGCATAAAAATGAAATTTTTTTTTTAATGTTTATTTTTGAATTGTGCACTATAGGATCTAAGTAGAAAAAGAATGTGTTTATGTTGCATAAATATAAAAAAGTAATTTTTTGATTTTTATTTTTGAATTTTGCACTATAGGAACTAAATAGAAAAAGAATGTGTTTATATGTAGCATAAAAAGAAGAGTTAATTTTTTTAAAATGTTTATTTTTTAATTTTGCACTATAAGAACTAAGGAGAAAAAAATAATGTGTTAATATGTCACATATTTACATACAAAGTATATTTTATAAAAATGTTTACTTCTGAATTTTGCACTATAGGAACTAAGTAGAAATAGAATGTGTTTATATGTCGCATAAAAAGAAAATTTTTTTTTTTTTTTTAATTTTTATTTTTTGAATTTTGCACTATAGGAATTAAGTAGAAAAAGAATGTGTTTATATGTCGCATAAAAAGAAAAGAGTAAATTTTTTTTTCAATATTTATTTTTGAATTTTGCACTATAGGAACTAAGTAGAAAAATAATGTGTTTATATGTCGCATAAAAAGAAAAAAGTAAATTTTATAAACTTTTATTTTTTAATTTTGCAATATAGGATCTAAGTAGAAAAAGAATGTGTTTATATATCGCATAAAAAGAAAAAAGGAAATTTAAAAAAAATGATTATTATTGAATTTTGCACTATAGGATCTAAGTAGAAAAAGAATGTGTTTATGTCGCATAAAAAGAAAAAAGTAAATCTTTGTTAATGTTTATTTTTGAATTTTGCATTATAGGAACTAAGTAGAAAAAGAATGTGTTAATATTTCGCATATTTACATACAAAGTATATTTTATAAAAATGTTTACTTCTGAATTTTGCACTACAGAAACTAAGTAGAAAAAGAATGTGTTTATATATCATATATTTATATACAAGGTAAATTTTATAAAACAATTTACTTCTGATTTTTGCACTATAGGAACTAAGTAGAAAAAAATGTGTTTATATGTAATATTTATATGCAAGGTAAATTTTATAAAAATATTTACTTCTGAATTTTGCACTATAGGAACTAAGTAGAAATAGAATGTGTTTAAATGTTGCATAAAAATAAAAAAATTTTTTTAATGTTTATTTTTGAATTGTGCACTATAGGATCTAAGTAGAAAAAGAATGTGTTTATGTTGCATAAATATAAAAAATTAATTTTTTGATTTTTATTTTTGAATTTTGCACTATAGGAACTAAATAGAAAAAGAATGTGTTTATATGTAGCATAAAAATTAGAGTTAATTTTTTTTAAATGTTTATTTTTGAATTTTGCACTATAAGAACTAAGGAGAAAAAAATAATGTGTTAATATGTCACATATTTACATACAAAGTATATTTTATAAAAATGTTTACTTCTGAATTTTGCACTATAGGAACTAAGTAGAAAAAGAATGTTTATATATGTAATGTTGTTCGTCCATCACAAGTGATGATGACCATTTGTTACATCCACTTTTGAAAATTCAATTTTATTTATGTCCTTGATTATGAGTTCGTAGATGGCTAATGAACCCTATTCGAGCTGTAAATGTCCTTGGACAGTTTGGACATGGAATAACGACTGTAGACGGATCATGGTCTATCCATGACTTTCTAGCTGCTCTCCGCTGTTGAGCTGCTGCATTTCTCTTCTTTTCACAAGATAATGCGCTCTTTTTTATTTTAGAATGCCATGTAGATCTATTTCATGTATCGTGGTCTATTTCAAAGGCTTTCAGCGAGTCCTTTAACGAGTCCTTGTAGCGCTTCCTTTGGCCACCTTGAGATCGTATACCCTTCTCTAGCTCACCATAGAGAAGTATCTTTGGCAGACGATGGTCTGGCATACGCACCAAATGACCTGCCCAACGAATCTGTGTCTGCATCAGGATCGTGTCAATGCTTGGGATACCAGCTCTATCAAGGACAGTGGTATCTGGAATCTTGTCTTGCCATCTGATGTTCATAACTTTTCTGAGACAATTTGTATGAAAATGATTGAGTTTTTTCACATGACGTCTATACACAGTCCATGTTTCACTAGCGTATAGCAGCACTGGAAGTACCACTGCTCTGTAAACTTTCAGCTTAGTCTGAAGGTTAATGCCATTTCTACACCAAACATTTGCGTACAATCTGCAGAAAGTACTTGTGAAAATGACTTGCACTGGGGATTTTGATTAAAGTGAGGAAGAGTTTATATGTAATATATTTATATACAAGGCAAATTTTATAATAATATTTACTTCTGATTTTTGCACTATAGGAACTAAGCAGAAATAGAATGTGTTTAAATGTCGCATAAAAAGAAAAAGTAAATTTTTTAATGTTTATTTTTGAATTTTGCACTATAGGAACTAAGTAGAAAAAGAATGTGTTTATATGTCGCATAAAAAGCAAAGAGTAAATTTTTTTTTAAAGTTTATTTTTGAATTTTGTACTATAGGAACTCAGTAGAAAAAATAATGTGTTAATATGTAGCATATTTACATACATAGTATATTTTATAAAAATGTTTACTTCTGAATTTTGCTATATAGGAAAAAAGAAGAAAATGAATGTGTTTATATGTCATATATTTATATACAAGGTACATTTTATAAAAATATAACTTCTGATTTTTGCACTATAGGAACTAAGTAGAAATAGAATGTGTTTATATGTCGCATAAAAAGAAAAATGGAAATTTTAAAAAAATGTTTATTATTGAATTTTGCACTATAGCATCTAAGTAGAAAAAGAATGTGTTTATGTCGCATAAAAAGAAAAAAGTAAATTTTTTTAATGCTTATTTTTAAATTTTACAATATAGGAACTATGTAGAAAAAGAATGTGTTTATATGTCGCATAAAAAGAAAAAGAGTACATTTTTTAATATGTTTATTTTTGAATTTTGCACTATAGGAACTAAGTAGAAAAAATAATATGTTAATATGTCGCATATTTACATACATAGTATATTTTATAAAAATGTTTACTTCTGAATTTTGCACTAAAGAAACTAAGTAGAAAAATAATGTGTTAATATGTTGCATATTTACATACAAATTATATTTTATAAAAATGTTTACTTCTGAATTTTGCACTATAGGAACTAAGTAGAAAAAGAATGTGTTTATATGTCGCATAAAAGGAAAAAAATACATTTTTTTAAAATATTTATTTTTGAATTTTGCACTATACAAACTAAGTAGAAAAGAATGTGTTTATGTCGCATAAAACGAAAAGAGTAAATTTTTTTTAATGTTTATTTTTGAATTTTGCACTATAGGAACTAAGTAGAAATAGAATGTGTTTAAATGTTGCATAAAAATGAAATTTTTTTTTTAATGTTTATTTTTGAATTGTGCACTATAGGATCTAAGTAGAAAAAGAATGTGTTTATGTTGCATAAATATAAAAAAGTAATTTTTTGATTTTTATTTTTGAATTTTGCACTATAGGAACTAAATAGAAAAAGAATGTGTTTATATGTAGCATAAAAAGAAGAGTTAATTTTTTTAAAATGTTTATTTTTTAATTTTGCACTATAAGAACTAAGGAGAAAAAATTAATGTGTTAATATGTCACATATTTACATACAAAGTATATTTTATAAAAATGTTTACTTCTGAATTTTGCACTATAGGAACTAAGTAGAAAAAGAATGTGTATATATGTAATGTTGTTCGTCCATCACAAGTGATGATGACCATTTGTTACATCCACTTTTGAAAATTCAATTTTAGTTATGTCCTTGATTATGAGTTCGTAGATGGCTAATGAACCCTATTCGAGCTGTAAATGTCCTTGGACAGTTTGGACATGGAATAACGACTGTAGACGGATCTTTGTCTATCTGTGACTTTCTAGCTGCTCTCCTCTGTTGAGCTGCTGCATTTCTCTTCTTTTCACAAGATGATGCGCACTTTTTTATTTTAGAATGCCATGTAGATCTATTTCATGTATCGTGGTCTATTTCAAAGGCTTTCAGTGAGTCCTTTAACGAGTCCTTGTAGCGCTTCCTTTGGCCACCTTGAGATCGTATACCCTTCTCTAGCTCACCATAGAGAAGTATCTTTGGCAGACGATGGTCTGGCATACACACCAAATGACCTGCCCAACGAATCTGTGTCTGCATCAGGATCGTGTCAATGCTTGGGATACCAGCTCTATCAAGGACAGTGGTATCTGGAATCTTGTCTTGCCATCTGATGTTCATAACTTTTCTGAGACAATTTGTATGAAAATGAATAAGTTTTTTCACATGACGTCTATACACAGTCCATGTTTCACTAGCGTATAGCAGCACTGGAAGTACCACTGCTCTGTAAACTTTCAGCTTAGTCTGAAGGTTAATGCCATTTCTACGCCAAACATACATTTGCGTACAATCTGCAGAAAGTACTTGTGAAAATGACTTGCACTGGGGATTTTGATTAAAGTGAGGAAGAGTTTATATGTAATATATTTATAGAGAAGGCAAATTTTATAATAATATTTACTTCTGATTTTTGCACTATAGGAAATAAGTAGAAATAGAATGTGTTTATATATCGCATAAAAAGAAAAATGGAAATTTAAAAAAAATGTTTATTATTGAATTTTGCACTATAGGATCTAAGTAGAAAAAGAATGTGTTTATGTCGCATAAAAAGAAAAAAGTAAATTTTTTAATGTTTATTTTTGAATTTTGCACTATAGGAACTAAGTAGAAAAAGAATGTGTTTATGTCGCATAAAAAGCAAAGAGTAAATTTTTTTTTAATGTTTATTTTTGAATTTTGTACTATAGGAACTCAGTAGAAAAAATAATGTGTTAATATGTAGCATATTTACATACATAGTATATTTTATAAAAATGTTTACTTCTGAATTTTGCACTATAGGAAAAAAGTAGAAAAAGAATGTGTTTATATGTCATATATTTATATACAATGTACATTTTATAAAAATATAACTTCTGATTTTTGCACTATAGGAACTAAGTAGAAATAGAATGTGTTTATATGTCGCATAAAAAGAAAAATGGAAATTTAAAAAAAATGTTTATTATTGAATTTTGCACTATAGCATCTAAGTAGAAAAAGAATGTGTTTATGTCGCATAAAAAGAAAAAAGTAAATTTTTTTAATGCTTATTTTTAAATTTTACAATATAGGAACTATGTAGAAAAAGAATGTGTTTATATGTCGCATAAAAAGAAAAAGAGTACATTTTTTAATATGTTTATTTTTGAATTTTGCACTATAGGAACTAAGTAGAAAAAATAATATGTTAATATGTCGCATATTTACATACATAGTATATTTTATAAAAATGTTTACTTCTGAATTTTGCACTAAAGAAACTAAGTAGAAAAATAATGTGTTAATATGTTGCATATTTACATACAAATTATATTTTATAAAAATGTTTACTTTTGAATTTTGCACTATAGGAACTAAGTAGAAAAAGAATGTGTTTATATGTCGCATAAAAGGAAAAAAATACATTTTTTTAAAATATTTATTTTTGAATTTTGCACTATACAAACTAAGTAGAAAAGAATGTGTTTATGTCGCATAAAACGAAAAGAGTAAATTTTTTTTAATGTTTATTTTTGAATTTTACACTATAGGAACTAAGTAGAAAAGAGAATGTGTTAATATGTCACATATTTACATACAAAGTATATTTTATAAAAATGTTTATTTTTTAATTTTGCACTACATGATCTAAGTAGAAAAAGAATGTGTTTATGTCGCATAAAAAGAAAGAAGGAAATATTTTTAAATGTTTATTTTTTAATTTTGCACTATAGGAACTAAGTAGAAAAAGAATGTGTTTATATGTCTCTATACTGGAGTCGGCCATGCTTTGACCTATAGGATGGGACAGTCAATACTACCCTGAATTCTCCTTAATTGTCTTTTACAACATGCATGTCAGGTGTCACAGTGTTGCCATTTTCCTTTTTAGGTCAAAGTGACAAACAAGCAAAGTTGAAGTTTGTTTTGAATCATAAACAAATTAATCACAAAAACAAAACATAATCCAAGCCACAATTACTTCTAACTCTTACTTTTGCATATCTATGTTCACCGCTAATTGTTCTGCTTCACTTTCCCTGGCAAGGATAAGATAACCTTGGTGGTTAAATTGCATATCAGGTGGACCTTCATCTGAAAAAATGTGCATACAAAATTTGTATTAAATTAAAATAAATGTGTACAGAGTTTTCAAGTTATAGAAGATTGTTTGACTCAATGTGTCCAGAGTATTCAAACTCCAGAAGATTGTTTGACTTATTGTTTTCAGAGAATTCAAGTTCCAGAAGATTGTTTCACTCAATGTGTCCAGAGTTTTCAAGTTCTAGAAGATTGTTCGACTCAATGTGACACTTGGATGCAGTGCCAAATCTTTGTATACTAGCAACCTGCAGTATTCTACTCTGAAGGGGACTCGCATACATAAAAAATAATTTGAAGTAAGTGGTTATTTTTAAAATGTTATTAAATTTAAATGTTATTTAAAATTTTTTAAATTTCTAAGAAAAATTTTGTAAATGTTTATACGAATGTGTTAATATGGCGCATATTTACATACAAAGTATATTTTATAAAAATTGTTTACTTCTGAATTTTGCACTATTGGAACTAAGCAGAAAAAGAATGTGTTTATATGACATATATTTATATACAAGATAAATTTTGAAAAATATTTACTTCTGATGTTTGCACTATAGGAACTAAGTAGAAAAAGAATGTGTTTATATGTCGCATATTTACATACAAAATATATTTTATAAAAATGTTTACTTCTGAATTTTTCACTATAGGAACTAAGTAGAAAAAGAATGTGTTTATATGTCATATATTTATATACAAGGTAATCTTTATTAAAATATTTACTTCTGATCTGTGCACTATAGGAACTAAGTAGAAAAAGAATGTGTTTATATGTCATATATTTATATACAAGGTAAATTTTATAAAATTATTTACTTCTGATTTTTGCACTATAGGAACTAAGTAGAAACAAATATTTGTATATGTCATATATTTATATAGTTAAATTTTATAAAAATATTTACTTCTGATTTTTGCACTATAGGAACTAAGTAGAAATAGAATGTGTTTATATGTCGAATAAAAAAGGAAATTTTTTTAAAATGTTTATTTTTGAATTTTGCACTATAGGATCTAAGTAGAAAAATAATGTGTTTATATGTCGCATAAAAAGAAAAAAGGAAATTTTATAAAAATGTTTATTTTTTAATTTTGCACAATAGGATCTAAGTAAAAAAAGAATGTGTTTATGTCGCATAAATATAAAAAAGTAAATTTTTTTCATGATTATTTTTGAATTTTGCACTATAGGAACTAAGTAGAAAAAGAATGTGTTTATTTGTAATATATTTATATACAAGGTAAATTTTGAAAATATTAATTCTGATGTTTGCACTATAGGAACCAAGTAGAAAAAGAATGTGTTTATATGTCGCATATTTACATACTTCTTCTTCCGCGTTCATTATCAAACTCCTGTTGGATCTCTCCTGTAGCAGTACTACTAGATCTCCAGCAGGATGCAGTCCAGAGAATGGAAATGCATTGTGCCGCCGTTTTATTTGCGCCAATGGCCCGACACATCCGTCTTTGGCGGAATATTTACATACAAAGTATATTTTATAAAAATGTTTACTTCTGAATTTTGCACTATAGGAACTAAGTAGAAAAAGAATGTGTTTATATCTCATATATTTATATACAAGGTAAATTTTATAAAAATATTTACTTCTGATTTTTGCACGATAGGAACTAAGTAGAAATAGAATGTGTTTATATGTCGCATAAAAAGAAAAAAATACATTTTTTAAAAATATTTATTTTTGAATTTTGCACTATACAAACTAAGTAGAAAAGAATGTGTTTATGTCGCATAAAACGAAAAGAGTAAATTTTTTTTTAATGTTTATTTTTGAATTTTACACTATAGGAACTAAGTAGAAAAGAGAATGTGTTAATATGTCACATATTTACATACAAAGTATATTTTATAAAAATGTTTATTTTTTAATTTTGCACTACATGATCTAAGTAGAAAAAGAATGTGTTTATGTCGCATAAAAAGAAAGAAGGAAATATTTTTAAATGTTTATTTTTTAATTTTGCACTATAGGAACTAAGTAGAAAAAGAATGTGTTTATATGTCTCTATACTGGAGTCGGCCATGCTTTGACCTATAGGATGGGACAGTCAATACTACCCTGAATTCTCCTTAATTGTCTTTTACAACATGCATGTCAGGTGTCACAGTGTTGCCATTTTCCTTTTTAGGTCAAAGTGACAAACAAGCAAAGTTGAAGTTTGTTTTGAATCATAAACAAATTAATCACAAAAACAAAACATAATCCAAGCCACAATTACTTCTAACTCTTACTTTTGCATATCTATGTTCACCGCTAATTGTTCTGCTTCACTTTCCCTGGCAAGGATAAGATAACCTTGGTGGTTAAATTGCATATCAGGTGGACCTTCATCTGAAAAAATGTGCATACAAAATTTGTATTAAATTAAAATAAATGTGTACAGAGTTTTCAAGTTATAGAAGATTGTTTGACTCAATGTGTCCAGAGTATTCAAACTCCAGAAGATTGTTTCACTCAATGTGTCCAGAGTTTTCAAGTTCTAGAAGATTGTTCGACTCAATGTGACACTTGGATGCAGTGCCAAATCTTTGTATACTAGCAACCTGCAGTATTCTACTCTGAAGGGGACTCGCATACATAAAAAATAATTTGAAGTAAGTGGTTATTTTTTAAATGTTATTAAATTTAAATGTTATTTAAAATTTTTTTAATTTCTAAGAAAAATTTTGTAAATGTTTATACGAATGTGTTAATATGGCGCATATTTACATACAAAGTATATTTTATAAAAATTGTTTACTTCTGAATTTTGCACTATTGGAACTAAGCAGAAAAAGAATGTGTTTATATGACATATATTTATATACAAGATAAATTTTGAAAAATATTTACTTCTGATGTTTGCACTATAGGAACTAAGTAGAAAAAGAATGTGTTTATATGTCGCATATTTACATACAAAATATATTTTATAAAAATGTTTACTTCTGAATTTTTCACTATAGGAACTAAGTAGAAAAAGAATGTGTTTATATGTCATATATTTATATACAAGGTAATCTTTATTAAAATATTTACTTCTGATCTGTGCACTATAGGAACTAAGTAGAAAAAGAATGTGTTTATATGTCATATATTTATATACAAGGTAAATTTTATAAAAATATTTACTTCTGATTTTTGCACTATAGGAACTAAGTAGAAATAGAATGTGTTTATATGTCGAATAAAAAAGGAAATTTTTTTTAAATGTTTATTTTTGAATTTTGCACTATAGGATCTAAGTAGAAAAATAATGTGTTTATATGTCGCATAAAAAGAAAAAAGGAAATTTTATAAAAATGTTTATTTTTTAATTTTGCACAATAGGATCTAAGTAAAAAAAGAATGTGTTTATGTCGCATAAATATAAAAAAGTAAATTTTTTTCATGATTATTTTTGAATTTTGCACTATAGGAACTAAGTAGAAAAAGAATGTGTTTATTTGTAATATATTTATATACAAGGTAAATTTTGAAAATATTAATTCTGATGTTTGCACTATAGGAACCAAGTAGAAAAAGAATGTGTTTATATGTCGCATATTTACATACTTCTTCTTCCGCGTTCATTATCAAACTCCTGTTGGATCTCTCCTGTAGCAGTACTACTAGATCTCCAGCAGGATGCAGTCCAGAGAATGGAAATGCATTGTGTCGCCGTTTTATTTGTGCCAATGGCCCGACACATCCGTCTTTGGCGGAATATTTACATGCAAAGTATATTTTATAAAAATGTTTACTTCTGAATTTTGCACTATAGGAACTAAGTAGAAAAAGAATGTGTTTATATCTCATATATTTATATACAAGGTAAATTTTATAAAAATATTTACTTCTGATTTTTGCACGATAGGAACTAAGTAGAAATAGGATGTGTTTATATGTCGCATAAAAAGAAAAAAATACATTTTTTAAAAATATTTATTTTTGAATTTTGCACTATACAAACTAAGTAGAAAAGAATGTGTTTATGTCGCATAAAACGAAAAGAGTAAATTTTTTTTTAATGTTTATTTTTGAATTTTACACTATAGGAACTAAGTAGAAAAGAGAATGTGTTAATATGTCACATATTTACATACAAAGTATATTTTATAAAAATGTTTATTTTTTAATTTTGCACCACATGATCTAAGTAGAAAAAGAATGTGTTTATGTCGCATAAAAAGAAAGAAGGAAATATTTTTTAATGTTTATTTTTTAATTTTGCACTATAGGAACTAAGTAGAAAAAGAATGTGTTTATATGTCTCTATACTGGAGTCGGCCATGCTTTGACCTATAGGATGGGACAGTCAATTCTACCCTGAATTCTCCTTAATTGTCTTTTACAACATGCATGTCAGGTGTCACAGTGTTGCCATTTTCCTTTTTAGGTCAAAGTGACAAACAAGCAAAGTTGAAGTTTGTTTTGAATCATAAACAAATTAATCACAAACACAAAACATAATCCAAGCCACAATTACTTCTAACTCTTACTTTTGCATATCTATGTTCACCGCTAATTGTTCTGCTTCATTTTCCCTGGCAAGGATAAGATAACCTTGGTGGTTAAATTGTATATCAGGTGGACCTTCATCTGAAAAAATGTGCATACAAATTTGTATTAAATTAAAATAAATGTGTACAGAGTTTTCAAGTTATAGAAGATTGTTTGACTCAATGTGTCCAGA
This sequence comes from Meghimatium bilineatum, assembly GCA_034231615.1. NCBI lineage: Eukaryota > Metazoa > Mollusca > Gastropoda > Stylommatophora > Philomycidae > Meghimatium > Meghimatium bilineatum. The sequence continues at coordinate 9,795,116 of CM067318.1, forward strand.
GTTTTCTAGTTCCAGAAGGTTCCAGAGTTTTCAAGTTTCAGAAGATTGTTCGACTCAATGTTTTCAGAATTTTTAACTTCAAGAATATTGTTTGACTCAATGTTTTCAGAGAATTCAAGTACCAGAAGATTGTTTGACTCAATGTGACCTGAGTTTTCCAGTTCTAGCTAGAAGATTGTTCGACTCAATGTGACACTTGGATGCAGTGCCAAATCTTTGTATACTAGCAACCTGCAGCATTCTACTCTGAAGGGGACTCGCAGACATAAAAAATAATTAGAAGTGGTTATAGAAACATAATTAATACTAGCTTACAGGTACAAACATCAATAATCTCATGCCATACAACACTGTATGGGAAGAATGTTAGCAGGACGACAGTATTAGATTACCACTTTCCACATCTAGAGACAGGAGGACACCACTTCATACCCATCTAGCAGTTATTTTAGAGTTAACTCAGGAATAGATGAGAAGCAAATATATTTTTAGTTCATAACCGAAGTCACAGTAAAACTCACATTTAACACTCAGATGATATTTGATGTCATGCATGAACTCAGAGGTACACAGAGACTGAAGTCACGGTAAAACTCACATTTAACAGATGATATTTGTTGTCACGCATGAACTCAGAGGTACACAGAGATAACTTGACATTTTCTGGGACAGAGAACTGGTGCCGTACACCTTCCCAAGAAAGTAGACTTGAAGCTCTTGTGTACTGGAAGTAAAAAATAACAGTTTTTATAATCAAATTTTCTGACAAAATTAGAAATAAATGTTTTCCCTGGGAAGCTAAGAAGAGGAGGATCTCCGCAAAATAGCAGTGGCTTTTCATTGCATCCTTAAGAATACCTCCGCAGCTAAGGGGTTAACAATTCTATATTAAAATCAATTTTAATTATGTAAATTACCCATTATGAATATTAATTAGCTTTGGTTGTATTTATAAATTATGGCTGTGTAATCCACAGATTCGTCTAGTTTTCCAGAACACAAAAATGTATAGTATATAGGATAATTTTTCTCGTAAATAATTGAAATATTTAATAATTACACTAAATTCAATGTTAATTATGCAAATTAGCCGCCATTTTGAATATTTAATAACCCCAATTTCTTCAGAAAATTAGCACAATGTAATAAACAGATGTGTCTTGTCTGTGCGCACACAAAAATATAGTTTATGTGGTATTTTATTATATTCAATAGTTATATAATTTATTTCCATTTTAATTATGCTAATAAAGTGCCATTTTGAATATTAATTAGTTCTGCTTGCATCTAAAAATTACAGAAATGTGATCAACAGATCCATCTTGTCTTTGCAAACACAAAAATATATATATTATGTGGCATTTAAATATATTTAATTAGTATATAATTCTTTTTTTATTTTAAATATGCTAATTAGCTGCCATTTTTCAATATTAATTAGTTGTGCGTGCTTCTAAAATATACAGAAATAGGATCAACAGTTGTGTCTTGTCTTCGCCAAAAAAAAATGTATAGTTTGTGTGTTGTATTATTGAAAATAACAAAATAATTTTAAAATTATCAGTTTTGCTACATTTTGTGGTCACAAGTTTTATTTATATTTTTCTATATATGTCATGTAAATTATTTTGATGCTAAATTAATTTTGTAAAAATTCATAACTTTTTACATGGTTGACGTACAGACTTGGTTGAGGTATCGTTGAATTGCAATTTTGGCACATTCGTCATTCAGGGCTACACTGTGACCTTTGATCTAGTTTCGATGTATTCCCTAACATTTCCCAAGTAAGATGAGATATGATCAAAGGTCAAGGTTGGAATAGGGGAAATCAGCATTGGGCAAGCTGGTGTGGTTTTTGGTATGGTTAAAAAAGGGATCTTCTCTTCCCCCCCCACCCCACACCCTAATTGCAAATAATAAAATTGGTAAATTGTTATTTTCTACGGTCACTGCGCTATAAATAGCACACTGTTTTCATGTTTAAGCAGATGACGTCATGGAGTTCCGTGAGAAAACCAATCACTGTGATGCATGCAGTGATGTCACACCCCGCCAAGTGATTGTGTGCCGTGGAGCTATAAATCATATCGATTCACCCTTACACAAGAATTCTTAGAGAATTAATTATTAATTCTAAACATTTTTCTAACCCTTCTCCACCTCCTAAAAATATCTATAAACTAATTCCAATCTGTTTAACCCCCCTTTACCAAAAGCTATGGTACAAGATTGTCATTCTGCCGGGATCATCATTCTTATCATATTAGGAAATACATAAAAACTAGGTCAAATTTCACTGTGACCGTAGAAACGAAAGATGTGCCATAAAGTTATTGCAAAAAAAATAAATCTCACTGTCTGCAGAGTTGCAGCATGTCTTTCATTGTGGCACATGTGCAATTGCTGGCGGGGAAAACAGTTTTAGGAGTGCGTGGACATGAGCAGTGAAAAGAAAAAATTACCACTTCAAGCCTACCGAAAACACTAATATTCAACCAATCTCAAGTGTCATGCCGAGTGGCATAAGCAATCATGTTTCTCCACAACTCTTTGGTGTTGTTAATAAGTTCAGCTGGTGACTTCTTTTTGTGCCACAGTGACAACCACAACTGTCAACACATCCAGAAATTTGTCTTCCTGTCTCTTCTCCCGTTGACCTTTCCGGTGGTTACAAAAATAGGTGAAAGTACAGAATCGCTCTCTGCTGTGCTATAAATAGCAAGCTGTTTACATTTTTAACTAGGTGACGTCACGGATTCCTGTGTAACACACATGAAGTTGAAATAGATGCCGTGATGTCACATGTCCCAACGCAAACGAGTTTTAGTTATCACTATCGCTGCACATAATAGCACTAAAGAAAATGACATTTTGTTACGCAGTGTGCTGTCTCTACCTGCCGAAAATGCACTAACGTTTGTGTTTTAGTGTTTTCTACGTATCAGCATCTATCAATTTCACTGGTGTTACACAGAAATCCATGAGGTCGAATAGTTAAAGATGTAAACGGTGTGCTATTGCGGTTCCTAATCCCCAACCCCTAAACCTAATCATATCCCGTAATCCCTAAACTAATCCCTATTCCCCAAACCTAATCCATATTCCCCAAACCTACTCCCTAAACTAATCCCTATTTCCCAAACTTACTCCCTAAACCTACTCCCTATTCCCCAAAACTAATCCCTATTCCCTAAACCTAATCCCTATTCCCCAGACCTACTCCCTATTCCCCAAACTAATCCCTATTCCCCAAACATACTCCCTATTCCCCAAACCTACTCCCTATTCCCCAAACCTACTCCCTATTCCCCAAAACGAATCCCTATTCCCTATTCCCCAAACTAATCCCTATTCCCCAAACCCACTCCCTAATCCTAATCCCTACGGCTAGCCCACAGGTGACGATATACCACGACACTAGAGGTACGGTCACAACGTAGCATTAAAAGCAACTTGTGTAACAACATGAATAATATGACACTCACCTTATTCAGAATTTTCTGCAGGATACACTTTTTTAACTCCGAAAGGAACTTCATGAATATATCATTCGAACCGACATGCTTCCTTCTCCATATATACTCACATAAATACGATGAAAATTGCCCTGATCATCTTCTACCCTGATTCTAAATTCTCTTTTAACACTACCCCATAAACCCTCCATAGTATTTGTATCGTCTGCTCCTGTTCGTTTCTTTCCGTCTGCTACTGTATACCACTGCGCATGTCCCTTATTAATAGCACTCTACAAGGCAATCCCAAAACAAAGGTCAGAAAACACATGGAAACTAAAGCAAATGTCACAGTGGAGAACTATAATAATGTACTTCAGCCCAAAAATATTAAGGTAAATATATAATAACCACTGGAAAGATCAAGGGGAGATAGGGTACGACAAAGAGAAATGTTGCTAGATGGACTAGTATTATAGCACGGTAGCAGTTCATCAACTGAGCTATTGACAACACAAGAGCCGAGACAGAGTCGTGGTGACATGACACTGAAACTCTATTGAGTATTGATTGATAGTAAATATTGCCTATAAATTACCAGGACAACCAAGTACAATATGAACTCATATATTCTTTTTTGTTTAGTATATAACTGCAAACTCACATAGCTCTCTCTCTCTCTCTTTCTATCTATATTTCACTTTCAGTTATTGGACTTTTCTTGTTTCTACATTGACATTGATTTTGAATTACAAACTTCTAGTTCTAGCAGTTGTTATTGTTACCAGTGACTCGTAGAAGATTCAATCATTTTTTAATGTAATGAAGTTAAGTGTGATTTTTACAAATTTAATACTAAATTCATTTTTAAAAATTCATACAAATAAGTAAAATTGCATAAAATAGTTAGTTTTTACGGATTATGCAAAATAAATTGAGATAAATTATATTCTCAAACAATTTAATAATCACATTAAGCTTCATGGCAAGCTGGCAATTTCTGGTAAAACAATATCGGAGGCGATATGAGATCTGTGTTGTACTTTCGTTATCAACAGCTAACATGTCGGTGGATATTAGACTTGCCAGTTCTCGTGCTACAGGAGCAGATTTGTATCATGGAGAGAATCCAGGAAATATTGTTACACCTGGAGATAGTATCACAGCAAACACTGGATTCATGAGGTAATCTTTATGCACTGTTACAAGTAGCAAAGTAAAGTAAGAATATCATAATTACCTGTTTTCGATATGTTGCAAAACAGTGATCTTCTTTCACTTTCAGATCAAGACTTATTAAAAGACATATATAGTTTTACTAAGTTTACACACTTTACTAACAAATTTACACTTTACTAACAAATTTATAACGACAAGAGTAGTAAAGAAATACACAATAGAGGTTAGTAAAGCCAAGCCCTAGGGCGCAAATGGCACCAATCTTCAGAAACAACATTGTAGATTTAAGATTTAAACACCAAAATAACATATAACAGAACACTATTCACATCGATTATTATGCCAACGCTGTGCTACCAATGCCAGACATGGTCAACGACAGCACAAGACAAACGTAAAATTATGACAGTGAGTTGAAATGGCATACAGTATGTCATACTTACGCAGAATCCTAGAAATATCGCCGAGAGTGAGAAATGTGGACATTATTATCATTAATTAGACAAAGAACTGGCACCATCCCAATCTTAGAATAATTATTAAGAGCCAACCGATCAAATGGTTTGCACACATCAGCAGACTACCACCAGACAGCATACCAAAGCAAGCTATGCTACACAGATACAGTAAAGGCAGACCACGATGAAAAGATTAAGGGGAGAAGAGACAGGGGACGACAAAGAAAGTTACTAGATGGACTTGTATTATACTAGATGGACCCAATACAACCAAGTTACTAGATGGACATAATACGAACCTGAATCTTATCAGATTCTTCAGTATACGTCTAGCAGTGCGTAATATTTTCAACGCATGCTCCAACACAACAGCAAACAATCCATACTTGACGAACCACATCCCTTAAAAAGGATGCAATGTTGTCAAGACATTCAAACTGTGTACTCAAGTCACTGAAACGGACCAATCGAAACAAGGACTATTACAATAACATAGAACACGCGTTGAAGTATCATTACCACAAAAACAGAACATCCACATTTGTACTACAAGAGTCAATATGCCTCCTTGTAAACATAAATAGCACAGAGACAGTGCAATGTTGTGTTTTCAGTGACTTGAGCACACATTTTGAATGTCTTTAAAAATCACATTTTGTGGGGAGGGAGGGATGGAATGAGGTTAGTCAAGTACGGAAGGACCCATTTATTCGAGCTGCAATGCGATTGGTACCGCTAGAACAGACATGGTTCAATTCCTGTTTGTCTCAATAATTAATATCTAGTAGAAGCATTGTTCTGCTTCAAGAGAAATTCAGCGTGAGTTTGAGAACGAACACTAACAAAACAACTATGGATGGGATTCCATATCGGTTATATTAGGAGTAACAGCATCATGAAATTTTGACAGATCGAAGTTGACGTAACCAGACTATTCAGCAATCATTAATTTCAAATAGCAGTCGATTAACGTTGTGGTCATAGTGATGGCACATATCATAGTCCTAATGAGATGCCATAAGTATTTGTAGGAACGTGTTGGTGGAATAGTTTCTTACTATTCTGTACTATTGAGAACTAGTTAGTGCACTGGCTTTATAGTCCGGTGTATTGTGGTTTCATTTCAGTTTATCTGGAAATAGTTATACAAATTAACAACGGCTGCTCAGTCTGAGGAAGTGGGTATCATGTGTCCTGGAAAACTAAAGGTGGTTGGTGTTTTGTTCTTGTGACATTACTTTCTCAGGAGGTTGAGCAGGCTTCTTCATCGTCCCTGTGTATGCAGTTTGTCAAATTTTTTTTTCTTCTTCTTTCGTTCACTTGAAACATGTCTATATCTGTATGTTCTATGTGTTCTACGTGTTCTATGTTATTGTAATATTGATGGGCAGGCCATCTTGTGCGTATGGAGAACTCGCGATTGCCAAAACAAATATATTATGGAGAACTCAAGGCAGGATTTCGAAAAGCTGGTGGACAGAAAAAGCGTTTCAAAGACACGCTCAAGTCATCCTTGAAACATCTTAACATTGACGTAGGCGCTTGGGAGAGCCTCGCTCAGGATAGAATGGCTTGGCGTTACAGCATTAGAACGGGAGCACTAGCGGCAGAAGAATTCAGACAAGAAACTGCAAGACAGAAGCGGACACGTAGAAAAGAAAAAACATCTCAACCTCACACAGATACCTTCTATTGTTGTCAATTCTGTAAAAGAACATTTTGTGCGCGCATTGGAATTGCTAGTCATTTAAAAACGCACTATTAACTTTATTATTTTATTATTTATTGTTATTATTATTATGGTTGAGTTTTTGGTCATCGTCGATCACGACGGACGAACATCATCATATCTGTAATTCTGTCTCCTTAATAAAACTCACTGTCCTCTGTAGTTCATACAGTGTCTCATAGAGTTTTGATTCCAGTGTTGTTTCCTCTGGCCAATATGTCTGCCTCAGCATTTCATGCTCAGAACACTCTTGAAGTATATGTTTGGCACTCTGTACTGCCTGTACACATGGCCGTGTTGCCAATCTTGAACTTTGTATACATGTGACTGCGGAGTCGGTTGTGTCCTGTTCTGAGACGTAGAATTATAACTTGTTCTGATCTGTTCATAATGTGATAGTCATCTTGTGTTGGTGTTTATGGCTTTCTTATTGACTTGATCATCTGTTTTTTCTAATGGTAGGTGATTGGTATATCTGGTTGGTCTTCGGCAGCACCTTCATTAGCCAGTTGGTCTGCTTTTTCATTTCCTGGTATTCCACAGTGACAGGGTATCCACTGCATGGTTACCCTATACTGGTAAGACAATTCTCTTAGTAGTTTTTTCAAGTCTGTTAGTTTTCCAGACTGGAGAGCTTGAAGCACTGACCTTGCATCTGTCAGGAATACCACAGGCTGTAGGCCAGAGTTGGAGTTCAGCAGTTTTTTAGCTGCCACACTAATTGCCTGGATTTCTGCATCATAATTATTGCAGAATTTTCCTGTCTGTGTTCTGATTGTATCTCTAGGCTTGTGTGGATATTCTATATATACACCTGCACCTCCATTCCTCACAGCATTCTGTGCTGACCCATCTGTGTACACTCTGGCCCATATATCTTGTGGATATTCCTCATCCAGGAAACTGAGGGTGACTGTCATTCGCTGCACACTGTTCTGTTCATCCTCGCTTAGTATTCCTTTCACATGGGTCTGAATGTATATTGGCATTCCATGGCTTTCTAGTTTGTCAATGAAAAATACAGATTTAAATACCTTATTCCTCAAAGGCGTGTACAAGAAATACTTGGCTAGAGGAATGCACAAAGACTGCAACTGATGATGTGCCTACTATCTAAATAACCTCAGGTGTGATAGAAAGCTGGAGAGATTTAGTTAGTTATTCCTCTAGGGCCAAAGACGGATGTCATAGATTTCCATGTCTCTCGTTTCATTGCAATTTGCTTTAGATCTTCATTGTTTCTACTAACGATGGTGAAACGTTCCCTTGTAATAATTCTACGTAAAATTTCTTTTGGTCTTCCTCGTTACCTCTTGCCTTTTGGTGACTACATCAAAGCTTGACAGGGGAGTCTTTCAGTATCCATTCGTAGTGCGTGTCCGATGTGATTCCAGTGACGCTTTCTAATATAGGTGGATACATATTCTTGTTTTGATTCTTGTCTGACAACTGTGTTTGATTTGAAGTCTGACCAACGTATGTTCAGTAGCCTTCTAAGACATTTATTTTCAAAGGTGTTTAGTCCTTGCTCTAATTTTGATGTTGCTTTCCAACTTTCGCATCCATATGTTAATGTTGGAATTATGCAGTTGAAGATTTTGAGTTTTGTGTTATTTCTTAGTGTTTTTGAATGCCAGCTATTTGATAGTTTATTGAATGAGTTAGCAGCCAATGCAATACGGTGTGATATTTACGGAGAGATTGCAGTCAAGGAAATCACAATCACTAATGTTTGAGTTTGCTTAGATTGTATATGTATCAATGTATCAAAACACCTGAAGACTATTGTGTCAAGAAACTGAATATGTTGTCATTCAATTTCAGAATTCAACATCAAAGAATGACATAGATTCCCGAAGCAAAAACCTTTCTATTGAGCAGGTGAAGGAGAAGGTGTCTGTTGCTGTTACAGAGCTGAAAAATATGGAGGAGTATCACCATGGAGACGGCATGAAGTATCAAAAGGCTATTGGAGACCTTTACTGGGACTACAGGAGAACAGAGCTAGGTGACTTTCTGGCGGACTTGGGGTATGCAGGTGAGATCTATTGTTAGTACAATATGCACAAGAGCAATCTTCCTTTATATCAATAATAAATAAATGTAAGATTATATTTTAAATGGTTCCTATTACGTTTAAGTAATATCAGCTCCAATTAATTGTTTACTAGTGTCATGAGTTATAAGTGTCATTCACTCTTGTCATTAATTTTACTTGTGGAAAAGAAAGGTAATGGTCAGCTGAGCTATGAACCGATGTAACAACACTCTTTTCCCATAAGTGCTCAGCTGCCAAATCCCTCTCAGTATATCAGGTTGACCAAAAATTACCTTACTAGCGTCGCCTAATGCACTTGCTCAAAGACGATTCTCGAATTTCCAAGAGCATGAAATGAACAGCCTTGATTGGGAGAGAGCTAAAAAGATCCAATATTGACATAGAAAATCTGAGTGAAACTCGCCTTGCTGGTGTTGGTCAGTTTTGTGAAAGAGCTGCTGGTTATACATGATTTTGGGGCAGAAGAGACATTAAAGAAAGACGTAGTGCGTGAGTATGCTTCGCTATTAAAACATCACTTTATGCAAACTAGCAGGCTCACCAAAGGGAATAAATGATCGCCTCATGACGGTAAGTCTACCTGCTTTTTGGTAAGAAATATGCAATAATTCTCCGACTCCACCACTGTCGGACACCATTCCCTGCATTCTCTATTGAGTGATATTATTACTTTGAAGGCTGTCGGACAATCTAAGGGCGCCCGACTCTATTCCGCACCAGGTAGCAAATCCTCCAATCTGGACACGCTTTGTATAATATCATCTGCGCGTCCCATCCACGACTTTCCTCTCTTAAGTTGACTGCCTTTGAGAATTTCAGGTTGTAGATGGTGCTCTTTATCAGCTGTGATTTGTAGGTAGTCCCGCGCTCGGCATATTTGTATTCTCTGCAGTTGGGGAATCAAGTAAGTATCGCATAGCCCGTGCCGATGTGTCTCTCGTGTACCCCAAAATGATTCGCATTGCCTCATTCTGGATTCTATCCAATCTTTCTGTTTGAGTCTGAATCATTGTCAGAATCGCAATTGCGTCTCTTCCATCGCCACCACCTATCCCTGATACAGCAGAAATAGCAGCCTCTGCTCACATTGAGCAGCAGCCATAACTTTCATCGCCGCAAGACCTTTATATGCCTTTACAATGATGTCGACATGATCTTTGAAACTCAGACTTCGGTCCAACATAACCAACACGTACTTCATTGTGCTGGTTCTCTCGCGGACATCCCCTTTCAAAGTAACCGATAACGTGGGCATGTTTACTATGTAATTGGGGTGCAAAGGGAACGCATCGCTCTAGGCGGACAAATATAAATAACCAAATGGTCAGAGGGTGTCCGACAAAGTGGATGGTGCCGCAGTAACCTAAAGAACAAATAGTAACGCAAAATGAGGTAAACAGGTTACTAAAACACTTACCTAGCCTATTAATAAAAATATATTTTAAAAAGTATATATAAAAAACATACAATAAAACTAAACAGGACAATTCTCCACGTATCGGCTCAAATTCAACCTTTTTCAAGAGACAAACAACAGAAAACGACAAAATAAAAAACAAAATAGATGTCTATATTTCATCAAGCCCTGTCTCCATAGCGCAGGGATGGCAACGCATCTAGTAAAAGTGAAAATGTGTGCATTCATTATAAACAAACCGAAAGTGGGAAATTAGAGACACTATAGATGAGTGCAAGAATAATAAAAGAAAAAGATAAGAAAAATACCCCTTTTGTCACTTTTTCAGGCAGGCAGGTTATCTAGGCAGACCCAGGGTTAGCAGTTAACCAAGATTCCAAATGTACCTCCTCGCTGTGCAGCCTGGAAACAGAAATACAGCAGCTCGAGCTGATTCTGGCCAAATCATTTGGGGATCGTGTCCGAGAATGTGGAGGTAGCAGATGGAAAGAGATTTGACTGCTTAAGAGACAGACAATATCTCCGACACCACCAGCATCACCACATATAGTGACACTTTCGACATACTGTGAAGCTAGTTTTGTCCAGTCCGAACATTGGAGGGGCGGACAATGTAAAATGCACGCAAAGGTAGATGCATGGCGAGGGACAAATAGATTTCATACTCAGTAGAATGAAAAAATGAAAGGGCAGGGCAGAGCGAACTGCAAATAGAAAGTGAAAGTACCTAGGAAAGGGGAACTACAAGCTCCGTCAGCTCGAGCCGAGCTTCTAGATACCTGTGCTCCTTACAGAGACCCAGACCCAATCATTGGCGTTCGGAAAAACAAGAAGACCTAACCCAACTCTAATGTCGAGCCTTCCTAAACCGGAAATATGCTCGCAAAGAGAAAGGGTTCCGTACCCGATGGGCTTAGGCAAGAAAGTGACAACGACTTTCGCCCTGGCCAAACTCTACTGTCAGGTTTTCCTATACCGGGAATACACTTGCAGAGAGAAAGGGTTCAGTACCTGATGGGCTCAGGCGCTATTGGGACAAGGTCGCTCAGCTTGAGAACGCCTTGCTCTCAAACGCATGGTGTGAGACTCGAACTTGGACAAGGGGTACACAATGTCGGTGAATAACACCTCTGCTAAGAGGGCGAAAGAGACAGGGTCCGACTCTTCTGTTGAGTTCTTCCCCTTAAGGAACCAGGCTCACGGATGAGAAACGGTTCAGTACCTGATGGGCACAGGCACGTATTCTGCATGGTTATGAGCCTGAAACCCTGTATCTTTGAATGACTCTTGTCAGGCTTGGGTAGTAGGATTAAATAACTATACAGCCAGTTTTCTTCTACTGAGCTATTCGCAAGGCTCTTGTTGAACAACATTGCCAGCTCCTTAAGGTCCTCGTCTGACCTGCTTCTAAGATCGTCGTACCTAATGCCGCCAGGTCCTGGCACTGAGTTTCTTGATCTTTTTAGTGCGGCTGTAATATCTTTAAGAGTAATTGCATTATCGCTTTATATAACTTGCTTATTGCACATGTCTGTGACTGTTTTCATTATTTCATTGTAATTTCCTAAGTTCCTCTGACCAATTTGTGCCTTATAATGAGCCAGCGGTTCTGCACCCTTATTCTCAACTGTCTTCTGCCATACTAAGCCTGTGCTTTTGAAAATTGGGGATTGTTATACGCTTCCTTGGGTAGTTCATTGATTTGTGCAGGCACCAAAATTAGTGATTTTTGAATCGCACAATTGAAATCAACATGGAGAACCACCATGTGTTAGCAGTATGTAAGTAAATTTTCTTTTCTGATAGACACTACAGATAAATTTGAAAAGTGGTTATAATAGTTTGTTGTTTGTTCCTTTCGTGCCACAGACGAGGAGTTGATTCTCCATTTGTTGCGGTCTGCTCTCTGCAATTTTAGTTCTTGTATGGTCTTGCAGACTATTATTTCCCCTTCTGTATGTGAACAGAGTATGTTGTTTTTTAAGATTTGTTTAGGCCTTCCTTGTTGTTTTTTTTTACCCTCAGGTGTCCACAGAAGGGTTTGTTGGTTTATTCTGTTTTCATCTAGTCTTAAAATGGGATCGATGTATTTCATCTGCGTTTTCTTATGACATTTGACACATATTAATGGTGTGTTTTATTTCTTAAATCACCATTTATGACGAAATCGCTCATTTTTAATGTTCCTTAGTTTCCTGAGACATTTGTTTTCGGAGTTGTTTAATTTTTGGTTTGTTGCTTGAGTTGATTTCCAGCTTTCACTTCCATACGTTAATACTGGGACAATACAGGGTTTATATCGTGTTAGCTTGGTTTTCTTCCTAGATATTTGGATTTCCAGATATTAGTTTAGTGAATGTGCTATCTGCAACTGCTATGAGTGTATGTCTTTCTTTCATTTAGTCTCAGTCAACAAACATTTGGCTGACCAAGTAATTGAAGTTGGAGACTTTTTCCAGTATTTGGTTGTTTACTGAGATGTTGTTTGTTGAACTGGTAAGTTCCATAATTTTGTATGTGTATGTGTTGATCTTGAGGTCACGCTGATCTGCAAGTGTGCACAGTTTGTTGGTTATATCATTCGGAAAATAGTTCCTACCCGAGTCTAGCCATCTGCATTCATTTACTCCGAGTATATCGAGATTGTAATTATTTATGTCCCTTATATTCTCCCTGGCAAATTCATCTTGAACAGATGAAGTTGTCTCACACATTTATACACACATTTATACATGTTATATTTTCTCACTGACATAGAAAATGACATCTATTTCTGTCCAAATATGGTTAATTTTCAAATTATTAAATAATTGAAATAAAACATTGATGAAAACATTGCTTTTTAATTACTGCATGTTTTGCTGTGAAGGAGTGCAGTGAGACTTTTTTGTGGGCTGTAGAAATAAAGGCCGCTTTGCAATAGCAGACACCGCGATGTTTTTGATTGTACCTTCGAAAGAAAAAAATGTTGTACCAACCGTTGATTGAACCCAAGACCACACGAGTCCGGGACCACAAGAGTCATAATTGCATAAAATTGGTATACAATGAATTAAAATGCAAAATTTAATTTTAAATGATAATCCAATTGCAAAATCATGAAAATAATGAATTTTTAAAGGTATATTAGTAATTTCTACTGCATGTAGCCACCGACCCCCTAGACCGCCTGATAGCCCGCCCCTCAAGTTGTTTCTGAACCTACCAGCACCCCAAGAAGTCTTCATCACCCACTGGGCGACGGTACCACCCACTATGGGAATCTATGCTCTAGACCAGTGTTTCTCAAACGTTTTTTTTTAACCATGCCCCACGTCTTTCTAAAATTGTTATGGACACCCCCCACCCCCCCCCCCATCTAACGTGCACATATTTTTTATATTGAAAAATTGAATTATTCAATAAATGAAGCCTTAATTACAAGGTATTCAAATTGCCCACGTTGAGAAACACTGCTCTAGACAAATATTTACAATCTGCACTACTAGATGAGCATGGTGTGCATACTTCTTCTTCAACGATTATCATTAAACTCCCGCTGGATATCTATTGTAGCAGAACAATGGTCCTACTAGATTTCCAGCAGGATGTAGTCCAGAGAATGCAAATGCGCTGTGTCGCAATTTTTATTTGCTCCAGTGGCCCGACACATCCGTCTTCGGCGGGGTGTGGATACAAACTGGACATATTTGAGCTAATAAATTTGCGATACAGTGGTGCAGGAATTGTATGATGGAATTCTACAGTTTAGAATTATAGAGACTTTGCAACTTTTGCTTTCTCAAACGGAGTTAAATAGGGATGTGTATTAACACTTATCCTGTTTAGCATCATGTTCTCTGCTATGTTGGATGATGCTTTCAGAGATCTGGACTTGGGAGTAGACAACAGATATCGCATTGATGGGAAATTGTTAATTTCGGTAGCTTCGAGCACAAACCAAAGTCAAATCAAACATCATCAGTGATCTCCTATTTGCTGATGACTGTGTCCTAAATGCCAACTCTGAGGCTGATCTACAAATCACCATTGACAAATTTTAAGTTTAAGCCAAGAGATCGCGAGTTCGAATCCCACTGACAGTATCTTGCTTATAAAGTGGATTTTTCACGGAGATCCGTGAAAATTATCGCTTGAACCTATAAGCAGTGAACAGTACTATCAGCAGGCGGCATGCCGCTTCGTTAAAAACAACGGAGTTCATATGGGTAACCCGAGTAAAATGAAGTCAATCCTTTACCCCCTTTAAGCCATTTTGAGTTCTTACAAATATTTCTGTTCAGTAAACCGTGTATTAGACGTGCTATTTGTTGATCTTGTCATCACTAGAGATAACAGTAACCATGCTGAAACAGATGAACAGTTTGGGAATCTTCAAGAATGATGACATTTGGTTCCCAACATATTACACTTACAACACATGCTGGAACTTCAGTGATGCTAGTGAGAGCCTGGCCAGGGTGAGTTCATAATCATTGTCAAACACTTATGCCTTACTAGCTGATCTAGAAACTAAACAATTAATATACCGAAAACAAATACTACTTGGCACAAATTTAAAAGGCTGCACAACGTAGGGGCCTATTTCATGGCCCTACTACTCGGCAGAAATCACACGACGTACATTCGTGTTGGTTATTTCAGTGAAAGCAGAAGGAGAGGAAATAACTAGTAACTAGGGGTCAAGATTAGGCTGTGGCTATTGTCACGGCCGTTATTATGTCGATGATCACTCTATGAACCACACGACTTTAAGAATGGATGACTGCACCATGCGTGAATGGAGTACATTGGGATTCTACGCCTTCTTTGATATGTTGCCTTGATCATGCTGGATTTCAGTGTATTGAAACAGCTGATAGGTTGGCTTCATGGGCAAAGATATCAGGACATATGACAATTGACATATGGTGCATTTTGATTTCATTTTGTGTGCGTCTTTTGGATGAGAACACAGTGACAGACAAGACTTTTAGTAAGAGATTGAGTTAATTTGCAATAGCTTGGGAGGATAGCGGATGATGACGATAAGGAGTGGACTGAGTAAGATAATTTCCGAGTTATGGATAGTATCATCATACATACCCTTTTGCCATCTAAATAAAGGAAAAGAACTCTTATTGGGTTGTCTGGAGTGTAACGCCATTGGCTTAGAAATTCACTAATCACTAGAGATTGTCTTCGATATGCAGATGACACTATCCTTTTAGCAGAAAGTGAAAAGGAACTACAGACTAATAGATCAAGTACAGAATATGGACTAGATGTAGGAAAAAAAATATAAAACCATGGAATCAGAAGAACATGTGCTAGACATGAACATACATGTAGAGATACTGTAACACGTGGATCATTTCCAATATATTGGACACATAATCACAAATGGTAGATGTTAAAAAGAAGTTAAAAGGAGAATAGAAATGGCTAAAATTACTTTCAACGACATGATAAAAATATTAACATCTAAACAAATTACAGACATACTAAAATATTGGAATTATAAAATGATACATTTATTCTATATTGATGTATTCCTATGGCTCAGAAATTGGACAATGAACAAACAACTAGGAGGCAGAATTGAAGACAAAAACGAACAAAGAAGTTCTAATAACACGTCGTATGAAGAAAGAATTATTGAAGAAAATAAAAAACAAATAAAGTATTTTGGACATCTTAAAAGACATGAGAACATGTTGAAGACCTTACTTGAGGATAAAGTCGAGGGCAGGAGAACAAGAGATGCAGATAGGAGAGAAAAATCATGATATGGACAGGTTACAGTCTAGAAGAGTGCTCCACTGAGGTAAAATTCGACAATCGATAATAAATAAGACTTCTGTAAAATTGTAGGAATATACAATTACTTAGGCATAGGTAGAACACCAGTGATGTGAAACAGAAGTTAAAAGGAGAATAGGAATGGCTAAAAGTACCTTCAATGACATGAGGAAAATATTAATATCTAAACAAATTACAAAGAAGTTAAAAATGAGAATTATAAAATGCTACATCTATTCCATATTAATGTATGGCTCAGAAACATGGACACTAAATAAACAATTAGAAGACAAAATTGATGCCTTTGAGATGTGGGTATATAGAAGAATAGGGAGAACATCATGGAAAGAGAAGAAAACAAATAAAGAGGTGCTAAAGACACTTAATATGAAGAAATAAGTCAACCTAGCATTGTTAACAAAGGCTTTGTCTACCTAGGCTTAAAAAGTCTGTTTGCGGCGAAATACTCGGAAGAAGTTGGCAGGTAACTCAACGGGTACATAGGCGCTAACAGCAGAGCTGTGTGGACAGCATAGGGCACAGTTAGACACATAGTACGCTCTGGCCATCCACTGCACCTGATTTTCTCCCAGTTGTCTCGACTTTGTCTTGCCACTGGACCAAGATAAAACTCAGGAGAGAGAGTGTGGTTGACGATTAGCGCAACTCTTCCACACTATAAACCAACTTCAGCGCTAGTCATTTCTCAACCCATTTATTTATTTATCTTTATTAATTAAATATGAAGAGAACAAAGTGTGAATCAATCCTTTAAGCGTTTCAAAGACACGCTCAAGTCATCCTTGAAACATCTTAACATTGACGTAGGCGCTTGGGAGAGCCTCGCTCAGGATAGAGCAGCATGGCGTTACAGCATTAGAACGGGAGCACTAGCGGCAGAAGAATTCAGACAAGAAACTGCAAGACAGAAGCGGACACGTAGAAAAGAAAAAACATCTCAACCTCACACAGATACCTTCTATTGTTGTCAATTCTGTAAAAGAACATTTTGTGCGCGCATTGGACTTGTAGTCATTTAAAAACGCACTATTAACTTTATTATTTTATTATTTATTGTTATTATTATTATGGTTGAGTTTTTGGTCATCGTCGATCACGACGGACGAACATCATCATCATCAATATGAAGAAAGAACTACTAAGAGAAATAAAGATCAGGCAAATAAAATACTTTTGACACAATTAAAAGACATGACACCCTATTGAAGACCTTACTTGAGGGTAAAGTCAAAGGGAAGCGAGCAAGAGGTAGGCAGAGATACAAGTGGGAGAGTAACATTACACGATGGACAGGTTACAGTCTAGCAGAGTGCACCACCAAGACAAGAGACAGGAGATGTTGGAGATACGTTGCAGCCAACCTTCGTTGCAGAGACGGCACTTGATGATGATGAGAACACCAGATTTGTTTAGTTTTACAACCACCAACAGACTATCAGTCTATGTGGTATAGGCCTACATATGAAAACATACAAATAACAATATACAAGATATTTTCATCATATTCTTTTTAAAGAATATATACAGCACACAGTGAACAAACAATAAAAGCAGTAAAAACAATAGTACTATCATAGAGACACTAGAACGTAGACATTAAAATAGTAGGCCGTCCAAAGTGACAATAACATACGTGTACACAAGTTGTCATGGGTTAGGCCTATATAGGCCAATAGATGAGACTCCTTGTTCCATGACTAGAATAAGTCCGCTTGATTTGAAATGTGGTGTCGCTAGAAAGGAGAGGTTTCGTGGGCGAGATAGAAAGATGGTCAGTCAACGTACAATGGTGGACACACTCAAGGAGAGATCTGAGCACCTATGGACTAATCCTAGTGCAGTGACGATGATCCAACAACTAACTAATAGGTGAGACAGACTTAAGATTGAGTGGCCGCTTCTGTAGGCATCTTCATGCCATTAAAAAAAAGCAAACCTACTCCTGTCGCCATACAATTCAGTGGTGATTGTCATCATGGTGCTTTCATATCCAGGTCACTGTCGTTACCACTGATGCTAAATCTAGATACACCCTTTAAAATTGGTTTACATTTGAGTTTAGTACCCTTAAGCCTTAATTGCGATCACTCATTTGTTTACATTTTGGATTTTATTGCTGTCCATGTTGTTTTCAGTAATACTTTTTTAATACCGTTTTAATTTCCCCCCGTTTCCTTTTTTTTTTTAAACCCGCTTCCAGGACAACTTTTTTGCTTGTATGTCATTGGCGTCTTTGACATCGTACTGTTTTAATGTCTGCATTCTGGTGCCTCTGTTTTAGTAGGATAACATTATTTTTACTGTTTCTATTGTTTGTTCACTGTTTTGTATATTCTTGAAAAGACCTTATGGTTGAAAATATCTTGTATATTATCATGTGTATGTTTTCATATGTATACCACGTAGACCGATAGTCTGTTGGTTATCATACAACTACAAACATCTTGTGCTCTACATAAGCACTAAGGTTTGTTTGTTTGTTTTTCGTTCGCTCCATTGTAACCATCACGGATATCCGTGCGATTTCCGCCGGGAGCGTGATTACGTTGTGCCACCGTTATGCGCCTTGTAGGCCTAGCACATCCGATTTCGGCATGCCTTGACAATTCGGGTAGGCTACCCTTAGCCTGTAACAGCCTCTATATCTGTCTCCAGGCACGCGTAGTGGCGACTCTTCGCCCAGACGATTTTTGCTCTCGTCTGACTCGCACGAGGTGTTCCACTGTCTATGAACTTGCCTTGTGTAATTGGACGTGCTGTGCCTGTGCCCATTGGGTACTGAACCGTTTCTCATCCGTGAGCCTGGTTCCTTAAGGGGAAGAACTCAACAGAGGAGTTGGACCCTGGCCGCACTAAGGTAAAATACAGGGAATGTTGCGGGTGCATTGCAGCCAACCTACATTGCGGAGAGGATACTTAATGATGATGAGAGATTATGCGATTGGTATGCTACGTTTGATGTCATAGGCTATTGGCCTATTGTACATTTTAAAAAATATATAGTCCTGCCTATTTATTTCAGTGATTATTTTTGGGATGTATTTTCTTTTTCTGCGATCACTTGTTAAACATCCAGTCCAATATTGGTCATGTATAGAGCGCTTTGATTTAGGTCATCTTGGGTTCCCAACAACTTATTTTGCACAGAAGCTCCTGTAAGTCCGATTGTCATTTCAAGAACAGTGAAACTGTGACAATCATGTAGTAGGCCTACGTGTTCTGGTGTCTGTGCTGCTGCCCCACATATGTAGGCTGCAGAGCTGCTAATACCAATTCTGTGTGAGTGCGAGTTTAGATAGTAGTGTCACGTTCTCAGTAGAAATATCCTGTGTTAATTTCTGTTCAATTTGTTAATGTTGCCTTGCTCGGAGGTATAGTTTTATGGGATGCATCCAGGGCCGGTCTTAGGCCATTGCAACCTATGTGGCCGCAGTGGGCCCCACACTTCATAGGCCCATAAATTCATATTAGAATTTATTTTATTATCCTCTTCCCTACCCAGATTGGGCCCCGCACAATCCGTTTCGCATTGGGCCCCACAATTGTTAGGGCTGGCCCTGCATGCATCATATAGGATAGGTGGGGGCAAAAACTGCACACTTTACACTTTAGTGTATTCTGACACCTAGATCTAACTACGGGACACCAAACTCTATTCAGTGTTTAGCTTATCTATCAATCTTACATGAGGATATTGAAAACATAAGTCTTACGTGTAGACAATACAATGATAGTTTATCATCAAGTGCCGTCTCCGCAACGAAGGTTGGCTGCAACGAATCTCCAACATCCCCTGTCTCTTGTCTTGGTGGTGCACTCTACTATACTGTAACCTGTCCATCTTGTGATGCTACTCTGCCACTTGTGTCTCTGCCTACCTCTTGCTCGCTTCCCTTTGACTTTTCCCTCAAGTAAGATCTTCAATAAGGTGTCATGTCTTTTAATGTGTCCAAAATATTTTATTTGCTTGATCTTTATTTCTCTTAGTAGTTCTTTCTTCATATTAAGTGTTTTTAGCACCTCTCTTTGTGTTTTCTTATCTTTCCATGATGTTCTCCCTATTCGTCTATATACCCACATCTCAAAGGCATCATTTCTGTCGTTTACTGTTTTGTGGCCAGAATGTAGTGTCTTAAATATCAACGCATTGTCCATTTAAGTGTGAGATAACAGTTTATGCACTTGGGTTAATGCTTTATTTTGTCTCGTTTTATGGAGCAAAGAGCTGCAAGAAAAAAAGTGATGGTGCCTACAGACTATTATAAAATTGAGTGGGATCACCACTTCAACGGGTCCAGCAAACCGCCAGTGTGTAGATGTGTGTTAAGAATAGATGTGTATAGTTTCTATCTTTAATCTGAAAAAAAAAAAGAATAAAAATGGTAAATTCCGTTTTAAAGCTAATTCTTATACGGTTGAATGATCATTTTTTGACCATTCGTAGATCATGACCTGCATGAAAATACATTTATATAAATGTGAGAACTAGACACTATATGGAGACACAGAAAGAACAATTCTAGCTTATGAGCGTCTTATTAACTTATGAATACAGTCAAATCCCATTATAACAATTGAGTCTGAATCTAAAAATTATAACAGAAATGTTTTCTATATACAATATACAGAAATACAGAATATGCCTACATTTGAAAAGTTTTGTTAAATGGAGTAATATATTATATAAAGTGATGAACTTTAAAGGGATTCCACTGTATAAATATTACTGACACCTGTTACAAATCAGCCATAAGATAAATATATTTGTTCACAGCCAAATAGACAAACAACCACTTTAGTGGTAGCGAAGTGGCATAAGTTTATTTCATTTGAATGTATGATGAGGCATTGTTTCCTTTCTAAAACTATTGTGCAAAAAAACAGTTGATATTGGAAGAAGAAGAGCTGCAAAAACCTTGTATTGGCAGCATCAAGAAATGGTCAGGACATGATTTTTCCACACTTATCCAAATGACTGAGTACAAGTGTTTGGATGACTTGTCTGTTGATGTCTCCAATGTGGCACTCCTACAACATTGATGAGTTATAGATATTATTATTACTTTCATTCTGTTCTCTGGATTACATCCAGCTAAACAGCAGGAGAGTTTGAGAATGAACTCAGAAGAAATAATTGAAACACTAGTGTCACTTTTGTATTTCACTACCCTCACTCCAGAGTTGTCTGTTCTACCGTATGTTCATTCAAACAATTCAAGCTCTGACTCTCCAGGTGATGTGTAGAATATCATCCACCTTCTATACAATTGTGGGGGATGACTCTCCAGGTGATGTGTAGAATATCATTCACCTTCTATACAATTGTGGGGGATGACTCTCCAGGTGATGTGTAGAATATCATCCACCTTCTATACAATTGTGGGGGATGACTCTCCAGGTGATGTGTAGAATATCATCCACCTTCTATACAATTGTGGGGGATGACTCTCCAGGTGATGTGTAGAATATCATTCACCTTCTATACAATTGTGGGGGCTAGCAAGTCTTATTTGAACATTCATATATATATATTTTTCTTAGTACAATGTGACAGAATATTAGTTGATGTTAGTATTAATATTTCCCACTCCTAGTGCTACAGAAGATGATGTAGAAGGATTTTGAGAATACCATAGATAGTGAAGAAAGATGAATCAAAAGGTGATAAGAAAATATCAAAGATGGTTGGATTCTAATTAATATTATAACAAGAAAGCTGAGGTATTTTGGCCACGTGAAGAGACACAACTGCATATACAGATTAATAATGGATGCTATAGATGCTGGTCCATCCAAGATGATGATGAATAAGAGACATCTCAGATGTTTCAGCGTGCCTTTAGCTTCAACAGCTCTACTCAACCAGGGTCATGAGGAGTTCAAGACTATGTTCTATAAAGAATCTTACCTCATGAATGTTCACAGTGCTTGGGCCTTCACAGCTCAGTGCGCAGGTAAAACATTCAGGGAGGTGAGTGGGGCCTTAGCTGTTACTAAGAGTAGCATGACCATGGAGATTATGGTGGTGACCAAAGCATTTGAGTGGGTAGGCACACAGAAGGTAACACAAGTATGCATCTTGAGTGATTCTATGATTCATGATTAGAAACTGGCCTCACAGCACATGGGGCATTCCCGTAAGTGCTCTGCCCTCTGTTCCAGCAGCCATTCGACTCGATGGTGTTTCGAGTCTCATGCTGCAGAAACAGACGTTGACATCAGGGCACAACTCTGGCCGTTGCGACAGGTTTCTTTGTTGTTCCGCCCACCCACACCGTGCCTGTAACTAGTTCAAGCACAATGTCTGCCTGTCGGAACAACATGGTAACTATTATCGAAGGTTACGACTACAGGATTGTATAGATGGCGTGCCATGAAGCTTCTATAAGAAGATAACCTCATTACAAAGGCATGTCTTCTTCTTTTTCTTCTTCTTTCGTTCACTTGAAACATGTCTATATCTGCAATTCTGTCTCCTTAATAAAACTCACTGTCTTTTGTAGTTCATACAGTGTCCCATAGAGCTTTGATTCCAGTGTTGTTTCCTCTGGCCAATATGTCTGCCTCAGAGTTTCATGCTCAGAACACTCTTGAAGTATATGTTTGGCACTCTGTACTGCCTGTCCACATGTACACATGGCCGTGTTGCCAATCTTGAACTTTGTATACATGTGACTGCGGAGTCGGTTGTGTCCTGTTCTGAGACGTAGAATTATAACTTGTTCTGATCTGTTCATAATGTGATAGTCATCTTGTGTTGGTGTTTGTGGCTTTCTTATTGACTTGATCATCTGTTTTTTCTGATGGAAGGTGATTGGTATATCTGGTTGATCTTCGGCAGCACCTTCCTTAGCCAGTTGGTCTGCTTTTTCATTTCCTGGTATTCCACAGTGAGAGGGTATCCACTGCATGGTTACCCTATACTGGTAAGACAATTAAAGGCATGTCATCTACTAAGGTTTTCTGTTGCATGGTCGCGCATGCGGTTGCGTCTGTGGGTCTCACCAATGGTTAACTAGACAAACCAACCAAGAAACAGAAAACCTTAGTAGATGACAAGTGGATCTTGTTCACGAACAGTGGATTGAGGCCTTGAGGAGGATGAGGCTGAAAGTTGTTACATTTATTTTATTGCTGGAACATGTGGGTGTTCGAGGCAACGAAAGAGCAGATCAACTGGAGTCATGCGCGATTGTGGCTTAGGGCGATGGGGCAATGGATTATCGAACTTACATTTTGAACTCCTTAAAAGATATAGCACGCGAGAGTGAGACAAGTGTGGATGGTGATTATTTTTTCAATGTCCAGGATTAAAGATCAGGGTTTGAAATGCAGTGTTGCTAAAAGTGAATATTTTAGAGGATGCAGAAGAATGATAGTCAACCAGCAGAAGATCGGTACTGTCAGCAGAAGTGTAATGGCAGATACACTCAGGGAGAGATTGGAGCAACTATGGATGTATCCAGTTTGCAGTCATGATGATCCAACGACTAACTAACTATACAGTGTTTTACAAGAAGTTAGTGTTGATGCAAGTCTGAGACTGTTTAGTGACTGTTTTTTCTGTGGATGTGTGTGATCTGCAGGTAGTGATGCCCTTACATAAACTCTAATGATGAGTTGCTCAAATCTATTGCTATGTTGACACTTGCATACATAGTAGAGGAGGATGAGAATGCTAAACTTATTGAGGAAACAGGTGAGTACTTCAGAAATGATCTTGTGAGTATAGCTGCTTCTACAAGAGTATAGCTTAAAATATTATTAGGATATTTATAAACAAAGAGCAGATCAAATAGAAATAAATGTTGAAGAAAAATGTAGAAATACACAATATTCAGATTCTCATATCTAGTTGTATATATTATTTGTCTCCCTTATATCTATGTATATTTTCTTAGTTACAAAGCTTGTTTCATCTATATAGATCTATGACCTATTCTTCTTCTTCTGCATTCTTTCTCACACTGTTGCTTGTTTATAGCATGTAACCCAGATAATAAAATGTATTATACCATAGTTTACAGCTCGACTGTGATATCTGCATCCTTTGAACTGACACATTCGACTTGTCTCACCTAAATATTTGGTATTGGCAGTCAATTCCATCCCCAAAACCTCCTTAGTATTGCTATATATAGGGAATACATTAAAGGGGAACAATTATTTTTTCCCCTTTCAGACCTAAGCAACATTTGGGTGATTTATCTGTTGTTATCCTATGAGGTTCAAATAATGGCAATGATGGTTATTGATATTGAGGTCCCCCATCGGAGAGTAGGTATGATCCAATTCTAATTTCTATTTGTTTTAATCCATAAAGGATTTATATCTTTTTATTAGTGTCAAGGTATTGGTGTTTGATCTCTTGGAGATCTTCCTCCTGGTGATTCTTTGTCGCGTGGAAGATTTCTTTTGGAGGTCTTTCTGTGATTCTTTGTCATGGAAAAATTTCTCGTGAAGATCTTATAGTGATTCTTTGTCATGAGAAAGATTTCTCTTAGAGGTCTTTCTCCTGGTGATTCATATCTTCTTCTTCTCCTTTGTCATGTCTTCTTTAGCATTCATCCTCAATCTCCCGCTGGATCTATCTTGTAGCAGGGAAATGGTCCTAATAGATTTCCAGCAGAATCTAGTCCAAAAAATAGAAATGCACTGTGTTGAAATTTTATTTGCACACACCTGTCTTCGGTGGATCTTTGTCATGTGAAAGTTTTCTCTTGGAGATATTTCTTATGGTGATTGTATTTCATGGGAAAGTTTTTCACTTTGAGGTCTTTTTCCTGGTGATTCTTTGTCATGGGAGTTTTTTCTTGGATATCTCCTGATAATTCTTTGTCATAGGAAAGTTTTCTCTTGGGGGTATCTTTCTCCTGGTGATTCATTAAAATTGGAAAGTTTTCTCTTTGAGATCTTTTTCCTGCTGATTCTTTGTCATGGGAAAGTTTTTTCTTGGATATCTTTCTCCCTGTGATTCTTTGACATGGACAGGTTTTTAAGATCTTTGTAAAAATCCAAAGGTTTATTATTTAATATGACTGAGACTTTTCCATGACTCTCTACCTCAAAAGCACTCAGAGATGTAGTTTTTTTTCCCAGTACTTAGACTTGAGACTCCATGGAGATCATATTGATCCATGCTTGACTATCAAAATAAGCCTATAGTCAATGAATGATACAAGAATTTGAAGCATGATATTGGTATATGTGTTTCTGTCTGTGACACACAAGTATCTACCAAATATTTGTGTATCTAATGCTTAATAAATGCATATACTTGACTGGTGAATAACTTCTGTTGTGTGGACTATTTTTTTCAGATCCGATTAAAAACATTGTACACTGGATACACAAAGCCCTAGAGAACAAACAAAAGAGAAGGTTCCGTGGTTTCACACCCTCTGAACTTACCCAGGGGCTTGCCAAGCTGGCAGTCAATGATTCCAACAAAGCAAAGGTCATATATGCATTGACGTTGATAATCAATTCTTTAAAAACAATATATCATTTGGGGAATGTATTAAATACTATAGTATATCTGTTAACCTGGTGAAATGAAAACTCATACAACATGCCCAAATAAGTCAGTTTAAAAAACCTCTTACAGAGCATTATTTATAAAGTACAATATTTCAATACAGGAATCACAAATCAGTGCTAAAATAATGTATGTTAAATTCTTATAGTAATTGTTTGTCTTATTTGTTCTATAACATCATATTGAAACCACTTCTTTACTATCTTTGTTACAAACTTGACCAAAATGTATGTAAATCCTGCCTTCTAATAGACTTACAGAATATATGCCTATCTACTTGTCATGAATGATTTGTCTTGATATTTCTTTTTAATGTAATCATTAATGTAAGGGTTACATCGCCAAATATGGCAGACAAGGGAAAAACCTTACAGGTATGGGCAAGTATGCTATAGGGTTGGTTAGTTTTAAGATAAATGTAATTATGTAGCGAATTATTTTTACACAAATAAAACCTTAATAAGTACAATATGCCTAACAGTGTGCACACTTGCAGCTCTTACAGTTCTCATAATACAGATGGGTCAGTTGAGAGACACATCAGGAGTGCCTGGGCCTTCACGGCTCAAAGGTGAGGGAAGACCACCAGAGAGGAATGTGGTGAATTCGCTCAGACAACAAGCAGCACGACAATGGAAATTTTGGCAGTAACCAAAGCTTTTAAACGGGTGTGCTCGTAGACTGTGACACATGCTTGTATACTCAGTGATTTGATGAGCATAATTGGCAAAGTACATTCAGGAACAGTGGCTGGATGAAGTGAAGAATTCTTGTGTGCGTAAAGTGACTTTTATTTTTGTGCTGGGACATGTAGGAGTCCGGGGTAATGAGAGAGCAGATAATTTGGCTGCGCATGTGGCTAATACGGCTGTTGGCGGAGTGATGGATCAGGCAGACATTTTTAACACCTTACGGGAAAAACCACAAACAAATGATTGTATAAGTGATGATGACTCTGGTTCCATGACTAGAATAGCGAGTTTGATTTGAAATGTGGTGTCGCTAGAAAGGAGTGGTTTCATGGGCAATAAAGAATCAATCATACAACCACATATCATTATGTCCATAACCCCAATAACATTTTGATTTGGGTTATGACATGTCAACTGAGTGTCCCACCTACAGAAAGTGTATGTTGATGTAAATTCCCATCAAGGTGCACATGCTACTGTCAGCTCAAATAGTAGGTTTCTTGCATATGGTCTCTACTGCATACAAATGTCCATAGTAACACTATCTTGAGGTACCAACTTTTCACTCTGTCTGCTGTTATCTATTAATATCACAATTTTGTAAATGTTTAAACTGAAATATATATTGTGTTGTTAAGTTCTTAAAAACATTATCTTGTCTGGCTACTTTGTTTTTTCATCGGGATTTATGATAGTTTCTAACAATGTGAATTGGGAAAAAGGTTCACAAGTTATTTGGGGCAAGGGTCGCATTCAAAATTGTATGAAAAAAATGCAGATGCTATGAGACCGATATATATGATTGTAACAATCATCTAACCATCCAAAGATATCATCAGGTGCCATGCCGGCTGGCGTAAGTGATCATGGCTCTCCACAGCTCTCTGTCCACAGTATTATGTATCAAGCTCACTGTTGTTTCTCTGACATGCCAGGTTGTCAAACTGTCTAATATTTTCTCACATTGTCGCCTTCTGTCTCTGTTGCCTTCAATCTTGCCTGTTGTGACTATGTTCTCCAAACCTCCCTGTCTCATGAAGTGACCAAAAAATGAAGATTGTCTCTTTCTTATATTATTGATTAAGATCCGTTTCGCATTTGGCTCTTTCAACACCTCTACATTAGTTTTTCTGGCAGTCCATGATATTCTCAACATTCTTGAGTCGCCATGACTTTCTTCTTGGGAGAGTAGTCTGGTAGTTTCCCATTGCTTTCCACATCCATATGGGGGATATCAATTTATATCCACTGCCTTGGCAATATTTTATGTCAGGACAAATAGGTGCCCCGCCCTGCCTAGTTTCAGAGCTACCACACCAAAGATATAGTCAGCTTTAAAATGAAACTTATCAACTTTTTATTCTGTTTTTATTTTCAAATTAAAGTTGCAAAACTATACATATCTATTCTTAGCACACATTTACACACTGCCGATTTGCTAGACCTGTTGCAGTGGCGATCTCCCTCAATTTTATAATGGTTTGTATCACCATTTTTGCTATAAAATGGGGCAAAGATCTACACTTACTTAAGTTCATAACCTTTCATTTTATTGTCTACACGTGGGTGCAAAGGGTCTCACATTGCTCTCATGCAGACCCAGTGTTAGCAGATAACCAAGATCCTAAAACTACCTCCTTGTAGTGCACCATGGGAACAGAAATACAGCAATTCTTGCTGTATTTTTGGCTAACACTTTTAGACTCATGTCCAAGGATGTGGATGCTGTAGATGAAATGAGAACAGTCTGCAGAAAAACAGGAAATATCTCTGAAAACTCTACACCATTACATCCAACATCACTGTTGGCACACTGTAATGAAAGGCATCTGTGCATTCCATCTCAGCAGGCTTAAACAAAAGCAGAAACATTGGAGGTGCGGTCAATGTCCCTAACATACGGTGATCTTACGAGTACACACCGAATCAGGAAAAGGTAATACATGCTAGAGAGCAGTGTAGTGTGTGAATCAATTCAGTGGCAATGAAGCTACAATAGGCCAGCATGAGACCGACTGGCAGAAGTGCTGTTCATGCTCAAGAACACACAGAAGCCCACATGTCCCATCCCAATTGATCCTATTTCAAAGAAGGAGTCGTGCCTCAAGTATTGGATACACCAGCTTGAACATGCACTCCTGGGTATAAAAAAAAAGCTTTGAATGCAGCTCCCCATTGCACACAGGACAAGTATGGAACAAATGTCGGAGAGTGCATTGTTCAATCGTCTGACTAAATCAGTGTTGAGACTCAAACTCTGGACACTTTTGGCAACCTAGAGGTGGGGCGCAAGTCTCTAACGACGCTGCAAACTAAGCCCAACTCGACTGTCAACTAAGCCCAACTTGACTGTCGGCTGTTGCCCAACACTACTCATACAGAGAGAATTGGGTTCAGTACCCAAGGGCCCACTGTGAAGCTCCTTGTCCGAGATTCTTATTTTACCTATATCTTGAGGTAATATACACAATGGTGAAGAATCAAAATACACAGACTGTGCCTGGTGATGGATTCGAAGGCCATCTCAAGCGAGCGAGGTATGTGCGTGAGAAATGCACAGGTCAAATCCCAGACCCCCGACGTGTTTGATTGACAAAGCAGCACCTTGTCTACAAAGGTGTATCAACCCTGATTCTAATTCGACCATCGCCATTAGTTAGCCAACATGGCGCATGCGGAAGAAATTAGGTCTGGGACCTAGGAACACAAATGGTGGTAATGAAATGGTCTTCCTATATGAGGAACAGCTCGCTGGCTGTGAAGTGCCTCGTCGAAGAAAAGACAAGCAATGGGTGACCCAGGCAAACTATCAGCTCGTCTCATGACATATACCCCCCTCCGAGTAGAAGGTTATTTAAATAGGCATTGCACTAAGCTGAAAACTGAAGCCTCCTGGGTATGCAAAGAAAGCTCAGAGAAACCTCCCCACTGCACATAGGAAGTAAGAGTTAATTGCTCGCAATTCCTGGGGTTCGAGAAGAATAACATATGCATACGATGTATGTTTTCAATACCCCCACTAATTTAAGATGGAATAGATAAGCTATATACTGATGATCATAGTTTGTTGTCCCGTAGTTAGGTCTAGGTGTCAGAATACACTAAAGTATAAAAGGTGTGGATTTCCCCCCACTTAGTCTAAGGTCTTATGTTACTACCCTTCCACATGTCTGCCACACCTAATTGCTGCAACAATGTCCATTCTCATATGGCTTTCTTGAACTTGACAGATTGTTGAAGAGGGTGCACTTGCAGATTTCCTTCTTATGCTTCAACACACGGATGTCAATGAGCAAGCAAACAGTGCAGAATGTCTATGGACTCTTTCCTTTGACAAGAATGTCAGACAATTGATCATTGATTTTCCTGAACTAGTAGCTACACTAGAGAACTTGAAGGACAGTGAGAACCTTCTGGTGCAGAAGAATGTTCGGGGAGCACTCTGGTTATTGAAGGGAGAAAATGACCCATCAGCAAGCACCACACGTAAGTAATTGTCATGTTTATTTTATTGTATACAAATTACATTAGATGACATCCTCTCCTTACCAGGGGAGAAGCCTATGAGATATGAATCATGTGCAATAAATTAAGAATGTTATCAGAAATATATTTGTTCATATTTTAAACAATAAAAGTTGGCCTACATTCTGTTTTTATTATTTTGTATGCAGTATTACAACTAGTAACATGTTGAACCATAAGAATTATGTCAGATTTTTCCAGAAAACCTGTACAAGGAGTAAGACTACAATTTTTGTATGTATTCTGATAAATATATATATATATATATACACCAGCATATATATGTATGTATGTATATGTATAAATTAATATATATGTATATATATATATCTCCATATATATACACAATTAAACACACACACATATATATATATGTACATACACACAAATGCAGAACATACATATATACACAAGCACGCACACACCCTTATATGTGTGTGTGTGTGCGTGCGTGCGTGCTTAACCATTTCAACATTTTATAAAATTGGCTACCAGCTCAGTTCTAAATACAAAATGGCTACTGTATGTTTGATAGAGATGTAGTAAGTCTGTTACAGTTGTGAAGACTGCTGCCAGATGCAAAGATGTGTGTGCCACCCACTGAGAGTCCCCACCATGTGCACATCAACCACTGACAGCCTGACCCATGTGCACATAACTCATATCTTATAGCTGAGTCAGAACAAGAATTGCAAGAGTTAACAGCAAAGTTGGAAAAAGTTACCAGAAAGTACAGAATGGAAATCAACACAGAAAAGAGCAAGGTTTTTGTTAACAGCAGAGACACAGAAGAACAGACCAACATCATGATAAATGGATATAAACTGAATTCATTAAAATATCTCGAATCTAGCATATGCTGTAATGGAAAATGCAAAGCAGAATTAAAGATAAGGCTGGAGATGACATTAGCTTCTATGTCAAGGCTAAACTTAATTCAGAAAAGCAACATCAGTGTTAGAGTGAAAATTAAGTTTATAACTAACTAGTGCTTTCTATTGTGCTGTGTGGTTGTGAGAGTTTGACACTCATGCGGACACGGAGAGACATCTACAGGCCTTTGAAAACAAATATTACAGATAAGTTATACGAATTTCCAATAGAGAGCATAAGACTAATGTGTACATAAGAAATAAATAGAAATGTATAAAGGACCACAAGAACTATTATTTACAATAGTGAAATGACAAAAACTTGCATGGTTTGGACATGTATACCGACATGATTCCTTGTCAAAAACATTACCTCAGGGAACCGACGAAGGTGGAAGGAGCAAAGGAGGTTAAATAAAAACATGGACAGACAACATCAAGGATTGGACAAGACACAATTTTTCCTCACTCATATGCATTGTTGAAGATAGAAATCGCTGGAGGTCTCTGTGCTAAAGCATCCTATGTGGTATGCTACAACCCTGACTAGTTATAGGCTTGGAAACAGATAGCAGTGATTTTATTTGATAGACATTTACTACATAAGTTCGCAAGTGTTCTGTGTGATAAATTTTAGCTTCATAAGTTCGCAAGTGTTCTGTGTGATAAATTTTAGCTTCATAAGTTCGCAAGTGTTCTGTGTGATAAATTTTAGCTTCATAAGTTCGCAAGTGTTCTGTGTGATAAATTTAAGCTTCATAAGTTCACAAGTGTTCTGTGTGATAAATTTTAGCTTCATAAATTTGTATATGTTTTCTGTTTTGTGATAGACATCTACTCAATCATACAATGGTGATTGCATATGCATTTGCAGGTCAACACAGCGCACAAACTTCAAAGAATCATATTTTCATCAGCTATTCTTGGACTGAAAAAGAGCTTGTAAAGAAATGATATAACAGTCTAGCAGTAAGTATGATCTGTTATTGTTACATTGGCACTGACTTGATGTGCACATCTCATTCTATCAATTAGTCGTTAATCTCATTTGTGACTTGCAAAGTATCATCAAGTGCAGGCGGTGTACGTTTGAGAACAGTGGCTGGGTATGGTGAGTACTTCCTGTGTGCAGAAAGTGACTTTTATTTTTGTGCCGAGACATGCGGAGTCCTGGGTAATGAGAGAGCAGATAGTTTGGCCACACACGCAGCTACAACGGCTGTTGGCGGAGTGATGCATTGGGCAGAAATTTTGAACGTCCTACGGGAAAGCGCACAAACAAATGACTTTATAAGTAATGATGACTCTTGTTCTGTGACTAGAATAAGGGAGCTTGGATTGAAATGTGGTGTCATTAGAAAGGAGCGGTTTCATAGGCGAGGAAGAATCATGGTTAATCAATGGTCTACTGGGACCTTCAGTCAACGTGTAATGGCGGATACACTCAAGGAGAGATCTGAGCACCTATGGACGTGTCCGGAGTGCAGTGATGATGATCCATTGGATAACTAAAGTATCATCACAAATCTCTGGTCGCTATTAAAACTTATATTCAGCAACTTTTATCATTACCAGCATGGCAGCATGCATTTTAACAAATATTGCCACAATTATAAGACACATTTATACACAACTCTGTGGGCAATGTCTTTATTCATATAAGACATGATGGCTCCATGTTTTTAACCAATCCCATCTTGAAGTGAAAACAGACAGCTGAGATTATTCTCAGGCAGCTGATAAAGCAGCCCTAATATCCTATACTGCAAGACCTGATTTACAACTTGGCAAGGGCCTGTGATTTGTTCTCACTATCAATAAACAACAATAAAACTTATCCAAAATACTGATACAGTAGTAAATATCACACTAAATAACCTGCAACTTTAGTCAGTACATAGCTTCAACTACCTGGGCTCCAGAGTAACTACAGATCTCTCTCTTGATGAAGAAATAAGTATTCACACAGCAAACATTGCCATCAATTTTGGTAAATTCTAAGACAGAGTCTGGAATAGTACAAAGTTGTGAAAATGGAAACAAAGATATCGATCTAATAGGCATATATATACTCAGTGTTCTCCTTTATAGGTCTGCAACATGGACACCATACTCACAACATGAAAAGATATTGAATATCTTCTATTTTTACCAAAAAATTGAATATCTAGTGGCAGGATAAGACTTCCAACAATATTTTCCAAACTCAGTTACAGACGACTCATGTGCTTTGGGTATATCCCAAGAAGGAACAACAGCCATATCCCAAACACTGTATGGGGATCTCAGAAAAAAAACAGGATCACCACCTGTGTTAAGATCAACTTATATAAATCTTTGGTTTTGTCAATATTTCTATATGGTTGTGAGACCTGGACTTTAAAAGTAGATTTAGAGAGAAGAATGCAGGAATTTGAAAACAAATGCTATAGAATTGTTTTGGTTATCTGTTATCCAGAACACAAGACCAATGTTTTTTGTGCATGATATAATTAATTCATTAGCTGGGCAACAAGAACCACTGTTGGCAATCGTGAAACTTTGTAAATGCCAATGGTACGGGCACCTGATGAGACATTCCTTGATGATAACAGATGTTCTTGAAGGTATGGTAGAGGAAGTAAGATGATGAGGTGGCCAGAAGAAGACATGGCTGGATAATATTAATATCATATAATAATATCATACTCCAATGACATTCATGTTTTTTTTCGGTATTTATATCAACATAAGAATGTTTCCAAAATAAAGTGTAATATGTCCACATTACTTCTTGCATGATTTTTTATGTGTACTGATATCAATTTTGTTAAGTTATTGATAAGTTTTGATAATGGGGGTCTGTGACGTCATTTTTCCTTATATGTTTCATATATATTTTCCAATTTACTTGTTTTCGTAAAATAATAACTATTTTATTTACTTTGGTCTCATTTATTATGAAATCCAATCTGGCAAATGCTTCTAGCATCGTGTTTGCTAATTTATGCCATTTTGTAAGAAAAATTAGCCATATTTTCATTTGACTTTCATGTAAAGTTAAGTCTACTGTTTTTGATAGATGTCAAAATTCTTTCTAAATAATAAATTTTTGACGCACTATGCATATATATTATACATTATTGTGTTCGTAATTTGGTTATCTACAGAAATGATACAGTTTGAGTGGAATTTATTGATTAAAAAATGCGGTACGGTCAAATATCATATCTTAAAATAATATTTATTTGCCATTTACATATTTTCTTTTGTCTAAAATAATTTTTATATATTAACAACAAAAATTTTCAAAATGTTCTTGTGATAATTACATTCTCTGTCCATTTCTGTTTCGAAATATATATATTACATTATAATGTAAATATATTTAGAAGTAGTATTTCTTGTTTCCGTGATGCATGTGCACACACAAAAATCTAACAAAATTTAATTACGTTTAAACGCTAAAAATATTCCGGCCGGAATCAGTTAAAGAATGGACAGGGTGTGAAGTTTCCAAACTCATCAGGATTATAGAGATAGAGATCAACTAATAAATTTGTCATTGCTTGAGATCACGTTTTATGAAGAACAATCCAATGTAGTTAGTAGTGCATGGATGACATTTGAGAATTCAATATTGAGTAGAGCAGAACAATGAAGGCTCAGATGTAAAATGCAACAATCCAGGAATGATTTTTTCCCATTTTTATTCTGCAACAAACCAAAATTTTCATGAATTTAGCCATGAGAAGACATGTTCGGCTTGAGTCCAATAAATTCCCTCTGGTACTTGATTTGCTACCGACCATCTGTCAAGATGTGTAGCACCATATAGCCTTATTTATCACAAAACAAATACTTTTAAGCACTTTGTACCCGCCACAGTAAACATTTTTTAAATTAATCTTTATTACATCGTTCACTCACATTCATGAGATGAAAACCTACACAAAAGACTCAGAAAGATAAAAATAACCTTACAAAAACCTAAAACACTTAATGCACATTTATTTGTAGTTTTAAAGTTCAAGAATCACTTCCTGTACATGTCATGGCTACTATTACAGCAAAGCTGCTTTTATTCCACTGTCTATAAAAAGCCACCATGCACTCCTTAAGAAAACATGGGGTACCAAAAGAATAGTTCAATGCATGCCAATACTGAAATTTATTTATTTTACTTTAGTAGATTTAAACAATCACTTTAATATACCCAGTAAGTATATTGTAAAAGATTCAAACTGGTGTCCAGGTCACTCCAATTTTGAAATCTGCCTCACATTGACACACAGTATTTGCTCACTTTGCCACCCATGTTTTGCCAGAGCCTGAAACAGGAGATAATAGCAACACTGTAACCTGTCATGCATGTTATAAGAGGTGGCTAAGATTTTTTTAAGGGGGAATGGGTGTGTGTGTGTGAAAAAGATTGGAGGGGCGTGACTGTCCCATCAAGAGGGTCATAGTGTCCTAGAAAAGCTGAGTCAGATGTGTTAGGCTGAAAGTGTAGATATTGTATTTCAAGTATTTAAAAAATTAAGTAACTGCACTTTGGGCAGACCCATAGGTGCTCAGTCTCTTTGAGCAGATGGTGAAGAGAGCATATTACTGTCTATGTGCACTGATTTTTCTTTTGCCAAATTCAACTCCTCTTTTTCCCTTCTCTGCTTGATCCTAAATTATTTCAGTCTCTGCACTACTGATGTGTCCAGTGTTGTTTCATCCTTCAATACGAGATAAAGAATTATATTTTCATGATTACACCTTCATTTTTCTCCTCAACATTCCTATAGTCAACACTTAAATTTATCTTAATCAAAGCTAACAGAAGATTGACTTTGTTGTTTCCACCTTATGCTTCATCCCTTTCAATCATGAGTATCATGCTGCCAGCTGAAAGTATCACTCAGAACACATAACTCCAGAGTATAAGTTATAACCCAAGACACCTCCAAAACATGCACTTACAGTTAGAACACAGTCACCTTATTTTTTACTTAATGTCACAGCTGCTATTGGTCTTTATAGTCAATGTCTTGTGGTGTATCTCAACATAGTCAATGTCTTGTGGTGTATCTCAACCTTCTGTCTCATGTATGGACATTGATTGTTTATGCTGATATCCAAGCCCCAATATGCAACAATGCCAAGTTGTTCAGCATTAATTGTTTATGCTGATATCCCACACCTGTTATTCCATACTAAAAATGTTGACTCTTAGTTCGGCCACACACGAGGCATTTCAGCTATTGTAGTCCTGAAGGGGTGTTACAGACCTGACATATTTATTACCCAGCGCTGAATGAAATAATTCGCGTGGAGGCTTGGATTTCGCTTCTGGTTCAAAGATACCGTTTCTCAATTTTGCGAATTTTATACAGCAGCCAGAGTTTGTGCATTTGCAAGCACAACTCAACATTTTCCATCGTCATATTTTTGTACAAGTCCTATTAGGTTGTCATTGTTTTTGACCAGTGCACATTCAATATTTATACAGGTAAGACAATTTCGTTGTTCTTCATGTTAATTTAGTAGGCCTTTGTGTACTTTACATACAGTGTCAAATTTGTTAGATCATCGTTTACCATAAGAATGTGCAAAATAAACCTATTATGCCACGATCAAACACTAGTTTAGCATGTATATCTAGTTAGATCTCATTTTACTTGTGCAAATATGATCGAAATTAGTTACATTGCACAATTAGATCATGTAAAAGATTCATTCTTTGTGTAGCATTAACGTTACGAACTTGTCTTCATGATAATTTTTCAATTCATGGTCGGCAAATATTAAGTCCAAAATAAACCTATTATGCCACCATCAAACACTAGTTTAGCATGTATATCTAGTTAGATCTCATTTTACTTGTGCAAATATGATTGAAATTAGTTACATTGCGCAATTAGATCATATAAAAGATTCATTCTTTGTGTAGCATTAACGCTACGAACGTGTCTTCGTGATAATTTATCAATTCGTGGTCGGCAAATATTAAGTCCAAAATACACCTATTATACCATGATCAAACACTAGTTTAGCATGTATATCTAGTTAGATCTCATTTTACTTGTGCAAATATGATCGAAATTAGTTACATTGCGCAATTAGATCATGTAAAAGATTCATTCTTTGTGTAGCATTAACGCTACGAACTTGTTCTGTGTGATAGTTATCAATCGCGGTTGGATCCCCATAACCGTTCGAATAAGTTCGTTGCATGCTACACATACACAGAAAAGTAATTTACTATTGTAATAAGTATATGTTATACGTTTCTTTTGTGAAAATGTGTTAATAATATTTTTAAATTTATTTCAAAACAGGATGGATCACTGCAGTTCACTACACATGCGATTTTTGAATGATTTGTGCAGAATTTGTGTAGGAAGAACATTATGTAAGAAAGATAAAAGGATGCAGAAGAAACCACGGTCCTGTAGCTTATATCAAAGTGACCTGGCTAGTATTTATGGGATACATATCATGGACGATAGTGAAACAAAACATTCAACCATATTGTGTGTCAAGTGTGTAATGCGAAATCATAAACTCAAAATCAACAAGGATAGTAAATCTCTAGCTCGAGCCAAATTGATAGCTACTAACAGTGCCCACATCTGGATGGATTTTAATCCTAACCTAACTGTTTTAGAATGTTCCGTGTGTAGTCATCATCAAAGTATGAACTGTGGCAGCATAAAAAGAAAGAGAGTTTTTGATAATTCTGATAATGATCATGATGTATCTGTGCATGTGTTATTTCCTGCTACAGAAACAGAGGAAGATATTCTAATGCCAGTGACAGCAAGATTGTCTCCACAACTCACCAATAGTAATAACAATCCAACAAATTTAACAGTACCCACAGCTCGCCGTTGTCTTCAATATAATAATGGAATATTTTCCACATTTGCAACAACTGCATATCCACAATGTAGTTATACCAGTACACCTTCAATATTTACACCTGCATTTGCACATCTTCACTATAACAGCACACCTTCCACATTTACAACACCTGCATATCCACAATGTAGTTATACCAGCACACCCTCCACATATTTTAGACCTTCAACGCCCAATAACATACACGATTCTGCTATATCTAGCATATATCCTGCAGTTACAACATGTACAGTTTCTGAATTCAGAAAGTTAACATCAGACAGCGCCACTTCTCCCATGATGAAACATGACTTTAGTTTTTTAAAATCTATCAACATACCTATATCAGAACCATTGACAAATAAGGAGGAATTAGTTCAGTTTGAAAGTGAAATATATTTTGTTGGTTGAGTGAAATGCTATTGCGAAACTGTGTGTGCATTTAACGTTATTATACTATACACTGTATTCGTTGCCACAAGAGAAGGAACTAAACAAAGTTAAGAGGTTCTAAAAACACTTAATATGAAGAAAGAATTACTAAGAGAAATCAAGATTAGACAAATAAAATATTTTGGACACATTAAAAGAAATGACACCTTATTGAAGACCTTACTTGAAGGTAAAGTCAAAGGGAAACGAGCACGAGGTAGACAGAGATACGCGATACGTGTGGGAGAATAACATCACAAGATGGACAGGGTACAGTCTAGCAGAGTGCATCACCAAAACGAGGCAGGGGATGTTGAGATCTGTTGCAGCCAACCTTTGTTGCAGAAATGGTACTAGATGATGTCTACCTGCCAAGTTTCTGGCTTGTCTCCCCTGATTTCACCAAGGGACAATTGAAGGGTTTCTCTTATTTCCCTTGAATTTTGTAATTGAATTGACAGTGGGCGTGAACAGTGAACACACCCACCTCTGGTTTATTTATATCTCCTAAAAACTAAAAGTTCGTCCAGTTTCAGGTGTGATCCAAGCCCCAATATGCAACAATGCCAAGTTGTTCAGCATTAATTGTTTATGCTGATATCCAAGCCCCAATATGCAACAATGCCAAGTTGTTCAGCATCTTCTCTCTTGATCTTCACATACCCATCCTATTCTACAATCTGTCTTTTGTCATGATGTACTTCATTTTTTTTTCTCTTCTCACAATGTGTTCAAAGAATGTGGACTGTCTTCTTCTGATGCGAGTGAGCAGTTCTCTTTTTAAATTAGCTTCTTTCAATATAGTTAACTGGGGCAAAGATCCACACTTTTTATACTTTATTGTATTCTGACTCCTAGACCTAACTACAAAACAACAAACTGTCATTATTGTATAGCTTATCTATCTATCTTACATTAGTGATAGTATTGAAAGCATGTCTTACATGTAGACAATAGAATGAGAGTTTATGAGCATAGGTAAATGCGGATTCTTGCCCCGTGTGATGAGGCAAAGATCCGCAGGCAAAAAAGGTGATATAAACCATTATATAATTGATGAAGATTGCCACTTCGACAGTTCTAGCAAACCAGTGTGTATATATGTGTGTCAAGAATAGATATGTATACTGGTAGTTTCATAACTTTAATCTGGAGGGAAAAAAATTGTTGGTAAGTTCCATTTTAAAGCTAGTAATATCTTTGTTAAGATGGATGATCATTGTAATTATATGTATATATATATATATATATATATATATATATATATATATATATATATATATATATATATATATATATATATATATATAGGTCTCGCCCAGCTTTAGATCAACGAACTTCCTCATGACTTCTGCATTTTCTTCATAAATTTTTAATGGGGTCCATTGCCGTAATAACATGCATTTCTTTGCCCCAAATAACATTGTTTAAAACTATCATAAATTCTGATGAAAAAATTAAGTAGCCTGATAAGAAAATGTGCTTAGTTGCTTAACAACGCAACATATATTTTAGTTTAACATTTAAAACATCACAATATTAATGGTAGCAGCAAGCATAGAGTGAGTAATTGAAAAAACAATTAGATGTAACATAGTGAAAAACTATTTTTACGCATTGTTGAAAATTGATTCGTCATTGACCTATCAAATTTCATTGTGTCAGAGATTGGAATCTTGGCATATGATTTAGTCACTTGTGGTATCGAAAAAGTCTACAGGTTAGAAATAGACCCAGTGCAGTTGTTTTTTTTTGCCCCATGGAGGTCTTAGCCTGACTACCCTATCATTATTATGGTAATACAAGAAAATATTCCAACAGAATACAACAGGCAAATCCTGGAACAGGATAATGAAGTTTTGCTAATCACTATGAACACACATAATAACACACACAAATCAACGTTTCAACCAAAAAGACTTTATCAAGAACACATTAATAAAAAAAAAACTAAGAGTAAGAGTGGCACTATTCACATGGCATGGCTAAATATAGATATAATTTGGAAGAGTTCAAACTAGAAGAACAGAGATGAAACAACACAAACATAAAATAGACAAAACAGACCCAAATATCGATAAAACAAAACAAACAGAAAGATGCGAAACAACAAGATATGATCCATACAACTGGCATTGATTCCAATTTAAATTAATTAATGAGAATTAATGAGTTCACTCTAATTTTATTTTATTAGTTCAAAATATCTGCATGATCCATTGCTTTACCACTGGACACAGTAGCAGTGCAAGCCAATCAATCTACTCTCTCATTGCCCTGAACACCCACATGACCAGGCATGAAAATGAATGTAACACATTCCAACTTTTCTTTATTGACTGCCTCAAGTCACTGCTCTTGAAATGCAACTCATATTTGTATTTTTCTGGTCATTCTCATTGAGTTATGCAGACATGAATTGCTCACTGTGAAATCCTTAAAGCATTGTATACTGCTAAAAGGTGAAGTCTTCTGGGTATGAAAGACAGCTCCGGAAAAACAGCCCAATTACTCTTATGAAACAAGAGCATCATCGAGGGTAATTCCTGGAGACTAAAGCAGTTAAAGCGTGTAAATACCCGGTATATCTTTGTTAACCTAAGTAAGAGAAAAATAGTTTTTAGAAATTATATAAACTAGTTCTGATGTATGGAGGT
This sequence comes from Meghimatium bilineatum, assembly GCA_034231615.1. Lineage (NCBI taxonomy): Eukaryota > Metazoa > Mollusca > Gastropoda > Stylommatophora > Philomycidae > Meghimatium > Meghimatium bilineatum. The sequence goes on from CM067318.1 coordinate 9,835,804, forward strand.
GAATTATGGACAATCAGTAGAATAGTACTAAACAACAATATGTTTCGTCAACAAAAATAAGAAAAAATGGACTTATATCGGACATGTACTTTGAATGAATTAAAAACAGACTGCCACTACATGCATTAAAATTGGTTCCAGATAGCAAAATAAAAAGAGGAAAACCATAAAAGATTCTTCACAGAAGAACCATCAAAGAGGGTATGACTGTGCTTCAACAACATACAAGAATTACACACAGTAGCATCACATTACTTGAACTTAAGAGCACTTGTTTCTGCCGTCTGCACTGTATTTGGTATAGAATGAACATAGAAAGTAGAGATGTGGTTATATAGAACAATACTGAGAACACCATGGAGCTAATGAAGATACATTAGTCTATTGTCTATCCCCAGGTGAATGATTGTTGATTGCATTCACACTTGCCGTTAAGCGTAGGGGTGGTATCTTAAGCTGTCGTTTCAAGGCCAGATGTGACGCCGAGGTTGCATTTAGTTCATGTTTGTTCAAGGTTATCTTAATGTTTTCTATCCACCGTTTTCTTGGTCTACCTTTTGATTTACACCCGGATATTCTTGTATTTTATGCTCTTATTGGTATTTGGTTTGGCTTCATTCTCATAAGGTGACCGAACCATTTTACTTGCTGTCTCTCAATATGTTCGATACATGATATTATACCAACACTTTTCCTAATTTCTTCATTTCTTATTTTATCTAGTTTGGTAACCATTGCAGCTTTCCTCAGACACTTCATCTCACATGTGACGATTTTTCTTTGCTGCGAAGCTGTTAAAGACCATGTTTGACATTGGTAGCACAGTGTTGGTATAAAAATTGTAGATATTATTTGTTTTTTAATTTCCATCTTGATCTTTGGATGAAGAAGTAATGGTGAAAGTTGGTAAGTCACTGTGTTTGCTTTCTGGCACCTTGTTTCTATTTCTCTGTCTAGTCTTCCATCTTCGGAAAAAATGCTGCCTAGATATTTAAGTTCTTTGGTTTGTTTCACTTTGGTGTTATCTATTGTTATATTCATTGGTGTTGAAGACTTGCTAATTTTCATAACTTATGTTTTTTGTACATTAATTTCATGTTGTACTTCTGACATGCTAACAGAAATGCATTGATGTGCTTTTGCAAAGTTTCCTCATCTTTGTATATTAAACTTTGATCATCGGCAAATAATAGTTCATTGATTTCATTATTAAGTTCTTCATTAGGTTTATTTGCAATGTTTTCCTCTTTGTTGATATGAGCTTCTTTTATTATTCTGTCCATGTATATGTTGAAAAGTAGGGGTGAAAGTACGCATTCTTGTCTTACTCCAGATCTTGTTTCAAAAGGTTCAGTCATTTCATCTGTTGTTCTTACTGAGCTTTGGCATTTTTGATATATTGCTTTTATATTATCAAACAGTTGTCCTCTGATGTTATACATTTCTAAGGTTTCCCATAGAATGTTTCTATCTACTCTGTCGAATGCCTTTTCCTGGTCTACAAATACTGTGTTTACATCTTGATTGTATTCGATTGCTTTTTCACTCATTTGTCTCAGTGTGAAAAGTGCGTCTGTACAGCTTGCTCCCCTTCTGAAGCCAAACTGAGAGGGGCTCAACTGTGGTTCTGCAATGTATCACATTCTTTGTTCTATTAATGTTTGTGTAGATTTTACCTGTGTGACTTAACAAGGAGATGCCTCTATATGACTCACACTCTCTCTTATTACCTTTGTTTTTCCATAGTGGTACAATTACTGATTTTTGCCTGTCATCTGGTACTTTTCTTTCTGACCAGGCTATTAGATACATTATTATCAACATTAATATTAAAAAACAATATTATTTTAAATAAAAGCATATCTACAACAGCAGTGTACACACACTAGCTACTATGTCATGAGTTCATTTTGTAACTAAACAATATAAACAGATATAATATTTGAACTTTTAGGCTGAAGGCTACAAATTATGGGTAGATTGGGATCACAGAAGAGGGTCTACACTACAAGCAATGGCAGAAGCAGTGGAGAGCTCAGCTGTGGTGCTCATTTGTATGTCTGAGAAGTATAAACAAAGTCCTAACTGCCGGACTGGTAAGTCTTGTGTGCAGAGAATTTTGTGATTGATTTCTGAGAATTGTGTGATTGATTTCTGAGAATTGTGGAATAAAATAAAATGAGTCTAGTGAAAACATGATTTTACCCATATATGCTCGCTGCCTAGTCATTTGGTGACCAGAAGCAGTCTGTCTATTGTTGCCTTCAGCACATACTTCGTGGAGATGGTTCCATTCGTCAATCATCCATAGTTGTCAACTAGTACGGATTCTGTGCATTAAATATGGATTTCGCCGCCCCCCCCTCACAAAATGTGCTTTTTTGGGTGTTTTTTTTTTACAAAAAATGTCATTTGGTTGTTATATATTCAGTAATTACTACTAATGCAGACAATTTGTTCCTATTGATGGACAAAAAATGACAAATTTTAACAAATTTGTGGGGTTTTTGGGGAGTTTTTGTTTTGGGTGCAAAATACTGACATTTTTATTGAAATACGAAAATAAATTGTTAAAAATATGTTATTTCTTATTTGTTTGGTTAACCAAAGGTTTTTTGCATGCCATAAATGATTAGTTAACTCAAACCCTGATCACATGGTTAACAGACAAGTGAATTATATACTATATTACAGAGGCTCTCAAAATAAAGCTAAGATGATACTCACATATACATTATGTCTGCCAGTCAGCAGGGATCCCTGCACATACAAAAATCTGTTCATATAAGCCTAATCATCATGTTAGCGGAGGTAGCATGGATTCTTGCACATACAAAAAAGCTGTTTCATATAAATCATCAAGTCTGGCAGAGACAGCATGGATCCTTGCACAAACAAAAAAACTGTTCATTAAATAACCCAAATATCGGAGGATGTCCGACAAAAAGGAAGTGCTGCAGTAACCATACAAATAGAGGTAAATGCAAATAAAGTAAATAAGTTACTAGAAAACTATCAATATAAAATAATAAAATATAGAAAATAATAATTAAAAAAAGAACAAATACAAATATATTCGTTATGGTTTTTTGTTCTTAACTGTTTTTGTTGTCTTGATAAAGGTCACAATTGGACCGACACGTTGACAATTGTATTTGTTCTTTTTTTAATTGTTATTTTCGATATTTTATTATTTTATATTGATAGTTTTCTAGTAACCTATTTACTTTATTTGCATTTACCAAAAAAACTGTTCATATAATCATCAAGTCTGGCAGAGATAGCATGGATTCCTGCACATAAAAAAAGCTGTTTCATATAATCATCAAATCTGGCAGAGACTGCATGGATCTCAGCAAATAAATGATCACATAAGTCTGTCAGTCAGATTGACTAACCAACCAAACTGACTAATTAACTATTCTCTAAGAACACTGTTTGATGGGATCCTGTGTTATTTTCTTTCTTGTTGTTATTTTCCATGTTGTTGGTGCAGGTGTCTTGTTAAGTATATGGCTAAATTTAGCTCATACTTAACATTTCTTTTTGTAACTGCCAACAGAGGCAGAGTATACATTTCAGCTGAGGAAAGACTACATCCCACTCATGATGCAGTCTAGATATCGGCCTGATGGCTGGCTGGGTGCGATATTGGGTGCAAAACTTTTCTTTGATTTCAGTGGCAAATATCCGTATGAGAAACCATTACAGGTATGTGGCAATAGCTGATTCTGATAGTTTATGATGATAATATTCCAACAAATTGGTTACATCTGGAAAACAAAAATCAATAGAAGTCAGAAATAAAAATATATTGAAAATATATATGACTGGCTTAGATTCATTCAACATAAGATAGGTATTAATTTCTTTGGTAGTTGAGAAGTGAGAGTTGCAATGGTTTGTACATATATATACACAATCATAAATTTAGAGTATGCATATACATGTAGTATACACACTGTGCACTTGTGGAACAGATGAACAGGCCTCTGAATATATTCTGCAGAACTGCCCCCAGAATAAAAAATGTAGAGATAGCCTAATGTTGCAACCTTGCAAGTAAAGATATATGGAACCAAAGAGAAGCTTCAGACAACGGTGGCGTTCATCCTAAAGACTTGTCTGATGGTGTAGACATCAAGTCTTGAACAAAATAAAGAAAGTTGGTATCATAGACATTTACTATTCAGGATGCAATAATCAACCCATCTTTTTTGTGGCTACAGGGGTTTACTAGACATTATAAATATTTCATTAGGTTGCCATTGTTTTATGAATGGTCTGAATGCAAATTTGACTGCAGCAAGGTTTGGGCCTGGTACCTTGTTCTACTGAGACATACTCTGTATTTCTCTGTCACATAGCTGGACATAGCCTCAAGGAAGTTTGACTTTTTGTCACTATTGTTTCTTATGTCAGTCAATGGAATTTTACTTTTAGCCCCAGATAAGTAGCATGAACAAATCACTCGTAGCTCCTAGCAATTGAAGCAACAGCAACTGATGTAATTACTGTTCACAGGGAAGTTGAAGACTAATAACTAACTTCTAGTTTTGAAGTTATAGATCATTTGGTCTAAACTAACTTCTGACCTGTCAAGCTGGAGGCAACTAAATAACTTCTGACAGTGAAGTTATATACAAATAACTAACTTTTGGTTCTGAAGTTGAAGACAAATAGCAAACTTCTGACAGTGAAGTTATATACAAATAACTAACTTCTGACAGTGAAGTTACAGACAAATAGCTAACTTTTGGTTCTGAAGTTGAAGACAAATAGCAAACTTCTGACAGTGAAGTTATATACAAATAACTAACTTCTGACAGTGAAGTTATATACAAATAACTAACTTCTGACAGTGAAGTTATATACAAATAACTAACTTCTGACAGTGAAGTTATATACAAATAACTAACTTCTGACAGTGAAGTTATATACAAATAACTAACTTCTGACAGTGAAGTTATAGACAAACGACTAGTTTCTGACAGTGAAGTTATAGACAAATAACTAGTTTCTGACAGTGAAGTTATAGACAAATAACTAACTTCTGACAGTAAAGTTATATACAAATAACTAACTTCTGACAGTGAAGTTATATACAAATAACTAACTTCTGACAGTGAAGTTATATACAAATAACTAACTTTTGACTGTGAAGTTATATACAAATAACTAACTTCTGACAGTGAAGTTATAGACAAACGACTAGTTTCTGACAGTGAAGTTATAGACAAATAACTAATAAATAGGATTACCTTTTCTATTCGTTGTAAAATTGAAAATAGTAATGAACACTTGACAGTAAACTTTGAAGTAATAGCCAATGGATGACAGCTATGTTGATGAAAATAACTGACTGCTGGAAGTAGGATGCCCTCAGCTGGTTCGACCACATAAATTTTTTTTGGTGCAAACCATGTGATGTGTAAATTATAATGTTTGTCACAAGATCTGTGGACGAGTGACTTTGCCACTACACTAGCAGGTCTCCCTGAGTATTGATAGTGAAGTTGAAGGTATAATCCAACAATTTATGTTGGCTGTTGTAATATTGACGATTCTGATAAATCTGAAAATATCAACCATTCTCACTTTCATCCAGGGTTTGCTCAAGGAGTTGAGAGGAAGAGGCAAGCCAGCTCACCCAACAGGACAAAATCACAACCCAAACCTTGGTCAGTTAATCTATTATTTATTCTGACCATTTGCCATCATGTTAACTATTCAAACACCTCACCCACATATACTGCAAAATTTACAATTGTGGTAATTGAGAGCAAAACTACAGAAACTCCTACTGCTCTCAAAGTAAAAGCAATTTATCACCCAGACAACTAATACCTCAGTTTACTGTAGATTCATGTCTTCACAGATGGATCATCAGAGAATGCAATAAAGAGAAGATGAGCTGGGATACAAACATCTATACCAAACACCCTAAAAATAGAACTCTCAATCGCTACTAGAAAATTATCAACAAACTACATGGCAGTTGATATGGCAGCTACAAGCAATCTTAGAAGCAAGGTGACATGGCAGCAGTTCCCAGGTTTTTAATCATTTCATTGGACACTCCATCAGCTCCTGGGGACTTTTTCATTTTCAATTTGGATATTGCATACTCCAGTTCTTTCATTGTGATTGGTGCCTCCATGACTTCAGGTATAAGTTCGCCTTGTTCAATGTTTTGCTGGTTCTCTCGAACCTCCTGTTGTTTGTCTGGGCTAACTTTGACATTATTGTCTTCTGCAAAGGAATCTACAAAGTAATCTTCTGCATGTTTACCTATTATAATGTTTCTATCTTTATAACGTGTGACCCTTGTATTTCTCCCTGTACTTTCATTATTTAGTTGCTTTACAAGTTTCCATAATTTCCTAGTATTTCTTTCTAGGTTCAATGACTCTGTTTTTTCTTTCCAGCTGCTCCGTCTGGCTTGTAACTTGGCTCTTTGAAATTTAGCCTTTGTTTGCTGATATTTGTTGTGGTGTTCTCGGCTGATCTGTTATCTGCCTGCTGTCTAGATGTTTCCATCTTGTGTTGCAGCTTTTCCAGTTCATCATTCCAGTAGGGTTTGTAGTTTTTGAGTGCCTCCCTGGGTATGGTTTTACTAGCAGCATTTACATACATCTATTAAATTCACTCACTGCTCTATTGATGTCTTTGTCCAAGTTCATGTCCTTAGCTAGAACACTGGTTAAATGCTGTTACATTTTCCAGTCTGCCCTCTTATAGTTCCACCTAGTAAGCGTGCTGCTGTCCTTGGTAAATTCATTGTGGATTTCCAGAAATACTGGTCTGTGAGAGTGCCCCCAAACTGCTTTCCAACGACACGTGTGATGTTCCATTCCAGGCCTGGTGAGTGGAATGCCAGGTCTGGTGTAGAGGTGGTGTGCCATGCTCTCGGGTAGAGGGTGGTGAGTCTGCTGGCTGGTTAATAAGGATGAGATTATTTTCATCCTGCCAGCTCTCAAGTTCCTCACCTCTCTTGTCGATATGATCGTAGCCCCAGCTCTGAGAGTGGCTGTTGAAGTCACCACACACCATAAGTCTCTCTTTGTCTGGAATTGTGTCTAGTGCCAATGGTCTATCATTTGGGCAGTAGTAGTTCAGGAGATGGAATTCTTCACTGTCTGTTTTTAGGTGGAGCATCTGGTACTCTGCCCCCTCCATATATACTTCCAGCTAACATGCGCTGATATTGTTTTTAACAAGTGTCAAAATTCCACCATTTTGCCTGTCTTTTCGGTCTGACTGGTAGCCTCTGATTTTAAAGGCTATATCACTGCTGAGGTGTGTTTCCTGGATACAGCACACATTAACTTGTTCTTCACTTAGAATATTTTCAAGTTCCAATTTTTTACTGTATCCATCTCTTTTGCTGTTGACACCCTGAGCATTCCAGTGCATTATTTTTATTGGTCATTGGTTTGTTTGGCTAGTAGTTCTATTCCCTTGCCTCTTGACTCCTCTGCGCAATTGAGAAGGACTTCCAGTAACTAAGGTTGGGCCCTTTCGAGGTATAGGGCCTGGCACCATACCTGCCTGAACATCCGCCACAGGGCAGGCACCATAACTATTAATAGATACAGACATGTTCCCATTGTGTTTTGTGTGTGGCATCCTGATTATTTGTGTGCCTTTTGGCTGATTGCCTCCGTCTTCAGCACCCTGCATTCTTGGGCAGGACTATGGTCCTGCTCGAAAGGGACTGCCCGACCAATCTTAGAATCCAGCCCCTGTTGACTGAACTAAGCTCTATCACCAGTTCACGGAGCTGGCCTTGATGGGATAACTGTCTACTAGCAACACAGTGGTGCTGCAGTGGATCACTGTACAATGCATGATTGCAGGGAATGAGGCAGCGGACAGACTGGCAAAATCAGGTGGAAAAAAATTAATTAAATCCTGCAATATCACTGACTGAAGCAAAAATTAATTTAATTTAATACAAACATACATAGAGTCAGAGAACAGGCAGCAACTTTCCACAGGATCCCATTCTAAAGCTGGTCATAGTAAGCTATCATTTATACTCTCTACACAGGACACTGTAGACTACAAGCCCATCTCTACAAAATAAAGATTGTCCAAATTGTCCATATCATAAGGGTCTCCAGACTCCAAAACATATTCTGCAGACATTTTTTGGTGACTTCAGGTCTAAAACATGGCCCCAGGAGACAGATCTGGCTGTTAGAAAGACTATATAAATGATGACAGACAAGGTCAAATTGTCCAGTTTTTGTTGAAAGCGAAATTAGATATTTCTAAATGTTAGACTAGCTTTAGTTATCAATTTTACTACCATGGGGAAAAGTGGGTGATGCCAGCTATAAATCAAAAACCCAATATTTTAGAAAGTTAAGCATATATTGTGAGTCAATGTCCTTGATCATTAAGCAAAAACTGACAAAAGATAGCTGAGATGACCATTCGAGTGTTTCACTGTAGAATTTTTGTTTTCATGGACAGGAAATTGTTTTTTTAGATTGATACTCAGAACCAGAATAACCAACAAATATAAGGTTGGTATATAACATACCCTTGTTAATTCCCAGAAAAAAAGCACTGTGTGTATTTAACCTACTAGGCTGAAAGGTATGAATAGAGAATACTACACTCTGGAAATAATATCTTACCTGGGGAATATTGCTACATTTATTATTGCATAACATATTATTTTGCCAAACATGGTCTATAACAGCTTTGCAACAAAGAAAAATTATCACATATGAAATGAAGTGTCTGAGAAAAGCTGCAATTGTTACCAAACTAGATAAAATAAGAAATGAAGAAATTAGGAAAAGAGTTGGTATAATATCATGTATCAAACATATTGAGAGACAGCAAGTAAAATGGTTCTGTCACCTTATGAGAATGAAGCCAAACCAATAAGAGCATATAATACAAGAATATCCGGGTGTAAGGCCAAAGGTAGACCAAGAAAACGGTGGATAGAAAACATCAAGATAGCCTTGAACAAACATGGACTAAATGCAACCTCGCGACACATCTGGCCTTGGAACGACAGCTTAAGCTCCCACCCTTACGCTTAACGGCAAGTGTGAATGCAATCAACAATCATTTACCTGGGGATAGACAATAGACAATTATTTTGTATCGATCATTTTTTAAAATATCTTAAGTTATTCACCTGAGAATGTTCATTTCTTAGTCAGATCTAAACTCCTTTATTATGACAGAAGAAAGCAGTGCTTTTGGCATGACTGCAAGTAGTATGACTCAGCTGTAAATATGTTCTCCTCAAGGAAGGAATGGGAAATGTTTTACCTATTTTAAAAAAAGGTTAATTGTACATTTTCGTGAGTCAGATCTTCTGTTTGATGTTAAATTTTATTACCCTTTTGCCTTTTTCTGAAAAATCACTAGTGGGAGAGAATGTTTTTTTGGCTATGTTTCTAGTACTAAAAGATATGTTCAATAGTTGCAAAGAGAGAGGGAGGTTGAATTCCCTCCCCCCCAACCCCCCTTATCTACAGACCTGTATACTCATGTATGCCCTATGCTTTCTTAGTGACTCAATGAGCATGTTAAGAAATATTAAGTGACTCAATGAGCATGTTAAGAAATATTAAATGACTCAATGAGCATGATAAGAAATATTAAGTGACTCAATGAGCATGCTAAGAAATATTAAGTGACTCAATGAGCATGCTAAGAAATATTAAGTGACTCAATGAGCATGCTAAGAAATATTAAGTGACTCAATGAGCATGCTAAGAAATATTAAGTGACTCAATGAGCATGCTAAGAAATATTAAGTGACTCAATGAGCATGCTAAGAAATATTAAGTGACTCAATGAGCATGCTAAGAAATATTAAGTGACTCAATGAGCATGCTAAGAAATATTAAGTGACTCAATGAGCATGCTAAGAAATATTAAGTGACTCAATGAGCATGCTAAGAAATATTAAGTGACTCAATGAGCATGCTAAGAAATATTAAGTGACTCAATGAGCATGCTAAGAAATATTAAGTGACTCAATGAGCATGCTAAGAAATATTAAGTGACTCAATGAGCATGCTAAGAAATATTAAGTGACTCAATGAGCATGCTAAGAAATATTAAGTGACTCAATGAGCATGCTAAGAAATATTAAGTGACTCAATGAGCATGCTAAGAAATATTAAGTGACTCAATGAGCATGCTAAGAAATATTAAGTGACTCAATGAGCATGCTAAGAAATATTAAGTGACTCAATGAGCATGTTAAGAAATATTAAGTGACTCAATGAGCATGCTAAGAAATATTAAGTGACTCAATGAGCATGTTAAGAAATATTAAGTGACTCAATGAGCATGCTAAGAAATATTAAGTGACTCAATGAGCATGCTAAGAAATATTAAGTGACTCAATGAGCATGCTAAGAAATATTAAGTGACTCAATGAGCATGCTAAGAAATATTAAGTGACTCAATGAGCATGCTAAGAAATATTAAGTGACTCAATGAGCATGCTAAGAAATATTAAGTGACTCAATGAGCATGCTAAGAAATATTAAGTGACTCAATGAGCATGCTAAGAAATATTAAGTGACTCAATGAGCATGTTAAGAAATATTAAGTGACTCAATGAGCATGCTAAGAAATATTAAGTGACTCAATGAGCATGTTAAGAAATATTAAGTGACTCAATGAGCATGTTAAGAAATATTAAGTGACTCAATGAGCATGCTAAGAAATATTAAGTGACTCAATGAGCATGCTAAGAAATATTAAGTGACTCAATGAGCATGCTAAGAAATATTAAGTGACTCAATGAGCATGTTAAGAAATATTAAGTGACTCAATGAGCATGCTAAGAAATATTAAGTGACTCAATGAGCATGCTAAGAAATATTAAGTGACTCAATGAGCATGCTAAGAAATATTAAGTGACTCAATGAGCATGCTAAGAAATATTAGGTGACTCAATGAGCATGTTAAGAAATATTAAGTGACTCAATGAGCATGCTAAGAAATATTAGGAAATGACTGGGCACACAGGCAGTGGTTGAAGTTAGTGAAGACTTCCATTAATGCTAAGCACTTAGTTAGGGTGTCCTAGTTTGTTTATTATTATATTTTTTTTATTCAATATTTCTGCTTGTTGTATTTTATTTCTTGATAAAGTTCACATTGGTGGCCGCAACATAGGAGGTATTCCTGTTATATTTTTTTATCTTTTATCATAGGTTTTTTAATGGTATTTTTATTGATGCAGCAATCTAGCTCTACTTAACTTTTAATAGATGTTTTTGTGAAACCATTGAGTCTTGTTATATTTGTAGAATTAGCATACTTTGTGCTTTGCTTTTTTCTGATTTAGTAGGCCTATATATTATATAGATAATAGTATATTATAGTGTTATATAATATTATAGTATATAGATTTACTGTAGTCTTCTCTGTTATCAATTCTAGAACCCACTTTTGTTTGTCTCCTACAGATGAAGATTTTGCCTTTCATGATATGACACAAGCAGTAACTACAGCAGCCAACAGTTCATCTGTAATTGGCAGTTCTCCATCAACTCCTTATAGCAACAGCAATGCTGCAGCAGTAGCTTCCATGAGTAATGAGAATGTGGAAAGTTGGCTAGTTTCCAAAGGGCTGCAAAGGTGAACAGTTTTGACTTTGTGGAAGGTGTAGATAAATATTGTTGATGATAGTTGCAACAGCAGTCATGGAAGTAATAATAGCAATATTTTAACTATGGGTAGATCTCTAAGTTCTAACATGAAAAGCCTTGTGTTGACAAACTTTTTCCTTTTTTTAACAGTTGTACTTGTGACAACTTCAACCATTTTGGTCAGGTAAATTTTAAATGTATAGCTATGAGGGTGCTTAAAAAACCTCAAAAGTATTATCAAAATTAAAATGACCATTACATTGTTTTGTAACCTATCAATATTGTTCTAAATGGCATCAGACACTCCAATCATGAATAGCCTGTCACATAACTGATATTTAAACTTCCTACTCCAGTCTCATATAGTTGCTGCGTGGACATGCATCACCATACTAAATTAGCATTGATAAAAGCAAGATATTGTGACTAGTGAAGCCAAGCAAGATTCTACGAATAGCCATTTGGTCACAAATTTGAAGAAACTAAATCAATCAATCAAGATCCATGCCAAGTGGTGTAGGCAATCATGCTTCTCCACAATTCTCTGTCTCTTGTGTTGTTAATAAGTTCAGTTGGTTCAGGTAGTTCAATTATAATTAATAATTTCCTAAAGTGGATTTAGCTAATGGTCATCATGACTTGTGATGGACAAACAACAATTGTAAAAGTCCTGATTTGGCAAATCTATTGGAATTTGTACCACTGTGAAACATCTGTGAGAGATATTGATTCCAGAGATTTCATGTCTTTTGCATCCTAACTTAACTATTATTACTCCCCAGGTTAACAACAGTTTTCTCACAAATTGATGGACAGCTTAAGAAAATGAGAGAAACAGTGAGCAACATTGGATTTCTTCTGCTTTCAAATATACATAAATATAAATTTCTATATAGGTTAGATAAAGATGTTGATGTATGTACAGATGGATCCGTAAGAAATCTAGTCAAAATGAAACAACGCATGCAAGACAACTATTTCTAGTATAAACAAAGAAATAAAGGCTGAGTTACTCCAGCAAAACTAACTGAATATTCATAATAATAATAATACTTATAGTATCACAGGGTAATACGTTGTAGATCATCAGATTAGATCATATTGTGACAAAAATATAAATATTATCTGTTTCTGATCTTATTAAGTAACCCCGATCTCACAGTTGACTTTCAGCTCATTAGAACACAAAAAGACATGATTAATACGCGTATTATACTGATACTCCAATTGTAGCATTTTAATGAGCAAAATTTTACTCAAGAGGTTCCTGTCTCCTCTCCAAAATCCCTTATCACCAAACAAAAATAACAACTGACATCCCGCATCATTTTACAGAAAGTCATCAATTTATCAACTCTCATTCCATTCTTCAAGGCACACAAAATTCTGTTAATGATTGGTTGATATGTGCTTCCAACTTGTATCGTCTCTCAAATTTTATGTCTAAACTTTGCAGGTGTTTACAGAGCAAACAGGCTAACAGACAGACATGTATTTTTGTCTGTGTGTGTTGCTGAAGATGATGTATTGTTTGTTTATTTCAATCTTAAGTAATTATGATCAATAGCTCTCATATATTTTTATGATATGAAAAGGGGGGGGGGTATACAGGTTCCTCCAGAGATCTTTTCCATACTCAGAAGACTCTAACTCTCATCATTATGCAATGAAATCTTTGAGAACTTGAAATCTTTGAGAACTTGAAATCTTTGAGAACTTGAAATATTTGATAAATCTTGTACTCAAGGGAGGTAAAAATCTAAATGTAATTGTAAATATGTGTGGTAGGATAGCTTGACTACATATGCATGTCATCTATTAGGTGGCTGTGTTGTTGTACGATGGTTGGTCTGGTCAGACCTTCCACATACCAGGAAATAAGAAGATATAATGGTTTAGTCTTTTGGATTTGGACACAACAATTGATGATACAACTGAAAAAAACATGAATAGAACCAGAGAATTTTTTTCATACCCAAAAAAATCTTCCACTATGGGATTATGTGGTTTTGGGAAAAAAAACACTGCATAATCAGAATGAATCTTCTGTACTTTGTAAAACTAACTAAGTCTTTCACCTTTAAAATACCTTGGAGTGCTGTTTGACAGATTTTAGTGTTTTAATGAGCATCCAAAGTACACAATCCTTAAAGCTCAAAAGGAGTTGACAGCAATAGGGGTGGCTACTGTTATTTTTGTGAACAACAACTTTTTGCACTGTTATATCCAGGGCTAGTTCTGTCTTTTATAGAGTATGTTAAGTAGTGACTCAATGAGCATGCTAAGAAATATTAAGTGACTCAATGAGCATGCTAAGAAATATTAAGTGACTCAATGAGCATGCTAAGAAATATTAAGTGACTCAATGAGCATGCTAAGAAATATTAAGTGACTCAATGAGCATGCTAAGAAATATTAAGTGACTCAATGAGCATGCTAAGAAATATTAAGTGACTCAATGAGCATGTTAAGAAATATTAAGTGACTCAATGAGCATGCTAAGAAATATTAAGTGACTCAATGAGCATGTTAAGAAATATTAAGTGACTCAATGAGCATGTTAAGAAATATTAAGTGACTCAATGAGCATGCTAAGAAATATTAAGTGACTCAATGAGCATGCTAAGAAATATTAAGTGACTCAATGAGCATGCTAAGAAATATTAAGTGACTCAATGAGCATGTTAAGAAATATTAAGTGACTCAATGAGCATGCTAAGAAATATTAAGTGACTCAATGAGCATGCTAAGAAATATTAAGTGACTCAATGAGCATGCTAAGAAATATTAAGTGACTCAATGAGCATGCTAAGAAATATTAGGTGACTCAATGAGCATGTTAAGAAATATTAAGTGACTCAATGAGCATGCTAAGAAATATTAGGAAATGACTGGGCACACAGGCAGTGGTTGAAGTTAGTGAAGACTTCCATTAATGCTTGGCACTTAGTTAGGGTGTCCTAGTTTGTTTATTATTATATTTTTTTTATTCAATATTTCTGCTTGTTGTATTTTATTTCTTGATAAAGTTCACATTGGTGGCCGCAACATAGGAGGTATTCCTGTTATATTTTTTATCTTTTATCATAGGTTTTTAAATGGTATTTTTATTGATGCAGCAATCTAGCTCTACTTAACTTTTAGTAGATGTTTTTGTGAAACCATTGAGTCTTGTTATATGTGTAGAATTAGCATACTTTGTGCTTTGCTTTTTTCTGATTTAGTAGGCCTATATATTATATAGATAATAGTATATTATAGTGTTATATAATATTATAGTATATAGATTTACTGTAGTCTTCTCTGTTATCAATCCTAGAACCCACTTTTGTTTGTCTCCTACAGATGAAGATTTTGCCTTTCATGATATGACACAAGCAGTAACTACAGCAGCCAACAGTTCATCTGTAATTGGCAGTTCTCCATCAACTCCTTATAGCAACAGCAATGCTGCAGCAGTAGCTTCCATGAGTAATGAGAATGTGGAAAGTTGGCTAGTTTCCAAAGGGCTGCAAAGGTGAACAGTTTTGACTTTGTGGAAGGTGTAGATAAATATTGTTGATGATAGTTGCAACAGCAGTCATGGAAGTAATAATAGCAATATTTTAACTATGGGTAGATCACTAAGTTCTAACATGAAAAGCCTTGTGTTGACAAACTTTTTCCTTTTTTTAACAGTTGTACTTGTGACAACTTCAACCATTTTGGTCAGGTAAATTTTAAATGGATAGGTATGAGGGTGCTTAAAAAACCTCAAAAGTATTATCAAAATTAAAATGACCATTACATTGTTTTGTAACCTATCAATATTGTTCTAAATGGCATCAGACACGCCAATCATGAATAGCCTGTCACATAACTGATATTTAAACTTCCTACTCCAGTCTCATATAGTTGCTGCGTGGACATGCATGTATCACCATACTAAATTAGCATTGATAAAAGCAAGATATTGTGACTAGTGAAGCCAAGCAAGATTCTACGAATAGCCATTTGGTCACAAATTTGAAGAAACTAAATCAATCAATCAAGATCCATGCCAAGTGGTGTAGGCAATCATGCTTCTCCACAATTCTCTGTCTCTTGTGTTGTTAATAAGTTCAGTTGGTTCAGGTAGTTCAATTATAATTAATAATTTCCTAAAGTGGATTTAGCTAATGGTCATCATGACTTGTGATGGACAAACAACAATTGTAAAAGTCCTGATTTGGCAAATCTATTGGAATTTGTACCACTGTGAAACATCTGTGAGAGATATTGATTCCAGAGATTTCATGTCTTTTGCATCCTAACTTAACTATTATTACTCCCCAGGTTAACAACAGTTTTCTCACAAATTGATGGACAGCTTAAGAGAATGAGAGAAACGGTGAGCAACATTGGATTTCTTCTGCTTTCAAATATACATAAATATAAATTTCTATATAGGTTAGATAAAGATGTTGATGTATGTACAGATGGATCCGTAAGAAATCTAGTCAAAATGAAACAACGCATGCAAGACAACTATTTCTAGTATAAACAAAGAAATAAAGGCTGAGTTACTCCAGCAAAACTAACTGAATATTCATAATAATAATAATACTTATAGTATCACAGGGTAATACGTTGTAGATCATCAGATTAGATCATATTGTGACAAAAATATAAATATTATCTGTTTCTGATCTTATTAAGTAACCCCGATCTCACAGTTGACTTTCAGCTCATTAGAACACAAAAAGACATGATTAATACGCGTATTATACTGATACTCCAATTGTAGCATTTTAATGAGCAAAATTTTACTCAAGAGGTTCCTGTCTCCTCTCCAAAATCCCTTATCACCAAACAAAAATAACAACTGACATCCCGCATCATTTTACAGAAAGTCATCAATTTATCAACTCTCATTCCATTCTTCAAGGCACACAAAATTCTGTTAATGATTGGTTGATATGTGCTTCCAACTTGTATCGTCTCTCAAATTTTATGTCTAAACTTTGCAGGTGTTTACAGAGCAAACAGGCTAACAGACAGACATGTATTTTTGTCTGTGTGTGTTGCTGAAGATGATGTATTGTTTGTTTATTTCAATCTTAAGTAATTATGATCAATAGCTCTCATATATTTTTATGATATGAAAAGGGGGGGGGGTATACAGGTTCCTCCAGAGATCTTTTCCATACTCAGAAGACTCTAACTCTCATCATTATGCAATGAAATCTTTGAGAACTTGAAATCTTTGAGAACTTGAAATCTTTGAGAACTTGAAATATTTGATAAATCTTGTACTCAAGGGAGGTAAAAATCTAAATGTAATTGTAAATATGTGTGGTAGGATAGCTTGACTACATATGCATGTCATCTATTAGGTGGCTGTGTTGTTGTACGATGGTTGGTCTGGTCAGACCTTCCACATACCAGGAAATAAGAAGATATAATGGTTTAGTCTTTTGGATTTGGACACAACAATTGATGATACAACTGAAAAAAACATGAATAGAACCAGAGAATTTTTTTCATACCCAAAAAAATCTTCCACTATGGGATTATGTGGTTTTGGGAAAAAAAACACTGCATAATCAGAATGAATCTTCTGTACTTTGTAAAACTAACTAAGTCTTTCACCTTTAAAATACCTTGGAGTGCTGTTTGACAGATTTTAGTGTTTTAATGAGCATCCAAAGTACACAATCCTTAAAGCTCAAAAGGAGTTGACAGCAATAGGGGTGGCTACTGTTATTTTTGTGAACAACAACTTTTTGCACTGTTATATCCAGGGCTAGTTCTGTCTTTTATAGAGTATGTTAAGTAGTGACTCAATGAGCATGCTAAGAAATATTAAGTGACTCAATGAGCATGCTAAGAAATATTAAGTGACTCAATGAGCATGCTAAGAAATATTAAGTGACTCAATGAGCATGCTAAGAAATATTAAGTGACTCAATGAGCATGCTAAGAAATATTAAGTGACTCAATGAGCATGCTAAGAAATATTAAGTGACTCAATGAGCATGTTAAGAAATATTAAGTGACTCAATGAGCATGCTAAGAAATATTAAGTGACTCAATGAGCATGTTAAGAAATATTAAGTGACTCAATGAGCATGTTAAGAAATATTAAGTGACTCAATGAGCATGCTAAGAAATATTAAGTGACTCAATGAGCATGCTAAGAAATATTAAGTGACTCAATGAGCATGCTAAGAAATATTAAGTGACTCAATGAGCATGTTAAGAAATATTAAGTGACTCAATGAGCATGCTAAGAAATATTAAGTGACTCAATGAGCATGCTAAGAAATATTAAGTGACTCAATGAGCATGCTAAGAAATATTAAGTGACTCAATGAGCATGCTAAGAAATATTAGGTGACTCAATGAGCATGTTAAGAAATATTAAGTGACTCAATGAGCATGCTAAGAAATATTAGGAAATGACTGGGCACACAGGCAGTGGTTGAAGTTAGTGAAGACTTCCATTAATGCTTGGCACTTAGTTAGGGTGTCCTAGTTTGTTTATTATTATATTTTTTTTATTCAATATTTCTGCTTGTTGTATTTTATTTCTTGATAAAGTTCACATTGGTGGCCGCAACATAGGAGGTATTCCTGTTATATTTTTTATCTTTTATCATAGGTTTTTAAATGGTATTTTTATTGATGCAGCAATCTAGCTCTACTTAACTTTTAGTAGATGTTTTTGTGAAACCATTGAGTCTTGTTATATGTGTAGAATTAGCATACTTTGTGCTTTGCTTTTTTCTGATTTAGTAGGCCTATATATTATATAGATAATAGTATATTATAGTGTTATATAATATTATAGTATATAGATTTACTGTAGTCTTCTCTGTTATCAATCCTAGAACCCACTTTTGTTTGTCTCCTACAGATGAAGATTTTGCCTTTCATGATATGACACAAGCAGTAACTACAGCAGCCAACAGTTCATCTGTAATTGGCAGTTCTCCATCAACTCCTTATAGCAACAGCAATGCTGCAGCAGTAGCTTCCATGAGTAATGAGAATGTGGAAAGTTGGCTAGTTTCCAAAGGGCTGCAAAGGTGAACAGTTTTGACTTTGTGGAAGGTGTAGATAAATATTGTTGATGATAGTTGCAACAGCAGTCATGGAAGTAATAATAGCAATATTTTAACTATGGGTAGATCACTAAGTTCTAACATGAAAAGCCTTGTGTTGACAAACTTTTTCCTTTTTTTAACAGTTGTACTTGTGACAACTTCAACCATTTTGGTCAGGTAAATTTTAAATGGATAGGTATGAGGGTGCTTAAAAAACCTCAAAAGTATTATCAAAATTAAAATGACCATTACATTGTTTTGTAACCTATCAATATTGTTCTAAATGGCATCAGACACGCCAATCATGAATAGCCTGTCACATAACTGATATTTAAACTTCCTACTCCAGTCTCATATAGTTGCTGCGTGGACATGCATGTATCACCATACTAAATTAGCATTGATAAAAGCAAGATATTGTGACTAGTGAAGCCAAGCAAGATTCTACGAATAGCCATTTGGTCACAAATTTGAAGAAACTAAATCAATCAATCAAGATCCATGCCAAGTGGTGTAGGCAATCATGCTTCTCCACAATTCTCTGTCTCTTGTGTTGTTAATAAGTTCAGTTGGTTCAGGTAGTTCAATTATAATTAATAATTTCCTAAAGTGGATTTAGCTAATGGTCATCATGACTTGTGATGGACAAACAACAATTGTAAAAGTCCTGATTTGGCAAATCTATTGGAATTTGTACCACTGTGAAACATCTGTGAGAGATATTGATTCCAGAGATTTCATGTCTTTTGCATCCTAACTTAACTATTATTACTCCCCAGGTTAACAACAGTTTTCTCACAAATTGATGGACAGCTTAAGAGAATGAGAGAAACGGTGAGCAACATTGGATTTCTTCTGCTTTCAAATATACATAAATATAAATTTCTATATAGGTTAGATAAAGATGTTGATGTATGTACAGATGGATCCGTAAGAAATCTAGTCAAAATGAAACAATGCATGCAAGACAACTATTTCTAGTATAAACAAAGAAATAAAGGCTGAGTTACTCCAGCAAAACTAACTGAATATTCATAATAATAATAATACTTATAGTATCACAGGGTAATACGTTGTAGATCATCAGATTAGATCATATTGTGACAAAAATATAAATATTATCTGTTTCTGATCTTATTAAGTAACCCCGATCTCACAGTTGACTTTCAGCTCATTAGAACACAAAAAGACATGATTAATACGCGTATTATACTGATACTCCAATTGTAGCATTTTAATGAGCAAAATTTTACTCAAGAGGTTCCTGTCTCCTCTCCAAAATCCCTTATCACCAAACAAAAATAACAACTGACATCCCGCATCATTTTACAGAAAGTCATCAATTTATCAACTCTCATTCCATTCTTCAAGGCACACAAAATTCTGTTAATGATTGGTTGATATGTGCTTCCAACTTGTATCGTCTCTCAAATTTTATGTCTAAACTTTGCAGGTGTTTACAGAGCAAACAGGCTAACAGACAGACATGTATTTTTGTCTGTGTGTGTTGCTGAAGATGATGTATTGTTTGTTTATTTCAATCTTAAGTAATTATGATCAATAGCTCTCATATATTTTTATGATATGAAAAGGGGGGGGGGGTATACAGGTTCCTCCAGAGATCTTTTCCATACTCAGAAGACTCTAACTCTCATCATTATGCAATGAAATCTTTGAGAACTTGAAATCTTTGAGAACTTGAAATCTTTGAGAACTTGAAATATTTGATAAATCTTGTACTCAAGGGAGGTAAAAATCTAAATGTAATTGTAAATATGTGTGGTAGGATAGCTTGACTACATATGCATGTCATCTATTAGGTGGCTGTGTTGTTGTACGATGGTTGGTCTGGTCAGACCTTCCACATACCAGGAAATAAGAAGATATAATGGTTTAGTCTTTTGGATTTGGACACAACAATTGATGATACAACTGAAAAAAACATGAATAGAACCAGAGAATTTTTTTCATACCCAAAAAAAAACTTCCACTATGGGATTATGTGGTTTTGGGAAAAAAAACACTGCATAATCAGAATGAATCTTCTGTACTTTGTAAAACTAACTAAGTCTTTCACCTTTAAAATACCTTGGAGTGCTGTTTGACAGATTTTAGTGTTTTAATGAGCATCCAAAGTACACAATCCTTAAAGCTCAAAAGGAGTTGACAGCAATAGGGGTGGCTACTGTTATTTTTGTGAACAACAACTTTTTGCACTGTTATATCCAGGGCTAGTTCTGTCTTTTATAGAGTATGTTAAGTAGTGACTCAATGAGCATGCTAAGAAATATTAAGTGACTCAATGAGCATGCTAAGAAATATTAAGTGACTCAATGAGCATGCTAAGAAATATTAAGTGACTCAATGAGCATGCTAAGAAATATTAAGTGACTCAATGAGCATGCTAAGAAATATTAAGTGACTCAATGAGCATGCTAAGAAATATTAAGTGACTCAATGAGCATGTTAAGAAATATTAAGTGACTCAATGAGCATGCTAAGAAATATTAAGTGACTCAATGAGCATGTTAAGAAATATTAAGTGACTCAATGAGCATGTTAAGAAATATTAAGTGACTCAATGAGCATGCTAAGAAATATTAAGTGACTCAATGAGCATGCTAAGAAATATTAAGTGACTCAATGAGCATGCTAAGAAATATTAAGTGACTCAATGAGCATGTTAAGAAATATTAAGTGACTCAATGAGCATGCTAAGAAATATTAAGTGACTCAATGAGCATGCTAAGAAATATTAAGTGACTCAATGAGCATGCTAAGAAATATTAAGTGACTCAATGAGCATGCTAAGAAATATTAGGTGACTCAATGAGCATGTTAAGAAATATTAAGTGACTCAATGAGCATGCTAAGAAATATTAGGAAATGACTGGGCACACAGGCAGTGGTTGAAGTTAGTGAAGACTTCCATTAATGCTTGGCACTTAGTTAGGGTGTCCTAGTTTGTTTATTATTATATTTTTTTTATTCAATATTTCTGCTTGTTGTATTTTATTTCTTGATAAAGTTCACATTGGTGGCCGCAACATAGGAGGTATTCCTGTTATATTTTTTATCTTTTATCATAGGTTTTTAAATGGTATTTTTATTGATGCAGCAATCTAGCTCTACTTAACTTTTAGTAGATGTTTTTGTGAAACCATTGAGTCTTGTTATATGTGTAGAATTAGCATACTTTGTGCTTTGCTTTTTTCTGATTTAGTAGGCCTATATATTATATAGATAATAGTATATTATAGTGTTATATAATATTATAGTATATAGATTTACTGTAGTCTTCTCTGTTATCAATCCTAGAACCCACTTTTGTTTGTCTCCTACAGATGAAGATTTTGCCTTTCATGATATGACACAAGCAGTAACTACAGCAGCCAACAGTTCATCTGTAATTGGCAGTTCTCCATCAACTCCTTATAGCAACAGCAATGCTGCAGCAGTAGCTTCCATGAGTAATGAGAATGTGGAAAGTTGGCTAGTTTCCAAAGGGCTGCAAAGGTGAACAGTTTTGACTTTGTGGAAGGTGTAGATAAATATTGTTGATGATAGTTGCAACAGCAGTCATGGAAGTAATAATAGCAATATTTTAACTATGGGTAGATCACTAAGTTCTAACATGAAAAGCCTTGTGTTGACAAACTTTTTCCTTTTTTTAACAGTTGTACTTGTGACAACTTCAACCATTTTGGTCAGGTAAATTTTAAATGGATAGGTATGAGGGTGCTTAAAAAACCTCAAAAGTATTATCAAAATTAAAATGACCATTACATTGTTTTGTAACCTATCAATATTGTTCTAAATGGCATCAGACACGCCAATCATGAATAGCCTGTCACATAACTGATATTTAAACTTCCTACTCCAGTCTCATATAGTTGCTGCGTGGACATGCATGTATCACCATACTAAATTAGCATTGATAAAAGCAAGATATTGTGACTAGTGAAGCCAAGCAAGATTCTACGAATAGCCATTTGGTCACAAATTTGAAGAAACTAAATCAATCAATCAAGATCCATGCCAAGTGGTGTAGGCAATCATGCTTCTCCACAATTCTCTGTCTCTTGTGTTGTTAATAAGTTCAGTTGGTTCAGTTAGTTCAATTATAATTAATAATTTCCTAAAGTGGATTTAGCTAATGGTCATCATGACTTGTGATGGACAAACAACAATTGTAAAAGTCCTGATTTGGCAAATCTATTGGAATTTGTACCACTGTGAAACATCTGTGAGAGATATTGATTCCAGAGATTTCATGTCTTTTGCATCCTAACTTAACTATTATTACTCCCCAGGTTAACAACAGTTTTCTCACAAATTGATGGACAGCTTAAGAGAATGAGAGAAACGGTGAGCAACATTGGATTTCTTCTGCTTTCAAATATACATAAATATAAATTTCTATATAGGTTAGATAAAGATGTTGATGTATGTACAGATGGATCCATAAGAAATCTACTCAAAATGAAACAATGCATGCAAGACAACTATTTCTAGTATAAACAAAGAAATAAAGGCTGAGTTACTCCAGCAAAACTAACTGAATATTCATAATAATAATAATACTTATAGTATCACAGGGTAATACGTTGTAGATCATCAGATTAGATCATATTGTGACAAAAATATAAATATTATCTGTTTCTGATCTTATTAAGTAACCCCGATCTCACAGTTGACTTTCAGCTCATTAGAACACAAAAAGACATGATTAATACGCGTATTATACTGATACTCCAATTGTAGCATTTTAATGAGCAAAATTTTACTCAAGAGGTTCCTGTCTCCTCTCCAAAATCCCTTATCACCAAACAAAAATAACAACTGACATCCCGCATCATTTTACAGAAAGTCATCAATTTATCAACTCTCATTCCATTCTTCAAGGCACGCAATATTCTGTTAATGATTGGTTGATATGTGCTTCCAACTTGTATCGTCTCTCAAATTTTATGTCTAAACTTTGCAGGTGTTTACAGAGCAAACAGGCTAACAGACAGACATGTATTTTTGTCTGTGTGTGTTGCTGAAGATGATGTATTGTTTGTTTATTTCAATCTTAAGTAATTATGATCAATAGCTCTCATATATTTTTATGATATGAAAAGGGGGGGGGGGGGTATACAGGTTCCTCCAGAGATCTTTTCCATACTCAGAAGACTCTAACTCTCATCATTATGCAATGAAATCTTTGAGAACTTGAAATCTTTGAGAACTTGAAATCTTTGAGAACTTGAAATATTTGATAAATCTTGTACTCAAGGGAGGTAAAAATCTAAATGTAATTGTAAATATGTGTGGTAGGATAGCTTGACTACATATGCATGTCATCTATTAGGTGGCTGTGTTGTTGTACGATGGTTGGTCTGGTCAGACCTTCCACATACCAGGAAATAAGAAGATATAATGGTTTAGTCTTTTGGATTTGGACACAACAATTGATGATACAACTGAAAAAACATGAATAGAACCAGAGAATTTTTTTCATTCCCAAAAAAAACTTCCACTATGGGATTATGTGGTTTTGGGAAAAAAAAACACTGCATAATCAGAATGAATCTTCTGTACTTTGTAAAACTAAGTCTTTCACCTTTAAAATACCTTGGAGTGCTGTTTGACAGATTTTAGTGTTTTAAAGAGCATCCAAAGTACACAATCCTCAAAGCTCAAAAGGAGTTGACAGCAATAGGGGTGGCTACTGTTATTTTTGTGAACAACAACTTTTTGCACTGTTATATCCAGGGCTAGTTCTGTCTATTATAGAGTATGTTAAGTAGTGACTCAATGAGCATGCTAAGAAATATTAAGTGACTCAATGAGCATGCTAAGAAATATTAAGTGACTCAATGAGCATGCTAAGAAATATTAAGTGACTCAATGAGCATGCTAAGAAATATTAAGTGACTCAATGAGCATGCTAAGAAATATTGACTCAATGAGCATGCTAAGAAATATTAAGTGACTCAATGAGCATGCTAAGAAATATTAAGTGACTCAATGAGCATGCTAAGAAATATTAAGTGACTCAATAAGCATGCTAAGAAATATTAAGTGACTCAATGAGCATGTTAAGAAATATTAAGTTACTCAATGAGCATGCTAAGAAATATTAAGTGACTCAATGAGCATGCTAAGAAATATTAAGTTACTCAATGAGCATGCTAAGAAATATTAAGTGACTCAATGAGCATGCTAAGAAATATTAAGTGACTCAATGAGCATGCTAAGAAATATTAAGTGACTCAATGAGCATGCTAAGAAATATTAAGTGACTCAATGAGCATGCTAAGAAATATTAAGTTACTCAATGAGCATGCTAAGAAATATTAAGTGACTCAATGAGCATGATAAGAAATATTAAGTGACTCAATGAGCATGCTAAGAAATATTAAGTGACTCAATGAGCATGCTAAGAAATATTAAGTAGTGACTCAATGAGCATGTTAAGAAATTTTAAGTGACTCAATGAGCATGCTAAGAAATATTAAGTGACTTAATGAGCATGCTAAGAAATATTAAGTGACTCAATGAGCATGCTAAGAAATATTAAGTTACTCAATGAGCATGCTAAGAAATATTAAGTGACTCAATGAGCATGCTAAGAAATATTAAGTGACTCAATGAGCATGCTAAGAAATATTAGGAAATGACTGGGCACACAGGCAGTGGTTGAAGTTAGTGAAGACTTCCATTAATGCTAAGCACTTAGTTAGGGTGTCCTAGTTTGTTTATTATTATATTTTTTTTATTCAATATTTCTGCTTGTTGTATTTTATTTCTTGATAAAGTTCACATTGGTGGCCGCAACATAGGAGGTATTCCTGTTATATTTTTTATCTTTTATCATAGGTTTTTAAATGGTATTTTTATTGATGCAGCAATCTAGCTCTACTTAACTTTTAATAGATGTTTTTGTGAAACCATTGAGTCTTGTTATATTTGTAGAATTAGCATACTTTGTGCTTTGCTTTTTTCTGATTTAGTAGGCCTATATATTATATAGATAATAGTATATTATAGTGTTATATAATATTATAGTATATAGATTTACTGTAGTCTTCTCTGTTATCAATTCTAGAACCCACTTTTGTTTGTCTCCTACAGATGAAGATTTTGCCTTTCATGATATGACACAAGCAGTAACTACAGCAGCCAACAGTTCATCTGTAATTGGCAGTTCTCCATCAACTCCTTATAGCAACAGCAATGCTGCAGCAGTAGCTTCCATGAGTAATGAGAATGTGGAAAGTTGGCTAGTTTCCAAAGGGCTGCAAAGGTGAACAGTTTTGACTTTGTGGAAGGTGTAGATAAATATTGTTGATGATAGTTGCAACAGCAGTCATGGAAGTAATAATAGCAATATTTTAACTATGGGTAGATCACTAAGTTCTAACATGAAAAGCCTTGTGTTGACAAACTTTTTCCTTTTTTTAACAGTTGTACTTGTGACAACTTCAACCATTTTGGTCAGGTAAATTTTAAATGGATAGGTATGAGGGTGCTTAAAAAACCTCAAAAGTATTATCAAAATTAAAATGACCATTACATTGTTTTGTAACCTATCAATATTGTTCTAAATGGCATCAGACACGCCAATCATGAATAGCCTGTCACATAACTGATATTTAAACTTCCTACTCCAGTCTCATATAGTTGCTGCGTGGACATGCATCACCATACTAAATTAGCATTGATAAAAGCAAGATATTGTGACTAGTGAAGCCAAGCAAGATCCTACGAATAGCCATTTGGTCACAAATTTGAAGAAACTAAATCAATCAATCAAGGTCCATGCCAAGTGGTGTAGGCGATCATGCTTCTCCACAATTCTCTGTCTCTTCTGTTGTTAATAAGTTCAGTTAGTTCAATTATAATTAATAATTTCCTAAAGTGGATTTAGCTAATGGTCATCATGACTTGTAATGGACAAACAACAATTGTAAAAGTCCTGATTTGGCAAATCTATTGGAATTTGTACCACTGTGAAACATCTGTGAGAGATATTGATTCCAGAGATTTCATGTCTTATGCATCCTAACTTAACTATTATTACTCCCCAGGTTAACAACAGTTTTCTCACAAATTGATGGACAGCTTATCTGGCAGCTTAAGAGAATGAGAGAAATGGTGAGAAACATTGGATTTCTTCTGCTTTCAAATATACATAAATATAAATTTCTATATAGGTTAGATAAAGATGTTGATGTATGTACAGATGGATCCGTAAGAAATCTAGTCAAAATGAAACAATGCATGCAAGACAACTATTTCTAGTATAAACAAAGAAATAAAGGCTGAGTTACTCCAGCAAAACTAACTGAATATTAATAATAATAATAATAATACTCATAGTATCACAGGGTAATACGTTGTAGATCATCAGATTAGATCATATTGTGACAAAAATATAAATATTATCTGTTTCTGATCTTATTAAGTAACCCCGATCTCGCAGTTGACTCTTTCAGCTCATTAGAACACAAAAAGACATGATTAATATTATACTGATACTCCAATTGTAGCATTTTAATGAGCAAAATTTTACTCAAGAGGTTCCTGTCTCCTCTCCACAATCCCTTATCACCAAACAAAAATAACAACTGACATCCCGCATCATTTTACAGAAAGTCATCAATTTATCAACTCTCATTCCATTCTTCAAGGCACGCAATATTCTGTTAATGATTGGTTGATATGTGCTTCCAACTTGTATCGTCTCTCAAATATTATGTCTAAACTGTGCAGGTGTTTACAGAGCAAACAGGCTAACAGACAGACATGTATTTTTGTCTGTGTGTGTTGCTGAAGATGATGTATTGTTTGTTTATTTCAATCTTAAGTAATTATGATCAATAGCTCTCTTATATATTTTTATGATATGAAAAGGGGGGGGGGTATACAGGTTCCTCCAGAGATCTTTTCCATTCTTGGAAGACTCTAACTCTCATCATTATGCAATGAAATATTTCAGAACTTGAAATCTTTGAGAACTTGAAATATTTGAGAACTTGAAATCTTTGAGAACTTGAAATCTTTGAGAACTTGAAATATTTGAAATATTTGAGAACTTGAAATCTTTGAGAACTTGAAATCTTTGAGAACTTGAAATATTTGAGAACTTGAAATATTTGAGAACTTGAAATATTTGAGAACTTGAAATATTTGATAAATCTTTTACTCAAGGGAGGTAAAAATCTAAATGTAATTGTAAATATGTGTGGTAGGATAGCTTGACTACATATGCATGTCATCTATTAGGTGGCTGTGTTGTTGTATGATGGTTGGTCTGGTCAGACCTTCCACATACCAGGAAATAAGAAGATATAATGGTTTAGTCTTTTGGATTTGGACACAACAATTGATGATACAACTGAAAAAACATGAATAGAACCAGAGAATTTTTTTCATACCCAAAAAAAACTTCCACTATGGGATTATGTGGTTTTGGGGGGAAAAAAACACAGCATAATCAGAATGAATCTTCTGTACTTTGTAAAACTAACTAAGTCTTTCACCTTTAAAATACCTTGGAGTGCTGTTTGACAGATTTTAGTGTTTTAATGAGCATCCAAAGTACACAATCCTCAAAGCTCAAAAGGAGTTGACAGCAATAGGGGTGGCTACTGTTATTTTTGTGAGCAACAACTTTTTGCACTGTTATATCCAGGGCTAGTTCTGTCTGTTATAGAGTATGTTAAGTAATTCTGACCCTTAGCTCAATGCAGATTGATAGACTTGACAGGATACAGAATGAAGCTATGCATATCATTCTTGGATGCCCCAGAGATACAGAAATAGAGGCAAGATTTTCCTCTTGCTGGATTATCCTACCATAGCCCCACTACAGCCCTTGAAGATTAGCATCTGTCATTCTTTTGTGCAGATATACTGTTATGTGGAGCGCATGGCTGTGTGGTTAAAATGTCGTTCTCAGGCCCTTGAGGTCTGGGTTCAATCTACGATTGAGACAGGATTTTTCTTTTGGAGATACAATAAAAATTCTTCCTGTACATGATGCAATGTCTGCTATGGCAAAGTGGTCTTTATTTCTGCATCCCATAGAAAGCCTCCCTGCACTCCATCACAGGAAAACATGCAGTAGCAAAAGTATACTGTTATGTTTTGTCATTTTTCTGTTTGTTTCATTTGTCATTATCACTTGATGTCTGCCAATTTTCTGTTTGTTTCATTTGTCATTATCACTTGATGTTCTGCCAATTTTCTGTTTGTTTCATTTGTCATTATCACTTGATGTTCTGCCAATTTTCTGTTTGTTTCATTTGTCATTATCACTTGATGTTCTGCCAATTTTCTGTTTGGTTTTGTTTAATCTCTGTCGTTCTATTTCTTCATCATATATACTCTTCTGGACATACTGATTTATCTCATCTAGCCATTATGATTTGAACATTGACAGTGCAGTTTCTTACTCATTGTGTGTTACATTTTGTTATTGATAAATGCCTTTTGGTCAAAACATCATGTTTTGTGCTATTGTATATGGCAGTAGTGATTTGTTATGTTATGTTATGTTCCTCCAGGGCCATAGGCCGCGCATAGGGCAGAAACCATAGCTTTCCATTTCTGTCTTTGTGTTGCCAAGTCTTTCAATTGTTACGTGTTGTTTAGGTTCATTGATATGCCTTCTCTATTAATGGTTCTTCGTAGAGTTTCTCTAGGTCTCCCTCTTCTTCTTACTCCAGGTGGCACCCAATATAGTGATTGTTGGGGAATTCTTAGGCTGTTCATTCTGAGAACATGGCCGATGTAAGTCCAACGCCTTTGTCTAATGAAGGAAGATATATAGGTTTGTTTGCTTTCCTCTCTTATAGTAGTGTTAGATTTAAAGTCACTCCACTTAACGTTCAGAATGGTATGTAGGCATTTGTTTTCAAAGGAGTCGAGTCTTTTATCTGTGGCTTTTGTGGCTTTCCAACTTTCGCACCCATATGATAGAATAGGGATGATGTTGGAGTTAAACAACTTGAGTTTTGTGGTGTTTCTTAGTCTGTTTGACGTCCAGATGTTGCGTAGTTTATTGAAAGCACCCGCTGCAAGGGCAATACGGTGTAAAATTTCTTTTGATGAGTCTCCATCCAATGCTAGATTGGTGCCTAAATATGTAAAATTGTTGACTTTTAATAATGGAACATTTTGAATTTCTATGTTGTCGTTGGATCTCGTAAAATCTAGTATATGAGTTTTTGATGTGTTGATTTTCAACCCTATCTGATTTGAGTAGTGTTGGAGATTGTCAAGCTTAGATTGAGCATCTGTGTGGTTTGCGCTCATAAGGGCCAGGTCATCTGTGTAGTCAAGATCTTCGAGAACGGTATTATTAATCCATTTTATTCCTGTCAGCTCATTTTCAGTGCTCTTTCTCATGACCCAATCAATAGTGACGCAGAAAAGTAATGGGGACATGATGCATCCCTGTTTAACGCCCGTAACAATTTGGAACCATTCTGACTTCTCAGTGTTTGTTTGTACACAGCAATGTGAGTTGGTGTAAAATGCCTTTATAACATTGATTATTTTAGTAGGAAAACCGTATTGCTGTAGAATATTCCATAACGTAGGCCGATGAAGACTATCAAATGCTTTTTCAAAGTCAACAAAGTTGATTATGAGCGGGGATTGAAATTCGAGTGATTCTTCAATGATGATGCGAAGAGAAAATATGTTGTCTGTGCAGGAGCGAGCTGATCTAAAGCCTGCTTGTTCTTCTCTGAGTAGTTTATCAACAGCATTCTTTAATCTTTCCAATATGATGCTTAGGAAGACCTTTCCTATGACTGATAATAGGGTGATACCCCGCCAGTTGTTGCAGTCTGAGGGGTCTCCTTTCTTAGGGAGTTTGACGGAGTCACTCTTGGGGAGTAGTGATTAGCAAAGCTTTATTATAATGTTCCCAAGTTTTGCCTGTTAGATTACAGTTTTGCTGCAGTTATATTTTACTGATCATATTTTGAGTGCAACTTGACTGATATTCTAATAGATGATAACTCAGTTGTATTGTAATTTTTATTCCACAGGCTCCAGAATATTTCCACAACAGCTTAGAGAGACAATTTGGGATGACCCTTATTGACATTTTACGATTTAATGCAGCATTAGATAGTTTACAGTGATCACATAAACAATTTTCTTGTCACTCCACCCCACGGATGCACTTTTATACACATCTTTCATCAGGAGACTAGCGGTACAATTCTTTATTGTTTTGATGGAAGGATTTACCGATAGCTCTATGTTTCTTACTCCATCAACTGTTTAGATTATGTGCGTACTAGGAACAATGGTTAGGCCTACATGCTAAAATATTATTTCTATTTGACAGTTACACTTTTAGTAGTTAATATCTGGTAGTTTTTCATTACACATTTTATTAGTTAATATTTGGTAATCATTAAACACATTTTGTTAGTTAATATTTGGTAGTTTATTATTAGACACATTTTGTTAGCGCCATATTTTGTTAGTTAATATGTGATAATCATTAGACACATTTTATTAGTTAATATTTTAGTAGTCATTAGACACATTGTTTAATTAATTCACCACAGAGTCTTTTTAGGATTTGGACAGAATTATTTTTTTTAGGTTTCTTTTTTTGCATATCTATCACTGGAACAAGATATATTTGTCACAAGTTCATTTTGAAAATTGCTTTAAAATAATTTAAAAATTATTTGTAACAATAAAATAGGGTAGGTGGGAGCAAAGATCTGCACTTTTTACACTTTAGTGTATTCTGACACCTAAACCTAACTACGAACAACAAACTGTCATCAGTGTATAGCTTATCTATCCATTTTACATTAGTGAGGGTATTGAAAGCATACGTCTTACATGTAGACAAGAAAAAGAGAGTTTATGAACTTAAGTGAACGCAGATTTTTGCTCCATTTTATACACATCAAGCATGTGTC
The DNA here is from genome assembly GCA_034231615.1 of Meghimatium bilineatum. Lineage (NCBI taxonomy): Eukaryota > Metazoa > Mollusca > Gastropoda > Stylommatophora > Philomycidae > Meghimatium > Meghimatium bilineatum. Next base: position 9,867,466 of record CM067318.1, read on the forward strand.
ATATATTTTGTGGGTCAAAGATCCGCAGGTGAAAAGATGATACAAAGTATTATAAACTTGAGGGAGATCACCACTGTGACAGGTCTAGAAGACCAACAAGGTGTAAATGTGTGCTAAGAATAAATATGTATAGTTTTGGAACTGTAATCAGAAAAAAAAACATGTTACAGTAAAAAATAGTTTATGATTTCCATTTTAAAGCTAATAATGTCTTTGTAAGGTTGGATGATTGTTATAATCATATATATCAGTCTCTCCTAGCTTTAGATCGGCATCTGCAACTTTCTCATGACATCAGCATCTTCTTCATACATTTTTAATGCAGTCCTTTGCCTCAATAACATGTGGTCCTTTACCCCAAATCATATTGTTAGCAAGTATCATAAATTCTTATGAATAAAACAAAGTAGCCTCACAAGATAATGTGCTTACGAACTTAACAACACAGCATATATTACAGTTTAAACATTTAAAACATCACAATATTAATGATAACAGCAGGCAGATTGTGAGATGCTGAAAACAAAAAAGATATTGTTGAAAATTAATCCATCCTTTGCCTATAAAACTTCATTGTGTCAAAGATTCGAATATTGGCATCTGACATAATCACGTGTGGTATCAGGAAACAGGGACATGCCATGCTAAGATACAGAGAGGCGACTACATCAGACAGCTGTAAGGAGGCAGTATAATCAAAAAATAATTTGAATCATTCAATAATTAATGAAACATTTAAGGAACTATTGAAGACTTGCATCATACTGAGAAAATCTGCCGCACGCACCTCTCAGGAAAACCCATATATTCGAAATGAACTCGCTGCTGCTGTTTGCTCTCCACGAATCTTTGCCTTCCATCTACTCTATAATGTATAAATAAAAATAAATTTGGATATTAAATGTGAACGTACCAAACTTCCAAATCAATAATTTCTACTCAAACTGTATCAGTGTAGATAATACACAAAAATGCATAGTATATAGACATAGTGCTTTAATTGTGTTAGTTATTCACAAAAATCAGACCTGTTTCTCTGAGATTTGAAGGTAGATGTAAGACTTCGATCAACATTTTTGTCAGATTTTTCTTACAAAATAGCATAATTCAGTTTAGGTATGTTACCAGTAATTGCCAGGTTAAATTTTAATAATTAACTCATTCACTATGGACTATTTTTAACATTTGAGCAGAATTAATTTTTTTAGTTATATTTTATTTGCACATCCATCACAGGAACAAGAAGTAGTACTACTAAATATATTTAAATTATAATGTAACATGTAGGCCCTATTTTGAAACATAAATAAACAGAGAATGTGGTTGTTATCAAAAGTTTATTTTGAATGAAATTGCTTTTATTATTGAAAATAAAATAAAATATAATTTATAAATTAAAAATAAAAACAATTTTGGACATGAAACATGAGTTTACTAAATTTCTGAATCAATAACATCCACTCAAACTGTATCAGTTTTGTGGATAATCCAACTTTAAACAGAAAAATGTATAGTAGATAGGCAAGATGCTTCAATTATGTTTGTTATCTGAGTGGTTCTCTGAAATTTGAAGATAGATCTAAGACTGTGATTGACATTTTTTATCAGATTTTTCTTACAAATTGGCATAAATCTGCTTAGGTATGTTGCCAGTTATTGTCTGGTTGGATTTCAATAATTAATGCGACCAAAGTAAAAAAAATAGTTATACTTTCACAAAACATAAATGCGCTAAAAAATATAGAAAGAAAATATTAGGAAAAATGGCATCACATACCACATATGTTCAAAACTTATCAATAACATACAAAATTGATGTCATAACACATCAAATTCATACTAGAGGTAATGTGGACTTATTATACTTTCAATCGGAACCATCCTTATGTTGATATAAATACAAAAAATACTTAAATTAGCAAAAACAAGTAAGGATCTTTAAAGACACCACCTAATCCCAGATGTGGCCTGTGGATTGATTAAAAGACATCATGTATCGAGTTAATATTTGGTAGTCATTCATTAGACACATTTTGTTAGTTAATATTTGGTAGTCATTCATTAGACACATTTTGTTAGTTAATATTTGGTAGTCATTCATTAGACACATTTTGTTAGTTAATATTTGGTAGTCATTCATTAGACACATTTTGTTAGTTATTATTTGTGTTTTCCTCAGTTTTTTATCCTATTTTACATAGAACTTATTATTCTGGTTTTGTTAAGTGATAACCTGTGAAAATAGCCCATTGGTCTACAGTACCTTACAATAACAAGAAATACTGAAGACTAAGGTAGATGGAAGAAGTCAGAAGAGATCAAAAACTGTATAACTAGGCAATTTTGAAAATAGTTAATTTAAGTGTTGAAAAGAATATTTGTGGATAAATGTAATAGCAGTGAGACATAATAGTGATGATGCTGTCAAGTAGACATTGCTAGTTGCTACCTATTACATTTTATATCATCTTGAAACAGCAAGTTATCTGGAGATTGCTTACCAATAATGATTGTTCCTTTCACTCTCATTTGCTGTTTCACAATTTTATTTATAACCCAGATCACCATTCTTATTTTGTCAGATATCATTCTATATCTTCTGTGTTCATGATGAAGATTATATTCATCTCCAAGATAAGCTGCATTTCTTCTATAAACCAGCTGACCTGATCTATTATCAAGAGTCATTGTAAGCTGTGAATGGCATACATTCCAACTCTACATGGGCATTTTTGTGTGTACAAACAGCAACCTGTATCTGTATTATTGTCAGCATAGCTGATTCTCAGATGAAATAGATGCCTGCTGGTTGCTTTGAAGATGATGGAAGATCTGTCAGTGAATATGTTTTTTCCAGTGAAAATCATTTTATACATTGATAATCTTTCTATTCCTTCCATTACTGGTTCTTCTGTCAGTTGTCTCCTTTAGTAAGTGTCATAATTTTGACACATTTTGTTAGTTAATATGTGGTAGTCATTAATTAGACACATTCTGTCATTGAATGACAGTCTGTCATTCTTCTTATTTTATTTGTCCAGAAAAGGATAGTTTGTACATTGTACCAGTTTTTGTTATACCCATTTCGGTTGTTCATATTTTGTCTTCCAGTAACGCATGTGCTATTATTCTAGTCATGTTACCTGATATTTGGTGTCATGGATGACATTGTTGATAAGCTTGATGCCAGAGTTAGTACGTCTTGTACATTTGTTCTAGTCATCCATTGTTTTATTTGTACTTTTATTTTGTATATACAATTATATGCATGGAAATGGAAAACGTCCGGCTCTGTGTGTTTGTGACAGCCAGGTTCAAATCTCACCGCAGGCAATTGTGAATCCATTGATTTTGATGGGTTTTTTTTCCATCTTTGCAACTTTCTCACACCTCTTGTATTACACATACATAAACAAAACTAAAACAATAATATACAGTGTTAAATGCTTTATTTATATGTGCAAAAATTATTTTAAAATCACTGAGAACAAAAGTCATTGTGTTTTCCAAAACGCACCAAAAATAACCAAAATTTTCAAAAAAGAATCCGGTGGCAGGGGATAGATTGTGTGGTTTTAATGTTTAATTGAAACATCATGTTTTAATGGTTAATTGAAACATCATGTTTTAATGGTTAATTGAAACATCATGTTTTTAAAAAAGAATCCGGTGGCAGGGGATAGATTGTGTGGTTTTAATGGTTAATTGAAACATCATGTTTATAACAGTTTTCATCCTTATTCTTTCAATTGATAACATGTGAGACTGCTGTAAAACTCTACATTATAACAAAAGTACTTACATAAAACACAAGGTTGATCAGCTTTACAATGAACTATCAGACTATAGGCTACGGTATGATAAAATACAGATAACAGTTTACAAGACCATTTTAACATTTTTTTAATGTTTACAAATGTTATGTAAATGATATGTAAATGTTATGTAAATGTTATGTAAATGATATGTAAATGTTATGTAAATGATATGTAAATGTTATGTAAATGTTATGTAAATGTTATGTAAATGTTATGTAAATGATATGAGATTTACTTGTAAAGACATTGTCGATAGTGAAAGTGGCCTTAGGAAATGACTCGGAGCGAATCTGCACCACATAGGCACGTGTGTAGCATCGCCGGCATCTACAACAAACTTTGTTAAAATGGTCTTAAACAGTAGCTCTGAGGTGACTGTGGAGCAAGATGTCATTAAGACTTATATTAAGATCTATAGGAAACTATAGAAAGTGTTTGAAAAATGGCATGAGTTTGAGGGTCAGACTGGAGAAAGGGATAATGTTTGAACAAGATTCCATGGATAGTAGAGTTATGGGGATGAAAAGTGAGGACAAGTTTAAATCTATCAGAAAGAAAAGTACCATCAAGGTATCATGACGAGAGAATTTACAACATGCAGCCAAGCCAATAAAAAAGTGTAAATCATGTAACACCATTTATGTTACCATTTGTAAATGCTGTGACATGAAATACATAGGTGAAGCTGTCAAAAAAAAACTAAGTGACCATTTCTACCAACATCTTCATGTCATTAACCACAGATTGCCTACCACTGTCACTATGCATTTCAGTGGATGTTTGGAGATATCAAGTAATTGTTCCTGTAGGTTCAGGCATCAAATAATTGTTTCTGGAGGTTTAGAGACATCAAGTATGTATTCCTGTAGGTTCAGACATCAAGTAAATGTTCCTGGGGGTTTAGAGACATCAAGTAGTTGTTCTTGAAGGCTTAGACATCAGTTATTGTTCCTAGAGGTTCAGACATTAAAAAATGTTCCTGGAAGTTTAGAGGCATCAAGCAATTGTTCATAGAGGTTTAGAGACATCAAGTAATTGTTACCGGATACTGAAGCTTTAAAGACATCAACCAGTTCTTTCTAGAGGTTCAGACATCAAGTAATTGTTCATAGAGGCTCATTCAGACATCAAGTAATTGTTCATAGAGGCTCATTCAGACATCAAGTAATTGTTCATAGAGGTTCATAGACATCAAGTAGTTGTTCCTGGAGTTTCAGGCATCAAATAATTGTTCCTGGAGGTTTAGAGGCATCAAATAATTGTTCCTTGAGGCACAGAGACATTAAGTAATTGTTCCTAGAGGTTCAGACATTATGTAATTGTTCATGGAGGTTTAGAGACATCAAGTAATTGTTCCTGGAGGTTCAGAGACATCAAGTAATTGTTACTATAGGTTCATACATGAAGTAATTGTTCATAGAGGTTCAGACATTTAGTTGTTGCATTAGTTAGTTAACAGTTCTGGACAGTAACATAGCTTCTCAATATATTCCTGTAAATGAATTCTTGCATGCTGGTAGTTTTCCTACCTTGATACATTTCATCCATCCTAGCAAAAGTTCCTATAGACTCATATGATGCTAGATTTATGCAGACTGTTGAATTATGACATCCTAGCAAAAGTTGTTATAGACTCATATGATGCTAGATTTATGCAGACTGTTGAATTATGACATCCTAGCAAGTGTTCCTATAGACTCATATGATGCTAGATTTATGCAGACTGTTGAATTATGACATCCTAGCAAAAGTTCCTATAGACTCATATGATGCTAGATTTATGCAGACTGTTGAATTATGACATCCTAGCAAGAGTTACTATAGACTCATATGATGCTAGATTTATGCACACTGTTGAATTATGACATCCTAGCAAAAGTTCCTATAGACTCATATGATGCTAGATTTATGCAGACTGTTGAATTATGACATCCTAGCAAGAGTTCCTATAGACTCATATGATGCTAGATTTATGCAGACTTGAATTATGACTTCAAAAACAAATATTAGCAGACTGATGCTTAGAGCAGACACAGAAAAACTTCCGTGGGTGAGAAAGAATGAGGGTCAATTAACAGCTTACTGGGACCGTCAGTCAACGTGTAATGGCTGAAACACACAAGGAGAGATCTGAGCACCTATGGACTTGTCCGGAGTGCAGTGACGATGATCCAGTGACTAATTAACTAACTGACAAACAAACAAGGCTGCACAAAACAAGATGTAGATAGACACAAGAAAACTACATAATTAATTAGTATGAGTTATTCTGACTTCAAATTTCAGGGGACTAAAAAACCAGCCAGTACCTGTATTATCAAAAGCACATTCAGAAAATAGTACAATGTGAAAATTAATGACTAATTTTAGATAGAAACTGAAATGGAAACCACAAGGGTAGACTGAGAACAATGGAACAATTTAAAAGACCTTTCTCTGAGAATAATTTCTACATCCATTGAAAAAGCCCATAACTTGTCAGATTACCACATTGGATGCATCAATGCACAGAGACCTACAGTGATTTCTATCTTCAATAACACAGATGAGTGAGGAAAAAATCCTGACCTGTCCAATACTTAATGTTATCTGTCCATAATTTTATTTGTCCTCCTCAGCATTTTCTACCTTTTACTGTTCCCTGTAGTATCATTTTTTACAACGATATTTTTCTAATTTCTACATGCCTACCAACATGTAGAGTAGGTGGAGGCAAAGATACTCAATTTTTACACTTTAGTATATTCTGACATTTAGACCTAACTACGGGACAACAAACTGTAATCAGTGTATAGCTTATCTATCTGTCTTAGTGAGGGTATTGAAAGCATAAGTTTTATATAGTAACGCAAAATGAGGTAAACAGGTTACTAAAACACTTACCTGGCCTATTAATAAAAATATATTTAAAAAAGTATATATAAAAAACATACAATAAAACTAAACAGGACAATTCTCCACGTATCGGCTCATATTGAACCTTTTTCAAGAGACAAACAACAGAAAACGACAAAATAAAAAACAAAATAGATGTCTATATTTCATCAAGTCAAAATATATTTTGTCGTTTTCTGTTGTTTGTCTCTTGAAAAAGGTTCAATTTGAGCCGATACGTGGAGAATTGTCCTGTTTAGTTTTATTGTATGTTTTTTATATATACTTTTTTAAATATATTTTTATTAATAGGCCAGGTAAGTGTTTTAGTAACCTGTTTACCTCATTTTGCGTTACTATTTGTTCATTAGGTTACTGCGGCACCATCCACTTTGTCGGACACCCTCTGACCATTTGGTTATTTATATAAGTTTTATATGTAGACAATAGAATTTTTGAACTTAGGTACATGTAGATTTTTGCCCTAATTTATGGGGCAAAGATCCGCAAGCAAAAAGGTGATAAAAACTATTATAAAATCGAGGGAGTTCACCTCTACGACAGGTCTAGCAAACCAGCAGTGTGTAAATGTTTGCTAAGAATAGATATGTATAGTTTCATAACATTAATCTAGAAAAAAAAACTGTTAGAATAAAAAATACTTGGTAAGTTCCATTTTAAAGCTAATAATGTCTTTATAAGGTTGGATTATCGTTATAATCATATATATCAGTTTCTCCCAGCTTTAGATCGGCATCTGCAACTTTCTCATGACATCTACATTTTACATTTATAATGTAGTCCTTTAAACTCGCTTAGGCTCTTTACCTTCCACAAATTGCCTCCACTTACCCTTACAGTGTAAATATTCAATAATATTTGGTGATATAATCTTTGAATCAATGCTGTAACACTTTTTTTTTAATTTTCAGATTATAGCTTTTGTAGATTTATATTCTCTGGCATGATCTGTTTATGCAATGTGCAATAAGAATAATAAGGTGAAAGAGATTTTCATATGTTGTTATAGAATATTTCAAAATAGAATTGCTTGAAAGAAATGTATCAAATATTTGTAATAATTGATTTGTAATTCATGTATTTATTATTTATCAAAGACACGCTCAAGTCATCCTTGAAACATCTTAACATTGACGTAAGCGCTTGGGAGAGCCTCGCTCAGGATAGAACAGCATGGCGTTACAGCATTAGAACGGGAGCACTAGCGGCAGAAGAATTCAGACAAGAAACTGCAAGACAGAAGCGGACACGTAGAAAAGAAAAAACATCTCAACCTCACACAGATACCTTTTATTGTTGTCAATTCTGTAAAAGAACATTTTGTGCGCGCATTGGACTTGCTAGTCATTTAAAAACGCACTATTAACTTTATTATTTTATTATTTATTGTTATTATTATTATGGTTGAGTTTTTGGTCATCGTCGATCACGACGGACGAACATCATCATCATATATTATATCATTTTATGTATTAAATAATTAAGTTATAAATAAATATATTCATTATGTAAGCTTTTTTATTCTGTTCTTGAATACTGTGGGTTATTTATACAGGTTTTCATATCACTAAGTTAACAGGTATGATTTGTACTTTTATTTTTGTGTACAAAAACTATGCATTAAATTTGTCATGAAGTGATAAACTGATATCATCTAAGTTCTTCTGCACAGACTTTCATTGTCAACGTGAATATGCTCCAGCAGTGCAGTAATCATCCAGAGGATGTTTGCATTTCTGTAGATATTGCCTCTGAATGGTATCAATGGAAAATTTTCTGTCTGCTTATTCTGGATAACTTTAGTAACAGAATCTGTGCCACAATCACAAACATGATTAGTTGACATTTTGAACTAGTTGAATCATTAGCTGACATCTTTTTAATTCATTGAATGATTAGTTGACATATTTAACTAGTTGAACTCATAATTTCTTAATCTGTTCTGACATCTTAAAGTATTGACTGATTATTTTCTATTGAACAGTGTTGCATTCATCATTTTTTTTATAGTCTGGATGTGATATTTCATACTCCATCAGTTGCTCATATTTATTTTCAATTGTCCAGTTTATTGATATGATTTTCACATGCCATTATGTATTTGATCATGCAGTGTAATAGTTGTTGGTAGTGTCATGATTTTTTAACTGAAACATCCATAGTGTACATATGTATTTTTTATAATATGAAAAAAAGCAGTCAGCTTGCAATACTCCACCAGATATTGATATCCCAATGTTCTTCACCACAATGGTCATACTATACTACTAGTGGTTGTACTGAAAGCACCACTTTCCTCCATAAAACATTTCCCTCTATACTAAGCTGTAAAAGTCCATGCACTGCACATATGTAAGCTATACCATGCAGTATATCTGTTATCACTGCTTCATCAACATACAAAAGACAGCAGAATTATTGTGATGGGTTGACTTGTCATGGTCATCACAAATTATTACCTTTACTATATCAGCTGTCAAAAACACATTTCAAGTTAATATCATTCACAATAATCATTCACTACATGATGATATTAGAATAATCAAAGAAAACTAAAGAAGAGGTGGTCATTGGTTAGCAGCGCAGAGGAGGTTATATAATGTGTAGGGAGGCAGTATGAGGAGTAGAAAATTAAGCATATCAAGTGTACAGCCCCCATACAAGTGGCTGTCATACAAAGTAACAATGGTATTCCAGTGCATGTAGATTCAGAGCTCCATCTTCAGATCTAAGAATTCCATAGAAGTATATATTAGTGAAAGGTCAGTAGTTTACATATGTGCAGTGCATGGACTTTTACAGCTTAGTATAGAGGGAAATGTTTTATGGAGGAAAGTGGTGCTTTCAGTACAACCACTAGTAGTATAGTATGACCATTGTGGTGAAGGCAGGGGCTGGTGACACAGTATTACAATTGTATGTATTCTAATTCTGAGTATACTTAGGAAGATCCAGACAGGATATCTATGACAACAGTGGCTGGAACAGAGTTTTAGAGAATTACTTTTATTTTTGTCACTGGACATGTAGATGTTGTGGGAAATGAGAGAGCAGATAGACTGGCCACCATGACAATGATTGATTCTGATTCTCTAAATGCAATCTTGAAGATACTCAGATTGGAGAATGGGGTATGTGAATGGAGGTGTATTTCTTCTTTTGTGCCTGTTTCCAGAATGGAGGTGCTGGAAGTGATGTGTGGAGTTGCCAGACATAAGCATTAGTAATCAATAGAAGAGTTATCAACCAACACAGAATTAGACCAGTCAGTTACCTCATGTTAAAGAACATACCGAATTGGAGACCAGATTACTTATAGGCATGACCAAAGTGTGGTGCTAATGATCTGATGGCTAACTCACCAGTCACTAAACATAAATATCTGTTTACTTGAGTATCCATATTGTAATTTCAATGTGTGTTGTCTTTAAACATATCTTCATATCCACATGGAAGCCACATTACCTTTAAAATGCTGTAGCCCACTTGTTGCCTGCACCTCTTTCAACAAGAAAATCAAGATTGCAAACTAATGTCATTCATGTTCAACTTCTTTGTTGATTTGTGTTTGCAAAACAAAATTTTGTGGTAGAGTTTTAATGAATAGTGTCTTGTTCATCAAAATCATTCGAAATGACAGCAGCCATTTTTGAACACAATATGTCAGATTTTGATGAATTATTTCTAGCTTTTATGAATGCATATATTGTTTCTCAGTTCCAGATAACTGAGAATTGTGACACCAGTTCTTTATCGAGAGCATCTGATGGTGAAAAAGTATCATAGGTGTAGTTGATAGTAACCACTCAGGTTACTGGCTACTATCATCTCTGGCTTTACAACTTTTCTGAAGTTATAGGATCATTAGGTCTATTTGATAACATCAGTGAGATTGATGTGTTTCGTTTGTTTTGACAGATATTATTAACACGCTAGCTTGCTTTTGAAGAGAACTTCAGAAATAGAATAGGCATATATTTTTTTATTTAGCTGTATTTTAGCATTTAATATATCAAAGTTGTTGGATCATTATGCCAAGTTGATAATGTTGGTAAAATGAACATGCTGATGTTTCGTTTGTTATCTTAGACGATATTATGATCACTTTAGTTTGGTTATGAAATCAGAAATAGAATAGGGCAAGGCATTTAACTGCATCAGGCCGTTATCATAATTTAATTAATCGAACATGAATAGTAAGACACTCAAGTCCGGTTGTTTTGATAAATGCTGCTGTATTTGAAAACTCAAGGCTCCCATTTAGCTTACAATGGATGTGTCTCTGTGGGTCAGACACAATATAATGAAACAAACATAAAAAATAAGTTTACCCTTTTTTACGCCTTTTAAGCACATTGGAGGGGAGGAAATATGGTGCTAGATACATATTTTTAAACTGATCATCTGCATGCCTGGGGATGAAGTGATCAGCATCAAGCTCACCTCCTTAACTTTCCCAGAAGATCTGGTGCCCAAATGGGAATGGTCCCTTAGGAAAGGTCAACACAGAAGTTGTCTGTAATTTTACAAATGTTTCCAGTTGAACGGAAAATTGAACCTGAATCACCTGAATAGGAAGCCAGTTCACTAACAACTAAGCCAATGCAGTCTTACATTGATATACACAAAATAGCAAAGAAATGTGTGCAACAGACAACACAGAATCAAACATGATCCGTTGATGTTCGCTATATTCCTATACATTTTGTTATGTGTTTATTCTCTCAATTCCCATTGGATCTCTCATGTAACAGAATGTTCATACTAGATTTCCAGCAGGATGTAGCCCATGGCCCAACATATCTGACTTTAGTTGTACTACAGATTGTTAATCAACAATCATTTCCATCATCATTTATTTCTCAAAAAACTATTGTTGTTTTACTTCACTCTAAAAGTAATCTATGAAAACAAAACTCAGTGACTCGAAGACGACCTCAAATGTGCAGTTCTATCAGAGAATGATGGTAAACTCTGAGGATCAACTGGCAAGTTCTTTACAATAAAAGACAAAATAATTGATTTTGGGACAAACTACCACACTGCTCAAAACTTTAGAAGACTAATTTGTTTAATTTCTACAAGACACATTTACAAAGACAAATTTCAAGTGCTACAGTGTTCATGTTATGCTGTGGAGATTTCCATCTGTAGGGTAAAGCTAAGAGCAGACATGGCAATGGGACACATGCTGATCATCATCAAGTAGCATATCCTGGACAGGATTTTGTAGTCACCAAAGTCTTTCAGAACTCTTGCCAATCTTTCTGCTTCTGTAAGTGTCATGTTCAAGTGCTCTTTAATATTTTACATCCACCTTTATCATGGCCTACTTCTGTTTTCGTTGTCCTGTCATCATTATGTTCTTATCTAGGCTGTCATGTCATTCGATAAGGCAAAAATATTGTGCTTTTATCGACAGATCCTTGTTATTTAGCCATTTTTATTTCATTTCCCGTTCTCTCAGAATGCTCCTATTGGTTATCCTTATGCTGGTGATGTTAATATACTAAAATTTCCCATATAGCAGATATGATCTGAATCTTCAAGAATGAGTCATCATCTTATCAATGGGGCTGCAGCAACACTGAAACTAAGCAAGATATAATTAATAAATATCAACGGGGGTAAAAAAAGAAATTAAAAAAAGATTAAAAGTTAAACTTTTGATAAAGAAAATATATTTCATAGAAACAACTAACACAACAAATATAGCTCAGGACACCATTTAGAATGAAAAAAATATGAATTTGTGAGAAATTATATCAAATGTATGAATCAAATGATTTAGAGATATAAGAAATATGACAATTAGAAAACACAGAATGAACAATTAATGTAATTGGAAAAAAATTCACAAAGTCAAGAGACAACACAAGAAGCATTAAATTGTAAGATGTCAGAATGTACCAATGACCAAATGTAACAAATGATCAGAACACTAGAGATCAATAACAACAAATTTTTGACATTGTACTTGATCATCAAGTAAATATTTCTTCTTATACAAGTCATCTCATTTGCAACAATAGTTTTCCTACAATTTATACAGTATTTAAGTTTCCTCACAACTCAACAATGTCTCTCTTGTAACAACACCTCACATTATGATACTGTCTCCCTAACAACAAATTCATATATAACCAATCCTCCTAACTCGACACTGACAACCAGTCCTTCTCTGGTCTCCCTTACTTGACACTGACTCCCTATGTAACCAGTCCTTCTCTGGACTCCCTTACTTGACACTGACTCCCTATGTAACCAGTCCTTCTCTGGACTCCCTTCTAACTTAACACTGACTCCCTATGTAACAAGCCCTTCTCTGGACTCCCTTACTTGACACTGACTCCCTATGTAACCAGTCCTTCCCTGGACTCCCTTCTAACTTAACACTGACTCCCTATGTATCAAGTCCTTCTCTGTACTCCCTTCTATCACTTGACTCCATATGCAAAAAGCCCTTCTCTGGACTCCATTTTAACTTGACACTGGCTGGAGAACAGTGGCTGGATGCAGTGAATAATTCTTGTGTGCATACAGTGACTTTTATTTTTGTGCCAGGACACGCGGGAGTCCAGGGTAATGAGAGAGCAGATAGGTTGGCCGCCCACGCTGCTACTACAGCTATTGGTGGAGCGATGGATCGGGCTGACATTTTAAATGCCCTACATGAAAACGCACGAACAAATGACTGTACAAGTGACGATGACTCTTGTTCCATGATTAGAATAAAGGAACTTGGTTTGAAATGTGGTGTCGCTAGAAAGGAGAGTTTTCATGGCAAAAAAGAATGATGGTCAATCAACGGCGTACTGGGACTGTCAGTAAACATATAATGTCGGATACACTCAAGGAAAGATCTGAGCACCTATGGACTTGTCCGGAGTGCAATGACGATTATCCAACGACTAACTAACTAACTTGACACTGGCTCCCTATGTAACCAGTCCTTCTCTGGACTCCATCCTAACTTGACACTGGCTCCCTATGTAACCAGTCCTTCTCTAGACTCCCTCCTAACTTGGCACTGATTCCCTATGTAACAAGTCACCATAACATAGCAATCACTCCCTACATAACCAATGTCCCATAACTCAACAATGAATCTCTATGTAACCAACCCCCACAACTCAACACTGACTCCCTGTGTAAACAGTCCCCCACAACTCAACACTGACTCCTTATGTAAACATTCCTCATAGCTTAACTTGACTCCTTACACAACCAGAGTCCTTCATACCTTACAACTATGACACAACAACAGGCCTGTCCTACATCCAAGATTACATTATCTCGACATTCACTCCTAAACACACACACACACACTCTGCCTCAGCGAGTCCATGCTGACTTCCAAAAATCTCAGCAGATTGTTCCTAGATAGATGAATCTATCAGCCCATACTCAAAACAGATTGTTCCTAGATAGATGAATCTATCAGCCCATACTCAAAACATGAGAGAAAGCTGCTAAATATTACAGCAGCGATGATGTACAGCTCAGACAGCACAAGTAAGTAACAGCGTCTTTGAACAAGGATCTAGACAAACTGGTAGTTCTCTCGTCCAGCATAAAAGTTTGATGACTGGTAGTTGGGTCCGGAGTCTGAGTCCAATGTAAACTTGGATGTCCAATCAACCTGGAAAGGGCGCAACAAGCCACAACACTTCCAGTTCATTAGGTCAACAAGATTTTTGAAAACTCCACGGCTGTAACAAACGAGAAATATTAAAATTTTTAAGAACTTAAACTATATTTCACTGTATGACACACCAACAAATGTGCCCGCACCAACAAATGTGCACACAAGTATGGATATATCACACACAAACAAATGTGCCCACACCAACAAATGTGCACACAAGTATGGATATATCACACACAAACAAATGTGCCCACACCAACAAATGTGCACACAAGTATGGATATATCACACACAAACAAATGTGCCCACACCAACAAATGTGCACACAAGTATGGATATATCACACAAACAAATGTGCCCACACCAACAAATGTGCACACAAGGACAGATATATATCACAAACAAACAAATGTGCACACAAGTATGGATATATTACAAACAAATGTGCACACAAGTATGGATATATCACACACAAACAAATGTGCACACAAGTATGGATATATTACACACAAACAAATGTGCACACAAGTATGGATATATTACAAACAAATGTGCACACAAGTATGGATATATCACACACAAACAAATGTGCACACAAGTATGGATATATTACACACAAACAAATGTGCACACAGGTACGGATATATCACACCAACAAATGTGCGCACTCCAACAAATGTGCACACACCAACAAATGTGCACACACCAACAAATGTGCATACAAGTAGGGACATGCAGAGCTAAATGGTGTTACCATCAATAGTGCCATTCTTACTCGTCATATTATGTCATGAATGTATTCTTGATAAAGGCCTTGTGGACGAAACTTTTATTTGTGCTGGTTATTATGTGTGCTATCAGCGAGTGGCAAAACTTCATTACCCAGTTCCACCTGTTGGATTTCAATTTTGCTGCAGTTAATACATATTAATTTTCTGACAGCATGATGACGGAATTGGATTGGCAACATCCTCAGAAGACAGTCAGATGATTCCAAAAGAGTTATCTCCACATGGACACCAAAGGACAAATATAAGATTGGGTGGTTATGGATTTTGTGGTAAAAGTAGAGATGCAGGTGTCGGGCAAGAGCTGGGGTGTACTATAGGGGTCTGTCGATTCACTGAGCAAAATTCAGTTTTTGAGGACTCCACAAGGTAGAATGATCAGTTTGCTGTCCTTTAACCCTCCGACCGGGTATCCCGCGATTTCCCCATTCAGCATCTACTGGCTTAATTTTATGCATCCCGCGATTTCCGCTTGCTCGCAATTATTTATGTTTCTTTGCATTGCTATCCCACGATTTAAAATACTGATAATATTCAGAATTTTGCTTTGAGGTAAGAACAGAGTTGCTATATATGTATTTGAAGGACAGTAATGAAATTGAAGGGGAATCTGATGATGATAGCGATTACATGCCTGACATTACGTGCCTGCCAATACATTTTTTTAAACAGAACTTCTGGAAATAAAATACGCGGTCAGAGGGTTAATCAAAGAAACAAGAAGATTCAAACAAAATTTAAAATGGATAAAAATTGCTATTGTGGAATTCCCAGTGAAATCACTCAGCACCAACAGAGGCACACAGCAAGCAAGCAACAGAGAAAAATAATCATTAAAGAAAAAAAAGTTTGTGAAAGAGTTGCGATGATAGGCATAAAGCATGAACAATCCTTGTGATGGAATGACTGAAAAAACATTCCTTATCTGAAATTAATTCCTGAGTAAAGGGCTCACTGTCTGAGTAATGCACAAAGTCTGTATTGACTATTTGACTCAAAGTGACTGTAAAGTGCAATGCCACAAGCTGGAAATGTTTCTACTCAAGAGAGGACTTTTCTGTGACCGCAGGCTCACAAGAGGACTTTGTTGTGACTGCAGGCTCAAGAGAGGACTTTGCTGTGACCGAAGGCTCAAGAGAGGACTTTGTTGTGACCGCAGGTCTTAATCTGTTAGCATAACAACATGATAAGAAAGGTCTTATTGATGAATACTTACTGGAATGGACTAACAATCTTTGGCTTGGAGTGGTGACTATGACCATGTCCATGACCATGGCTGTGCCCATGACCACTACCTCCATCACTACACTGACTGCTTTCTGTGCTCTCCATCTTCTGCATATGCAAATACCTGGCCTGGTTCATCCTCTCATTGGTGGTCATTGCCAGCCACATGATCTGGAAGGTCAGAGAAAAGATATCAGGATGACATTCTAAAATATGCACCATTAAATAGAAAGTACTCTACAAGAATCAGTGACCAGGTTTCTACAGAACAAACAGCTAACACAATTAAACGGAACTTAATTCTGATAAGCTGCATACACCTACACAGCCAACGATCTACACATTACTGTATGAGAACTCCCTAACACTCGATTAGCGTGCTACACATTGAGTGGGGGTGGGGGGTGGATGGACAGTGTATTGCATGCAAATCGCAAGCTCTGTATCCGAAGTTATGTCCTTTTAAATTTTCTAGTCACTGAAGCTCTGTGCAATAGCATATGAAATTAAAAAGTAGGTATGTTGTCAAGTGATTGGTCACTGATTCTTGTATTGAACCAAATAGAAAAACTAATACACAAAGCCCAAGAGATGAATTGTCATAAGGAACCAACATTCACGGGACTGTATAAACTCCCATAAGGTGCCAGAATTCCATCCAAACTAAGTTTAGAATTCAGTTCAAATTAGATTAATAATTTTGCTCAAACAAGGTTAATAATTCTGTCCAAACAAAGTTTATAATTCTGTCCAAACATAGTTAATAAATCTGTCCAAACTAAGTTTATAATTCAGTTCAAACAAGGTTAATCATTCTGTGCAAAGTTATTCTGTCCAAACAAAGTGAATAAGTCTGTCCAAAGTGAATAAGTCTGTCCAAACAAAGTGAATAAGTCTGTCCAAACCAGTTCAATAAGTCTGCCATAACAGTGTACAATAAATTTGCTAAAATAAGTAGAATAATTCTGCCCAAACAAGGTTAATAATTGTATGATTCAAGAGACAAATAGCCGTAATAGTACAGAACAGTGCATTGACTTCCTCATTTGTGGTACATAATTCTATTCCAGTTTAAGGGATTCTTTTGTTTACGTCAAAGGTGCACAGGTTGTGTTTTCCTTATTGATACAGATTTCTGACCCAAATAAACCTAAAAAACTCACAAAATTATTTTCTGTTATGTTTTTTTGTGGTTGTTTTTTTTTTTTGTAAATTAAAAAAAAGGTCACTTAATGTTACATATTCAGCAGTTACCACTAATGCTGACATTTTGCACATATTGAACATATTGATAGGCCACAACCAAAGAAAAAAAAATATTCGTGCTAAATACGAACGTTTTTATTGAAATACGGTAATAAAGAAAAAAATTGTTAAAAATATGTATTTATGGAAAAATAAGTTGACAGATATACAGGAATTGACACCCCCCCCCCCCCTCCCCAAGTCTCAGGAATGGATTAGAGAAAATCTGGGACAGTAATGATGGCAGCATGATTGTGATCACATCTACCCTAGTCTGTCATCAGTCACGGAAAAATAAAGTCCTAACAGATTCCTCATATGATTGAATGATCTGAAAAAGAAATCTACTAAAGACTAAAATATATTTATGATGATTGTATTGTCAAGCAGCACACTCATGTCAAAGTGCATTTTATGATGTGCATAGATGGATTTTATCTTTTACTTTTATGAGATTTTTGCCCCCCAATTTTTAACTTCACAACTTGCTCACAACTTCATATCACACATACAACAACACGATTATATTTATTATTCACTCCTTAATTTACATGTGCAAAAATTATTTTGATATCTTTACAAATACAAAAGTTATCACATTTACCAAACACTCACCATAAATAACACACAATTTTTCCAAAAAGAATCTAGACGCAGGGGAAAGACTGCGTAATTTTAATCCAGCCTTAAAGGTTAAAATGAATTATAGCATTCGAAAAAATCCAGGCTAGCAGCCACAAGCACTCACCTGGTACAGTTGGCAGGCAAACAATGAGACAACCCAAATTAAATGAAGTATAGCATTCAAGCAAATCCAGGCTACCCATGGTGACCTCTTGCTGGTTTTGTATATGATGCCAGTGATGCCATCCTCATAGAAGTCTAACGGGCACTCAATCTGCCAGACTGGATGTTGAATAAAGGATATTACAATCTGGCAGTGACATAACTATACATGGCCAGTTGTTTTAATGTTATAGGAAGGTTTTAGAAGATGGTCATGATAAGTAGATATGCAGCAACGCAAATCACACTGATGAAGTGAGAGAGAGAGAAGGGGGGAGAGAAAGAGAGAAGATAGAATGTACTCAGATGGGAAAAATAGAGAATTGTGGAGAGAGAGTAGGGGAAAAAAATGGAGATTGAATGCACACAAAATATCTAAAGTGGAAAGTCATAATATTCACAGAGAAAACAAAAAAAAAATGGAATATAATGATTGGACTGAGAAATACCTACTTTTAAAGTGGAAAGTCAGGAATGTTGATAGAGGGAAATACCTACTTTTAAAGTGGAAAGTCAGGAATGTTCATAGAAAGAAATATCAACTTTTCAAGTGAACAATCAGAAATGTTCAGGGAGAAAAAGAGACAATGTTTGGTAAGAATGTACATAGAGAAAGTAGTCACAAATGTACACAAGAGAAATATATTTTGAAATCTACAAACAAATATGCACAAATGTTGTGTAACAGTTATGAGGTTTAACAAAAATTACTTCTGGTCAAATAGGATCTTTTCAACTGCGGAAGTTAGTCTAATTTGGTATATCAGAGGTTTCAGATATATGAGAGGTTTCAGATATATGAGAGGTTTCAGATATATGAGACTTTAAGATCTATGAGAGATTTCAGATATATGAGAGGTTTAAGATATATCAGATGTTTTAACTTAAAAAATAATGGAAGTTGTGGTAATCTATCATCTAGGGAGCCGCGTTAGCGCAGTGGTTAGCGCACAGGCTTCGCATATGAGTGGTCCTGGATTCATTCCTCAGTTGAGGCGGAAATGTTTGTCAGATCGCAACGGCTTTTTTGCAGTGATTAAAAATAATGGAGGTCAGGTAATCATGACATCGCCTCTGACAATAGATGGAAGCTTTAAAATTGGAGGATAGATAAAAGAAAGAAATATGGTATACATATAATATATATATATATATAGTGAATAAATTAAAGGATACAAATAAACAGATAAAGAAAGAGGAAGGGTCAGAGAGAGTAGACTAACAAATGAGTGTGTACTTACATTTATATGTTCCGTAGAGACAGAACAATATCATTCCCATCAGGAAGAAGAGGAATCCAATGAAGTAGCGATGATTGTTGGCTCCTACCAAACAAAGTAACACAAACAATATTAGACGCTCACAAAAGTGTATTTGACAAAAAATAACACATTACAACTGTGCAATCTCATATAGTGTTAATGTGATCCACAAGCCTTGCTGAAGTCTCTTCTTCTTCTTCTTGGTTTACTCACAATTAATCCTCATGAATTTTGTGTAATTTCTGCCAGGTAGCTTGAGGTACATTGTGCTATCGTTCAATTTGCACAATCTAGGCTTATCATATCCGATTTCGGTATGCTTTTAATTCAGGTGAGCAGCCTCCCTAACCTATAGCAGTCTTCCTATCTACTGCCAGATGTATATAGCCTCTATGTCGTGATGGTTTATCACTCACTGTGCCCTTGGACATTACATGCCAAAACATGTCCCTGGGTGGCAGTCTTCAAGGATGTAGTAAGTAGGAATGCTTTAGATTTGGGTTGACTAGCAATTTGATGTGTCAGGCTGAATGGCACAGATATCGCAGCTGCGCTGTAAACCATGGCACAGCACATTCAGTTCCCTAGAATGCTAATCTGCAGGAGTTTACGAGAGAATGCAGAACACTTTAGAGCAATAGATTTCACTGGAGTAATCTATATTATGTAAAGGATATCTTCTTCAGCGTTCATTCTTAAACTCCCGCTGGTTCTCTCTTATAGCAGGACAATGGTCCTACAAGAATTCCAGCAGGATGTAGTCCAAAGAATGGAAATGTATTGTGTCGCAATTTTATTTGTGCCAGTTCGCCTTCACCTTTCACCTTCAGCAGGAAATGGATATCTGAGGCTATGCCAATAGCAATAATTAACAGCTGTGAAAATGTCAACCATGCTTGACTGTAGTTAGCTGTCCGGTTGGTGTCCAGTGTAGTCACAGAGTACAGTACAGAAACCAATTCTCTTATATGGCTGGCCTACTAGCAATTTGGATAAAGACGTACATCGTTGAGTGAAAGTGGTAAAACACTGTATGCATTAGTTACCACACTGAAGTCAGATGTGTCTGACCACTGGTGCAAATAAAATGGTGACAAAATGTAAATCCGTTCTCTGGACTACATCTTGCTGGAAATCTAGTGGGACAATTGCCCTACTAAAGGAGAAATCCAGTGGGAGTTTGAGAACAAAAAATTAAAACAATATTTTTATTTGATAAATTCACTAGCAGAAAGAGAGTAGAACAACAATATATAGAATCAAATATGTGTTGATTATGTGCAGAAGTAGCATCATCAAGTGCCGTCTCCGCAACGAAGGTTGGCTGCAACATAATTCAGCAGCAGCATACAGCGTTAAACTGTAAAACATCAGAGCACAGCTCCCTATGTACATAGAAATGGCAGTTCATGGTGAGGGACTCATACAGATGTTGCTATTTTTAAAGTTATACATTTATTTCCCCTTTTGCTTGTTAGCTGTTTCTAAATATAACTAAGGGCAAATGTACAATCTTCACTGCTTCTCTTCGTCATCCATGGAAGATAGAAGCAATTTCATAGAAGATAGACGGAATTGAGACAAGATGTGACAATAATTTGTTCACAGATGAGATGTTGCCAGTCTATCCCCCAACTTTAGCCCCTCCTATGCTCATATATCATGGCTGGAAATAAGACAGTGGACCTATTCTTTGTACCGTGAACTAGAAGTCCAGGCCCTGGCTACTGGACTACCAGGCCCTGGCTACTGGACAACATATATAAGTATAGGTTGTTAACCTATCACAAGTGATGACGATCATTTGTTACATCCACTATTCTTCTTCTTCAGCGTTCATTCTGAAATTCCCACTGGATTTCTCTTGTAACAGGACAATGGTCCTACAAGATTTCCAGTTGGATGTCGCCCAGAGAATGGAAATGCGTTGTGTTGCCGTTTTATTTGCGCCAATGGCCCAACACATCCGTCTTCGGCAGACATCCACTATTGACATTCAGTTATTCCTTGACTATGAGTTCGTAGATGGCTAATATGCTCCATTCTGTCCGCAAATGTCCTTGGACAGTTCAGGCATGGGATGACCAATGTAGAGAAAATGACTTGCACTGGAGATTTTGATTTCAGTGTTGAAGAACTGTGCACAGCGTTGACCTCACACTCATCAGACCTCATTTGAAACCAGTGACAAGACGAATCAAGACGACTGGAAATGAAGTTTGATGAAGTAGATAACCTAGTTTTCTGCATGTCTCACCATGCGTGATGCGGTCCACACCACGTTGATGGAATTCCCCCTCATACCAGGTGGGCCGATAAATTGTCATGCATATAAATTTGCTGAAAATCAGACTATATAAATATATATAAATAGACACAATCTATGATCCCATAATTTATAACCCTAAAATGTAGACAAACACCCCTGTCTATATATTTAATATCATAATTAAAATAAATCAAATAAAAATTAACAATTGTTGAATTCTTAAGCATTGATACACAATCACATTTACCCTGACATTGGGAACCACTAGTAAGTTTGACCGAGTTGTGTTTGTGGTACTAAACTTTTTAATATCGAAATGACTTTACCGCTGGAGTCGACAACAGTAACATTTATGAATTACATTTTATTGTTTATGGGTGCCCTGTGTGGCAACAGTGGCCTGGACTTATAGTTCAGGGTACAAAGAATAGGGTCGCTGTCTTCTTTCCAGGTATGTCCAAGGAAGTGACTAAGGAAAGTAGGGGACAGGCTGGCAGACTGTCACCTGTAAAATCATAATTGTAACATCTTGTCTCAATTTCTTACTTTTGTCTTCTATCAAATTATCCCCATGGATGACAAAGAGATGTAGGCTAGAGGACATTGCACATTTTCCTGTCGTAACAGACTCCGATGTGACGGGGAATGCTAGATGTGCCATCACTGCTGATTGGTCAACAAATCTGACAGAAGAATGATGAGATAGTTGGCCCTGATGCCTCTGGCAGGACGTCACAATCCTAGGATACTGATGCACTAGAACGCCTTCCTTCAAGGACTAAACATGAATCCATGAGCCCCTCTTACACAACAATGCCTTTGAGATAACCTTGTGACATCTGGTGTCACCTCAGTTATACAACCATGCTTTTGTGACCTTATTTAAGCTCTGGTGTCACCTCAGTTATACAACCATGCTTTTGTGACCTTATTTAAGCTCTGGTGTCACCTCAGTTATACAACCATGCTTTTGTGACCTTATTTAAGCTCTGGTGTCACCTCAGTTATACAACCATGCTTTTGTGACCTTATTTAAGCTCTGGTGTCACCTCAGTTATACAACCATGCTTTTGTGACCTTATTTAAGCTCTGGTGTCACCTCAGTTATACAACCATGCTTTTGTGACCTTATTTAAGCTCTGGTGTCACCTCAGTTATACAACCATGCTTTTGTGACCTTATTTAAGCTCTGGTGTCACCTCAGTTATACAACCATGCTTTTGTGACCTTATTTAAGCTCTGGTGTCACCTCAGTTATACAACCATGCTTTTGTGACCTTATTTAAGCTCTGGTGTCACCTCAGTTATACAACCATGCTTTTGTGACCTTATTTAAGCTCTGGTGTCACCTCAGTTATACAACCATGCTTTTGTGACCTTATTTAAGCTCTGGTGTCACCTCAGTTATACAACCATGCTTCTGTGACAACCTTATATGAGCTCTGGTGTCACCTCAATTACACAACCCGTGTTTCTGTCAGTAAGCATATGAGCTGTCAAAAGCTACCTGATCACAGCTAAAGGGATTATTTCATCATCATCGTTTATGAGTAACCCATCACTACTTATATTTATTACTCATAATGTATATTTATCCGTGTTACCAAGGCCCACACCTCTGTCTTATTCCCTCTGCCAGTCTAGTTATAATATCTAGATTAATTATTATCTCAATGAAACTAAATAATACATTTCTGATCTACACTCTTAATTTCTTTTTCTCACTCTGAGGATAAGTTGAACATACCCACACAATTATTGACCCATGGACAGTGATGATCAAACTTGGCCACACACCGATTACAAACAGAACAGTGCTTGGACCTGAGAGGCTTCCTGATAAGACATGTGCTGCAGAACTGCTCCAGTCGTAATGTTTGGGTTTCTGCCAACTCTAGGATTGTCTGAGAACAAAAATGGTCCGCCTGCAACATTTTAGCGACACTACCAGGAAACAAGCCAGAAACATTTTAGATTCTCAAAAGCTGACATCCTTCACATCAAAGAAAAAGCATCTAAACATTCATACACAAAACTAGACAAATACTTGAAAAAAAATTAGATTCATTCATACACCCAACATTTAGACAAATACTTGAAAAATAATTTGATTCATTTATACACCGAACAATTAGACAAATACTAAAAAGGCGAGAAAGCCTTGAAACTTTCTGTGTGTTGTAACGACTGTTTGCACTTTCTGAATTAATTTGAAAGCTCCAGAGTTATTTCAAGTGCAAAATGCTACTTATTGAAATTCTATGCCTAGATTTACATTAATTTCTATATATTATACGATATTACCTTCGAAATCTCCGATATTTCATTATAAAAACTCATCTACGATGTCTATATACTATATCGGTCTTCCACAAGTTCCGCCATTTTTACACAACATAATTTCCCGGAAACACTATTTTTAGTAACATTATTACAATGGGTATTACCATTTTACAATAGTTTTACCGATCTGTCATAGCACTTTCGACGATCGTCGAAATTGGTCAGCAAGGTTCTGTAACGGAAATTCGGCTATCGTCAAAATTGGTCAGGAAAGTATTAAGCTTACCAATGACTTTACTATACCACTTGCACTAGTTATAAAACCTACCTCGGCCAGATTTCTCATTATGATGGACAGATCCATCCGTCAGCACAATAACATCATCACTGTCTATTGTCTTGTCCCAGGTAGAATTATTTCCCAATCATGTCCATCCACTTTATTAACTTTCTCTTATGTAAATTACATCATCATTAGCATCTTCATTATTAGGTGATTAATTTCAAGGACTTCTTTCTTCTTTTCTATA
The DNA here is from genome assembly GCA_034231615.1 of Meghimatium bilineatum. Classification (NCBI taxonomy): domain Eukaryota; kingdom Metazoa; phylum Mollusca; class Gastropoda; order Stylommatophora; family Philomycidae; genus Meghimatium; species Meghimatium bilineatum. The sequence goes on from CM067318.1 coordinate 9,892,217, forward strand.
TCTAAATTCTTTCTTCTTCTTCTTCTTCTTTCTGTCCTCATGTACCTTTCGGTGTTGAGGGGAGAGTGATTGTACGGTCTTTTGCCCTTCTATTTGCCTTTTCTGCTGTTATATTTCCGAGTGTCTCTAATACACTATCTATCCACCTTTTACGAGGGCTTCCAATAGGTCACCTATTTTCGTATCATTTGTTAAATGTTTTTTGGATAATATTTTGCTCTTTCTGTCTGGTTATATGGCCGTACCATTTAGCTTGTTGTTTCTGGATGTATTCTATTGTTGACTTGATCCCTAATTGTTTCCTTAGTGCTTCATTCCTGATTTTGTCTCTCAAGCTAACTCCAATCATACGTCTCACACATTTCATTTCAGTGGTCTTAATCTTATGAATTGTTCTAGAATCTAATGTCTGTTTGACACTGATAACACAACGTTAGTAAAAAAAAATTGTGTTGAAAAGCGCTTTCTTTGTTTCTAGTGTAATATCTTTGTGTAATATCTAAATTCTTTACTAAAGGTGAATTATAACAATACAATCTAGAGATATCAACTTGTAACTATCATCCGGTTACAAACTTCAACTGATGTCTGCCTCACACTGTCAACAAATGTGTACCTTGATTTTGTCTTCCCTGCTGCTCTTAAGATAGCCTGGGTCAGTCTGCCAAGATTTATAGAAGTTGTATGTCAGCAGTACAGAATTGATAAAAAACACTAAATGGATGCCAGGCCCTGGTCCAACATCTATTAAGTAGTGGTTAAGGTGAATCATGTACAGTTTGGTATCAGTTTACCCTAAGAATTGCAGCAAGTAAGTTCATTTAGTGAGCTTGCTTACTATCACCAAGTTACAGCATGCCAGGTTCAAAACCACGTCCGGACACACAAAAATCCGGGTTATGCTTTCTCACATGAAACGACCATTCCTCCAGTCGACCCAATGGTAAATGGTTATCTGGCACATGAGTTTGGAAGGTAAACACAGCAAGAAAGGGAACTTGCCACCCCACCTAATAGTTGCTGTGGTTTAGTAGATGAAGAGTTACCTTTATTCCTGATGACAGGTTGCTGCCATGAGACTTATGTTTATCTTTAACAAACCCACAAACTTGTCAAAGAACTTGCTACAGAAAACACTATGGTCTATAAAGTCTTCTGGAGGTGTGCAGAAGAATGATGGTTAACCAACAGAGGACCTGTACTATCAGCAGAATTGTAATGGCAGATACACTCAGGGAGAGATCGGAGTAACTATGGACGTGCCCAGTTTGCAGTGATGATGATCTGACGAATAACTAACTGAAAGTGTTTGGCAAATAGTTTTATTGACATCAAAAAGGGACGAGAAGATTTCCAGCCTCTATCTCATGTTACAGCAAACTCTTATTTTGATACTATCATTAAGTTTGATTCATCCTCATGAGTAAGGTCTCCGGGTCGACCAGTGGCCTGTGAGAGCTGTTACAATGCAACAGTGTACATCTAGTAAATGATATAACCATATATTGAATATTTTCTTCCAGTGAAAATCCCTCCAACATTTATCTTCACAGTTATATATGTTTCTATGTTGTATGTCCTGTTTTCTACCACTCATGGGTTCAATGTTGTATGTCCTGTTTTCTACCACTCATGGGTTCAATGTTGTATGTCCTGTTATCTACCATTCTTGGGTTCAATGTTGTATGTCCTGTTATCTACCATTCATGGGTTCAATGTTGTATGTCCTGTTTTCTACCATTCATAGGTTCAATGTTGTATGTCCTGTTGTCTACCATTCATGGGTTCAATGTTGTATGTCCTGTTATCTACCATTCATGGGTTCAATGTTGTATGTCCTATTGTCTACCATTCATGGGTTAAACACATATCTTGTCTCAATTTCTTACTTTTTGTCATCTATCAGATAATTCCAACGGGTGATGAAAAGATGCAGGTAAAAGGATATTGCACCTCTGTCCTACTGTGGCAAACACATACCTTTATCCTTGTGTAAATAAACTGCTACATGGAGATATTGCCAGATGTACCATCAATTACATAATGTGTCAACAATGCTGATTGATGAGCAGACATACAAATAGTTGATTAGTTGGCCATCAGATCAACATCATCATTGCACTCTAGCAATGTGCATAAGTGTTCTGATCTCTAATTGTGTGTATTCACTATAACACAGCGAGCCGCGTTAGCGCACTGGCTTCGCATATGAGTGGTCATGGGTTCATTCCCCAGCTGAGGCGGAAATGTTTTCAGATCGCAACGGCTCCCAGGTCGACCCAGCCTTAAGTGGGTACCGGATTAATCCGGGAAGTAAAGACTGCGAAGGAGAGGAGATGGCTACCACCCTCATTTGCAGAGCCTGTGAAATGTGAGATCGCTAACATCTCATACCCCTACGGCATTAATAAATGCTATGGGTTACTTTACTTTACTATAACACAACAAATGACAGTTCCAGCTTTCTTTTTGTTGGTTAATGAACAACATTCTTCTAACTCCGCAGTAGCACTCATTCCTGGTCACGCCACATTTCAAACCTCATTCCTTTATTCTAGACATGGAAAAGGAATCATCATCATCCTCGTTAATTTCAATTGCCCGTGTTGTTTCTCGTTAGAAGTTCTATACATGAGCCTGATTCATTGTCCTACTGGCAGACACACCAGCTGTGCACTCAATTTCAAGCCAATCTATCTATTCGCTGGAACCCTTTGTTGACTTTCAGCATCAGGGGTAGAAGAGTTTTATGGAGATGGCCCTCCTGTGTGCTGAGTATATTGTGGAATTCGTCGCCTCTTTATTTCAGTGGTCCATCATTTTCGTGGTCGGCCTTTAGGTCTGCCTTCACTGTATCTGTGTAGCAAAGCTTGCTGTGGTATGCTGTCTGATGATAGTCTGCTGATGTGTGCAAACCATTTGATCTGTTGTTTCTTGATGTATTCTAAGATTGGGGTGGTGCCGGTTCTTTGTCTAATGTCCTCATTCCTCACTGTCTCCTAGTGATATTCCTAGGATTCTGCATAAGCATGCCATGTCAGTTGTCACAAGTTTACGTTTGTCTTGCGATGTCTTTGTCCATGTTTGGCATTGGTAGCACAGTGTTGGCATAATAATTATTTTGAATAGTGTTATTTTAGTGTTTAAATCTCAGGCCAATATGTTCTCTTATTGACCTGTAAACAGCATAACCAGGGACAAACATGAATGTGACACATTCCAACTCTCAACTGCCTCCAGCCACTGTTTAGGTGTAGCCCACATGAAATATTCAGATTATGCTCAACTTGAATTTTCCTGTTAACTACAGAGTCATACATTTATATTAACCTTTCTGTCAATAGATAAATTATAATGCAAAAAACGGGAGCCGAACCAGATCCGCTCAAATGGCACCCACTCGCCTCGCAACTTGAGTCAACACATTTTTCCGTCTACAACCACACCACATCCTTAAAACAGATGCGATTTTAGACACGACCTCCAGCCTGGATACTCCTAAGCTACTATGAATATGGACCAGTCAAATGAAACAGACAACAATAACATACACACTTAAACAGTTATGTAAACCAGTATGTATTATGATTTTTATTTCATAATAATCCTTGATGCTTCTATATTCTTCTTCTTCTTCAGCATTCATTCTCAACTTCCGCTGGATCTCTTGTAGCATGACAATGGTCCTACTAGATTTCCAGCAGGATGTAGTCCAGAGAATGGAAATGCATTGTGTCACCGTTTTATTTGTGCTCATGGTCTGACACATCTGACTTTGGTGGAACTTCTATTAAAGGGAAAAATCGTCAGTGTTTGGGAACAACCCAACGCACTAAAGATATGAGGGCTGGGCACTGGGCAATAAGGGGGAAAAAACACAGAGATAAGTAAGGGGTCTTACAACAAAGTACATAACACCCTAACAACATCAGCAAAAACAGATTGTGTTTCGACTAAAAAGTCTTCATTAGGACTACAACGAACAACAAACAATGAATATTATGCTTCTATACTATATTAGTCATTTCTTCCACAAGCAAATGTTAATATGACATCATTATTCACTCATACACAGACAGTAGAACTATTTTTGAGATAAACCCAAATAGAGAATAAAGAAATATCATGGAATGACTAGATAACATCTAAAATGCTGCCTAGCCAAATTCATGTGATGGACACAGCTGGGAAGATCCCATTGTGCATTTACCAATAAAGTAAAGGGATGCTTGCTGCCATAATACATTTTTGCCCTTATTCTCTTTGTTACTGTTGTCCCTCTGTTGTGTTAAATTTCATTTCATTTTACAGTATTGTTTTGCTAAATGTGTAGAACCATTAGAAGTGTACGTTCACTAAATGCACACCAGTATGTCCACTAAATGTGTACATCCACTAAATGTGTACATCCACTAAATGTGTACATCCACTAAATGTGTACGCCCACTAAATGTGTAGGCTCACTAAATGTGTAGGTTCACTAAATGTGTACATCCACTAAATGTGTACGCCCATTAAATGTGTAGGCTCACTAAATGTGTACATCTAATAAATGTGTATATCTACTAAATGTGCAGGCTCACTAAATGTGTAGGCCCACTAAATGTATAGGCTCACTAAATGTATACCTACTAAATGTGTAGGCTCACTAAATGTGTAGGTCCACTAAATGTGTACATCCACTAAATGTGTACGACCATTAAATGTGTAGGCTCACTAAATGTGTACATCTACTAAATGTGTACATCTACTAAATGTGTACGCCCATTAAATGTGTAGGCTCACTAAATGTGTACATCTACTAAATGTGTAGGTCCACTAAATGTGTACGCCCATTAAATGTGTAGGCTCACTAAATGTGTACATCTACTAAATGTGTAGGTCCATTAAATGTGTAGGCCCACTAAATGTGTAGGCTCACTAAATGTGTACATCTACTAAATGTGTACATCTACTAAATGTGTACGCCCATTAAATGTGTACATCTACTAAATGTGTACATCTACTAAATGTGTACGCCCATTAAATGTGTAGGCTCACTAAATGTGTACATCTACTAAATGTGTAGGTCCACTAAATGTGTACGCCCATTAAATGTGTAGGCTCACTAAATGTGTACATCTACTAAATGTGTAGGTCCATTAAATGTGTAGGCCCACTAAATGTGTAGGCTCACTAAATGTGTACATCTACTAAATGTGTACATCTACTAAATGCGTACGCCCATTAAATGTGTACATCTACTAAATGTGTAGGTCCACTAAATGTGTAGGCCCACTAAATGTATAGGCTCACTAAATGTATACGTCTACTAAATGTGTAGGCCCACTAAATGTGTACACCCACTAAATGTGTAGGTCCACTAAATGTGTAGGCCCACTAAATGTATAGGCTCACTAAATGTATACGTCTACTAAATGTGTAGGCCCACTAAATGTGTACACCCACTGAATGTGTAGGCCCACTAAATGTGTACGCCAGGTAAATAGGTACCAAAATTTCTTACATGTACTTACTGCTTACATTATAATTCCGGATAAGCCCCTATCCTTACCCCCAAACTGTACAGGATACATCAGCTCTATTGCTCATAATCATGTATATATTTAAATTAACAAAGATAATGAATACATAAGGATGGGATACATGCTATCATATTTGAATGTACAATTTCTAACAAGGATACATGGTAAAAAGTACCAAAACCAGGTCAAATACATCCAAAATTTAGTGGCCAGGTAAATCGAGATGGGCAACAATTGAGCCATTGTTGAATCAAACATGAACCTGAAACATTGCAAGATAAAGCAATGAAACAATGAAGGCTTCAAATATATTGTCTGTTTCAAGTATTTCAGAACTGACATCATTGCATGCTAAGCAGTCCCATAGGTGCTCAATCTCTTTTAGCAGATGAAGTGAAGAGTATTAAAAACTTATCGATTCCATCTGACATATCCGGCACCTATTTTAATCACTCTTTTACCTTTCTCTACTTGTTTCACGCTTGATCACCAAATGCTTTGAGAAAAGGTCAAAGAAGTTCATAGCAGATAACATGAAAGAATGGACCAGTCAAGATTTTTCCACACTTATTGGCATCACTGTAGATAGAAATCTATGGTGAATTGTGTGTGCTGAAACATCCAATGTAGTAAACCTATGACCCTGACAGGTTATGAGTGGATGGATAAATGGATGGATGGATTAATGGATAGTTGGTTGGAATCATGAAGCATAAGCTCAAGAGCTTATTCCACTGATTTTGGCAACTCGGGAAATGAGATTGCGCTAAGTCTGGGGATGGTGGTGGCTGTCATGACAAAGTTGAATAAGATTTGGAAAAGTAAGATCAGTACTACAGTAAAGATCAATCTATTGAGATCGCTATTGCTAAGTATACTTTTATACAGATGTGAAAGCTGGAAATGCGATGCAGAAATAGCAAGGAGAATTCAGGCTTTTGAAAACAAGTACTACAGAAATTTGTTAAGAATTAGTTATATAGAACACAGCAAATAAACAAACTCACAGGTTATCAAGAACCACTTTTGACAGTAGTGAAATGGCATATAAACATGTTTGGTTTGAACATGTAACGAGACATAACTCACTTTCAAAAACTATTTTGCAAAGAAGTTGATGATGGAGGGAGAAGTAGCGGTCAAAGAACATCCTGGGTTGACAACAAGGAATGGTCTGGGGATGCTTTTCCTACATCTCTCCGAATGGCTGAGGACATAGGTGTTTGGAGGGCTTTTTGTGCTGATGCCTCCAGTGTCGCACACCTAAGACCCTGACATGTTATGGGTCTTATTATCATTATTACTATTTTAAAACAGAAATATTTGTGTCTTTTAGCACGTTTAGGTACAATGATCACAGTCCAATCCCAGTTTTCGTTGTTTCCCATTAGTGTCTACCTACATATTATGTGGTTAATTGATCTACATATTATATCAATAAATAATCAATAATTAATTGAAATATTCATTTTTTAGGATTAGGGTTAGGGCAGCTATGTTTTACATAACTAATCCTAACCCTAAATATAATAATATTTAAATTAATACATGATAAATATAAACTGATAAACATAGACAAGGGAAATAATCATACAAGTAGGCAGGTACTAATTGGAGCAACAGGGGTTGCACTGCGATCATAATACCTTTTTATTTCTAGAACAACTTTTTTTTCATGATGAAAACAATTTATACGTACTCTATATTGACAATCTACAAGGTGTCATTACTTGAATCTACATTCCCACAATGCACATGTGCTTTATGATGTCACTTGTTTTCACACATTTCAGTATTTGTGAGAAGGGACGAGTGAGTGAAGTTTACATTACTGTGCAACTCTGCCTCACTTTAATCAAATCTTTATCACAAAAGTCATGGCAACAGAGGTTTCATTGTTCTCCCTCATCTCATGATCTACTACATCCATGCTTACACTGTAACATTTTATTTAGAGCCTGAATTAGACTTCTCAGCCATATTAGATCTCACAAACATAGAGCCTGAATTAGACTTCTCAGCCATATTAGATCTCACAAACATAGAGCCTGAATTAGACTTCTCAGCCATATTAGATCTCACAAACATAGAGCCTGAATTAGACTTCTCAGCCATATTAGATCTCACAAACTTAGAGCCTGAATTAGACTTCTCAGCCATATTAGATCTCACAAACTTAGAGCCTGAATTAGACTTCTCAGCCATATTAGATCTCACAAACATAGAGCCTGAATTAGACTTCTCAGCCATATTAGATCTCACAAACTTAGAGCCTGAATTAGACTTCTCAGCCATATTAGATCTCACAAACTTAGAGCCTAAATTAGACTTCTCAGCCATATTAGATCTCACAAACTTAGAACCTGAATTAGACTTCTCAGCCATATTAGATCTCACAAACTTAGAGCCTGAATTAGACTTCTCAGCCATATTAGATCTCACAAACTTAGAGCCTGAATTAGACTTCTCAGCCATATTAGATCTCACAAACTTAGAACCTGAATTAGACTTCTCAGCCATATTAGATCTCACAAACAAATCTAATTTGACTATTCTCAATCTGCATCACAATAAAGCAATTGAGGGAGGAGCACTGGCCCAGAGGAGACATGACATCCACAGAAAGCTGTATGAGGAGTTTTAAAATACAGCAACTTTTATCAAGAAAACTAGACTTTCTGTGTAGACTGTATGGGAACCTTGAGAAGCTTTCAAATACAGCAGCATTTATCAAGGAAATCAGACTTGTTGTGTGGACATGTTAAACTGTAAATAAGAAGACGATTCTCAATGTCAAGTTCAGCTACTCTTGGTAAAGATCAACATCATCCAGTACTCTCACTATTCATATTAAGTAGGACATATATATCCGTCTGACAATGGACATGACACCAAAATAAAGACCAAAATTTTAAGAAATCGGGTTCAATGACCAAAGAAAAAACAAATATGCTAGGCTAATTTTTTTTTTTTAAAGTAGCATAAGATATTCACATTATTCCAAATCACATATTATTCAAATCATATATTATTCCAAAATATATTATTCAAATCACATATTATTCCAATTCATATGATGGTTGCTATATAGGAAGTAAGCAAGTTATATAAACAACAGGCAGAAGATAAAAATACTTACCTAAAAATAATGTTGCAAGCAATCAAACATGGGAAGAATAACAGAACTTTAAATGACCAGTGGGCAGTCAGTTCTGGTATAAATCCAACCAGAAAGATAACCACAAAAGGGAGGACATATGCTGTCCTAGTTCTGAAGGTCTACAAAAATAAACAACATTTGATTCACTTATGTCCTATAAATAATGTCCTATTTTTCACAACTCTACCAATAATCTCTCATTCATTCTAACTCCATCACTCAGTCTGTGATAATTTGAATATGCATGTTTGTTCAATACTAATAATAAAACCCACAACCCATCAGGGATGTAAGGATGTTACATTGAGAATTTTGGTGCAGACAGATCTCTACGCATCTCTGTCCTCTACCATCCTGATGAGTTTGGAAAATTCACACCCTGTCTAGTCCTTCATTTTATCTAGCCATGTCTTCTGGCCACCTCGTCTTTTGGTCATGTTGAAATGACATGTGAGAACAGCTATTTTTTTGTGGCCATGTCTGTGACAGCTCACTGAATTGTCATTTTGAAACAATTTTGATAACAAACTTAATCAAAATTACAAATACATACTTCACGAGGTGCAGATATTTTTTAGGATTTCTCTTAATTTCAAAAACCAATGATAATTTTCAATTCTACGTACGGTCAAATCTGCAGTAACTATGCAGATAAAACAGTATCTGGAATTACAGACCAATATCTAGACTTTCAGACAGATATCTGGACTTTCAGTCCGGTATCTGGACTTTCAGACCAATATCTGGACTTTCAGACCAGTATCTGGACTTTCAGACAGATATCTGGACTTTCAGACCAGTATCTGGACTTTCAGTCAGATATCTGGACTTTCAGACCGGTATCAAGACTAACAACTGAAATATAAATAATGTAGCATATAGAGTATCCAGATTGAATTGATGTCTACAGTATCAAGACTGTGAAATCTACAATACAGTATCAAGACTGTGAAATCTACAATACAGTATCAAGACTGAAATCTACAATACAGTATCAAGACTAAAATCTACAATACAGTATCAAGACTAAAATCTACAATACAGTATCAAGACTGTGAAATCTACAATACAGTATCAAGACTGTGAAATCTACAATACAGTATCAAGACTGTGAAATCTACAATACAGTATCAAGACTGTGAAATCTACAATACAGTATCAAGACTAAAATCTACAATACAGTATCAAGACTGTGAAATCTACAATACAGTATCAAGACTGTGAAATCTACAATACAGTATCAAGACTGTGAAATCTACAATACAGTATCAAGACTAAAATCTACAATACAGTATCAAGACTAAAATCTACAATACAGTATCAAGACTGTGAAATCTACAATACAGTATCAAGACTGTGAAATCTACAATACAGTATCAAGACTAAAATCTACAATACAGTATCAAGACTGTGAAATCTACAATACAGTAACAAGACTGTGAAATCTACAATACAGTATCAAGACTGTGAAATCTACAATACAGTAACAAGACTGTGAAATCTACAATACAGTATCAAGACTGTGAAATCTACAATACAGTAACAAGACTGAAATCTACAATACAGTATCAAGACTAAAATCTACAATACAGTATCAAGACTGTGAAATCTACAATACAGTATCAAGACTGTGAAATCTACAATACAGTATCAAGACTGTGAAATCTACAATACAGTATCAAGACTGTGAAATCTACAATACAGTATCAAGACTGTGAAATCTACAATACAGTAACAAGACTGAAATCTACAATACAGTATCAAGACTAAAATCTACAATACAGTATCAAGACTGTGAAATCTACAATACAGTATCAAGACTGTGAACTCTACAATACAGTAACAAGACTGTGAAATCTACAATACAGTAACAAGACTGAAATCTACAATACAGTATCAAGACTAAAATCTACAATACAGTATCAAGACTGTGAAATCTACAATACAGTATCAAGACTGTGAAATCTACAATACAGTAACAAGACTGAAATCTACAATACAGTATCAAGACTGTGAAATCTACAATACAGTATCAAGACTGTGAAATCTACAATACAGTAACAAGACTGAAATCTACAATACAGTATCAAGACTGTGAAATCTACAATACAGTAACAAGACTGAAATCTACAATACAGTATCAAGACTAAAATCTACAATACAGTAACAAGACTAAAATCTACAATACAGTATCAAGACTGTGAAATCTACAATACAGTATCAAGACTGTGAAATCTACAATACAGTATCAAGACTGTGAAATCTACAATACAGTATCAAGACTGAAATCTACAATACAGTATCAAGACTAAAATCTACAATACAGTATCAAGACTGTGAAATCTACAATACAGTATCAAGACTGTGAAATCTACAATACAGTATCAAGACTGTGAAATCTACAATACAGTATCAAGACTGTGAAATCTACAATACAGTATCAAGACTGTGAAATCTACAATACAGTATCAAGACTGTGAAATCTACAATACAGTATCAAGACTGAAATCTACAATACAGTATCAAGACTAAAATCTACAATACAGTATCAAGACTGTGAACTCTACAATACAGTATCAAGACTGTGAAATCTACAATACAGTATCAAGACTGTGAAATCTACAATACAGTATCAAGACTGTGAAATCTACAATACAGTATCAAGACTGAAATCTACAATACAGTATCAAGACTAAAATCTACAATACAGTATCAAGACTGTGAAATCTACAATACAGTATCAAGACTGTGAAATCTACAATACAGTATCAAGACTGTGAAATCTACAATACAGTATCAAGACTGTGAAATCTACAATACAGTATCAAGACTGAAATCTACAATACAGTATCAAGACTAAAATCTACAATACAGTATCAAGACTGTGAACTCTACAATACAGTATCAAGACTGTGAAATCTACAATACAGTATCAAGACTGTGAAATCTACAATACAGTATCAAGACTGAAATCTACAATACAGTATCAAGACTAAAATCTACAATACAGTATCAAGACTGTGAACTCTACAATACAGTATCAAGACTGTGAAATCTACAATACAGTATCAAGACTGTGAAATCTACAATACAGTATCAAGACTGAAATCTACAATACAGTATCAAGACTGTGAAATCTACAATACAGTATCAAGACTGTGAAATCTACAATACAGTAACAAGACTGAAATCTACAATACAGTATCAAGACTGTGAAATCTACAATACAGTAACAAGACTGAAATCTACAATACAGTATCAAGACTAAAATCTACAATACAGTATCAAGACTGTGAAATCTACAATACAGTATCAAGACTGTGAAATCTACAATACAGTATCAAGACTGTGAAATCTACAATACAGTATCAAGACTGTGAAATCTACAATACAGTATCAAGACTAAAATCTACAATACAGCATCAAGACTGTGAAATCTACAATACAGTATCAAGACTGTGAAATCTACAATACAGTATCAAGACTGTAAAATCTACAATACAGTAACAAGACTGTGAAATCTACAATACAGTATCAAGACTGTGAAATCTACAATACAGTATCAAGACTGTGAAATCTACAATACAGTAACAAGACTAAAATCTACAATACAGTATCAAGACTAAAATCTACAATACAGTAACAAGACTAAAATCTACAATACAGTATCAAGACTGTGAAATCTACAATACAGTATCAAGACTGTGAAATCTACAATACAGTATCAAGACTGTGAAATCTACAATACAGTATCAAGACTGTGAAATCTACAATACAGTATCAAGACTGTGAAATCTACAATACAGTATCAAGACTGTGAAATCTACAATACAGTAACAAGACTGAAATCTACAATACAGTATCAAGACTGTGAAATCTACAATACAGTAACAAGACTGAAATCTACAATACAGTATCAAGACTAAAATCTACAATACAGTAACAAGACTAAAATCTACAATACAGTATCAAGACTGTGAAATCTACAATACAGTATCAAGACTAAAATCTACAATACAGTATCAAGACTGAAATCTACAATACAGTATCAAGACTGTGAAATCTACAATACAGTATCAAGACTGTGAAATCTACAATACAGTATCAAGACTAAAATCTACAATACAGTATCAAGACTAAAATCTACAATACAGTATCAAGACTGTGAAATCTACAATACAGTATCAAGACTGTGAAATCTACAATGCAGTATCAAGACTGAAATCTACAATACAGTATCAAGACTAAAATCTACAATACAGTATTAAGACTGAAATCTACAATACAGCATCAAGACTGTGAAATCTACAATACAGTATCAGGACTGAAATCTACAATACAGTATTAAGACTGAAATCTACAATACAGCATCAAGACTGTGAAATCTACAATACAGTATCAGGACTGAAATCTACAATACAGCATCAAGACTAAAATCTACAATACAGTATCAAGACTGAAATCTACAATACAGTATCAAGACTAAAATCTACAATACAGTATTAAGACTGAAATCTACAATACAGCATCAAGACTGTGAAATCTACAATACAGTATCAAGACTGAAATCTACAATACAGTATCAAGACTAAAATCTACAATGCAGTATCAAGACTGTGAAATCTACAATACAGTATCAAGACTAAAATCTACAATACAGTATCAAGACTAAAATCTACAATACAGTATCAAGACTAAAATCTACAATACAGTATCAAGACTAAAATCTACAATACAGTATCAAGACTAAAATCTACAATACAGTATCAAGACTAAAATCTACAATACAGTAACAAGACTGAAATCTACAATACAGTATCAAGACTGTGAAATCTACAATATACAATACAGTATCAAGACTAAAATCTACAATACAGTATCAAGACTAAAATCTACAATACAGTATCAAGACTAAAATCTACAATGCAGTATCAAGACTGAAATCTACAATGCAGTATCAAGACTGAAATCTACAATGCAGTATCAAGACTGTGAACTCTACAATGTTACAACCCCTATCGCAAATATCACTACTATACATACAGTTTACCTTGTTAGATGTATATTTTCCTATGATGCTCTGCTTGGAAGCCTGTGCCGCAGCCTGCATGGATCTAAGCTTCTTCACCAGCTCCCCATTATTCTGGCCTATGGCTAAGTCAAGTGGGCTCTCACCCTGCAACACAACACAAACATGGAAGGTGAACTGGTGTAACACAGACACTGAAGGTAAGCTTATGCAGAAAACAACAGAATTTAATTGTATTGATTTTTCAAAATTATAATTTGTACACTGAAAAATGGATAGCTCTGGAAACATGTAATAGAGAATAAGATGTTTAATTGGCAAGTAACAGGAACCACTAACACATACCAATTGCTGCTGAGTAGTTCTACTCTTGGCAGCTCAATGCTAATCTTAGAAAAGAGTAGGTCTTCTGAAGTTGACTTGGTGATCCATACAGTGAGTTTGTGACCATTGAGGCGATCGGTAAAAGTTTTTTCCTGCACCTTTAGCACGCTGTGTTTACAAACCGGGCAGTGCATACCGCCAGAATTGTGTCATTTCTTGACATGGAAGGCGAAATCCACCGCCCGATTCGGTAAACCTGAAGCCAAACGTAAAGAAATCGAGATAGGGAACATTTTGACAGAATGTTTTGGCAACATTGAGAAGAGAATTTATATATAACTTCCTGTTTCTATTGTCAAAATGGCAAAAGACGATAATGTTTTATAATGAAATGGAAATCCAGGCAATCTTTAAGCATCGGCTTTGCGACGAAGCAACATGACAGTGAATCGAGTTTATGTTGTAATTGTATTTCGCTCATGTCTAAATAATTTCAACACATCAGCCCACTTGGGCCTTGTATTGTTTCTGGGAATCTTTTTAACGGCTCTCATGTTTCAGGATCTTTTTTTTTGCTGTTTGAGGAACCACTTTTTGCAAGTCTGAAACATAGGATCTCTGATCGCAATCAGACCCGACACTTGCTCAATTATGCTCAGTACCTTTGAATGTATTCTACATGTGAGAAATGAACTTTAGTCAGTGAACTGACTAAATGAATTAGTTGAATTAAACTTTAGACTTTTAAAGTTCAATTTTAATTCAAATAAATTAATTCAATTCAATTCAAACTTCAAAGTTAATTAAAGTTCAATTAAATTAATTGAGCTCAAAAGAACCTCAATCAACAAAAATATGCATTTACGCTCGTATCATCCTTACTATGTTCAACGCAGCCACATTTCCATCAAGTTAACAAGATGATTCAGTGTATTTAAGAATCTAGGGTAGCATGGGGTAAGATGGCTCGTGGGGCATTCTATGACACAACGAAATTTGACAGTTCACGGACAGGTCGTTTCCCAACCATGAGTTAAGTTTATTTTTCATGGGTCTCGATCTATTTTTTTCCCAACTTTTTACTCCTTGTCTGCTGTTATCATTACTCTCTTGTTTTTTTTTACATGTTTAAACTGAAACATATATTGTATTGTTATGTTATTAGGCACGTTACCTTGTCAAAATATTTTTTTTTTGGACATTTTATTAAAGTTGATAACCATGTTATTTGGGGGAAAATGGCGCACAGTTAGTGGGGCAAGATGGCGCATTCAAAATGTTATGAAAAAAAGGTTAATGTCATGGATGTCGATCTAATGCTGGGAGAGACTGATATATATGGTTCTGATGATGAACCAACCTTACAAAAGCATTATTAGCTTTAAAACGGAACCTACGTACTATTTTTTTTATTAGAACTTTTATTTTCAGAGTAAAGCTACAAAACTAGATATATCTATTTATTCTATCTATCTATTTATTCTATTACATGGGAAGAACTTGCACAAAATAGATCAACATGGCATTCTAAAATAAAAAAAAGCGCATCATCTTGTGAAAAGAGGAGAAATGCAGCAGCTCAACAGCGGAGAGCAGCTAGAAAGTCACGGATAGACCAAGATCCGTCTACTGTCGTCATTCCATGTCCGAACTGTCCAAGGACATTTACAGCTCGAATAGGGCTCATTAGCCATCTCAATCAATCAATAAATAAATAAAGTGCCATGCGGACTGGCATAGGCGATCATGTATCTTCACGACTCTCTGTCTCTTGTGTTGTCAATAAGCTCGGTTGGTGAGCTTCTACCGTGCCACGATACAAGCCCTTCTAATAACTTTTCTCTTTGTCGTCCCCTATCTCTTCTCCCTTTGATCTTTCCAGTGGTTATTAAGTGTTCAAGCTGTGTTCTTCTCAGCACATGCCCTAGAAACCTTGACTGTCTGCCTCTAATGTTTGATATGATTGATCTTTTTACGCCAGCATCAATGAGAACCTCTGCATTAGATTTCTTGGCAGTCCATGGTATTTTTCATCATTCTTCTCAGAAACCAAATTTCTGTAGCCTCTAATTCGCTTTGAATTTTCTTGTTTATAGTCCATGCTTCACATCCATAAAAAAGAATTGGTATGCTAAATTACTCAAACCAACACTTAATATTGCTCTGTATAATAAATTCCTCAAACCAACACAATATCATACAATTCCCTGAATAAAATCTAGTCTATCTAATCAAGTGAAAAAAGTTACAAGTTTACAGATGAATGAAGCAAAAAAAAGAGAGACTACTAAACAGCATCCACATGTCTACATAGATTTCTTGGAGTTAGTGGCAGGACAAAGTCAGTAATACTAATGTACTGGAAAGAACAGGCAATACCACAGTTTTTCTTTAAGTTCTGTCTGTGCAGACTCCGATAGCTGGGACAAACTAGGAGGATGAAAGATGACAGAATACTTTTGATCTACTTTATGGAGAATTTAAAGTCTGGGACAAGATCTCAGGGCCAGCCTCTACTTTCACATCCATCATCGCCATGGATCACAGATTATATTTCTTACAGCAAAACAATAATACTAGCATCTGTAAAGATACCTACTAGTACTAACAATAAATAAAAAGTGCTATGTTCAGGAAATCTAACCTTTTTATTTAGAGCATAAATGTCTGCTCCATTGTTCAGCAGCAGTTTGATAATAATGTGGTTCCCGCTGATGCAGGCCCAATGAAGGGCTGTGTTACCGTTCAGCTTGTCCTTCTTGTTGACTGTAGCCCCAAATGTCATGAGCAGTCGAGTTGGGTCATAACTGGCAATAAATCAATATTAACAGATAATATATCATTCTGATCATAAAATTCTGCAGTCTGTATAGTTTGTATTTGTATAACTAGTTTATATCTAATAGTCTTACTTCAGTTTATAATAGACAGCAAGCTTCAATTATATCTGAAAGCAATCTTCAATTTATATCTAACAGCAAGCTTCAATTTATGTCTGGAGGGGCAGAATGTTTTCATTTACTATTACGCTATAACAGCAACTTCAGAAACTCAGAAACTGTATGAGAGACAGCAAATGACAATGTATCATCACCAGGTTAACCAAATCAGTAGACCGATTCTAAAATTATCTGATCAAAACATTCCACTCTTTTGATCATATTAGTGTGTCAGTCTGTATAATTTTTTTGAAATAATCTTCTACAATTAATTTCATATGCTCAGAAGCCTTTACGTCAGGAGGGCCACCTCCATGAATTCAGTCTTCTTCTTTTTCAGTCTTCTCTTCACAGTTGCCCTACAGCTTAATGTCCATATCCGTCTCCTGGGGGCCAGGTATTAGTCCTCAAGCCACCAAAAAGTGGACATGTCTGCAGAATGAGTTCTGGAGCCTGCTGACCTTTTTGACATTGGTCAGAAGTAATTTGATCTTGTCACTCCCTTGTCACTGTTCCAAATAGGTTAGTCAGACTGTAGACTGATGTTGAAGTTATTTTACCATGTCATTTCAGCGTCCAATGTGCTCATCTGTTTAGTAATCTGTAGACTGGTGTCGGAGTCATCATATCACTCCATCTGCCTTGTTCTAATCAGGTTAGTCAGACTATAGGATCATATTAATGTCTTCTGATCATGTGACTCCATCTAGATTATGTGACTCCATCTAGATTATGTGACTCCATCTAGATCATGTGACTCCATCTAGATTATGTGACTCCATCTAGATTATGTGACTCCATCTAGATTATGTGACTCCATCTGGATTATGTGACTCCATCTGGATTATGTGACTCCATCTAGATTATGTGACTCCATCTAGATTATGTGACTCCATCTAGATTATGTGACTCCATCTAGTTAGTTACTTAGTTGAGAGATCATCACTGCACACAGGACACATCAATAGGTTCTCTGATCTCCCCGAGTATATCTACAATTACACGACAACTGACAATTAGAGTTCTCTGTTTACAAACATTCTTTATCGACAATAATGATCATTTATTGCCATGCTACATTTTAAGTCCAGTTCCTTTATTTGGGATATAGAAAAGGAATCATCATTTTCATTCATTTAATTTGTGCGTGCAATTTCTTTCATAAAGTTCAATATGTCTAAGTGTTCCATTGCCCGGTCATTCGATACAGTGGTTCGATACAGTATTATATTTTCCTGATCATGCTCATTGAATAGTTGAGAATGTAGGCATAGGTTGCACTCTGTGTGCATACCCAGTTCAAGGTCCAGGTCACTGCCATAATTTCCATTGTCATGCTACTTGTAGTTACAGCAAAAGCTCCATGCTACTTGTAGTTACAGCAAAAGCTCCATGCTACTTGTAGTTACAGCAAAAGATCCATGCTACTTGTAGTTACAGCAAAAGCTCCATGCTACTTGTAGTTACAGCAAAAGCTCCATACTACTTGTAGTTACAGCAAAAGCTCCATCTGCCTTGTTCTAATCAGGTTAGTCAAACTACAGAATTAATGTTAATGTCATCTGATCATGTCACTCCACCTACAGTGTTCTAATCTGGTCAGATTCTTCTTTTTCTTCTGCATTCATTCTCAAACTCTTGCATATTAGCAGGATGTAGTCCAGAGAACAGAATGAATTGTGCCATGGTTTACAGATTGACTGCAATATATGCTCCTTTCGGTCTGACACATCTGACTGACTTTAGCATGGCTTCTGGGTCACTGTGACCTCTATGGGATTGGACGCCCAACTCCATCCCCATAACCTTCTTAGTAACCTCTCATGACATCAAGGCAGGTAACAGTGTCACTATTCTTTACTGCCCTCTCTGGCTCCGGCAACATGGGTGACTATTCAACTACCGTTGATTTTGTAGGCACAACCAATGCATCCAATCATATTGCCAATACAATATGAATGATCACTTTTCAAACCACAAGCTAATTCAACCAATATAAATAACCAAACTGTGAGAGATGTCTGACAAATAGAATGTGCCGCAGTAGCATGACACAAATGGAAGGTGCCGCAGTAGCATGACACAAATGGAATGTGCCGCAGTAGCATGACACAAATGGAAAGTGCCGCAGTAGCATGACACAAATGGAAGGTGCCGCAGTAGCATGACACAAATGGAATGTGCCGCAGTAGCATGACACAAATGGAAGGTGCCGCAGTAGCATGACACAAATGGAATGTGCCGCAGTAGCATGACACAAATGGAATGTGCCGCAGTAGCATGACACAAATGGAATGTGCCGCAGTAGCATGACACAAATGGAATGTGCCGCAGTAGCATGACACAAATGGAATGTGCCGCAGTAGCATGACACAAATGGAATGTGCCGCAGTAGCATGACACAAATGGAATGTGCCGCAGTAGCATGACACAAATGGAATGTGCCACAGTAGCATGACACAAATGGAAGGTGCCGCAGTAGCATGACACAAATGGAAGGTGCCGCAGTAGCATGACACAAATGGAATGTGCCACAGTAGCATGACACAAATGCGATCACTACTATAGTGAAGTAATAATGCTACTTAATCAACTAACTAAATAATATTTAAAAATAAATAAATAACAATGAATACAGACATTTTCTATGTTACGGTCCAAAAGGACCTTTTTCAAGAAACACATAAACATGAAACACAAAAATTTTCAAATATGTAACTGTGAATTTTACCGAATTCATCATCTACTAAACATGTTCATGTCACATAATTACTTGGAGAGTTTTGAGGTGAGAAAAATCTCAAGTGATCACAGTTACATATTTCAATATTTTTGTGTGTTTCATGTTTAAGTGTTTCTTGAAAAAGGTCCCAGTTGGACAGTAATGTGGAAAATGTCTGTATTCATTGCTATTGATTTATTTTTGAATATTTTTTGGTTTAGTTGATTAAGTAGCATTATTACAGAGGGGGGGGGGGGGTGGTCTTTGTAATTAAAATCACTTTTGTTATGAGCATTAATCTTCAAATCAGCATATTTTGGTAGTTGCATTGACTATTTAGTAACAAATACTGAAGTAATTTCTTCATTTCGTCTATGGCTTGGCAAATTAAAAAAATTAATAGTACATATACTTGTGAGTGACCGACAAACAGTACTCATTTCTCACCTTCCTAGAGAACTCAAGGATTCAATTTAAAAAAATTCTTACCCAAAGACCCTGTGAGCTGTCCACATTAAAGGAGTAAGACCAGCCTGGTCCAACATGTCAACGTCCTGACCTTTGGCGATCAGATAAGCCACAATGGCTGTATGACCAAACTGAGCTGCCAGATGAATGCAACTACAACCTGCATGGAATTTACAGTCAAAACAGATTCATTTATCACATTCAACACATGACCTAAGTAATGGTCAGTTTTTCTGTCACATTCTGACAACACCTATCTAAGTCATGGCCAACTTGTCTGTCACATTCTGACAACACATCTATATCAGGGTCAACTTGTCTGTCACATTCTGACACCATAAATCTACATTCTGTTAGTAGTGAGATGACCCACAGACAAGATTGTACTGTCCGTAGACTTTGCATGTGTAGCTTTATATTAGGGTTCATGTTAAGCAGATGCAGCCTATTTATTTACGGATTTAATCTCATACATTATTTAACAAAACGAACTTTCATTAAAAACGCATACAACGCATCATCCAGTCATAAGATTTGATCGACTAAGGAGGCTTGGAGGCTGAGATTGACTGTTGCATCCTGTAAGTCAAAATCTACGATGAAGTTGGATATGTCTGACCAAACGGTATAGATATCACAGTCATGCTGCAAACCATGACACAATGCACTCTATTCTATGGACTATATCCTCTTAACAAGCAGGAGTTTGAGAATAACAGAAGTAAACTGATAATAGGTAATAACTGTAGCAAAACTGTAATCCAACATCATCATCAGGTGCCATGCCGGCTGGCGTAGGCGGTCATGGCTCTCAACAGCTCTCTGTCCACAGTATTATGTATCAAAGTCGTTGTTGTTTCCTTGCAGTGCCAGGTTGTCAAACTGTCTAATATTTTCTCACGTTGTCGCCCTGTCTTTGTTGCCTTCAATTTTGCCTGTTGTGATTCTCTAAACCTGCCTGTCTCATGAAGTGGCAAAAAAAAGAAGATTGCCTTTTTCTTATATTGTTGATTAAGGTCCGTTTCGCATTTGACTCTTTCAACACCTCTAAATTAGTTTTTCTGGCAGTCCATGGTATTCTCAGCATTCGTCTGTAATCCAATAGGTGAAACAAAACAAAAATGGTAATAAAGTTTTGCTAATCACTGATAAAACACACAGAAATCAACAGTTCATGAAACATGTAAACTGGTAATGAAGTTTTGCTAAATCACTGATAAAACACACAGAAATCAAAGGTTCAACAAAAATCCTAATCAAGAACACAGCATAATATATGATGAGTAAGAATGGCACTGTCCACTTTCACAGATTCTCCCCCATCATCATGTGACATATTCTTTCCAGAATGTGGTCTTCTTTATAGATTCTCTGAACACTCCATGATTCTGTACGAATTTACCTGTCGCAGCTAGAGACATGTTTAAACAATCTGATATATCAATGCACCATCGTCGTCTTGGGCGCCCTCTTTCCCTGTTGCAGTTAACTCTGCCTTCAATTTAATCTTCCCTTGCTGTTATGACTTTTTATATGACAGACAAAACACAGCTTTATTGTTATAAAGTTGTTAAGGAGCCAGCCTTCTTTGACGTTTATTCATCATAACACTTTTTTATTTGTTTTTTAGCTGTCCATGGTATATGTAAAATTCTTCTGTAGCATCTCATTTCGAAAGCAGCGATTCTCTTTTCTACTCTTTTATTTAATGTCCATGTCTCACAACCGTATATTGCCACTGGAAATATGCATGTTCTGATCATACATAATTTGGCTGTGCTGCTGGTATCTTGCCAAAGATTTTTCATTTGGGCAAGTTTCAATGTTGCCATTGCAATCCTTCTCTTGATTTCTACAGTGCAGTCTCCTGGGCTATTTATGTTTGTTACAAAATATTATTTATCATTCGATAGGATAAATTCAGAAGTCTGGAAGAGTATGATCGAAAAACTGGAATGATAGAGATGAAACAAAACCAAACACAAAGTTCACAGAATATCACTGGATATTTTATCAATGATATCTTCAGCGTTCATTCTCAAACTCCTGTTGGATCTCTCTTGCAACAGAACAATGGTCATCCTAGATTTCCAGCAAGATGTAGTGCATGGAATGGAAATGTGTTGATGTGTTATTTGCACTAATATCAACATTACAAAATAAGCAGAAAAATGACAGAACATAACAGGATATCTACACATATGAATGACCAATGTTAACATCAAAGGGCTCTTGCCAGATATGTCAGTTCTCAAGTACATACTAGTCTAGTCATCATAGGTACACAATTTAATGGCAATTACCTGGACTTCACTGGCACCCCAATAGGATTAAATAGTTTTTCTCTAAGGTGGCATGTTACATACTTGCTAGCTTGGCAGCTTATATGGAGAAAGTGACTTGAAGTAACAATTATTAGCTCAGTATACTTCATGTATAGTCTGGCTCTATGGCAGAGTAGTACAGGGCCCATCTGTGATGGCCAAGGTACCGAGTTCAATCCCCGCCACAGGCAATTGTGACCCTGACCATTCAGAAAGCACTGGCAAACTACTGAATGTATTTATATTTTATATTGTCTAGAAAATTACTACAGCCAAAAAATGCTGTTGGTAGCCACGTCCTGAATAGGATATGCTACCAATTTTTATTTTATACTCCATGTTGATAGAGGATATGCCCATATGAGAATTTCCATAAACTTAGTGTCAAAGTTGCTAACCACATAGTAAAGGCATCTCTTGAAGCTTTCACAGGAAATGCTGAACTGCACAGATGGTGACAATGAATTCCTGAATACCTTGATCACTTGTGATGAAATGAGCTAACGGGCACAACCTGGGAACCTACATCACAACACACATATTGCATAAGCACGGTACTGTAAAGCAATGCCAAAGTTGTGTTTACCTTTCTTTTGACTCATTTGGGATTGGGTAGAATCAGTACACACCACAAGGTCAAAAAATTGAAAAAGAGCTCTATCTGTAGGTTACCAGATTCCTTCATAGAGTTTTGCCACAAAATAATCAGACATGTAGGCTATAGGATAATACACATTGGATACAGATCTATCAATATTCTTACCTACCCATTCTTCAGATCAGATTTCTTTTAGCAAAAAATACATTTTTCAAGTTCATCTGACTTAATATTCTCCTGACACAGCTCCATGTAATTTGTTACTATTAGACAATTAAGTGTGTGCTGTCCCTATGAGAACATGTTGGGGAAGATTAGAGTTTCAGATATATAGGTAAGTAGTTGTATTGTTCCTGGTCAAAAGTCTGATATTTTTTAACAGACAATTTGCCATTATCATCTACACAGTATAAGTACTACTACTTACCATCCCATCCCTGAAAGATAACTAATACTGATACAACCAAGTTGGACTAACGTCACATTTGAAAAGGACGTACCTGATCATAAGATATTGTTTTTATCAAACCCTGAGCGATCAATCTAGAGTTTCAGACCCATAGTAAAGCCATTGCATTTTTGCTGGTCACAAGCCCGATACTTTTTAAACTAACATCAACATCATCGTAAAACTCACAACCTTTCAGGGTTGTCGGAGTGCCACTCTGGAAACATTCTTCTTCTTCTTTCCCTTTACTTTTTTCTTTACTCTCCCTTCTCTTTTACCCTTTACAGGTGCCGAGGGAGATACAATGTTCTTGTTCCAATTTTTTATGGCAGCTTCAGATAATGTTATTTGAAGTTCGTGTAATGTCTCTTTGATGTTGTCAATCCAGCGCACTCTAGGTCTACCCCTGGCTCTTCCTTCTGCATCTCCTCTCTTCATATATGTTTTATAAACTAATGAAACATTAATACAAAAATTTCATCATGCCTCCCTGTTCTCAGTTCCTCATTTAAGTGTGAAGAATCTTAATCCTGTCCAGTAATTATCTTATCAATCCATACTTTCATCTTACCTCCTCTTCTTCTTCTTTTTCCACTCTCAATTGTTCCCTGTAGGATAGTTTTGGAAATGGATTGCAAACCATCATGTGGAAGACAAAGGGCAAAAGAAAGGCAGGTACCCAAAAGAAACTCTACATAGAACAATCAACAGAGAAAGATCAATATTGAGCATAAGCAATGTACAAGAACTGCATCAACCTGTAACAAGGCCATCAACAAGGAAAGAAATGACTACCGTCTTGGGCCCCAAAAAAACTAACTATAAAGTCATCATCTACACAATACAAGTTCTAATGCTTACCCTCTCCATCCCTGAGTGATGGATCTGCACCAAAAGACATCAACTGCACAACCATTGGTAAGTGACCTTGTCTGGTACCCAAAAAAATGCATATTTACTTATTGTGGGTGAACTTTGCACATACTGGCAATGAAATAATACAAAATAAAGACCAAACATCAACCCTCATTAATTTGTTTTTTTAAACTGAATATTGTATGTTTCCTATTAGGGAGTTACATATTGTCCTTAGTGTTCCTTATCACAATTGTGTATTATCTATCCCCAGATAGTTGTTTTCCACTCTTACCATTAAGCGTAGGGGTGATTGGAGCTCAAAGGCCAGATGTGTAACATCAGTTGTGCTATGACTATGTTTGTTCAAGATGTCCCAGACATTTTCTATCCATCTTTTTCGTGGTCTTCCTTTGGCCGTGTACCCTGATCTCATTTGGTTATATGCCTGTACAGGCAACAAGTTGCGATGCATTCTCATAATGTGTCCAAACCACTGGATCTGCTGCCTTTCTATGTAATTTGTGCAAGGTACTATACCTATTCTTTTCCTGATGTCTTTATTTCGTAATCTATCAAGCCTGGTGACCCCACAATGTGTATTATCTTATCAGAATTTGTATTATTTTATTATTATTAGTAAGTATTTTTGTGTAAAACATACTTTATCTATTGCATAATATTTATTTTTGAAGCTACCTTTTATGTACACAGGTAATGTTCACTTTTTTAATCTACCTTTTATGTACAGAGGTAATGTTCACTTTTTAAATCTACCTTTTATGTACACAGGTAATGTTCACTTTTTAAAGCTACCTTTTATGTACACAGGTAATGTTCACTTTTTAAATCTACCTTTTATGTACAGAGGTAATGTTCACTTTTTAAATCTACCTTTTATGTACACAGGTAATGTTCACTTTTTAAAGCTACCTTTTATGTACACAGGTAATGTTTACTTTTTTACAGTTTCTGGTTAACTAATTAAGATTTACAAAGAGGTGTTATGACTGGAGTAAGGCAAGTCTAACTTAATTTACAACAGAATTTATTCAATATTACAATATATTCTTCTAGTGATAAATTGTCAAAAAAGTATAAAGGACAACCACTTTTAGCATTCCATTAATACTATCAGGACCATAGATACATCTTCTGCACGGAGGGATGGAGGGCTATCTAAATATAAATAAAGTGCCATGCTGAGTAGTGTAGACGATAAAGTTCCCCTGCAATTCTCTGACTTGTGGTGTTAATAGTTCTTCTTCTTCTTCTGCGTTCGTTCTCAAACTTCTGCAGATCAGCAGGATGCAGTTCAGAGAACAGAATGCGTTGTGTCATAGTTTACAGCATTGCTGCGATATCTGCGGCTTTCTGCCTGATACATCCGACTTCAGCATGGCTTTGGGTCACTGACCCTATTTTGTGGCAGACACCTGGGTGAAAGGGAATGTTTGGTGTACCATCATTGTAGATGGGTTAACAGATCTGATGGAATAATGATGAACATGTTGACCCAAACTCTTGGCAAGATCATCATGATCCTGCCAAACTGGAATGCTTCCCTTCGGGGACTGAACATGTATCCATACACAGCCATGCCTTTAAGACAGCAAACCTCATGCATATGATTGTTACCTCGGTTACTCAACTTGGGACATATGCTTTTGTCAGATACGCTATAGACTGTTAGGAGCTACCTGCTCACAACTAAAGGTATTACTTCATCATCATCCCCTAAGCATAACATGGATCTAGTACTCTACCTGCCAGCATTCGGGGTAATGAGAAAGTAGACAGGCTTCAATCCAATGCATTAATAGTTAGTGAGTTGACAACGGAAAAATCTGACATCATGAAGCTGCTAATCGAAGAACTGCTAAGATGAAATAAGTCTATTTACACATCTAGGCCATGTTGTTGTTGATATCCTTCTTCTTCTTTCGTTCGCTAATAATGTCTATATCTGCAGTGTTGTTTCTTGTATAAATTGGACAGTGTTTTCCATTTCTTGTTTTGTACCATAAAGTTTAACATTCATTGGTGTATCAGAAGGCCAGTATGGGACATTCATGTGCGATAATGCATGACATTCTGATTGTTGCGGTGCGCCTTCTGGCCAAATGTCGCTGACTTCAGCACCTTTACTTGCTAGGCAAGACTGTGGTCCTGCCCGAATGTGGGAGGGCCCGGCCAGTCTTAGTTTCCAGCCTCTACTGGCTGGACTAAGCCCCATCTCCACGCCAAGGAGCTGGCCTCGATGGGGGTTGATATCCAAATGCTGATTAATATTTCTACTCTTGTCATCACAATACCATTCTTAAAAAAGTGCAGGTCTTCTGAAGTTGACTTAGTGATCCATACTGTTAAGGGTGTCTATAGAAGTTTTTTTTCTGGCAGTTGAATGATAGTGCAGTTAATAAGGAGGTGTTCCACTGTTTTATTGGAATAAGAGTATTGCTTACAAGTAGGTTGTTGCTGGGGTTTAACATGTTTTAAATGGCTATCTAGGTCATGATTTAAGGAATTTGATATTAAATGTGATACAGGTAAGACTGACCACTTGCAAGGCAAAATGAGTGAAATCAATAAACTATGATAAAACTAGTATGAATACTCCTCAACTTTTGCTGGAGTAGATCGAGCGCTTAAGGATTCTACTTGGAATGCAATGATATAACCCTTTCATAATAATAATAAATCTCACACACACTCAACCACAAAATACCAGAAGAAACCAAGCAGCTACCTTGTGGCCCAGTGCAGTGAAGTGGAGTTTAAGTTCCCTCCAAATCTGTCCACTATGGCTCCTTTTGACATAAAGTAGCTGAAACAAATTCATGCAACTTTTATAGTTAAACAAGCAAATATTTAGCTATGTAAACAATATACATGTGATCTGTTATTGATGTGAGAATATATATCTGATCTGTTATTGATGTGAGTATATATATCTGATCTGTTATTGAAGTGTGAATATATATCTGATCCGTTATTGATGTGAGAATATATATCTGATCTGTTATTGACGTGACAATATATATCAGATCTGTTATTGATGTGACAATATATATCTGATGTGTTGTTGATGTGAGAATATATATCTGATGTGTTGTTGATGTGACAATAATTTCAACTACTAGAAAAGCAATCTTACTTAACTATATCTGTTCTGTTGTTGATAGCAGCCCAGTGTAAGAGGCTGACATTTTCATGGTCCATCTGATTAACATCGTAACCAGCCTCAATCAACTCCTTCACACGACTGAGCACGCCATACTGAGTAGCTCGTACAATATCAAACGAATTGATATCTTCTGGAGACATATAACCTTGTGGTGGTGGTGGAGGTGGCCTGCTCTTAATGTCATCATTCTGTAAATTTTTTAATGCAATTTTTAAAAATTAGACATCATTCATGCAACTGTCATAATAAACATTTTTTTTACATTTTCATGTCAATATTCTGTTCTGGCCATTCTTACTGGGCAAATCTTGTTTCACTTTTTTTTTTTTTACAATGTCAAGGCACGCTGTAACCCAGTGATGGTAAACACGCTCTTGATTCTTTATTAGAAAACTGGCCTCACAGCATGTGGGGCATTCCCATAAGTGCTCCGCCCTCTGTTCCAGCAGCCATTCGACTCAATGGTGTTTTAAGTCCAATGCTGCCGAAACAGACAGGACATATGGGCACAACTCTGGCCCTTGTGACAGGTTTCTTTGTTGTTCCGCCCACCCACACTGTACCCATAACTAGTTCAAGCAGAACGCCGGTCTGTCGGAACAACATGGTAACTGTTATCGAAAGGTTACGACTACGGGATTGTACAGATGACATGTCTTGAAGCTTCTATAAGAAGATAACCTCAATATAAAGGCATGTCATCTACTAAGGTTTCTTGTTGCATGGTTGGTTTGTCTAGTGAGCCATTGGTGAGACCCACAGACACAACCGCATGCGCAAACTGGCAAACACACTCACTATCTACTAGGCTACCGCGCTCCTCTATAGACCTATAATTATAATAATTTGGCCTAACAATTTAATAATATTATTAGTGAGTGTCACCACTCACTCTAGTCATTCAATCATATTCACTCAGAATTCAACATATATATTATTATTCGACATTGAGTATTGACAGTGCTGAGTACACAGTAGTGAGTTCAGTAGTTACTACACCAGTAGTACAGTGTACAACAGTCAAACGCTGCTCTATACTGGCTGACAGTACTGACAGGGATACAGAGAGCAACACTGAGTCGAGTGACAGTGACACTCAAATGTCGTGCAGTGCAAGTGTGATGTGACGGTCGACCGACACCCTTTCTTCTTTTCAGAATTTTAAATTTTTCTGGCAGAATTATTCAATTATAAAGCAAAACGTCGGCATCCTTAAATTATAGATATCTATATAAAAGCTAATTAAATGGCTTTAAAAACACCTCGTATATTATCGTTCCTCAATAAACATAAGTTATTAAACTGATAAATCTTTATGACAAAGGCCTTACTTACTTTAACAAGGAGTGGATCCAATGGATTACAAGAAGGATCCCTGTCGTCCATTTTGTTACTATAAAAGTATGGGGAAATAGCAGACAACTACAATCATACTGATCAAAATACAAAACCAACATTTCACATAAATATATATTATTAGTGTTTATTTAATGAAAATCTAAAATTTGCAAAATTAATAGATTTGTTTTAAGTTATCGTTGTAAAATAGTTGAATGATTCAATTATCATTATATCGGTGTGAGAAGATTTAAAAATGAAATGTATTTGATATAAGAGAGACACTCTAACATCTGATCAGCGGCCTCGTGGCCTAATGGATAAGGCGTCTGACTTCGGATCAGAAGATTGCGAGTTCGAATCTCGTCGGGGTCGATTTTTTTTTTCTGTGCTACGTTTTCTTAAAAGTTGCTACGTTTTTTTAGAGTTGTTCTAGGAAGTGTTTTTATATGACACGTACTTACAACTAGGCCCGTACTATTCAAGAACTGCACAATCAATACAAAGTAACTGCGTGAAACGTAAGAACAATTATTAGACTTACGTAAAACACAGGTTTATACTTCGTTTCAATGGGAAACGACAGACTAGGCCTATATCTAAAACTAGTAGGTAATGATGGGCAATGATGAGCACACAAGAAATCATAAAAATTACAATACACAAATCACATTCAACGTTTCAACCAAAAGGTCTTTATCAAGACACAAACAAAACATCAAATTGAATTGAAAACATTGAATTGAATTTTTGAATTGGGTACACTCAAGCCTTTCGGACTCAATTACGACCACTCTTATGTCTAGTACTGGGTTGGTGTGGTCTTTGTCTTTATTCTTTTTGCTCTGTCATTTACTCATCTTTTTGTTCGTTTCGTTTCCACATATATTTACGTTTTTTATGTACTTTCTGACCTTCCAGCATATCATTTCCATATTTCCGTTCGATGATGTGATAATTTTCCATTCGTCGTCTTTTAATGTTTTGTTTGTGTCTTGATAAAGAGCTTTTGGTTGAAACGTTGAATGTGATTTGTGTATTGTAATTTCTATGATTTCTTGTGTGCTCATCATTGCACATCATTACCTACTAGTTTTAGCAATAGTCTGTTGTGTCCCATTGAAACGAAATATAAAGCTGTGTTTTACGTAAGTCTAATAAGAACTGCACAGAATAGCTTTGAACAGAAAGAATTGGAGAGATCTGACCTATGCCCTATTCACTAACTTCAGCGCAAAATGAAAATGAATGAATCTGAAAATCTGGTTACTGCAACACACTCCACTTTGTCAGACACCCTCTGACATTTTCATTATTTATATATATCACGTTACATATTCTTTCCAGAACGTTGTCTTCGTCGTGGATACTCTGAACGCTTCTCTGTTCCGGGCAAGCAGGCCTGCATTGACCAAAGACATGTGCATACATTCTGCGATGTTGCTGGTCCATCGTCTTCTTTGTCTTCCTTTTCTTCTTTTACCTGGAACTCTGCCCTCTAGAATCAGTCTTTCGATACCATCATGTCACTTAAAGTGTCCAAAATACTGTAGCTTCCTTCTTATGATGGTATTTAGAAGCCACCCTTCGTTTAGTCTCAGTAATTTCAAAACTTCAATGTTCTTCTTTTTCTCTGTCCATGATATTCATAGGATCTTTCTGCAGCACTATTATTTATCTGAAATCAATCAATCAATCAAGTGGTATGCCGAATGACGTGGGCGACCATATTTCTCCACGACTCTCTGTCTCTTGTGTTGTCAGTAAGTTCGATTGATGAGCTTCTACCATGCCACAATCCTAGTCCACCTAGTAACTTCTCTCTTTATCTATCCAGTGGTTATTAAGTGTTCAAGCTATGTTCTTCTCAGCACATGCCCTATAAATCTTGACTGTCTGCCCCTAATGTTTGATATGATTGATCTTTTACGCTAGCATCAATGAGAACCTCTGTATTAGTTTTCTTAGCTGTCCGTGGTATTTTCATCATTCTTCTCAGAAATCACATCTATGTAGCCTCCAGCTCATTTTAAATGTTTTTGTTTACAATCCATGCTTAACATCCTTAAAAAAGAATTGGTTCGATATAGGCGTAACATCTCAGCACTAGAATTAGGTCTGCATTGATAATCTTCCATTGCACAAAAGTAGTTAGCGCACTGGCTTCGCATATGAGTGGTCCTGGGTTTATTCCTCCTGTTGAGGCGGAAATGTTTTTCAGATCGCCCAAACCTTAAATGGGTACCGGATTAATCCGAAAAGTAAAGACTGCGAGGGAGAGGAGATGGCTACCGTCCTCATTTGCAGAGCCTCTGAAATGTGAGATCGCTAACATCTCATACCCCTACGGTATTAATAAATGTTATGCGTTACTTTACTTATTACTATTGCACACAATGGTTCTCATTTTTGGAATGCTTATTTGGCGTGTGCTGTTGGCTCTTTAGTAGATGACATGCCTTTATATTGAGGTTATCTTCTTATTGAAGTATCATGACACGTCATCTATACAATCCCGTAGTCGTAACCTTCGATAACAGTTACCATGTTGTTCCAACAGGCCGACGTTGTGCTTGAACTAGTTACGGGCACGGCGTGGGTGGGCGGAACAACAAAGAAACCTGTCGTGAGGGCCAGAGTTGTGCCCTGATATTGATGTCTGTTACGGCAGCATTAGACTCGAAACATCATCGAGTCGAATGGCTGCTGGAAGAGAGGGCGGAGCACTTATGGGATTGCCCCACGTGCTATGAGGCCAGTTTCTAATCAAGAATCAAGTTTCTAATCAAGAATGTTGGCTCTTTATCTCACTTGAGCATCTACCTTCTGATGTTAACAGGGTGCCAAGATATTTCACTTTTTCAACTTGCGTTAATTTTGTGTCTAATCTGAAAACAAACCTAAAATGATTCATTTCTTGAGTCTAACGGGAATTGAACCAGTCCGTTCAACGGCACCAAATCGCCTAGCAACTCTCGTAAACGATATTTTCCGTACTTGACTAACCGCATCTCCAAAAAAGTACGGAAAAGTACTTTGCGATTTGGTGCCGTTGAACGGACTGTTTCAATTCCCGTTAGACTCAAGAATTTTTAATTCTTCTTCTTCTTCTGCGTTCATTCTCAAACTCCTGCAGATCAGCAGAATGTAGTCCGGAGAACGGAATACGTTGTGTCATTGTTTACAGCATTGCTGCGATATCTGCGCCTTTCGGTCTGACACATCCGACTTCAGCATGTA
Organism: Meghimatium bilineatum; assembly: GCA_034231615.1. Lineage (NCBI taxonomy): Eukaryota > Metazoa > Mollusca > Gastropoda > Stylommatophora > Philomycidae > Meghimatium > Meghimatium bilineatum. The sequence continues at coordinate 9,924,374 of CM067318.1, forward strand.
TTTTTAATTTATCCTCTGGCTTCTTTCTTGAATTTACTAAAATGATTTATTTGACTGTTCTCTTGATTTTCATTAGCTGTTGAAACATAGTATAATCATTGTCCAATGTAAATAAAATGGAATAGTCAAACTAGTCATTTTAGAAGACTGTTTTACCATTAGACAATATGTCTTATATGTCTCGTTATTCTACCTCATTCTTCTTTTAGTGAGTCATAACAATTTCACATATATTTCCCCCTCGAAAACCAGGACGCTTCACTAATCTTCCGGTATCTATTCATACTCGTCTCACATTTTACCTATTTCACACATACACAAGCAATCATACCATCCCCTACTAACAATGTAGTGATTGGATTACTAGAAACTGGACTTACACTATTTTTGTATTGTCAAAAGCTCTGTTGTAAACCAAATTGGACTAACAGCAATTGAAAGGGGCAAAAAAAAAAGCGCTACAGTGACTTGTAAAATATCTCACTGAAAGCCTTTGAACTAAACCAATATACATGGGATGAACTTGAAGAAAATATAACTACATGGCGCTATATAGTCAAAAAAGGCGCATAATCCTGTGAGAAGAGGAGAAACGCAACAGCTCGATAGTGGAGAGTAGCTAGAAAGTCGGGGGTATGTCATAAACCATTTACAGTGGTCATCCCATTCCCAAATTGTTCAAGGATATTTATGACCATAATATGGCTTATTACCCATTTACGAATTCATCATCATCAGGTGTCATGCCGGCTGGCGTAGGCGGTCATGGCTCTCCACAGCTCTCTGTCCACAGTATTATGTATCAAAGATGTTGTTGTTTCCTTGCCGTGCCAGGTTGTCAAACTGTCTAATATTTTCTCACGTTGTCGCCCTCTGTCTCTGTTGCCTTCAATCTTGCCTGTTGTGACTGTTCTCTATACCTGCCTGTCTCATGAAGTGACCAAAAAAATAAGATTGCCTTTTTCTTATATTGTTGATTAAGGTCCGTTTCGCATTTGACTCTTTCAACACATCTACATTAGTTTTTCTGGCAGTCCATGGTATTCTCAGCATTCTTATATAGAACCACATCTCTGTTGCCTCTAATTTCCCACTTTCAAGTTTGTTTATTGTCCAGGACTCGCACCCATATGTTAGTATAGGGGTTATATAGCACTGAAGAACTCTCTTTCTCACCTCTAATGGCAAGGTCATATTACACAGTATATTTTTCATTTTTCTGAATGTTGTTTTTACGAATTCACAGTCAAGGAAATAACACTTAACTGAACTTCAAAAGTGGGTGTAACAAATGACCATCATCATCATGTGATGAATGAACAACAATAGCACATATCTCATCATAAGATGTATATTTTAGTTAACCAAATTTAGATGCGCCATATGATCCGGGGGTATCAAGGGAACCTCCTATGATCGAACATTGTGATGTCTCTGTGGGGTATATTTTGTCCCATTAATCTCAGTTTAAATGACACATATAAAGTTATGTAGTCACTGCGCTTTATTTTTTGTTCTTCTTCTTCTTCTGCGTGTGTTTTCAAACTCCTACAGATTGACAGGATGTAGACCAGAGAACGTAACGCATTGTGTCTGGAGTTTACAGATTTAATAAAAATGTATCTCACATGTTCTTCGTTAGGTCTGTTCAACATTCCCAGTCTACGCCTGTATCTGTCCGTGATATTCACCTCATTTTGTTCCACATTCCCAATCTACACCTGTATCTGTCCGTGATATTCACCTCATTTTGTTCCACATACCCAATTTACACCTGTATCTGTCCGTGATATTCACCTCATTTTGTTCCACATTCCCAATTTACACCTGTATCTGTCCGCGATATTCACCTCATTTTGTTCCACATTCCAGTCTACGCCTGTATCTGTCCGCGATATTCACCTCATTTTGTTCCACATTCCCAATCTACACCTGTATCTGTCCGTGATATTCACCTCACTTTGTTCCACATTCCCAATCTACACCTGTATCTGTCCGTGATATTCACCTCACTTTGTTCCACATTCCCAATTTACACCTGTATCAGTTCGTGATATTCACCTCATTTTGTTCCATATTCCTAGTCTACACCTGTATCTGTCCGTGATATTCACCTCATTTTGTTCCACATTCCCATTCTACGCCTGTATCTGTCCGCGATATTCACCTCATTTTGTTCCATATTCCTAGTCTACACCTGTATCTGTCCGTGATATTCACCTCATTTTGTTCCACATTCCCAATTTACACCTGTATCAGTTCGTGATATTCACCTCATTTTGTTCCATATTCCTAGTCTACACCTGTATCTGTCCGTGATATTCACCTCATTTTGTTCCATATTCCTAGTCTACACCTGTATCTGTCCGTGATATTCACCTCATTTTGTTCCACATTCCCAATTTACACCTGTATCAGTTCGTGATATTCACCTCATTTTGTTCCATATTCCTAGTCTACACCTGTATCTGTCCGTGATATTCACCTCATTTTGTTCCATATTCCTAGTCTACACCTGTATCTGTCCGTGATATTCACCTCATTTTGTTCCACATTCCCAATCTACACCTGTATCTGTCCGTGATATTCACCTCATTTTGTTCCACATTCCCAATTTACACCTGTATCAGTTCGTGATATTCACCTCATTTTGTTCCATATTCCTAGTCTACACCTGTATCTGTCCGTGATATTCACCTCATTTTGTTCCACATTCCCAATCTACACCTGTATCTGTCCGCGATATTCACCTCATTTTGTTCCACATTCCCATTCTACGCCTGTATCTGTCCGCGATATTCACCTCATTTTGTTCCATATTCCTAGTCTACACCTGTATCTGTCCGTGATATTCACCTCATTTTGTTCCACATTCCCAATTTACACCTGTATCAGTTCGTGATATTCACCTCATTTTGTTCCATATTCCTAGTCTACACCTGTATCTGTCCGTGATATTCACCTCATTTTGTTCCATATTCCTAGTCTACACCTGTATCTGTCCGTGATATTCACCTCATTTTGTTCCACATTCCCAATCTACACCTGTATCTGTCCGCGATATTCACCTCATTTTGTTCCACATTCCCAATTTACACCTGTATCAGTTCGTGATATTCACCTCATTTTGTTCCATATTCCTAGTCTACACCTGTATCTGTCCGCGATATTCACCTCATTTTGTTCCACATACCCAATTTACACCTGTATCTGTCCGTGATATTCACCTCATTTTGTTCCACATTCCTAGTCTATACCTGTATCTGTCCGTGGTATTCACCTCACTTTGTTGTGTGGATTCATGTCTTAATGTTTCTCTTCAAATTTATATTTATTAACATACTTACACACCATATAAACGAGGGCTCTTCAATTCAAACCGTGCAAGTTATAAAACCATGACAAAGGCAGCAGATTATAAAAAATGGGAGTTCGATGCACTCAACTTTCCTCTCTTTAGCAAGTAGGGGGGGATCAGGGCCGTAGGTACGTTTCATTTTAAACTGTAAAAAGGGGAGGGAGGTGTTATCTTTAAAAAGAAAGATATTTGTGCGTTTTCGTGTGTAAATTTCTCTTTTGATGAAAAATTTGATGACATTTTACCGAATGTTTGGCTAAGTTCCTAATATTAAATGTATTGTTCTGATGTGTTAAGGGGGTAGGGGCTTGAACGCTCCAAGCGTTTTATCTGCATGCATGAGTATGACATCTTATACAAAGAAACATGCTAAACATGGGTCTGATTATTATAATCAGCCTCTACCCCTACTATTTTTAAACCGATTTTCGCAAAAGATACATTTTGATTCTCATTAAAAAATATTATATTTTTAAGTTGAACTCCAGTTGAAAAGTTAAGTTGAAAATGACACTGGAGATGCTGAAAAAGACAAAGTAAATGTTCAGAGAATGATATAAATAGGAGTGACCACGAGAGATGACAGAAAGTACGACATCAATGGAAAGATCAGAATCATCCACAACCAACAACTGACTGTGAAACTGAGCTTATATACTTTTGAATGACTGGCGGAATGGCAAGCAGAGGGAGTGCCCCTTGTGCAGTAATGCCGCCATTTCCTAATCAGGAATCATATATATGTATAATCTATAACTTTATATATATAGCTGGGAGGTCTTTGAGCTAGAATATTGCTTATAAAACATTTCTACCCCCTTCCACTTTCGTGTAGATTTTATAGACCAACCCCCAGCCCCCATTCCCACAGTGTACTGTTTCCAATTTCCCCCCCCCCCCCCCATTTTTGTTTACTCTTTATTCTGTGCATACCAAACCCTTTATACCTAAAATATTTTGGACATTAAAAGACATGACACCTTATTGAAGACCTTACTTGAGGGTAAAGTCAAAGGGAAGCGAGCAAGTGGTAAAAAGAGATACAAGTGGGAGACTTTCATCACACGATGGACAGGTTACAGTCTAGTAGAGTGCACCACCAAGACAAGAGACAGGAGATGTGATAAATGCCTACATCGGGCATGTCCTACGCGCAGACATCAACAGAATACACCACCAATCTCCTAAATGGGAAAAGAGCAAACAAATCTCCTACAGGCAAAAGAGCCAGGGGTAGACCAAAAGAAACATGGAGAAGAACAATACATAGAGAAAGTAAAACAATCAATATCCATACTATTCAAGAGCTGCACAGAATATCTTTGAACAGACAGAATTGGAGAGATCTGACCTCTGTCCTATGCGCTAACTTTAGCGCAAAAGGAAGAAGAGTGAATGAATGCATCAGAGACTCCGACTGCTGTTAAATATTATCACCGGCCTCGTGGTCTAATGGATACGGCGACTGACTTCGTATCAGAAGCTTGCGAGTTCGAATCTCGTCGGGTTCGAATATTATTTTTTAAGCTAAGTGGACACACTTTATTGGTAGTGATTCTGCTGGACACACTTTATTGGTAGTGATTCTGCTGGACACTTTATTGGTAGTGATTCTGCCTGACACACTTTATTGGTAGTGATTCTGCCTATCACACTTTATTGGTAGTGATTCTGCCTGACAAACTTTATTGATGGTGATTCTTTGTATTGGTACTGGACACTTTGTATTGGTAGTGATTCTGCTGGACACACTTTATTGGTAGTGATTCTGCTGGACACTCTGTATTGGAAGTGATTCTGCTGGACACACTTTATTGGTAGTGATTCTGCTGGACACACTTTATTGGAAGTGATTCTGCTGGACACTCTTTATTGGTAGTGATTCTGCTGGACACTCTGTATTGGTAGTGATTCTGCTGGAAACACTTTATTGGTAGTGATTCTGTCTGACCAACATTATTGTTAGTGATTCTTTCTGACACACTTTTTTGGTAGTGATTCTGCCTGACACACTTTATTGTTAGTGATTCTGCTGGACACTATTGGTAGTGATTCTGCTGGACACACTGTATTAGTAGTGATTGTTTCTGACACACTTTATTGATAGTGATTCTGCCTGACACACTTTATTGGTAGTGATTCTGCCTGACACACTTTATTGGTAGTGATTCTGCCTGACACACTTTATTGGTAGTGATTCTGCTGGATACACTTTATTGGTAGTGATTCTAGCTGACACACTTTATTGGTAGTGATTCTGCCTGACACACTTTATTGGTAGTGATTCTGCCTGACACACTTTATTGGTAGTGATTCTGCCTGACACACTTTATTGGTACTGATTCTGCTGGATACACTTTATTGGTAGTGATTCTGCCTGACACTCTTTATTGGTAGTGATTCTGCTGGATACACTGTATTAGTAGTGATTGTTTCTGACACACTTTATTGGTATTGATTCTGCCTGACACACTTTATTGGTATTGATTCTGCCTGATACACTTTATTGTTAGTAATTCTGCCTGACACACTTTATTGTTAGTAATTCTGTTGGACACTTTATTGGTAGTGATTCTGCCTGACACACTTTATTGGTAGTGATTTTGCCTGACACACTTTATTTGTAGTGATTCTGCCTGACACACTTTATTGGTAGTGATTCTGCCTGACACACTTTATTGGTAGTGATTTTGCCTGACACACTTTATTGTTAGTAATTCTGTTGGACACTTTATTTGTAGTGATTCTGCCTGACACACTTTATTTGTAGTGATTCTGCCTGACACACTTTATTTGTAGTGATTCTGCTGGACACACTTTATTGGTAGTGATTCTGCCTGACACACTTTATTGGTAGTGATTCTGCCTGACACACTGTATTGGTAGTGATTCTGCCTGACACACTGTATTGGTAGTGATTCTGCCTGACACACTTTATTGGTAGTGATTCTGCCTGACACACTTTATTGGTAGTGATTCTGCCTGACACACTGTATTGGTAGTGATTCTGCATGACAGACTTTATTGGTAGTGATTCTGCCTGACACACTTTATTGGTAGTGATTCTGCCTGACACACTTTATTGGTAGTGATTCTGCCTGACACACTTTATTGGTAGTGATTCTGCCTGACACACTTTATTGGTAGTGATTCTGCCTGACACACTTTATTGGTAGTGATTCTGCTGGACACACTTTATTGGTAGTGATTCTGCCTGACAAACTGTATTGGTAGTGATTCTGCCTGACAAACTGTATTGGTAGTGATTCTGCCTGACAAACTGTATTGGTAGTGATTCTGCATGACAGACTTTATTGGTAGTGATTCTGCCTGACACACTTTATTGGTAGTGATTCTGCCTGACACACTTTATTGGTAGTGATTCTGCCTGACACACTTTATTGGTAGTGATTCTGCCTGACACACTTTATTGGTAGTGATTCTGCCTGACACACTTTATTGGTAGTGATTCTGCTGGACACACTTTATTGGTAGTGATTCTGCCTGACACACTGTATTGGTAGTGATTCTGCATGACAGACTTTATTGGTAGTGATTCTGCCTGACACACTTTATTGGTAGTGATTCTGCCTGACACACTTTATTGGTAGTGATTCTGCCTGACACACTTTATTGGTAGTGATTCTGCCTGACACACTTTATTGGTAGTGATTCTGCCTGACACACTTTATTGGTAGTGATTCTGCCTGACACACTTTATTGGTAGTGATTCTGCCTGACAAACTGTATTGGTAGTGATTCTGCCTGACAAACTGTATTGGTAGTGATTCTGCCTGACACACTGTATTGGTAGTGATTCTGCCTGACACACTGTATTTGTAGTAATTCTGCCTGACACACTTTATTGGTAGTGATTCTAGCTGACACACTTTATTGGTAGTGATTCTGCCTGACACACTTTATTGGTAGTGATTCTGCCTGACACACTTTATTGGTAGTGATTCTGCCTGACACACTTTATTGGTACTGATTCTGCTGGATACACTTTATTGGTAGTGATTCTGCCTGACACACTTTATTGGTAGTGATTCTAGCTGACACACTTTATTGGTAGTGATTCTGCCTGACACACTTTATTGGTAGTGATTGTTTCTGACACACTTTATTGGTATTGATTCTGCCTGACACACTTTATTGGTATTGATTCTGCCTGATACACTTTATTGTTAGTAATTCTGCCTGACACACTTTATTGTTAGTAATTCTGTTGGACACTTTATTGGTAGTGATTCTGCCTGACACACTTTATTGGTAGTGATTTTGCCTGACACACTTTATTTGTAGTGATTCTGCCTGACACACTTTATTGGTAGTGATTCTGCCTGACACACTTTATTGGTAGTGATTTTGCCTGACACACTTTATTGTTAGTAATTCTGTTGGACACTTTATTTGTAGTGATTCTGCCTGACACACTTTATTTGTAGTGATTCTGCCTGACACTTTATTTGTAGTGATTCTGCTGGACACACTTTATTGGTAGTGATTCTGCCTGACACACTTTATTGGTAGTGATTCTGCCTGACACACTGTATTGGTAGTGATTCTGCCTGACACACTGTATTGGTAGTGATTCTGCCTGACACACTTTATTGGTAGTGATTCTGCCTGACACACTTTATTGGTAGTGATTCTGCCTGACACACTGTATTGGTAGTGATTCTGCATGACAGACTTTATTGGTAGTGATTCTGCCTGACACACTTTATTGGTAGTGATTCTGCCTGACACACTTTATTGGTAGTGATTCTGCCTGACACACTTTATTGGTAGTGATTCTGCCTGACACACTTTATTGGTAGTGATTCTGCCTGACACACTTTATTGGTAGTGATTCTGCTGGACACACTTTATTGGTAGTGATTCTGCCTGACACACTTTATTGGTAGTGATTCTGCCTGACACACTTTATTGGTAGTGATTCTGCCTGACACACTTTATTGGTAGTGATTCTGCCTGACACACTTTATTGGTAGTGATTCTGCTGGACACACTTTATTGGTAGTGATTCTGCCTGACACACTGTATTGGTAGTGATTCTGCATGACAGACTTTATTGGTAGTGATTCTGCCTGACACACTTTATTGGTAGTGATTCTGCCTGACACACTTTATTGGTAGTGATTCTGCCTGACACACTTTATTGGTAGTGATTCTGCCTGACACACTTTATTGGTAGTGATTCTGCCTGACACACTTTATTGGTAGTGATTCTGCCTGACACACTTTATTGGTAGTGATTCTGCCTGACAAACTGTATTGGTAGTGATTCTGCCTGACAAACTGTATTGGTAGTGATTCTGCCTGACACACTGTATTGGTAGTGATTCTGCCTGACACACTGTATTTGTAGTAATTCTGCCTGACACACTTTATTGGTAGTGATTCTGCTGGACACACTTTATTGGTAGTGATTCTGCCTGACACACTGTATTGGTAGTGATTCTGCCTGACACACTTTATTGGTAGTGATTCTGCTGGACACACTTTATTGGTAGTGATTCTGCCTGACACACTGTATTTGTAGTAATTCTGCCTGACACACTTTATTGGTAGTGATTCTGCTGGACACACTTTATTGGTAGTGATTCTGCCTGACACACTGTATTGGTAGTGATTCTGCCTGACACACTTTATTGGTAGTGATTCTGCTGGACACACTTTATTGGTAGTGATTCTGCCTGACACACTGTATTTGTAGTAATTCTGCCTGACACACTTTATTGGTAGTGATTCTGCTGGACACACTTTATTGGTAGTGATTCTGCTGGACACACTTTATTGGTAGTGATTCTGCTGGACACACTTTATTGGTAGTGATTCTGCTGGACACACTTTATTGGTAGTGATTCTGCTGGACACTCTTTATTGGTAGTGATTCTGCCTGACACACTTTATCGGTAGTGATTTTGCCTGACACACTTTATTTGTAGTAATTCTGCCTGACACACTGTATTGGTAGTGATTCTTCTGGATACTCTTTATTGGTAGTGATTCTGCCTGACACACTTTATTTGTAGTAATTCTGCCTGACACACTGTATTGGTAGTGATTCTTCTGGATACTCTTTATTGGTAGTGATTCTGCCTGACACACTGTATTGGTAGTGATTCTGCCTGACACACTGTATTGGTAGTGATTCTGCCTGACACACTGTATTGGTAGTGATTCTGCTGGACACACTTTATTGGTAGTGATTCTGCTGGACACACTTTATTGGTAGTGATTCTGCCTGACAAACTGTATTGGTAGTGATTCTGCCTGACAAACTGTATTGGTAGTGATTCTGCCTGACACACTGTATTGGTAGTGATTCTGCCTGACACACTGTATTTGTAGTAATTCTGCCTGACACACTTTATTGGTAGTGATTCTGCTGGACACACTTTATTGGTAGTGATTCTGCTGGACACACTTTATTGGTAGTGATTCTGCCTGACACACTGTATTGGTAGTGATTCTTCTGGATACTCTTTATTGGTAGTGATTCTGCCTGACACACTTTATTTGTAGTAATTCTGCCTGACACACTGTATTGGTAGTGATTCTTCTGGATACTCTTTATTGGTAGTGATTCTGCCTGACACACTGTATTGGTAGTGATTCTGCCTGACACACTGTATTGGTAGTGATTCTGCCTGACACACTGTATTGGTAGTGATTCTGCTGGACACACTTTATTGGTAGTGATTCTGCTGGACACACTTTATTGGTAGTGATTCTGCCTGACAAACTGTATTGGTAGTGATTCTGCCTGACACACTTTATTGGTAGTGATTCTGCCTGACACACTGTATTTGTAGTAATTCTGCCTGACACACTTTATTGGTAGTGATTCTGCTGGACACACTTTATTGGTAGTGATTCTGCTGGACACACTTTATTGGTAGTGATTCTGCCTGACACACTGTATTTGTAGTAATTCTGCCTGACACACTTTATTGGTAGTGATTCTGCTGGACACACTTTATTGGTAGTGATTCTGCCTGACACACTGTATTTGTAGTAATTCTGCCTGACACACTTTATTGGTAGTGATTCTGCTGGACACACTTTATTGGTAGTGATTCTGCCTGACACACTGTATTGGTAGTGATTCTGCTGGACACTCTTTATTGGTAGTGATTCTGCCTGACACACTTTATCGGTAGTGATTTTGCCTGACACACTTTATTTGTAGTAATTCTGCCTGACACACTGTATTGGTAGTGATTCTTCTGGATACTCTTTATTGGTAGTGATTCTGCCTGACACACTGTATTGGTAGTGAGTCTGCCTAACACACTTTATTGGTAGTGATTCTGCCTGACACACTTTATTGGTAGTGATTCTGCCTGACACACTGTATTGGTAGTGATTCTGCCTGACACACTTTATTTGTAGTAATTCTGCCTGACACACTTTATTGGTAGTGATTCTGCCTGACACACTTTATTGGTAGTGATTCTGCTGGACACACTTTATAGGTAGTGATTCTTCTGGATACTCTTTATTGGTAGTGATTCTGCTGGACACACTTTATTGGTAGTGATTCTGCCTGACACACTGTATTGGTAGTGATTCTGCCTGACACACTGTATTGGTAGTGATTCTGCCTGACACACTGTATTGGTAGTGATTCTGCTGGACACACTTTATAGGTAGTGATTCTTCTGGATACTCTTTATTGGTAGTGATTCTGCTGGACACACTTTATTGGTAGTGATTCTGCTGGACACACTTTATTGGTAGTGATTCTGCTGGACACACTTTATTGGTAGTGATTCTGCCTGACACTTTATTGGTAGTGATTCTGCCTGACACTGTATTGGTAGTGATTCTGCTGGACACACTTTATTGGTAGTGATTCTGCCTGACACTGTATTGGTAGTGATTCTGCTGGACACACTTTATTGGTAGTGATTCTGCCTGACAAACTGTATTGGTAGTGATTCTGCAGTGATTCTGCAGTGATTCTGCAGTGATTCTGCAGTGATTCTGCAGTGATTCTGCAGTGATTCTGCAGTGATTCTGCAGTGATTCTGCAGTGATTCTGCAGTGATTCTGCAGTGATTCTGCAGTGATTCTGCAGTGATTCTGCAGTGATTCTGCAGTGATTCTGCAGTGATTCTGCAGTGATTCTGCAGTGATTCTGTAGTGATTCTGCAGTGATTCTGCAGTGATTCTGCAGTGATTCTGCAGTGATTCTTCAGTGATTCTGCAGTGATTCTGCAGTGATTCTGCAGTGATTCTGCAGTGATTCTGCAGTGATTCTGCAGTGATTCTGCAGTGATTCTGCAGTGATTCTGCAGTGATTCTGCAGTGATTCTGCAGTGACTAAGCAGTTTTGTGTCCAAGAGTTATTATTATGTGAGACGTAATGGCAACCAGGTCATCAGAAAATGTGTTTGGTTAATGTAGCACACTCCACACTCCACATTGTCGGACTTTCTCTGACGTTTTTATTATTTATATTAATCTTAAATCAATCAAGTACTGAATGGCGATGCCGATCATTTTTTCTCCACGACTCTGTCGTTTGTGTTGTCAATAAGCTCGGTTGGGGAATTTCTACCGTGTCACAATACTAGTCCATCTAGCAGCTTCTCTCTTATGAATCAGAAATGTACTGCACAGCGCTGGGAAGAAGGAAGCTGACATCACTTTTTTCTACGGCTGATGCCCATCATGGAGGTACAGTGACTCAGGACGTGACACTCCTTTTGACTTGAACATTTGGTTGCATGCCTGGAGAAATAGAGAAATTCGGCATAACCAGTAGACAATTGGTGGCGGGGAATGAACGCACTGAACCCTAACTTAGCTCGGAGCAGTGCATAGGTTCAAACCTACCGTCCTGGTGGTGTGATAGTTATTCTTTGGCTCTGGTCCGGAGTGGGCGGAAAATCCACAGACTTCCAAGCAATATAACGTTGGATCAAAGGGCATGAGCCCATGGATCGCTGGATCAGCAACCAACCAACCCTCTTTGATGGTTGTTCTGCAATGAGTTTCTCGTTGTCTTTCTCTCTTTTTATTTTGCCATCTGATACCCATTTTAATGCTTGTAGCGGAAGTCTGTTTTCATTCAGAACCGTTTCTAACAGAAGCTCATTTGCTTCCCATTTCTAACAGAAGCTTGTCACTGATTTCAATAATCATAGTTGAGACTGGGTTTAAGACAGAGTTCAATTAAGACCACTAGAACCTCTTGCTTTATCCTACATAAAAAGTAGCAAGTATCTTTAATTTTGTATATGCCGTGTGATTGGTGTAGTGCTTCCTAAAGCTCTATCGCCCACTCTACCCTAATTCGCCCCCTGCTAACCCCTGAACCCAATATCACTTTCCTCCTGGAGCTGTCACCAGTTCCCATGGAGGTGGTTCATGATTTCCTTGTACCCATGGTTCCATCTCCCACTTTGAAAAATCCTGGATTAGATATTTTTAAAAGACCAGTATCACCATCAGTTACTGCCATAGAATCTTCAGGATATAGAAAATTAGACATTCTAGAGCAGGGCTATTCAATTGGCGGCCCGTGGAAGCCTAGTAAGTGGCCCGCGGATCATTGATAAAACAGTGAAATAAAGTTATATAAAAACTAAATGTATAAAATCATTCACTGTGTTTTTATAAATCTATGAGAAAAATAAAAACTATAACCATAACTATACTCCTATGTATGACATATAAATAATTTATTTAGGCTGGGATTCGGACCTCTGGACCATGATGATCCCCATTTTCTACATTTTGGCCCCCGAGTAATTATAGTTGAATAGAACCTGTTCTAGAAAACGAGAGGGGAAAAATGTATGGAAGTAGGTGTGAGAATAATAGGCGACAACTGTAAAGAATTTGGGGAAAAGCTCAGTATATTGGTGCTTAAAAACAGTTGAATGATGGCCTATGCATCTCTAGTTACTAATAAAGGACTAAGAGGTAGAAAGAATACCACAAATGATTTCTGGATCCACCCAACCTAAGGAAATTGGTACGTGATTTCCGATCGTCCGTGAAACCTCATGGCGCTGTGATGGTCAAGTATTCTTGGTGTGAAGTAAAGTTCTGGATAAACCCCTCCGTTTTACATAGCAAGTAATAGTTAATAGTTCGTGATTCATTGGTCCATGATAAAAGCACAACGAAAGCCTAACTTACTTCCACGGGACGACTACCTCCTACTTAACAGACAAGAACAGGTTATCATATGGACACAATAGACTAAACAGCCATATGTATATACAGTTTAAAATTTGCACAACAGCAAAGTGTAATTGTGGACAAGCTAACAGACTTCAGAACATATCTTTCAAGAATGTGCAAATAATGACACATTAAGATGCACATACTGGCCTTCTGATACACCGATGAATGTTAAACTTTATTATGGTACAAAACAAGAAATTGAAAACACTATACAAGAAACAACACTGCAGATATAGACATTATTAGCGAACGAAAGAAGAAGAAGAAGAAGAAGTGATTCACTGAGATTGAAACGACATCATCATTCATCACCATTAATGTGCTATTTGACAACAGAAAATACTGATATAAAACTATCCACAGTAACCCTCAATGTGCTATTTGACAACAGAAAATAATGATATAAAACTATCCACAGTAACCCTCAATGTGCTATTTGACAACAGAAAATACTGATATAAAACTATCCACAGTAACCCTCAATGGCGTGGAAAAATCATATTTTATTCATTAAAAGTAGGGAAGATAATTTCGTGTATCCTTTACACAGAATTCACCATGGCAGAATTCCATAATGATACATTCTCTCACTCATGGATGGATGCTCCTCGGGAAAAGTTACAAAGATTACTTCTAGCATCACTGTGTATTAGCTGCATCTCCTGCCGAACACTTTCTGGTGCTGTCTGTAAAATCTCATTCATATCTAAATATACATTAATCCAGGTCATGTGAGACCTGATCTTGACATAGTTTTTTTGATATTTCACACTATTCAGACCCTCGATGTCCTGTCGTTCTATAGCAGATTTCAACAATCGTTTTCTATCACAGTTGTCTTCGTTACCAGAGTCCTGAATGTGACGTATCATGTCATACTTTCCTATATCCACGTAGGGGCGAGCTACTTCGTAATTCTTGCTCGTAATTCTCCCATACAGATCATCATCTTCGCCGCCCCATCCGAAATACAAGTTCGAATTACCATTGATCTTAACGTACTGTTCTCTTGTGAAACCAACGACTCCGCCAAAATACTTTTTATACGGAAGTTGATAGTTATATTTGTCTATGGCAACTGCGAAGTGCATGGGATGATCGTCACATCTGTATAGGTTCCTGTCATTCATTGGAATCAAATCAACATCATGGAAAATAAAGCATTGATAATTATCAAACTTTAAGGCCTCTAGAAATCCAATATTAAAAAGAGAAGCTCTGTTAAAAGTTGTTGGCATTGCTTGCTCAATTACAAAAATCCTGGCATCGATGAGCTGCCTCTGAAGTAGAGGGATTAGATTGTTCAACAGAATGTAAAGATGTGTGAAACGCTTTCGGAATGGTATAACAATTGCCACTTTTTCAGCGGGTGTGCAATTTTTAGGGCGAACCCTTCCACCTACTTCAACGTCAGGATAGTTTAGTGCCAGCTCTTCGGGTGCGGTACACTCCTTAATTCCAGCCAAACGTCCCATAAGGTTTTCAGACGGATAAAGTGGGCAAGGTTCGCTTGGGCTGTATTCCTGGATTTGTCCACCGGCCTTCTTCTGGTGAATGTCTTTGTTGTTGATGTTCTCATGTTCGGCGTCAACATCGCCGTGAATCTCGTCTAATAGTGCGTTAACAACCACGTACTCCCTGGCACGGTCTCCCTTTAAATGTCGTCTTATGTGTCTTGTGTCGCTGGCTGAAAACAGAAACAAATAAAGTCATGAAAGGTCATCGTCCTACATATAAACATGAATCTCTTAATACCGAGTGTCTACCGAGTCACTGTACACTTATTTACATTGATGGTGACACTACTTCATATGAATTGTGAGTACATGTATTTACATTGATGGTGACACTACTTCATATGAATTGTGAGTACATGTATTTACATTGATGGTGACACTACTTCATATGAATTGTGAGTGCATGTATTTACATCGATAGTAACACAACTCCATATGAATTGTGAGTACATGTATTTACATTGATGGTGACACTACTTCATATGAATTGTGAGTGCGTTTATTTACATTGATGGTGACACTACTTCATATGAATTGTATTTGAATTGATGGTAACACTACTTCATATGAATTATGAGTACATGTATTTACATTGATGGTAACACTACTTCATATGAATTGTGAGTGCATGTATTTGCATTGATGGTAACACTACTTCATATGAATTGTGAGTGCGTGTATTTACATTGATGGTGACACTACTTCATATGAATTGTGAGTGCGTGTATTTACATTGATGGTGACACTACTTCATATGAATTGTATTTGAATTGATGGTAACACTACTTCATATGAATTATGAGTACATGTATTTACATTGATGGTAACACTACTTCATATGAATTGTGAGTACATGTATTTACATCGATGGTAACACAACTCCATATGAATTGTGAGTATTTAGTACGGATCTGTGTGACGTCATTGCACAGCGACTTTATAGTCACCTTATACAAACACATAACAATGGATTGGTCACGTTCCGACCAACAGGTCTTTATCAAGATAGGATCAAATACAGACTGGTATCAAAAATATCTAGTAGTCTGTATAGACTATAATAAGGCAGCTATTTTCGTTAGCATGTGATTTTGTTTTGTTCCAATCTTGATAAAGCCCTTATGTTTGAAGCGTCCATTTCTTATATTAATTTTCTAGGTAAATCTGAATGCTACCAATGTTTTTTCTAAATATTGTTTACCATATGGGGCACATCTCATTTCACGTAATTTCTGAAAGCTTTGTCAATTTACGGAAACAGTGTGCTTAAGCAGGGCCGGATTTAGACTTGATAAGGCCCTAAGCTTTCCGGACGTGGAGCATGGGGACAAATAATGCTGCAATATATTTAAGTATATGGGAGAATTACTGAATAAAGTGGAGGCTCTAAGCTAGAGCTTGTGTAGAGTATACGTAAATCCTGCACTCCGCTTCAGATATTTGGATTAATGCTTTAAACAACAACAAAAATTATTTTTCGAAATGAGATGCTACAGTAGGACATTAAGAATGATATGAACTGAGAAAAAAGATGAATCAATAAGTTTACAGGCATTGAAAATTGGAGTTAGTTATATACTAACGGTATCATAACTTGAAAACAATGTTGGTTTATTTATTTTTATTTTGAGGGAGGGGGGAGGTA
The DNA here is from genome assembly GCA_034231615.1 of Meghimatium bilineatum. Lineage (NCBI taxonomy): Eukaryota > Metazoa > Mollusca > Gastropoda > Stylommatophora > Philomycidae > Meghimatium > Meghimatium bilineatum. Next base: position 9,941,106 of record CM067318.1, read on the forward strand.
TAATAATAAAACATCTATCATCATTTAGAGCAGAATAAGATTCATAAGACAGAAATCAGAGCTCTCCAGTTCGAGCGATGTGATACTATTGTGTGTAATTCTTGTATGTTACGACCCATAGTCATTCATACCCTCTTTGATGGTTGTTCTGTGAAGAATCTATCATGGTCTTCCTCTTTTTGTTGTGCCATCTGGTACTCATTTTTATTCTTATAGTGGCTGTTTCCGTTCATTTTAAGTACATATTTAATTAAGTTCATCGTTTTCTGTTTATTTTCATAGAAACATATTGCTGTTTGGTGTTTTCTCTTACTTGCTTGTTTGACTTAAATTCTTCCAAATCCATAATGAAGAGTTTTAAGGCATTCATTTTCAAATGAATTTAATTTATTCTCCAGAATGACACCAGCAGCATGGAAGTGTTAATAATATTGGCGTCAGGGTTGTAGGTGATAGAAGAAGAGACGGCTCATGACGGCGATGGATAAGATAAGATATGTGTGAGTGTTTGACAATGTCCAATGGTACTACTGGTCAATTTGCCAAGAATTGTGAGGACTGCATTTGAAAAATAAAGCACGCTCGTGTAATGTCGGATCCCAAAAAAAAGGAACAAAGAATATAAACACTATTACCTGCCATGCATATCGTACGAGACGACTAATGAGATTTGGGGGAGGGGAGTTGGCTGTCTCATCCCATAGAAGGTCAAAGTGAACAAGAGTGGATGCTGTAGTCGGATAAGTCGGTCCAAAGGTGCAGATATTAAACTGTAAATCATAGCACAAAGCATTCCGTTCTCCGGACTAGTGTGTTAATATGATGCTGCTCGTGATGATGTTGTTCCTCCATTACATGATGATGTTGTTCCTCCATTACATGATGATGTTGTTCCTCTATTACATGATGATGTTGTTCCTCCATTACATGATGATGTTGTTCCTCCATTACATGATGATGTTGTTCCTCCATTACATGATGATGTTGTTCCTCCATTACATGATGATGTTGTTCGTTCATTACATGATGATGTTGTTCCTCCATTACATGATGATGTTGTTCGTTCATTACATGATGATGTTGCCTATTTATTACATCGACTTTATGAAATTGAGTCAGAGTTATATTCTTGACTATGAGTTAGAATTATATTCTTGACTATGAGTTAGAATTATATTCTTGACTATGAGTTAGAATTATATTCTTGACTATGAGTTAGAATTATATTCTTGACTATGAGTTAGAGTTATATTCTTGACTATGAGTTAGAGTTATATTCTTGACTATGAGTTAGAATTATATTCTTGACTATGAGTTAGAATTATGTTCTTGACTATGAGTTAGAATTATATTCTTGACTATGAGTTAGAATTATATTCTTGACTATGAGTTAGAATTATATTCTTGACTATGAGTTAGAATTATATTCTTGACTATGAGTTAGAATTATATTCTTGACTATGAGTTAGAGTTATATTCTTGACTATGAGTTAGAGTTATATTCTTGACTATGAGTTAGAATTATATTCTTGACTATGAGTTAGAATTATGTTCTTGACTATGAGTTAGAATTATGTTCTTGACTATGAGTTAGAATTATATTCTTGACTATGAGTTAGAATTATATTCTTGACTATGAGTTAGAATTATATTCTTGACTATGAGTTAGAGTTATATTCTTGACTATGAGTTAGAGTTATATTCTTGACTATGAGTTAGAATTATATTCTTGACTATGAGTTAGAATTATGTTCTTGACTATGAGTTCTTAGATAGCTAATAAGCTCTATTCTGGTCGAAAATATACGGTTCGGGCATTGGATTAACACTGTAGATTTTTGTTTTTTTTATCAACTTGTGACTCTCTAGCTACTTTCCGCTGTTGATATATTGCGTTTTTCCTGTTCACAGTATATGTGATAACATGTAGAATTTAGATTAAGAACGTAGAAGAAAAACAGCAACCAACAAGAAGGCTACGTTCTAGAAAGAATGTTTCACCTGAAAAGTTGATAACACTCAACTTTTACACATACACATACATACACACTCATGCATACACATACACATACATACACACTCATGCACGCATACACAAGGTAGATTCAAAATGTTTGTCTGTTTGTTAAATGGCGGGATTAAATCCTTTGGCCGAGGCACGATAATACAGGTTGAAAGGCTCGTGCCTCGGCCAGAGGCTTTACTCTCCCCACCACCAACATACAAACTCAGGAATTTGTGTGAACTCAGTGTGACTTAAGCAATGTTAGTGTCTTTAAGTGTGACTTAAGCAATGTTAGTGTCTTTAAGTGTGACTTAAGCACACACAGAATTTGATATTTGCACATAGTTCTATCAAGGACAATTTCAACTCCGACGATGCAATTAGCGCAACCGACAAACATATGTAAATTTGCGTGATAATTGCACAATATATGTAAATTTACAAACATGTAAATTGTAAATTTGTAAATGTAATATGTAAATTTACATATATTGTGTCTATTGTAAATTGTAAATTGTAAAATGTAAATTGTAAAATGTAAATTGTAAATTTGTAAATGTAATATGTAAATTTACAAACATATGTAAATTGTAAATTTGCGTGATAATTGCGCAAATAAAATATATAAAAATTTGCGTATGCTTCGGGACAGACGTGACCCGAAACTATACTCTGGAAGAGAAGAATGTTCGGGTCACGTCTGCCCCGAAGATCACGCAATTAACACATTACTGGGACTCTGTCTACATACACTGGGACGGCTGCTTGAACGGAGGGCGGATCACTTATGGGAATGTCCCACGTGCTGTGAAGCCAGTTTCTAATCAAGAATCAAGAAATATACAAATCAAAGAAGTTTACGCCATTTCATCAAAGTCGTTAAAAAAAGTATTTCCCATGGCAGCAACCTCCGTCGGTGATGAAGATAACTCTTTATGTACTAAGCCGCATCAACTATTAAGTGGGGTGGCCAGTTCCCTTCCTTGCTGTATTTACCTCCCCTAACGCATGCGTCAGGTCCTCATTTACAGATGAGTCGACTAGAGGAGTGATCGTGTCAAGCGAGAAATTACATTACGGATTTTATTTTGTCCGGACGTGGTTTCGAACCAGGCACGTAACCCTGTGATAACATCAAGCTCACTATCAACTAGGCTACTGTGCTCAATTAACCAAGGTCGTTACCAACTTTTAAACATATATTTTCCATAACATGACTTTACATTCACTGCTTCAGTGCTAGTCGACTATTCAGAGAACTTATGGAAACTACCTCGTATAAGCCTCTATATAAGCCTGTATATAAGCTTGTATATAAACCTGTATATAAATCTGTATATACGCCTGTATATATATATATATATATATATATCACTATTATTCTTATTCGCTACACAGTCTTACAGTGATACTCCCACTCATGTTGAGCAAGCCACAAACACATCAGCACAGTTGCCAATCCCAACAGTACAAACGCTTGACCCCATCTTTTCCTCAACAACAACTGGGGCAACACCATCGCCTCCAGACAAGATCTGGCAGCGTAGAAAACATGTAGTAGATGTGGTTGTTTACTGTATGTCTCCGGTTACGTCTGAAAATAGAGCATCATAAAATTGATTAACTATCTATAGCACGTTTCATGTCAAGATATACAAAAATAGGTAGGTGTGTTACCAAAATAAAACATAAAACAATTTAACAACGAGATACAGCGACAGACGACGTTTCAACTATAAAGCCTTCATCAGGATAAACAAATGACCACAATAAAACAAATCTTACATGGAGACAAATAGGGTTATAATGAGGAGGACAATAGCAGATAGGTAATGGGGGAAGCAAAGATGTGGAAGCATGACAGGTGAGAAAAACGTATGGGGAGAAGTTAGTAGTAAGTAGGGAGGAGAAAGTAGAGTGAAGAAAGTGAGATGGACAAAGGAAAAGATATGGTAGCAAGTAAATTAAAAGTACATTAAAAATACTTACCTCAAAAGTGGCAACAGAAAATGAATGCTACAGACAAGCAATCATAATGTTAGGGAAGAGCAAAATGAGATGGTACGAGGGATCAGGTGGGAGAGAGAGAAAGGGGAGAGAGATGTAATTGATTAACTATCTATAGCACATTTCACTAGTTTTTCCCTCAAACAGATGTAATTGACTAACTATTTATAGCCCGTTTCACTAGCTTTGCCCTCAAACAGATGTAATTGACTAACTATTTATAGCACGTTTAAATAGCCCCCTTCTCTTTACACTTTTTAGCACGAAATACAAAAGCACCACATTTGTTTCACATTAAATTTTTTTAAACGTTTCAAATCCAATCAATTTAATTGGTGTAGAAAAACATTATTGTCGACGTTAATTATTGGTAGACGCCCTCCCCCCCCCCCCCCCCTATTCCGATGTCAATAATTATCACATTTTTTCAGATCACTTTTTCAGACTCAATTTTTTTTTTCAAATAATTACTGACATAATTTATGGAAAGTATCAAAGAAACAATCTTGACAGTAACATCGTGAAATTCCTAGACATGATGCCACAAGACAGACGTGTCATATTTTATTCAGTTTAAACATGAAAATTTATTATTATTCTTCTGCGTCCATTCTCAAACTCCTGCAGATGAACAGAATGTAGTCCAGAGAATGTTTTGCGTTTGTGTAAGAATGTCTAAAAATTGCTAAATTTCCAAATTTGCAAGATCCGTCGAAGACAGATGTGTCGGGCCATTACGCAAATAAAAAGGCGACACAATGCATTTCCATTCTCTGGACTACATCCTGCTGGAAACCTAGTAGGACCATGGTCCTTCTACATGAGAGAAATCCAGCGGAAGTTTGAGAATGAACGCTGAAGAAGTAAATCGCAAGATTAATAAATGATCAACGCATAAATGTTGTGGCCAGCGACACTTCAACAATACACATGGAATATGAACGTTTCGTACTTGTTCTTCCGTGTGATATGGTTTAAAACGTTACTTAGTAAGAAACAGCAGCAAGTTAACAATTTCTTAAGGATTATATGTAACTTAGTATGATAAGCAGCAAGTTAACAATTTCTTAAGGATTATATGTAACTTAGTATGATGAGCAGCAAGTTAACAATTTCTTAAGGATTATATGTAACTTAGTATGATGAGCAGCAAGTTAACAATTTCTTAAGGATTATATGTAACTTGGTATGATAAGCAGCAAGTTAACAATTTCTTAAGGATTATATGTAACTTAGTATGATAAGCAGCAAGTTAACAATTTCTTAAGGATTATATGTAACTTAGCACGATACAGCAGCAAGTTAACAATTTCTTAAGGATTATATGTAACTTAGTATGATAAGCAGCAAGTTAACAATTTCTTAAGGATTATGTGTAACTTAGTATGATAAGCAGCAAGTTAACAATTTCTTAAGGATTATGTGTAACTTAGTATGATAAGCAGCAAGTTAACAATTTCTTAAGGATTATGTGTAACTTAGTATGATAAGCAGCAAGTTAACAATTTCTTATATAGGATTATATGTAACTTAGTATGATAAGCAGCAAGTTAACAATTTCTTAAGGATTATATGTAATTTAGTATGATAAGCAGCAAGTTAACAATTTCTTAAGGATTATATGTAACTTAGTATGATAAGCAGCAAGTTAACAATTTCTTACATAAGATTATACCATTATAGATTATTGTCAATAATCGCTGTATATCTGTATACAGTGCATTGCAGTCCCTTTCACTTACAACACAGTCTGAAAATACAGTCTCTGGTTTCCTCGTATCACAGTAACACTTTTGTGAAGACAATTCTAGAGGAAGTGTTGAAACGTGACACTCGGGTGAAAAAAAAACAGACATTGGTGGGAAGGGAACAACATAAATTGACATGCTACGACTTAGCAGAGTGTATGACCAGGACAAAAGAAAAAGGTGATTTAATGCATAATTTCTATATTTTTACAGGGACGGTACCTTATCGAAGTTGCGGTATACTACCTTCATGGCTGAACACAGCAAAAAGTTGCTTTTAAAAGTATCAATCGCAAGCCAATATTCCAGTCACATACACATTTATTGAAGGGCGGTAACTGTTTACAAGGGATTTCACTGCCTATTGAAATATAAAAACGGAATTTCTAAAGACCCTTTGAAACATATTGTAGAGTATTGCGTGCATGTTTTCATTGGAGAGATTCATGTACAGCGTTGACTACAATTTAAAAATACTTTTTTCCAATATGAGATCGCTGATTTAACATTAAGAGTCAGCTAGAGTTACACATAACATTTGCTAATGGTGTTACTTCCACCTACTTACCTACTTCAGCTCATGTCAATGAGATTATCGTGATTGGGTTAACTACACGTCCACACAACAAATGGAATAATTGATTAAGCATATATCTTGATTCCTGATTAGAAAAGCACCACTGAAGACGGATTTGTCGGGTCATTTGTGCAAATAAAGCGGTGACACAACGGATTTTCATTCTCTGGACTAAATTCTGCTAGAAATATAGTAGGACCATTGTCCTGCTTCAAAATAGAACCTGCGAGAGTTTGAAAATGAACGCTGAAGAAGAAGATTAGAAACTAATACGGTGCCACAAGTGATCCCCTCACAGTTCCAAGATTATGCAGATGAAGAATTTGCACAAAATAGAGCTGCATGGTGCTCGTCAAAAATGGCGCAACGTCTTGTAGAAAAAAAGAGAAATTCAACAGCTCAACAGCAGAGAGTAGCTAGAGAGTCTCGGGTAGACCGAAAACCATCCAATGCCAGAACTGTCCAATGTCATTTGTGGTCAGAATATGGCTTCAGGACTGTGCGGTAGGTTTTCTCAATAGGATGAAAGTCTTCCAAATGCCGTCTCTTTAAGAGGCTTTTCTTCGAAATGCCGCCCTTAAATGTATTTTTCCCCGCGAAGACGGATGTGTCGGGCCACTGGCGCAAATAAAACTGCTACACAATGCATTTCCATTTTCTGGACTACATCCTGCTGGAAATCTAGCTGGTCCATTGTCCTGCTACAAGAGAGATCCAGTGGGAGTTAAAGAATGAAGAGGAAGAAATGTATTTTAATTGGTGCCGCCTGATACGGTTGCCTCTCTGCATCATAGCACGGCACGGCTCTGTATGGCTTATCAGCCATCAACGAATTTATAGCAAATGACATAACTCTAACTGAATTTCAAAAGTAGATGCAATAAATGGCCGTCATCATCATGTGACGGACGAACAACAAAAACAAAAATGCAAATTAAAGTCCTAATAGTCAGATGTTAATTTAGTGATTTTTTACATTTTCTCAGAGATAACACAGTTTCTCCCCTCACCCCTTGTCACCCCCATTTCTGCCTATTTTGGTATGTGTGGAAATTATCACTTTTGGAGAGTATTCATGATGGCGGCATGACTGGCCACACATTTATGTGATGTGCTTGTACTACAGCTTTTCTTGATGTTTACCGTAGTTCTAACCTCCGAAAACTGTCACTATGTTGTTCCTATATTCATATGTGGAGCCTGAATTCAAAAGTCTAACGACAATTTATTGTATTTCTAGAGCTCACGAATTACGAGCGATATAGCTATTGTATTCTTTTGCTCAATTTTCAAGAGGTTAGTTAGTTAATTGTTGGATTATCGTCACTGTACTCCCACGTCCATACGTTTTGAGATCTTCTCTCCTTGAGTGTATTCGCCATTTCACGTTGACTGAAGGTCCCAGTAAGCTGTTGATTGACCATCATTCTTTCTCGCCCACGAAATTAGCGACATCACATTTCAAACCAAGCTCCCTTATTATAGTCATGGAACAAGTCATCGTCACTTACTTATAGTCATTTTTGGTCCGTTTTCCCGTAGGGCATTCAAAATGGCTGCCTTATCCATCGCTCCACCAACAGCTGTAATAGGATCGTGTGCGGCCAACCTATCTGCTTTCTCATTACCCCGGACTCCTGCATTTCCAGCACAAAAGTAAAATACACTTTACGCACATAGGAATTCCTCACTGTTCCCCAACGCACGCTGCCTGAACTTTCACAATCTTTCAATTTTAGGAGGTATGGACTGGTAGGGGTGTGGTGTTACATAGAATTTTATTTCATACTAAGAAGACTTCAACTCTTAGCGATGTGTAATGCTTCGACGGATGCTTTCTACTCAACATGGGTCAGTGTAGAATGCATATCTCATAAATCTGTATGCAGACTTCCAGACACATGAAAATATGCGACCATTTAGTGGCATCAATACTGAACACTTCTGATCACATAAATAACTGCAGGTTTTCATATAACTGCAGGCATTTATATAACTGCAGGTTTTCATATAATTTCAATCTTTCAATACGGCCTGAACTAAGAACAATTAATTATACAGTGAACTAATTATAATAAATTATATATAGTGAACTAATTATAGTAAATTATACAGTGAACTAATTATAATAAATTATGCAGTGAATTCATTATAATCGATTATACAGTGACCTAATTATAATGACCTACACTGTGAACATTAGGGAAGTGAACATAGTTCTGATTGAGGGGAGCTAACAAGAACTTCATGCCCTGTTAGATATGGTTCACAAGAAAGTGAAGCCTCAGTCTAAACACGAAAAACACAGATGTAATTGTTGTTTCAAAGAAATACACACCACCAAGATGCTGTATTACTGTCAATGATGCAAAATTAAATTTAAAGTAGATAAAGTCAAGTATCTTGACACCATTTTAACATCAGATGACAGATACTCCAATGAGAGCAAGAACAGGATACCGCAGGCCACATCAATATTTCAGAAAATGAGAAACATTCTATGAAATGGAGTAATATCAATGCATACACGAGTTCGAGTACCAGGATTTTATAATGAATCAATCCTTCTTTATGGAAGCGAAGCATGGACAGTAAGCAAAAGTGCCCAAGATAAACTGGAGGCAAATGAGATGTGGTTTTTAAGAAATGATGAAAACTCCATGAACAGTCAAGAAATCTAATGTAGAAGTTATCAGAGATGCTGGAGTAAAAAGACAGATTATAGCAAAAATTAGAAACAGACAATCAAGATTTTTAGAGCATGTGTAAAGTAAAACTTGAACATTTAGTAGCCACTGGTAAAATCAAGGGGAGAAGAGACAGAGAGGGAAATTTCTATAAGGGTTGTCACTGTTTGCACACAAAAAAGTCACCTTGTTACCAACACAAGAGATTGAGAGTTGTGGAGTAGCATGATCGCCTACGCCACTAGGCATGGCACTTGATTGATTGACAGGGTGAACTAATGATAATCAACTACACAATAAACTAATAATAATCAATTAGACTGTGAGCCAATGATAAATAACTACACGGATAACTCATTATCACAGACCACGCAGTGAACTGATGGTAACCGACTAAGTAGTGAAGTAATAATAATAAACTACACAGTGCATTGAGATAAAAAAAATACACAGTGAGATAATAATAACCAATTGCACAGTGAACTAATGATAATCAACTACAGTGAACTAATGATAATCAACTACAGTGAACTAATGATAATAGATCATGCAGTGAACTCAAGATTTTCAACTACACCTTGAACTAATGATAATAGATCACGTAGTGAACTAATGATAATAGATCACGTAGTGAACTAATGATAATAGATCACGTAGTGAACTAATGATAATCAATTACGGTGAATTAATTATAATCAACTACACCGGGAACTAATGATGATCAACGGAATCGTGAACTAATGCTAATAGACCACGCAATGAACTAATGATAATCAAAAATTCTTGAGACTAACGGGAATGGAACCAGGTCCGTTTTAATGGCACCGAATAGCCTTGTAGCTCGAGTAAACGGGATTTTTGTACTTGATTAACCGCATCTCCACAAAAAGAAGCGATTTTGTCAAGACATTCAAACTGTGTATTCAGGTCACTGAGAACTGACCAATCGTAACACGGACTATTTTAAAACAACAACGAACATCCGGTACAAGTATTGAAGTATCCTCAGAAACACATAGAACATTCATAATTGTACTACAAGGGCCAATATTTCTTCTTGTAAACATTAACAACATAGAGACAGTACAGTGTTGCTTCAAATAATAGCTTTTACAAGTAAATTCAAGTAGGAAGCAAGAGGATAAATTAAAAATTATTGAGACTAAAGAGAATTGAACCAGATCCGTTCTAACATCACCGAATTGCCTTGCAACTGAGCAAACGAGTTTTTCCGTATTTGTCTAGGGATGTTCGTTGTTGTTGAAATAGTCTGTGTCTCGATTGGTTTGTTCTCGTTGACTTGAGTACACAGTTTAAATGTCTTGACAAAATCGCATCTTTCTTTTTTTTTGTTTTTGTTTGTTGAGATGCGGTTTAGTCAAGTACGAAAAAACCCGTTTACTCAAGTTGCAAGGCGATTCGGTGCCGTTACAACGGATCTGGTTCAATATCTGTTAGTCTCAATAATTTTTAATTTATAATTAAGCTTCCTACTTGAATTTACTTCTATAATACTAATAAACTACAGTGAACTAATGATAATCATCTACAGTGAACTAATGATAATCATCTACAGTGAACTAATGATAATCATCTACAGTGAACTAATGATAATCATCTACAGTGAACTAATGATAATCATCTACAGTGAACTAATGATAATAATCTACAGTAAACTAATTATTATCAACTAGACAGAGAACTGGTATCCTGAAGACAACCTAGAAAACCCTACCATCTGCAGGATCGACTGCCAGACTGTTCCAATAGATTCAACCTATAATAGATGTCATGTTTAGTGATGTTTCTACATATACCTAGTAGGTTATGCCAGATTGCACTACCGCTTTTATTTTAATAGGTCATATTCCAGGAAGATTGTGTTTGTGAATGCCTTTTCTTTATGAGACGCGAAAGAGATTATTCGGGGCAGTTGAATTCGTGTTTAAACCCGCGACGTTACAGAAGATTATACAATTTGGATAAATAAGGTCACAAGCACGACGAAATGTTTTACTGGAGCTGTGACGTCTGCGGTGATCAATGAAATTGGAAGACACGAAAACTGCATGCATATTATATTAAGATCAGATTGGAGAATAGAAACAAGTCACAGCAGGATTTCAACTGATAGTAATTAGCAGTGTTACAACTGATATTTTAGAAATAACCTCATATCGCCCTGGAAAATTAACAGAAAACCCCAGACTATGCAATTCTATATAAATAAAAGCATTCTGTCTTTTATACAATATTATCATAGAAAGTATATCTAAAAAAGGATCATTCGATAATTTTCGTGCGCAATTACGTCGTTTCTATGAGACGACCTGTAACCTATTTATTTTTTTTTAGAAATTTAAAAGGTGAGAATTTTAACATTATTTTTTCGAAATTTCTAGGATTTCCTAAAAACCAAAGATTAAGGCACATTTGATCAAAGTAACACAGCACTCGAGACGACGGCACAAAGCCCCAGATCTATTGGGGGGGGGGGAGAGATGTGGCAACTCTGGATATACATTTTTTTTAAAAATGTAATATTTTATATTTCGTGTAACCTCCCTTTTTTAAATCTTCTTTTCAACCTAAAGAAAAAAATTATACCAAAACGTTTATCAGCTAAATTTACGCAACAAGAGTAGACGTTCAAATAAAACCACTAAAATAAAAAATCACTGAAGCTGATGAATTCCTAAAACATCCTGGCACTTTTCGACAAAACTATCTCCTCGACATATTCAACAAAAGCTGGAATAGTAGGTGGGAATGTAGCTTAATCCTGTGAAAAAACACTTATACAGCTAACTGTGAAACCAGAAAAAAAGACAAATGAGATCCAGAAATCTACAGACCCATTATTATCATCGCTTGTGTTGGAAAAATAATGGAGATATTAATTAACAGAAAAATATTATGGTTTCTGGAAACTAATTCAATATTGACTTCAAATCAATAAGGATACACACAAAACAGGAGCACGGAGGATCAACTAACTCTTCTCACAAAAGAAATAGAGAATGACTTTCAAAAGAAGCAAAAACCAACAACAATATTATTCGATTTATCACACGCATTCGATACAGGCCTTAATGCCATAAACCCTTCCAGCAGGAGTCACTCACAGCAATTTTTCTTGGAGTAGGAAACATCTTAGCAGAACATTCAAATTAAGAGAGGGGTCCTTCTTCTCTCCCCCCACCCCCGTCAAGGAAGCGTACTGTCAAAAGTCATATTCACAATCTACATAAATTACATTACTAGGTGCTGCGATTATAACGTCATGCATAAGTCTGCACGCAGATGACTTTGCAGTTTGGGTTTCCACAGACATCATCTGAACAGCTAACTATCGATGCACAAGACAGTCAAGAAAGTTGAAATTGTACCGAAAATTAGGGTTTTAAATGACTTCCAATAAAAAGCCCAAACCACCAAGCACGATAATCATGTATGCAACTTCCCACAACTAAAATACTACTCAAGATAATACATGAAAGAATTAAAAACAAGATAGACACTGAGGTCGCTGAAGAACAATTCAGTTTTAGGAAAAACAAAGGAACTAGAAAAGATTCTTAGTATCCGACTGATGATTGATAAATATATAGAGAAATATATATTTCTAATCAGTCTGATATCTTTTCCATCAAAGCCTATTTCTTGAAAAAGTTCAATTAATTTGTCATGTTAGTCAAAGGTCTCTGAAGCAAATATAGATAATTTTTTTGGACTTCTATATATTTATCTATCAATAGTCGGACACTAACTATTGCTTCTCTGGTTCTTTTGTTGTTCCTAAAACCGAATTGCTCTTCACCGACCTCAGTGTCTATCTTATTTGTAATTCTCTCATGTATTATTTTGAGTAGTATTTTGGTTATATGACTCATTAGACTTATTGTTCTATATTCTGTACTGTCCACAGCCCTGGGCTTCTTAGGTAGTGGTATGAATATTTCAGGTCTGTAAGTATGTGGCCTGTTTCATATGTCATTGAAAAGTTCTGTGATAGTTTACAAACCAAATCCATCTGGAGTTTTTATTATGCCTGCTGTTATCTTGTCGGAGCCTGCGGCCTTTCCATATTTTATTGCATTTTCTACTTCTGCTTTCAGTATTGCTGGTCCATCATTGTTGTGTATTTAGGTTTTTTGTACCATTGGTCATCAAACAGTTTTGTCACATAATCTGCCCATCTTGTAAGTTATCAATTTATCAAATATAATTTTTCCACTTTTATCTTTAATGCAGCCACCCCCTTTTATATGAGTTTTATTATTTGTGATCTGTTTTATCTCCTTATGCATACCTTTTATTCTTCTGTTGTACTGACATCTCATCTATGTCTCTGCATTCTCTTTCTAGCCATTGTTTTTCCGCTGTTCTGCACATATTACGTATCTCACTGTCTATAAGTTAATATTTTGGAGTATTTTTTAGCTTTCTTTCTTTCTGATATTTTCTCTAATATTTCATCTGTCATCAATATTTGTTTGTTCTTGGTATTTCTTATTAGTAAATTTTCATTTTGATGTTTGAATACTTTTCCTTAGGCTGTCCCATTTATTGTCTATTTTCTCTTCAGAATTTTCCCTTCTGTATAGTTCCATGCATTCTTCTTCTTCTTCTTCGTCGTACGCCTTGCGGCGGACCCTCTGAAAGCATTCCGCTGACCGTCCTGAGAAGGACGTATGAGGGTGATCTGCGTTGTGTCATGTTTTACAGCAAGCTGCGTTATCTGCGCCTTTCGACCTGACACATCCGTCTTCAGCCAGCATTTTTTTGGGCCGGGTTGGCATTCCCGTATCTTCGATCCCTAGTACTTGGCCAGGCTACAGCAGGATTGCTGCACTCCTGTTTCCAGGCCCACTGCGTGGAAGTGTACTGAGGGTCTTGGCCAGCTGTGGTTCGCTGACCCTGATGCTCGACCAGCTATGTAGCGCCGGCCTGTGCACTCTGGTGTGCATGACATCTCTGGGCCCGTTCCATGCATTCTATCATTAGATATTCATATATATTCCTTACATCTACAAGGTATTTTTGTTGTATGTCTGGCTATTTTAGTGCTGATGCGTCTATCTGTTGATCGTTATTTCTTCTATGTTCTATCTTGTTAAGTTTAACATGTATTTTGCACAGCACTGGATTATGGTCGGAATTGATATCAGCACCTGCATATGTTTTAGTGTTATTTGCAGTTTCTTTGAACAAACTCAATTATTTTATCTATGTTCGTATTTTATTCTTCTTCTTCTTCTGCGATAATTATCAAACTCCCGCTGGATATTTCTTGTAGCAGGATCTTTGTTCTACTAGATTTCCAGCAGGATGCACTTCAGAGAATGAAAATACGTTGGTGTCACCGTTTTATTTCCGCCAATGGACCGATACATCCCTCTTCGCTGGTGTATTTAAAAAAAAAAATTAAGATCTGTAAGAGGAAGAATATGATATAAAGAAAATTGAGATATATATATATATATATATAGTTGTTCAGAATGAAGAAAAAATACAAAGGAACAAACAAATTAATCAGCCAAATCAGCAAGTCAAGATAGCAACTGATCAATAGAAATCATTACCAGTTATTACCGAAACAATCCACCAACTAACAACAGTAAACTGGAATTGTCAATCGTCGTGTCATTGCGGATATACTCAGGGAGGGGGTGAGAGAGAATAGTAGCACCTATGGATTTGGATTTGTAATTCTCGATTAACTAACACCAAAGAAACACCAATATATATATATTGAAAACAGCAGACTTAAACAAGTTACATAATTTATATACCTAGGAAACAATATAATAACAGACGGCAAGAGCAGTAAAGAAATACACAATAGGTGTAGTAAAGCATACCAAGCCCAATGACAAATTACACCAATACTCAGAAACAAAAATGTAGATTTAAACACCAAAATAACACTATTCAATACGATTATTATGGCAACGCTGTGTTCCAATGCCAAACATGGACAACAACAGCATAAGACAAACGTAAACTAGTGACAGCTGAAATGGCATGCTTACCCAGAATCCTAGAAATATCGCTAAGAGAAAGAGTGAGAAATGAGGACATTAGACAAAGAACCTGCACCACCCCAATCTTGGAATATATTAAGAGACAACAGATCAAATGGTGTGCACACATCAGCAGACTACCACCAGACAGCATACCACAGCAAGCTATGCTACACATATACAGTGAAGGCAGACATAGAGGCCGACCACGCAAACGATGGACTAACGAAATAAACGAGACAACAAATTCCACAATCCACTAAGTACAGTACGAGGGTCATCTCCAGAGAACTTTTCTACCCCTGACGCTGAAAGGCAACAAATGGTTTAGTGAATATATAGACTAACTAGCTAACTAGTTAACGAACTAATAAAAAGATCACCAATAGGACATTCTGCGAGTATTGACAGTAAAATAAAACTGGCTAAACAACCAGGTTGTCTATAGAAAATAATAATATATTGGCCATATCAAACGACATGATAGCCTAGAAAATATAATAATTAATGAAGCAGGTGATGCCAGGAAAACGAAAAAGATGTATGCCACAAAGAAGGTGGACGCCGCAAGATATCAAATACCACCTGATTAAGACACACATAGGAGCGCAAAGATTGGTCAAGAACGACAGGAGTTTCGCAAGGATGTGATGAATGCTATATCCTGTCCCAGATATGATACCTGATGATGGTGATGATAATGATGACCAGATATTCTAGAAAGACACGAAAAGTTCTTGAGACTAACGGGAATTGAACCAGTCCGTTCAACGGCACCAAATCGCCTAGCAACTATTGCACACGCGTTCTTCCGTACTTGACTAACCGAATCTCCAAGAAAAGATGCGATTTTGTCAATCCATTCAAACGGTGCTCTCAAAATCACCAGAACGGACCAATCGAGACAAGGACTATTACAGCAACAACAAACATCCCGTACAGGTATTGAAATATCCTCAGTAACAACAAACATATAACATAAAATATCCGAATTATACAAGGGCCGATAGGTCTTCTTGTAAACATGGATAACATATATAGACAATACAATTTTGCATCAAATAATTGTTTATACAATTATAATTATAAGTATTAGGAAGACACGAGAAACATGTTTTAAAACCATTGAGGGAAAAAAATATGATGCCGAGAACTTAATGAAGACAACTAGGGGTCTACAATTTTTTTTTTTCAAAGAGAAAACAAGAAATATGTACAGTATCAAAATTTCCAACACGGATACCTGTGAAATAGATTCAATCGTAAAAATTAATTCCGGATAAAATGGAACTAGTTTGTATTCGTCCTTATGGGGTGAATTTCTGAAAGAAGGCACCGGGGTGTAGATATCCTTCATTCAGTCTCACCGAAGCAGAGTGTATGTAATATGTATGCTAAATACGACAGACAATAGGTACACTTGTCAACGTATATGTTCTCCTCTACTTCACGGATACGATGGCTTTATGGATTATATTTTTGATTATTCTGGATATTAACTAGATTTTTGAAAATAAGATCATTGACTACGATCGTATATAGCCACAGTGTGGTGCCACAGGGGATTCTAAACTCTCGTTCTTATGCTTTTCAACGGTCAGTTGAGTTCAGGGTCGTAGGTATATCTTCAGTAAGCAAAAAAATGGGGGGGGGGGGTGGTTACCTAAATTTATAAAAATAAAAGAACAAATTTACAGTATGCGTGTGTAATGTCTAAATCCGTCGTTTTTTCGTGAGAAACGTGATTACCATATTTTGTGGGTAGGAGGAGGGGATTTATTTTAGGGAGGGGTTTTGGGGGTAACATTTTTTTTAAATAGCTGATATAACATATACATATTTTATTTATATTCAGAAATTATATTCATAAATTGTATTCAGAAATTGTATTCAGAAATTGTATTCAGAAATTGTATTCAGAAATTGTATTCAGAAATTGTATTCAGAAATTGTATTCAGAAATTGTATTCAGAAATTGTATTCAGAAATTGTATTCAGAAATTGTATTCAGAAATTGAATTATTCCATAAATGAAGCCTAATTAGAACTTGTTCTAATTGCCTCCCCCCCCCCCGCCCCCCCCCTTGTGGTGCGTGGGCATTTGTTGGGAAACACTGCTCTAGTCGCATACAGAACGGGAAGAGAGGAAGAGACACAATCACACATGCGGCAATCCTCGCCTATGACATCTACAAGAGGTTTCAGGCACAGGAGGAATCGGCCTACAAGATGCTTACAACTGAGTCAGCTTCGGCCAACTCATGTATTAGCTAAGTGAACTCAGCATCGATTCGTGGATTATAAATTATTCGATGGATAATAATTGTGCTAATGTCCAGACCTGTTGTCTGAGTTTGTGATCCTGTACATCAGAGATCAGAACTATAGCACGAGGATCGCCACTAACATCTGTACTCTTTAACGTCTACACATTCAAAATAGCACAAATCAGGAGGCTGGATCCGGCAGGATACTAACATATACGGACGACCTCTTGCTGTACAAGCACGGCAGAAACAGAAGAAACATGATAGATGGCGTCCAGATTAATCTAGAACATTTGTCGCTCTGGTGCACAGACTATAAAGCCGTCATCAATCCGACCAAGGCAAAGATCGTCTGGTTCTCGCTAAACAAAAACAGTCACAGACACATTACCAGCAGCCACCTGCATGGGCATCAACATTGACAGGGAGCAGACTATGAAATATCTAGGCATCACTTTTGATAGAAGTTTATCTTTCGCGAAACATGTGCAAAATGTCATTCAGATAACTAGGAAGGATGCCAGTGCAGTCAAAATCATAGTACACGCAGAGATTCCGCAACGAACCAATTTTCATATGATGCAGACAGTGGTATTATCTGTGTTGGACTGTGGTTTAGGCTTACTTACACTGTCGCAAACACAGGTGGATATTCTGGAGAGAGTTCAAAACGAGGCCATGAGATCTTTTCTAGGATGCACAAGAGATACACCTATCGCGACCATGAGGTTTCTCCTAGACCTACCGAGCATCAAAGCAAGACATAAATAGTCAGTTTAAAGAATACTCAGTTGCCAATAATTACCACCTCCTCTTACACCAAACTCTAGACAACACAAAAGGAAGGAATAATAAGAGAGGAAGGTCTTGGATGGCAGACGCAGAAGATACACTACTTACAGTTTGTGAGCTGGAGGAAGCGGGCAGAGGCTGTGAATGGGTGACATTTGGCAAAAATAGAAAGTTATTGACAACAGTTGTGATACAGATGGGAAGATTGTGCCGCAACTGGGCTGCAAACATAACATAGGAAATGATTCAAGAACTCATACTGCAGCACTCAAAGCCATACGACGCAATAATTTACATAGACGACACAGTAACACAGGAAACAAACAGGTGTGTGTGGAGTTTTGTGGCCTACCAAAATGGCAAAAAATTAGCTGAGAAGTTAGCTGCGTACCGCACTACACCATCGATTATAAGAATGGCAATAGAGGCGGTATTTTTGCTGCGATATATGCCCTTTTCGGCCTTCCAGATCCTACTTCAGCATAGCTTCTGCGTCACTTTTACTCTTTTTGGGATGAAACAACCAACGGGAGCCCAAGGCATGCTTAGTCGCCTCTGACAATATTATTGGCAGGTAGCAATGTTGCCTTTCTTTACTCCAATTTATGACTCCGGAAACACTCAGGCGACAATTTGGTTGTATCATCAGTTTTTAACCATCAGCTTATAATAATAGAGGTCGTGTTCTGGTAATCCAGCCACCGCGAATTCAAGAGTATGTGTTTAAGAGTGTGTTGCTGAACCAAAACTGCCTGGGTATATAATACATCACGTTTTTATCATACCAATTTTATTATTGGAGCACATTAAGGGGATCAACACGTGATATATTATATCCAGAACGTGGTCTTTCATAGCTCTATTGAATTCTCCTCGGAGCAAGGTGTACCGCCTCCTTTAGGGCAGACATTCTTGGATGTCTTCTGTCCGAGGGCGTCGTGTTTGGCTTTTACACCTGTTACCTTCTATCGTCCCTCAAATATCACTATCTCCATACCGTTATGTCTCTTAACATGGCCGAAAAAAATCTAGTTGTTCATTTAATATGGTTTTCAGACGCCAGCTCTCTTGGGCGATGATTGTGCTTTGCACCTCCTGGTTTGTTTTCCTTGCTGTCCATGGTTTTCTCAGAACTAATCTGTAACATTTTAATTCAAATGATGTTGTTATATTGGACAATGTTTTATTTAGTACCCATGTTTCGAATGCTTTGCATTCGTTGTTACTGGAAACATACATGTTTGTAATAAGCACAATTTGGTTCTTATTCGGCTCACTTGGGGATATCATCCTAATTTACAGTTTTTTTATACCGGAATCTTGGCCAACCTACGTATGAGTTTTTCATAATAATATTTTAGACAGATGCAAACAACAGAAAAGAGAACAAACTATTTGTTCAATTCGTGTTTAAATTCAAGATGTAGCAGGAGTACATTTCTTCTCTTTTTTTGACACAATAATTAGTCTTCCTCTTCTCATTCGCAGTTTGACGTATCTACACAGCAAGTCCTGTTTTCTTAATAAATGCTGCTGTATTTGAAAGCTCCTCAGTGCTCCCATACATCTTTATGTGGATATCCATCTCCGTGGGCCAGTGTTCTTCCCATAACCGGTTTAGTGTATTGCACTCTTGCAGAATATGCTCAGTGGTCTGTGCTGCCTGCCCACAAAGGCGCAGAGGTGATGGGACCAGTCTCAGTCTATTTAAGTGCCTGTTTAATCTGTTGTGTTCTGTTCTGATGCGAAAGGTAATAACCTGTTCTGCTCTGTCGAGATAGTGGTAATTGTCTTTTGGGTGGTCAACTTTCCTGATGGTTTTGATGAGTGTCTTTTTTCTTGGTAGGCGATTTCTTGGTCTATTTGTCCCTGTGTTGTTCCATCCTTTGCCAGTCTGTCTGCTTTTTCAATTTCCTGGTATGCCACAGTGGAATGATAACTAATAAGGGGAGAATAAGTAGTTGAAACAAATTTATTGACAATTGTTTTTATTCTCCCTTTGATTGTAAACGTAAAACCGCCTTTTAAAAAAATTTGAAGTTCTCTGTTTACGGTGATTAAATTAGTGGGGGTTTTTTTTTTTTTTTTTTTTAAAAGCATTATGCTAAATCAAAGTGGCTATCTAAGACACAATAGTCACGTTTTCTTCCTGTAAACAGAGCAATTTTTCTATCTCGTTCAGTTCACGAAAGTAAGATTGCTGCTAAGATGTCAAAATTAGGACCTATAAGAAAAGACAAAAACATTGCGTGTTGTTGACTGTGATATGTGTTTTATATCAGTGGTCAGCCCGAGTAATGTGTACTAATCTGTGTATGGTAGATTTATGATCAGCCCGTATAATGTAGAATGTGCTATGTATGATAGATCAGTGGTCATCCTGTGTGATGTGGAGTGTGCTATGTATTATAGATCAGTAGTCAGTCCGTGTCGTGCGGAAAGCAGAAAATGGAGCTCATATTAGTTGCACTATTACCTGACATCGTTAATGGTGACTAAGAAAGTTTTGAGGGTTAAGTTGGCTGACCCATTCCATTGACGGTCTAGGGATCCAGTGATCCAGAAGTCACAGGATTTCCTAGTCGAAACGGTGACTTTAGCTTAAGGCTGGAGATGGATTTAGCTGATATGTCTAGACCAACTATCATTTGGAAAAGCAAAATCAATGCTATAGATTCATACATATCTACAAGAACCATTACTTTTAATATTAAACGCATGCGGTTGCATCTGTGGGTCCCACAAATGTCCCACTAGACAAACCACCCATGCAACAGAAAACCTTAGTAGATGACATGTCGTTATATTGATTCTCCTTTATGGAAGCTTGTAGCATGTATACAATTATAGACCTCCTCTGAGTAGAAAACTCATTCAATGGGCATTGCACTGAGCTGAAGTCTCCTGAGTATGAAAGAAATCTCACAAAAAATTACCGCACTGCATATAGGAAGTAAGAGCTAATAGCGCACATTTCTTGTGGTTCCGAATCAGTCAACCAATATTAAATCGACAAATATATCTACTTGCATGGTTTATACTTCTTTTGATAAGGGGGGTGGGTTAACTCCCTTTCACTCTTAAGAAATCATAAAATGTTTTTTATTGCTAGTAATAGAGCCAAATGGCGGGTGAAACCCCTCCCGTAACGATTTTTTTTTACAAAAAGGGTAATCACCCCTTTCGCAGTAAAAAGATGGAATTATTTCATACAACCTCGGAAGAATGCCTTTTTACATTAGTTTTTTTTTAGGTAAAATCCATTCCACATCGAAAACGTTTTCTACGGCCCTGATAGTTACTATGAGCCTTTATGGAATAATGAACTCCACATCAAAATCCACTTAGTTGCTGCTTATGAAATGTTTGACAGGTAACAGTGTAGCTATTCTTTGCTCCCCTTCCAGTCCCGGCAAAACAAGGGCAGTTTTTATTCACTTCTCCCACCAAGGCCGGTAACACAAGGGCAATTTCTATTGGAAATTAAGTTCATTTAACACTACCATTGCTTTCAGATTGTTCACTAGAAACAAATTGTCAAAGATATTCATTCTTTTTAATTGTATCAAAGAACACAGGTTAACTGTGTTGGAAATCTAATTTATTCATTGGATGATTCCATGACAGACTCCTGACAATCACATACTATTTTGAAATAATTTAAGACGTCTACAGAAAATGCGCTATGACCACTGATCTATGTATAAATAGATTCAAGCCTTTACAATCGCCTGCGCTTAGTGTTACCATGCCCCCGTGTCAAAAAGCGTGCCAAACTCGTAAACATGATCACACTTCTCTTGTTTTCACGAAGCTATACCAAGTGTGTTGATTCAAACATTCGTTATATGCATATTATTAAACTGATAGAAACCGGGACAAGTCACAACCGGACGAGATATCAGACAGCGATATAAAACCAAGACAATCCCCGTGAGACCGTGACTAACACACATATCTGCCATTCACATAAACAAATGCATATTTCCACTATTATAGTGAGAAATATATTTATCAAGTCAAAATATTTTAAGTTTACATTAAAAAAACCTCAACCAACACAATATATGTTTTATATTGTGAATTTGCGTTATTTTTGAAAGTAAATGCTTTCTCATCCATTAAGTTTTTAAAACTCATAAACTGCAATTCCGTTCCCCCCCCCCCTCCCCCAGAAACGTGAATATGTACATATTCAGAGAATTGCAGAAATGGTATTGACTAGATGTGATGGGAGAAGGAGTCCCTCTCCGGAAAGATCAGAAGAACGCGTGATCAGCAACTGACTGTGACACTGAGCTTATACACTTTTAGATGGCTGACGGTACGGCAAGCAGAGCATAATTAGGAATGCCCCCAATGATGTGACACTTGTTCCTAATCAAAAACCAATAATCCACAGAAATTTTAAAAAATCATTTTCTTGTAAAATGTGACAATTAAGAATTTAAGTCATTAAAAACTATATATTATCACTATATATCAAAATATTTTTATTTTTTTTTTCAAAATAAAATGTATTCTCTACAATAAAACAGAGATGTGGAGAGCAATGATCGCCTACGCCAGCCTGCATGGCATTGGATGATGATGTTGATATCATCTTAGCGGAAATATGCTTAAATTTCTAGCAAGTGTACTTGCGTTACAGCAAACACACACATCTGCTTGTTGTTTGGTGAAGGCTCCACTGGCTTCGTGAACTGTTCCACGTGATCTGGTTGTAAAAGTCCATTCGAACCACTGATTGTGGATTATTTTGATCGTCTGTGTCTCACAACATCCGTGTCATGAAAATGTTCGGAGATGAACTCCGTGAACACGGCATTCATTCACACTCAGTTATTTATCAATGAACAACTTTAGTGATTGTAAAGATAGTCTTGAAAAGATAATCCATTCTTCTCCACGATCGATGCCGTCTGGTGCACACATCTGTTCACGATCGATGCCTACTGGTGTAAACATCTTTTCAACTTCTTGTTTCATCTTCTGTGTCCATTCTCAAGCACCTACAGATCAGCTGGATATAGTCCATGATAATAGTTGTGCCATAATGTACAGCTTAACTGACAAATCGGACTTCAGCATAGTCTCTAGGTCAATTTCACACTGTGGGGTGAGACCAGTGTTATAAATATGTTATAAAGTAGGGGAGGTGGGAGTAATTCCCTTAAAAAGGTCGTTCGTGTGTTTTCGTGTATCAGATCTTCTTCGTGTGAATAGTGATGTTACTTTTGTAAAAATCTTTTTTAGAGGGGGTGGGGGGTTTACCGGCATTTTGGCTAAATTTCTAGTACTAAAAAGCTTAGACCTATTCTGATTTGCTAAAGGACAGGAAGTTGAATATATCAACCTTTCAACCTCCTTATCTACGGGCCTTCATGGGACAACAAACTCCACCACAAATTCCTCTTAGTTGTTGCTTACGATATGCTTGGCAGGTAACAGTTTAGCTATCTCATGCTCCCCTTAGGAGCCAACCAATGACGATTTCTATTGGAAATTAAGTTTATCTATCACTAATTCAGATGATTTTTTTTTTACTAGAAACAGATTCTTTCTTTTTAATTATATCAAAGAACACATGTCAACTGTGTTGGAAATTTAATATATTCATTGGATGATCTCCTCGACCGAAGACCCATGGCAATCATAATACTGTGAATTAATTAATACGTATACAAAAAATACCTTATGACCTCTGATCTATGTATAAATAATTAAGTCTTCACGCTCGACTGAATTTAGTGTTACCAGGCGTGTTTATTCGCTTGAACAAAGCGAGACCAAGTGTGTTGATTCTAACACGTAACAAATTCATTGTATTTGTAAACTGTTATAGAAACTTGGACAAGGGCAAAACAGGGCGAGATATAAGTCAGCGTTATAAAACTAAGACAATCTCGGTCAGACCTGGACACATCTTTGCACTCAATACATACAATTACAATACATATGTGCCATTAACATAAACACATGTATATTTCCACAATTTTAGTAAGCAATGTTTATCAAGTCAAAATATTTAAAGTTTACATTTTTTTTAAACTCAGCTGACACAGGTGGATGTCGTCATATTGTGGAATTGCATTATTGTTCAAAGTAAATTGTCTCTAAAAATGAGGCTATTTACTCACTAATTGCAATTCCATTTTTTCCCTTGAGAATACTAAATTTATTTTCTTGTGTTAACGAAATTATAGTTAGATATTTAAGATCTTTTAAATTAAGAATTATGGCCATAAAAACTGTAAGACTACATTACAACTTTTTATCAAAATACTTTATTTATTCTTTCAAATAAATAACAGTATCCAAATGTTAAATCAAAAATACGTTTAAGTGTAAGGGTAAACCGTGTAAATACAAATAATACTAAAATTTAGATAATTTTATGCCAAAAAAGTCGAGTGAAGCACTTTCTAAGCAGCTCTCCTATACCCCCGTAATCCTCTCTCGAGGCGGTATGACATAGCAGGCGCCGACATCGAAAGCCACTCGGACGCTGAGTATAGCTCACCACTCAGCTGAGCACGTTTATGCTGTTAACATTCCGTACGACCGAAAACTTCACCCCGGTGACTTCGTCCTGTCTTAACATGTCATATGGGGAGGAACCAGCCTAGATCCCAAGCGGTACTGTGACGAGCGAGCTGACTCGACACTGGCTGAACCTTGACCCCGCGGTGGAGTCTAAGACATGTGAACGGACTACTGACACTAGTTCCCATACAAAGTCAAGAGCCAACTTTTGTAAAGTTCCGCGGGGAACTTGAACCATATACGGACATTATACCTTAAACTTCAAAGGCTTATGTGCCACACATTTTGTTACCCATGACAACAGTGAGGGAAGAATGTCGCGCATATTGCTTTCAAAAAACGTTTTCATAAATAGGAGAACGGGGAAAAGTTACATACAATTTCTCAAATTAAATTAGAGTTGTTTATTTAAATTATATTGCCAATTGTCAGATCAAAATATTTGTGTTTTGATGATTTATTAATATCTCATACTTATTACCACCCTTGATTTTGGAGTGTATGCCTGGTTAAGTCCCTTGGTAAAAAAATTCTACTATCTTTAACTTCCGGTTTAAATAATGTTTTCGTTTTGCTGAATCAAGAACTGGTTGATCATTAATTTAACACATTAATATCGTAGAAATTAAATATCTGTGTTACTGAAACGGATTTAATGATTTCCATATTTACATCATGATTCGTTCAACCTTATATAATTTGGCAATGTGGAATTAGATCTAAAACAGATTGAAATGAAAGGAGAGACATGGAAGGAAATCTAAATTTGTTGTAAATGTTAGTTAGATACTTGGACAAAATTTTCAGAATTGTGCTACATTTCTACATAATTACAAATAATATAGTTAGATAGCCCTTCAAAAATGCAATTCAACGATACCTCAACCAAGTCTGTACGTCAACCCTGAAAAAACGTTACATATTTTTTTCGAATGGATTTGACATCAAAATAATTTACATTGAAACACATATAGGAAAATATAAATAAAACTTGTGACCACAGTGACAAAATGTACCCAAGCTGATAATTTCTAACTTATCTTTGTTATTTTCATTAATAAAAGCCACAAACTATATGTTTTATTTTTTTGTGAAGACAAGACACATATGTTGATCCTATTTCTATAATTTTTAGGTGTGCGCAGAACTAATTAATATGAAAGAATGCAGCAAATTCACATAATTTATCAAACTATTGAATATAATTAAATACCACAGAAATTATATATATTTGTGTTGGCAAAGGCAAGACGCATCTGTTGATCCTATTTCTATAATTTTTAGGTGTGCGAAGAACTAGTTAATCTTAAAAATGGCAAGAAATTAGCATAATTAAAATGAAAATAAATTATCAAACTATTAAATATAATTAAATACCACAGAAATTATATATATTTGGGTTCAATACACGAATTCGTGAACAAATCACGTGACAACATACCAAATTTGTAATTGCATGTGCTATTGCACTATCTCGGAAACTTAAAAAGTCGTAACTTAAATTACTGATCTAGCGATTTGCACACAATGAACTGGCCATCCACCTCTCACTCAGTGTGCATCGTGCAATGTGTCGAATAGTCTGTATATGCGACTTTTAGGAATTTCGTTCCATCTAATTATGTTAGCTGTGTGTTCCGTAGAAAGCTGTCCACTAATTCTTGTATTGTACCTATATTTGTATTGGCAAAGGCAAGACGCATCTGTTGATCTTATTTCTATAATTTTTAGTTGTGCAGAACTAATTAATATTAAAATTGCAGAAAATTAGCATAATTAAAATGAAAATAAATTATTAAACTATTGAATATAATTAAATACCACAGAAATTATATATATTTGGGTTCAATACAAGAATCCATGGACAAATCATGTGACAACATACCACTTTTTAATTTCATATGCTATTGCACTATCTCAGAAACTTAGAAAGTCATAACATAAATTACCGATCTAGCAATTTGCCCACAATGAACTGGCTATCCACCTCTCACTCAGTGTGCAGCGCGCATGTCGAGTGGTCAGGGGCTCTCATCGCGCAATGTGTCGAATAGTGGACGCGTCTGTATATGTAACATTTAGGAATTTCATTCCATCTATTTATGTTAGCTGTTTATTCCATAGAAACCTGTTCACTGGTTCTTGTATTGTACCTATATTTTATTGGCATAGGCAAGACATATCTGTTGATTCTATTTCTATAAATTTTAGGTGCGCACAGAACTAATTAATATTAAAAATTGAAGCAAATTAGCATAATAAAAATGAAAATAAATTATCAAACTATTGAATATAATTAAATACCACAGAAAGTATATATATAACTGTGTTGGTAAAGGTAAGATCCTATTTCTACAATTTTTAGGTGCGTGCAGAACTAATTAATATGAAAAATGGCAGCAAATTAGCATATTGCTGCTAGAGTTTGATATGATGAGATATTGCTGCTAAAGTGCTGTCCATAGATTCATCAATAGGTTTTACCATTTCTCTCCCCACCCACCCGTAACCCCAAATATTTAGGAAACTACAGTCTTGCTTAATTATGTATTTTAAAAATTCACTCATCTGCATTCTAGATCAACGTTTGTCTTAGCGTACATGACTTTCTTCTAGTTCACAAATTCTGTCTTCTAGCTCACACACCAGTCTTCCAGTTCACACATCTGTTTTCCAGCTCACACATATGTCTTCTAGTTCACACATCTGTCTTCTAGCTCACACATCTGTCTTCTAGCTCACACATCTGTCTTCTAGCTCACACATCTGTCTTCTAAATCAACGTTTGTCTTAGCGCACACAACTGTCTTCTAGCTTCTA
This sequence comes from Meghimatium bilineatum, assembly GCA_034231615.1. Taxonomy (NCBI): domain Eukaryota; kingdom Metazoa; phylum Mollusca; class Gastropoda; order Stylommatophora; family Philomycidae; genus Meghimatium; species Meghimatium bilineatum. Next base: position 9,968,581 of record CM067318.1, read on the forward strand.
GCTCACACATCTGTTTTCTAGTTCAGACATCTGTCTTCTAGCTCACACATCTGTCTTCTAGCTCACACATCTGTCTTCTAGCTCACACATGTCATATAAGCTCACACATCTATTTTCTAGTTCACATGACTATCTACTAGTTAACAAAGTTGTGTTCTTTCTCAAAGCAGGACACTGAAGCTTAAAATTGACTTATTCAAACTTAAAGAACAAAGTGGAGTCAGGAAAGCAACTATAGACAGACTGATTATCTAGTTGAATAAACATGCACCTCAAACACTTGGTAATGATGTTGTCTCACTTTTCATGTATATTTGATCTAGTGAATATATTGTTGTTGACATACTTGTCACACTACAACAATTATATTTCATATACTATATATTCATCCAAGACTGGTAACATTACCACTGTGTCTATGTGGATAGACAGCAGAACATAATCTGCAAGACTACATTTCATTAAACCAGTTAAAGGAGGAACACTGGCCCACAGAGATGGATATTCACAGAAAGCTGTTAATTAATTTGGCAGACCATCTGACCTAGTTGGCAGACCTATCATTGTACCCACTATATGTAGATTGCAGATTGTTCTGATGGTATTGGTCATGTTTGGGAGCCGCGTTAGCGCAGTGGTTAGCGCACTGGCTTCGCATATGAGTGATCCTGGGTTCATTCTCCAGCTGAGGCGGAAATGTTTTCAGATTGCTAGGCTCCCAGGTCGACCCAGCCTTAAAATGAGTACCGGATTAATCCGGGAAGTAAAGACTGCGAGGGAGAGGAGATGGCTACTGCCCTCATTTGCAGAGCCTGTGAAATGTGAGATCGCTAACATCTCACACCCCTACGGCATTAATAAATGCTTTGGGTTACTTTACTTTACTTTATGTGTCAAGTGTAAACAGAACATTGTAACTCAACAAGACAATCTATGGAACGGCCACCGATATAGAAAACAGTCAGTCAATTGATATTGGAGAGGTTGCAGACTTTCTTTGTGGTGTGGAGGAATTGGCTGCCATGCTTATCCATGTGTATATACAATAGTGCCGTTCTTACCCATGGTTTTTGCTGTGTGTCTTGATAAAGGCTTTTTGGTTGAAACATCAGTTTGTGTGTTTTTATATGTGTTTACAGTGATTAGCAAACCTTCATTGCGCTGTTCCAAGCTTTGCCTGATGGATTTCAGTTTTACTGCAGTCAGTACATATTATCGATCTTATCCATGTGTGGTAATGTTGTACTACACATACAGGATTGATGAATACAGACAGAATCTTGACAAATAATGGAGAAAATGGAACAATGGAAAAGCAGACCTTTAAATAAATCAACTGATATTAAATAAAGCAGGGAAGGATGATATTGTGTTCCCAGATAGATCTCTCCATGGTGGTGAGAAATATGTTCCTTTCATACCACAGTCAGCACATAGGACAGAGGTTTTGATTCTCCATGTGTTGCGGTCCGCTGCCTGCAGTTTTAGTTCATGTATGGTCCTGCAGCCTGTTATTTCCCCTTCTTTAAGCATGGTGTTTTTTAGGTATGCTTTACTCCTTTCTCGTTTTATTTTACCCTCAGGCATCCATGTAAGGGCTTGTTGGTTTATTCTATTTTCATCTAGTCTAAAACATAACCGAGGTATTTCCATCTGCGTTTTCTTATGACATTTGAAACATATTCTTGGTGTGCTTTCTTTCTTAAATCACTATTTGTGATGAAATCGCTCCATTTTATGTTCATCAGTTGCCGGAGACATTTGTTTTAGAAGCTGTTTAATTTTTGATCTGTTGCTTGAGTTGATTTTCAGCTTTCTCTTTCATATGTTAATACTGAGACAATATAGGAGTTGAATAGCTTTAGCTTGGTGTTTCTTCCTAGATCTTTTGACTTTCAGATATTAGTTAGTTTGGTAAATGTGCTAGCTGCAACTGCTATGCATGTATTTCTTTCTTTCATTGAGTCTCCATCAACAAACATTTGGCTACCCAAGTAATTAAAGTTGGAACTTTTTCCAGTATTTGGTTGTTTACTGAGATGTTATTTGTTGAACTGGTAAGTTCCGTGATTGTTATTTATCTGAAAATATGAGAACAAAATCTGGCTTGGGGTTTTATTTAACTATTGATATTGAGAGTTCTCATGGAGCACAATGGGAAATACAGAATAATTGCTTCAATTATGATGATTGGGGTTAAAGTCAATACTGTAAGTCTTTAATGCTTCATGGTTTACAACTTGTCTGTGATAGCTGATCCTTTTGACAATATGCAAATGAACAAAATATTCAGAACATCCATTGTCAAAACTATAACTATTTCTAAACTTCTGGGTATCACATTGATCTATTGCCTGGGTGTGCTGATATTTGTAGTAATAAGAGAGCAGACAGACTTGTATCTGAATTTAAGATAAACACTGGTGATGTACTGAAGTTTGTGGTCATTTGCTGGAGTGGACACTGGGATTAATGAGGTATCCATGCTGCATCCATGCTGCATCCAAGGTAATTCAGTATCTTCTTCTTCTTCGTTCATTCTCAAACTCCTCCAAATTAGCAGGATGTAGTCCAGAGAACGGAATGTCTTGTGTCATGTTTTACAGCAATGATGCAATATCTGCGCCTTTTGGTCTGACACATATGACTTTAGCATAGCTTTGGGTCATGTTGACCCTATATGGAATGGGACAGCCAACTCCATACCATAACCTCCTTAGTTGCCTCTTACAACATGCATGGAAGGTAAACAGTGTTGCTGTTCTTTACTTCCCTCTCAGACCTCGGTAACACATGGGCGGCAATTCAATATTATTTATGGTATAAATAGAACTGAGAACACGTCGAGTAGAATTAAGAGTGTTTAGCCAGCTAGCTAGTCATGGGGACTATCAGCATGCATATTCTTTGACATCTTCTCAGGGAGATGTAGAATTGTGGGTTTGCCTTGAAGTACAATAACATGGATTAACCAATAGCTTCTTTAATGAGATGTTTCTTTAGCAGAACATCATCAAGCACTGCTACTCTCTGTTCTGTGCAACCATTATCAAGCACTGCTACTCTCTGTTCTGTGCAACCATCATAATTTCTCCAGTGTCATATTAAGGAGGCCCTTTTCATATGCATTCTTTTTAAAACTCCTTCAGATTAACAGGATGTAGTCTGGAGAATTAAATGCACCGTGTCATGACTTGCAGCTTGGCTGTGATATATTGGCCATTGGTCCTGACACATCTGACTTTAGCATGGTTTCTGTGTCATTTGACCCTGTAAGGGATGTGACAGCCAACTCCACCCCCTAAAAGCCTGAGTCACCTCTTACAACATGCATGACATGTAAAAGTTTCACTATTATTTTCTCCCCTTTCAGGCCGGGCAACAACGGCGAAGAAGGTCCTTGCCAGAATCTTTTTTGCCTATTCATTTATTACTACGGATTAACTGTCTGTCAATATTTGATGTAAGTAAAACTGAAACTACATCTTTTGAAATGTTTGATCTCTTCTATTCTATGCACCTTTTTGTATCATTAAAGTAAATGTTAAGTGTCTGCAATGAATAAATCATCAATCCACAGACAAAAGTCCACAAGTAAAAAGTACAAAGAGGATTTTATTGGAGGTCGTAGAAGCTCAAATTCAAGGTAGTAACAATATCAGTGTATTTGTCGTCCTCTATTTTGTTATATTTCATATACTATATAGTCATCCAAGACTGGTAACATTACCTCTGTGTCCATGTGAGCAGACAACGGAACATATCCTGCAAGACTGCATTTCACTAAATCAGTTAAAGGAGGAACGCTGGCCTATAGAGACGGATATCTACAGAAAGATGTTGATTAATTTTGGCAGACCATCTTACCGAGTTGGCAGATTTTTTTTTTTTACCTTTTGATACAGACCACAGAGTTTGATGAATCCATTCGCTTGAAGTGTTTTCTAGTGCTCTTTGGGCACTCTTCTTCTGTGTTCGTTCTTAAACTCCTGCATATTAGCAGGATGTAATCTGGAGACTGCATGATCATCCTGTCACGTTCGTCTGTCATAGTTGATAATGACGATTTGGGATCAACTGTAAAAGGTAAAGGTAATATGCGTTATGAACCAGTGTCATAACACACGGTTTCCCATAAGTGCTCAGCTGTCTAGTCAGTGGTTGACAAGAAACCCCCATAAAAGATGGATGTGTCGTATTATTGGTGTATGGTAAATAAAATGGCAACTCAACGCATTTCCATTCTCTGGACTAAATTCTGCTGGAAATCTAGTAGGGCCATTGTTCTGCTGCAAGAGAGATCCAGCGGGAGTTTTGGAATGAACGCTGAAGAAAAAGTCCAGAAACGCCCTAAATAGGGTCCTCGACAACACTTGCTAAAAAATATGGCACTTTTCCTCAACCTTTCCAGAGTTTGAACCCTGGTACCCAACTTCGTGATGTCTGGTTTAACCATGGAAGTAATTTTTATTTCAAACCACGAATAATGAATGGACCCATGTGACGTCAGTGACCCACAAAGCTGTACTAAATTTGGTTTGTTGTGCTGAAAGGAGCAGATATCTCAGACAGCTGTAAACCTTGATTTGGCAGATTCTGTTCTCTAGAATACATCCTGCTAGTTTCCAAGAGTTTGAGAATGAATGCAGAAGAAGTAACGGTTCATGTCTGGAACGTGTGCCTACCAATGTTTACAGCGCTCATTGTTTTTAAAGAATTGTCTGGTCATAATTTTTTAATAGTTTGTGACATTGCAGAATGTAATTGTTTAGTAGTTTGAAGCCAGGGAAATAATTAACGAAAATAGGAAGAACACAGTTCTTGAAACACAGTAGGAGGGGGTAGGGATAAGAATTAGAATTAGTTGTAGGTAAAGGTAGTCCCCCATGGCAGCCACCTGATGTCACGGATGAATATAACTTCATGCACTAAGCCACAGCAGCTATTAATTGGGGTGGCCAATTCCCTTTCTTACTGTCTTTACCTCCCCTAACTCACGCGTCAGGTACCCTATTACATCTGAGTCGACAGGAGGAGTGGTCGTGTCCAGCGAGAAATCACAACGGGAATTTTTGTTTGTCCGGACAAGGTTTCGAACCTGGTATGCTGTAATCCAGTGATAGCAAGCAAGCTCACTATCAACTAGGCTACTGTGCTCCTCAGAATTAGTTTTAACACTGCGCCTAACACCTCTCCCCTCCAGACTCTAGCATTATCCCTTCTCATTAAATCATGGCATAATTTCACTAACATTAGCCATTTTTGCTATTTGTGGCGACACGTTCTGCAAGTGATGTAAAATTATTGACTATATGAAAACTGTGTACACCATAACAAACTTTCATTGAACCTGTGCATAATTTCTGAGTTTGTTCTATTTTCTGCTTATAGACGCACTATTATATAGGCACGCGTTCCAGACAAGTACAGACGTGACATTATTCTATTGATCTGCTGATGCCCAAAAGGGGATCAAAAAGTATAGCAACCTTGTGACCTGCTATGCATGTTGTAAGAGACAGCAAGAACTTTAGGGGTGTACTTTTCTATCCTATCACATGGGTCAAAGTGACCATAAAGCCATGTTGAAGGATGAACCTAGAGAACTGAGTTCATTATGTGTGGTTTACAGCTTATCTGCGATATCTCGTCTTTCTGCGACACATTCCAACTTCAGAATGACTTCTGGATTACTTTAGTATTCTATGGGATGGGTCAAGCCAACCCCAAATTTCCTTATTTATCTTTAACAACATACATGACAGGTCATAGTTTTGCTATTCTGCACAACACTTTAAGATCCCGTCAACAAACTAGGGGTGACTAAATCTTCATATCCATGACAAGGGGCTAACCGTAAAGTGTACTGACCAAAATAAAACATTAATTAAAGTCTATATTATTAATTTTAAGATTTGTCACAACTTTCTAATTTTCAGGGGGATCTCCCTAGTGTAATGGGGTTAAGCTGTTCGACTTGAGTTCAAGAGGTCATGAGTCGGAATCTGGCTCATGTCATTTTGTGTATAAAGAGGATTTTTTCAGAGATCCCTGTGGGCTATCACTTGAAGCTATGGAGTTACATGCTATGAGTGGTACTCTTGGCAGGCGGCATGCCACTTTGTTGAGAGTGATGAGTATATATGGGAAACCGAGTACAGTGAAGTCAATCCTATATAACTTTTTAACCCTTTTTTTTAACTTTTCTAATTTTCAGATGATGAGAGGTAAAAAAAAGACAGAAAGTAGAACAGACTGCAGATACGCATCAACAAATGACTTCAGTAGTGGAATATTAAGAGTGGAAAAGAAAAATATTAGCTAGAGCTGCTGAAACCTCTTGATGCTTTACTAACCCTACTGCCCATGAATGGAAGCAATCAGGGCTTCATGATTGTGGTGCTAAAGAGGGAGTTTTAGGGGTGTACTTTGCTGTCCTATTACATGGGTCCTCCAATTGTGTTGTTAAATGTTGTGGGTGAAGTTGGAGTTGTCAGACTTTGGCTATTGTCAGCATGTGTCTCTTTAAGGTTTCTTTGATTGTCTCCATCCATCTAATTCTTGATTTTCCTTGTACCCTGTAGCCCGATCTTCAGCTGTTGTATGCACAAAGTGCTGGTTGCTTTGGTTCCATTCTAATGATGTGACTAAACCACCTTGTTTGCTGTCTCTCAATGTAGTCTTGAGGTGGTTTTTATTTCTTCTCTGATATCTTCATTTCCCCGTTGGTCTCAATGTTTGTTTATTTTTTCAAACTTCTCATTTCACACAAATGTATTGTTAAAACCATACCTTGCAAGGTGATTTGGTGCCACTAGAATGGGCCTGGTTCGATTCCCATTAGTTTCAAGAATTTTCACCTCACTGGGGGACTGTGTGCTAAAGATTTCAATGTGGTACCCTTATGACCCTGATGGGTGCAGGTTTATAGATAGAATAGATATTTAATGTAAATAAAATTGTTGAAGATTATATGAAGTATTTTGTCTTTTTTTTTTTAACCACAATGAATGACAGAATTATATCAAAGAATGATTGTCCAAATTTAGAGACATGTCTCAGAAATAAGAGATTTCTTCTACATCAATCGCTCTGATTCTGAAATATTTTTGAGCCATGACCCCATTTTATAGAAACAAACTGATCTGCGACCCCATTTTACGAAACAAAGTTACCCTCTACCCGAATACATTAAAACAAGGTCTTGATATAGTTAGAAGAAAACATACAAAATTACGGCTTTTTGCGTCTTTACAGATGGTCGAAAAGCTGGCCAGTGCTAAATTTCATATGAACAAGGAGACCCTCAAATTAATTAAATTGCCAAAATGCATAGTGTCTATGTTTCACACGATTTATTTCCTAGGCAAGTTTTATTGGTTGGTTGCTGATCCAGCAGTCCATGGGCTCATGCCCTTTGACCCAATGCCATTGTGTGATATATGCATGTGTTTGTGAGCTGTTGTTTTGTTCCAAATAATGTGTTCCATTTATCTAGCCCTGGAGGGAGAAGCATTTTCCTGATGCCATCCAGTGCTGTGCATTTAAAAAGGTTGCGGTCAACATTTTCATTTGGATGAGTGCACAGCTGGCACTCTGGATTGTGTGTTGTGGTTGTATTCTGTTCAGGTGATTGTTAAGCTGTACATGTTGTGTGGTGTGCAGTCGGAAGATGATACTCTGGTCTTTTCTTTCCAGGAGGTTGATGTTATCTTTAGGATTTGGGCTGGTCATATATTTATAGATTTCCCTCCCAGTGTTTCCCATAGCCCATCTGTTCATCCAATTTTCTTTAGTCACAGATTTCAGCATCATTTTAACTGTGTGCATGGTTGTTTATGTATATGGCTGTTCTTGTTGAGTTCCCGTCTTTGCTAGTCTGTCTTGTCATTGCCAGGTGTGTTTGAGTGGCCAGATATCCACTGCATAACAATGTAAGTAGCTGGTTGGCATGGTGATATATTTTCACCAGCCCAGGCTTACAGTGTCCATCACATTCTAGTGCTTGAAGAGCGAACATAGAATCTGTGAAAATAACAATGTTTTGAACTTTTGACGGAAAGGCATCAAATATGGTCTTCAGGTGGTACAATGCAACTTCTAGTGCTGTTATTTCGGCTTCATAGTTAGAACATATCTCCCCACAGGCATCAAACAACTCATCAGATGTTTTGTCTGGATATTCTATATAGACACCATAACCTGCTTTGATCATGGCTTTGAAAGCAGACCCATCAGTATAGACATGAATCCATTGTTCTGGGTAGGTGTCTATTGTTTTCTGTATTGCTTTCATAAGACTTACTGGGTCAGAACTTTTCGGTGCATTATTTCTTAATTGTGTCTTGATTTCCGGCAGTTTAAAACCTGCATGTGGTGATAAACATTTTTCTACTCTTTGCAGTTCTTGTCTCTTGTCTGGGAGGTGATAGCTGTCTTTTATTTCATCGACATGGCTCAAGGCTGACTTTTGTTTTATTCTGTGGTTTGGTTGCCAGTTTTCTACAAGTTGTTTCTACAAATGTAAAATCCCTTGAGATGTAGAGAGATATGGCTTCAATGGAGGCTTATGAAAGAAGCAAAAAAATGAACAAAGACCACCCAAATAAACAATCAAGTTTTATTAAGATGCTGTTTTATCAATTTTTACTTGGAGGCTTTGAATGATAGTTTAAACAAGAAAACATGATCAGCCTTTTGATATAAATGTTTTGTGTATTGTAATTTGTAGGTGTTCTTGTTTACACATCATAACACCCTAGTTTTAGTGATAGTTCATTGTGTCTAAGTGGACCATTCTAAAAACATGTGTTTTAAGTAAGTACATTTTTAGATAAATTTAGACAAGATTATATGTGAAAGTAGATATGCTTTCAAAATAGGCAAAAAATTGCCAAATATTTCATTTTTTGCATTCGTTCTCAATATCGATTGGTAGAATGTAGTCTAGGGAATGGAATGCATGTGTCATGGTCTAGAGCCTTGTTGAGATATCTTCACCATTCGGCCTGTCATATTCAACTTAATCATGAGCCAGATATTTAAAATGGCAACCCTGTGAAAGAGATGGCAACCCTATGAAAGAGATGACAACCCTGTGAAAGAGATGACAACCATGTGAGATAGAAACCCTGTGAAAGAGATATAAACCCTGTGAAAGAGATTGAAACCTCGTGAAAGAGATAGAAACCCTATGAAAGAGATAGAAACCCAGTGAAAGAGATGGAAACCCCGTGAAAGAAATGGAAACCCTGTGAAAAAGATAGAAACCCTGTGAAAGAGATGGAAACCCTGTGAAAGAGATGGAAACCCCGTGAAAGAGATGGAAACCCCGTGAAAGAAATGGAAACCCTGTGAAAAAGATAGAAACTCTGTGAAAGAGATTGAAACCTCGTGAAAGAGATAGAAGATGGAGATCCGTTGCAGTCAACGCTTGAAAATTAGACTTGAAATAGCCACGGCTGCAATGCCCAGATTAAATACAATATGGGAGAGCAGAATAAGTACATCAGTGAAGATACGCCTGGATACCATTGTATGCCATGTGTACCATTATAGGTCATGCCGTGGTGTGAGACTCGGAATTGGGTGAGGGGTTCACGCTGTCGGTGAACGACACCTCGGCTAAGAAGACGAAAGAGCCATGGTCTAACTCTTCTCGAGGATGAGAAAAGGTTCAGCATCTGATGGGCATAGGCACAGAACGTCGAATTACACGAGGCAGATGTCTCCATAATAACACAGGTTCCTGGAATAATTAATAAGGAATACCAAACTCCACCTCAACTAAAAGCATTGACACTGGAGATGATAGAAATAAAATACAATTCCAAGGATTGGACACATGTCTACACAGATGGATCGGCAGAAGGAGAAGTAGGGAATGGAGGAGGTGGAATTTTTCTAAGACTCAAAGATGGGAAGACAATATCAAAAGCTTTTCCAACCGGGAAATACTCCTCTAATTTTAGAGCAGAAGCAGTTGCACTCCATCAAGCACTGAAAGCCTTCACTGAACCAGGACTGCCAAGACCAAAGAAGATAGCCATATTCACAGATTGCAGATCCCTACTGGAATCAATCCAGAGCAACAGAAACGAAAGCCTTCTGTACAACATCAGACATGAGCTAAGACAGATCCAAAAATCAACAGCTATTGCCCTTCAGTGGATACCATCACACTGTGGAATCATGGGAAATTAGAAAGCGGATGCTCTGTCAAAGGCAGGAAGTGAAATGGAGCAACACAGACACCCACTGTCTTACGGAGAAGTAAAAACAATAATCCGCAACACATACTCAGCAAAGTGGAAGAAAGAAACGGAAGGGGAATACGAACATGATGCAATACATCTCCTCCAGAGATACCAACAGACCACAATATTTCGCCTTAGAACAGGCCACTGCAGATTGTTGGGTCACCTTTATCGATTAAGGATCTCATACACAGATGAATGTCCATGTGGATCAGGAACCCAGACTCCAGAACACATACTTCAGGACTGCCCAACATACAAAGAGCAGAGACAGCAGACCTGGCCAGAGGATACAGACTTGAGGCAAAAGCTATGGGGCAGCCGCTCTGACCTGGAGAAGACAGTGGACTTCATCTTGATGACAGGTCTGACGGTATAGCATGACCACATGCTGAACGCTGAAGAAGAAGAAGACACAAGGCAGGTTCACAGTAGTGTAAATATATTGTCCTGTCCATTCCTTGATGTTGTCTGTCCATGCCTTTATTTAGCTTCCTCTGTTTCTTCCCCCTTCAACAGTTCCCTGTAGTATTGTTTTTGACAAGTAATCGTGCCTGCATACATGTCCGAACCATGTTAGTTTTCGTCGTTTCACTATTGAAAGCGATGGTTCCTGAACTCCTGCACACATCTCTACTTTATTTCTTACGTACAGATTGGTCTTATGTTTCCTATAGGAAATTCGTAAAATTTGTCTGTAGCATTTGTACTTGAAAGCCTATATCTTCACAGGCCTATATAGGGACCTACAACTGACTCTAAAATATTTATGCTAAGTTTGGCAATAAATAAACAGGGTAGTGGAAAAATTAGAGGTAACAGTGATGTGGTTATGTAGAGGAAAGTGTTGACAAGACATAGAGGATTTATTTAATTCTAGTTGGATTATCCCATATGTATTCCATCCTTCTCAATAAAGCGATACGCGCCAGCCGAGAGTATCATTTATAGCACATAATTATGCAGCTTTAATCTAAAAAGATTGCTATAATTCATAGGTAGGTAGGTTAATGAGTTTGCCTCTCTTTTGGAGAGGTGTGCCCCTTTGGGCACAAATGGCAAGGCAATGAGAGAGCAGATAGTTTGGCAGGTTCTGCCACTGTATCGAATGGCAAGACAATGAGAGAGAAGATAGATTGGCAAGTTCTGCCGCTGTATCAAATGGCAGGACAATGAGAGAGCAGATAGTTTGGCAGACTCTGCCACTGTATCAAATGGCAGGACAATGAGAGAGCAGATAGTTTGGCAGACTCTGCCACTGTATCAAATGGCAGGACAATGGATCAGGTCAACATATTAAACTCTTTAGCAGAAACTACACGATCAAACAAAATTAATGATGATGATGATATCTTTTCCATGTACAGAATAATGGAGTTGGACTTGGAAAGTGACATGGCAAGAAATAAACATAATTATGGTCAGGAAAGAATGTTTGTCAACCAACAGAGAACTGAAACTCTCAGTCGTCCTGTATTTGTGGATATACTCAGGGAGAGTCACCTATAGATGTGTCCTATGTGCAGCGAGGATAATCTCTCAACTACGTCTAAATTTAGTATATGTTCATTGTACTATCGTCTATTTTCTGTTCCCAGGTGAATGATGGTTGATCGCATTCCCACTTGCCGTTAAGCGTAGGGGTGGGAGCTTAAGCTGTTGTTCCAAGGCCAGATGTGTCATTGTAGTTGCATTTAGTCCATGTTTATTCAAGGCTATCTTGATGTTTTTTATCCACCGTTTTCTTGGTCTACCTTTGGCTTTACTCCTGGATATTCTTTTGTTTTATGCTCTTATTGGTATTTGGTCTGAGTTCACTCTCATAAGGTGACTGAACCATTTTACTTGCTGTCTCTCAATATGTTCAATACATGATATTATACCAACTCTTTTCCTAATTTCTTTGCTTGTTCATTCTAAATTAACTCTATGTTTGGTTTTACTCAATTAAATTTGGTTCACATTAATTCTACATTCAGTTCCCATTCAATCTTCATTCAAATTCAATTCACATTCAATCTGTGTTTAGTTCACAATAAATTTACATTCAATGTACATTCAGTTCACATTCAATCTACATTCACTTCACATTCAGACATAATAAGTTAAACAGACAAGTATAACTCAGTGTCAGGTTGAAATGTAGTTACATTTATCATTTTCATAAATTAGTTTGTTGACAATAATTTTCAGTTTCAAGTAAATGGATTGTCACACAGAACTACAGGCAGTAATAAATAGGCAATATTATGAAGTAGTGTTTACACAAGCAAAAATATGTGCAATTTATGCAGGCATTTTAGCTAAACAAAATTTATGCCAGTCATTCAACTAAACAGAAATAAAAGTAGACATTTTAACGCCAAAAAGATCATATCCCTACCAGTATATAAACAAGTTAAGTAGTAAATACACCAATTTTGAAACACAAATCTATCCCGGTAGAAACCAAAAGGCAAATCATATATTCAGTCTTCTTACCAATATTGTTTTATCAATGTAAGACATGGACACTAACTAAAGAACAAGAGAGAATGCTTGCTATGTGTGAAATGAGATGTCTAAGAAAAGCAGCAAACAGAACAAGAAGAGATCCTGAGAGGAATGAAGAGATTACAAGAACTGTCGGAGCAACAAATGTGGTCAAATATATTTTTAAAAAGAGATTGAAATCGTTGGGCCACTTAATCTTCTTCTTCTCGTTCGCAGTTTGACATGTCTACACAGCAAATTATATTTTCTTAATAAATGCTGCTGTATTTGAAAGCTCCTCGGTGCTCCCATACATCTTTCTGTGGATATCCATCTTTGTGAAACAGTGTTCTTCCCTTAATGGATTTAGTGTATTGCAGTCTTACAGGATATGTTCAGCTGTCTGTGCTACCTGCCCACAAGGGCACAGAGGTGATGGGACCAGTCTTAGTCTATTTATTGGCTGTTTAATCTGTTATGCCCTGTTCTGAGGCGGAAGATAATAACCTGCTCTGTCGAGATAGTGGTAATTGTCTTGGCCACTTAATGAGAATGAACCCTTATTGGTCAGTGACAGGAGCATACAACATTAAATGTGTCAGACACTGAATGAGATATAACCAAGTTGTAAGGGATCAACCGTGTTGTCAGGGCCCAAAAGTAGAGCAAAGAATAGTAACAGTTTACCTTCCATGCATGTTATAGAAAGCAACTAAGGAGGTTTTGAGGCTGTCATTGGTTATACAGAATCGTAACAACCAATCTCTTGAATGGATACCTACAGGCAAAAGAGCCAAGGGTAGATCAAAAGAAACACTCAGAAGAACAATACTTAGAGAAAGTAAAACAATCAATATTCATACTATTCAAGAACTGAATATAATAGCTTTGAACAGACAGAATTGGAGAGATCTGCCCTATGCGCTAACTCCAACGCAAAAGGAAAATGAATGAATGAATTGGTTGTCCCATCCCATATATGGTACATTCTCATTAAGTAGCAAGAGCATACAACATGAAAATTGAAACAGCAAGAGTCAAATGATGACAAAGAAGAAGGTAGATTGGAGGAATTATGAACAGTATGAGACATCACAATATTGCTGCATACTAAGTGATCAAATGTGTCATAGACCAAAAACCAATTGCATTCAATACTATGACGTCTTATAGTAAAAGCAGAGAAATGACAACAGACAGATAGATAGGCAGGCAGGTAGGTATGTTTGTAGGTGGGTAAGAATTAAATAGGTAAGTAGTATTGTAGGTAGGCAGAACATGTAGCTGCAATATAAATACTATTGTCAGGGTAAGATTACAGTTCTACAGTTACTTGAACAGTAATGAAATTATCAGAGTAAGCTGTGGTTACTTATCCAGTAATGAAATTATCAGAGTAAGCTGTGGTTACTTGTCCAGTAATGAAATTATCAGAGTAAGCTGTGGTTACTTGTCCAGTAATGAAATTATCAGAGTAAGCTGTGATTACTTGTCCAGTAATGAAATTATCAGAGTAAGCTGTGGTTACTTGTCCAGTAATGAAATTATCAGAGTAACCTGTGGTTACTTGAAAAATAATAATGTCTTTAAAAATATATTTACTGATTTTATTTGTATAAGAAAGATTTGTACAAAAAGAGAGATGGAAGATACCGGGTAACTTAACAAATCATCTCAGAAAACAGAAAGATTAGAGGTAACATAACAAATCTTCTCAGAAAAGAACTCATCAGTTCACATTCATACAATCTACAGATCTTCTTGTCTATAATGAATTATAATGACGTAGCCATAATGCACGTAGATAATGGGAACAAACCCTCCCCCTCAGGAATTCAGAACATGACTATTAGTACTAGGAACCTAGCCAAAAGGGGTGTAAATCCCCTCTACCCCAATGATTTTATGCATAAATTTCCTAAAAATGTATAATGGAAACAAATCTCAATGAAATTGGGCAAATGAATTTTTATTTTAGGAAATCTTTTATTTTATAAATGATAAGCAAACTTTAAAAATATTTTATATATGCAAATTTTACAAAATGGCAGAGGAGTGTGTTATGGTGTTTGTTTATATGGTGTTTTTGTGTTCTAAAGAATGTGTATTCTCAAAGTATAAGATCTTCCGAGCCTTCCATATCTACAGCCATATTTTTCTATAATTATTTCCTAATGTTCAAGTTTTCATAAAATTGCTTCATCTTTTGCCAATGTCCAAAATACATATAAAAATAGAACTATTTAAGGAAATAAATAAAACAAATAAAATATATTTGGGTATATAAAAAGATATGACACCTTGTTGAAAATTTTACTTGAGAGTAAATTTGAGGGGTTGCGAGCAAGAGATACATGTGTGAGGGAAACATCATGAAATGGACAGGTTAAAGTTTAGCAGAGTACACCACCAAGTCAAGAGACAGAGGATTGAAGGTCCATTGCAGCCAACCTTTAATGCAGAGATGACATATAATTAAATATGTTGATTTTTTAAATATTAATCTTTCTTCTTGATGTCACTTCACCTAAAAATCTTCTTGTTCCCAAATTCACGCTGCAGGGAGATTTAACAATTTAGCTTTTTAATGTAATTTATTTTTACAATTATTTATAATAATAATTCCAGAAACATGTTCATTTTCAACTGTGGATGAAAGGAGCCTCAACAATTAGGTTGTTGGTGTCGGTGAAGAATGCTTTTACTGTAAGAGGATCAACATTGTCTGGAAGGCTGTGCTCTCTACTCATCTCCATAGTTTGGGCTCTGTTTCCAGAAGAGACTACCCGTCTGGCACAAATGATGACTTTCTTATCCTGTGTTTTCACAGTCAGCTCCTCTGGTCTATAGTCATCTATTGGCATTGTTAGCTGGAACTTGCCATCATGGGAAGTGATTGTTGGCACGCTGAGCTGGGCTTGTGTTGAGGATTCGGGGAAAATAGGTCCAGAGGGGAAGGTGGTGCTTAAAGTGCTGAAAGGAGGAGGTTTAGGAAAGGCTGAGTTCAGGGACTGGCCAAGGCTGTGAGGTATGGCATTATCTGGTATGTTAAACTTGTTCAGATCATGTGGTGATTTGTACGATTGTTTAACATGAGATGGATGGCTAAGTATCTCCTCTTGATTGAATTTTGACTGAGTGAAGGCAGTAGATGGTTTACCGCTGCTCAATGGTGCATGCTGTGTGTTGATACTGTGTGTATGAACCTGCTGATGCTGTTGAGGAATTGTAGATGGGAGGCTAGACACACTTTCTGACTGCGGCTTGGATGACACAGAAGACGTCGTCTGATAAGATGACGAAGACTTAAGAACGCTAGGACTATGAGCACCTGTGATTGAATCTTTGACAGCGCTGTAACTAGGAGCAGGCAGTGGTGCATGTACAACCAGGCACCCATCAGGATTTAGGGTACATTGTAAAGCTAATGGATCCACATCTCTGGGTATAATAACTTCTCTGCTGTACTCCCTACTCACAGTTGATCCTCCACCTTTCTCTTCATGCTTTGCAGAAACCATGATCTTTGTGGAGTCCATTTTGACATTCACCTCATCTGGTTGGTAGTCCTTCATATTAAATCGAACCTGCGTAGTAAATAAAATACTGTTTCTAAAGTTTTAAAATTATAAAATTATCAATAATTGCAATATTTTAGTCTACAAAATTAATATTTTCTCTAGCTAAAAATTGTCAAGCTATAAATTGTTCAGCTCTGTGGCAGAGAGATATATGCGCATCTGTAATAGCCAAGGTACTGAGTTCAAATTGCACAACCAACTGTGTGTTGTCAGGGCCCAAGAGGAGTGGATAGAATAGCAACAATGATATCTGCCACACATGTCGTAGGATGTGACTAAGCAGGTTTTGGGTAGTTGACTGTCGCATCCCATAGAGGGTCAAAGTGACCCAGAAATTGGATTATAACAGGCCGGAAGGCACAGATATCACAGCTAAACTATAAACCATGGCACAATGTAATCCATTCTCTGGATTACATCCTGCTAATCTGTAGGAACCATGATAATCAGCAAAGACACAAAAGAACAAGAGCTAAACATAAACATACAGGGAGAGAAACTACAACAAGTAAAACATTATCAATATCTTGGACACATAGTCACAAATGATGGCAGATGTGAAACAGAAATTAAAAGGAGAATAGGAATGGCTAAAAGTACCTTCAATGGCATGAGGAAATTATTAACATCTAAACAAATTACAAACAAGTTAAAAATGAGAATTATAACATGCTACATCTATTCCATATTAATGTATGGCTCAGAAACATGGACACTAAATAAACAATTAGAAGACAGAATTGATGCCTTTGAGATGTGGGTATATAGAAGAATTGGGAGAACATCATGGAAAGAGAAGAAAACAAATAAAGAGGTGCTAAAAACACTTAATATGAAGAAAGAACTATTAAGAGAAATAAAGATCAGGCAAATAAAATATTTTGGACACATTAAAAGACATGACACCCTATTGAAGACCTTACTTGAGGGTAAAGTCAAAGGGAAGCAAGCAAGAGGTAGACCGAGATACAAATGGGAGAGTAACATCACACAATCGACATGTTACAGTCTAGCAGAGTGCATCACCAAGACAAGAGACAGGGGATATTGGAGATCCGCAGCACCCAACTTCTGTTGCATACAGCACTTGATGATGATGATGAATCTGTAGGAGTTGAACAATGAACATAGAAGTATAAGAAAACATTTCTTCACAGGCAATAGTGCATCCAGACCTGTATACAGAATTTATACTGTCTGTAAAATCAATACAGCCAAAAATTGTTGGGTTGATGCCTACGTCCTGAACAGGATATGATACCCAACAAATATTGGGTTGATGGCTACGTCCTGAACAGGATATGCTACCCAAAAAATATTGGGTTGATGGCTACGTCCTGAGCAGGATATGCTACCCAAAAAATATTGGGTTGATGGCTACGTCCTGAACAGGATATGCTACCCAAAAAATATTGGGTTGATGGCTACGTCCTGAACAGGATATGCTACCCAAAAAATATTGGGTTGATGGCTACGTCCTGAACAGGATATGCTACCCAAAAAATATTGGGTTGATGGCTATGTCCTGAACAGGATATGCTACCCAAAAAATATTGGGTTGATGGCTACGTCCTGAACAGGATATGCTACCCAAAAAATATTGGGTTGATGGCTACGTCCTGAGCAGGATATGCTACCCAAAAAATATTGGGTTGATGGCTACGTCCTGAGCAGGATATGCTACCCAAAAAATATTGGGTTGATGGCTACGTCCTGAACAGGATATGCTACCCAAAAAATATTGGGTTGATGGCTACGTCCTGAACAGGATATGCTACCCAAAAAATATTGGGTTGATGGCTACGTCCTGAACAGGATATGCTACCCAAAAAATATTGGGTTGATGGCTACGTCCTGAACAGGATATGCTACCCAAAAAATATTGGGTTGATGGCTATGTCCTGAACAGGATATGCTACCCAAAAAATATTGGGTTGATGGCTACGTCCTGAACAGGATATGCTACCCAAAAAATATTGGGTTGATGGCTACGTCCTGAGCAGGATATGCTACCCAAAAAATATTGGGTTGATGGCTACGTCCTGAGCAGGATATGCTACCCAAAAAATATTGGGTTGATGGCTACGTCCTGAACAGGATATGCTACCCAAAAAATATTGGGTTGATGGCTACGTCCTGAACAGGATATGCTACCCAAAAAATATTGGGTTGATGGCTACGTCCTGAACAGGATATGCTACCCAAAAAATATTGGGTTGATGGCTACGTCCTGAGCAGGATATGCTACCCAAAAAATATTGGGTTGATGGCTACGTCCTGAACAGGATATGCTACCCAAAAAATATTGGGTTGATGGCTACGTCCTGAACAGGATATGCTACCCAAAAAATATTGGGTTGATGGCTACGTCCTGAACAGGATATGCTACCCAAAAAATATTGGGTTGATGGCTATGTCCTGAACAGGATATGCTACCCAAAAAATATTGGGTTGATGGCTACGTCCTGAACAGGATATGCTACCCAAAAAATATTGGGTTGATGGCTACGTCCTGAGCAGGATATGCTACCCAAAAAATATTGGGTTGATGGCTACGTCCTGAGCAGGATATGCTACCCAAAAAATATTGGGTTGATGGCTACGTCCTGAACAGGATATGCTACCCAAAAAATATTGGGTTGATGGCTACGTCCTGAACAGGATATGCTACCCAAAAAATATTGGGTTGATGGCTACGTCCTGAACAGGATATGCTACCCAAAAAATATTGGGTTGATGGCTACGTCCTGAACAGGATATGCTACCCAAAAAATATTAGGTTGATGGCTACGTCCTGAACAGGATATGCTACCCAAAAAATATTGGGTTGATGGCTACGTCCTGAGCAGGATATGCTACCCAAAAAATATTGGGTTGATGGCTACGTCCTGAATAGGATACACTATCCAAAAAATTTGTTTTAATTGTAGAGTTTGTGAAATTTTTTTATGTTTTTGCTATTACATATAAAACTGTCAAAAATGGTGTTTTAATATCTTGAAGTATCTTAACTGGATTTCTAATCTACATAACTATAATTATTACACAATCAATACTGGGGGTTATGGTGACTGGATTACCAGAACTGCATCCTCCACTATTTTTATGGTTGTAAAACTCTGATATAACCAAATTGGACAAACTTTCATGATTGAAAGGAAAGTACCTGACCATAAGAGATACAATTTACTTAGCCAACAACTAGAATAATAATAATGAGACCCATAGCCTGTCAAGATCGTATGGGGCAGCATATTAGAGATATCAGCACAAAAAAGCTATTCAAACAACTCTGTCCGTAGCTATTGTGATGAGTGTGGGAAAATCATGCCCTGATCATTCCTGGATGTTATAATTCCAAGATTTACCACCTTGTCTTCTTTCACCTTCAACTGTTCCTTGCAAAATAGTTTTAGAAAGTGTGTAGTATCTTAGTTAATGTATGTGTGTGTATATTTATATATATATATATATATATATATATATATATATATACTCTGAATGCAGGCCTGCATTAACCAGATACATATGCATAAATTCTGCGGTTTAGAATCTGCATGCTGTAATCCAGTAATAGCAAGCAAGCTCACTATCAACTAGGCTACCACGCGCTCCTCTGGACTCAGGATGAGACAGATGAAGATCTATAATCTTCATTGATTATTTATATAGACAATATTTATATAATTATAGTCAATATTTATAATAAGCTATTTGTAGTATTCCTATATTTATTCCTATTTTGATAAAGACATTTTAGTTGAAATGATATTTTTGTGTATTTGTTAAATGTACAACAGTTTTTTGGCGTACCGTATATTTAATTTACACTTTAAAAGTCAACAATAAAATGCTTAAAGTGAATCATTTAATCTGCTTGTCAGTGATGCCATGTTGGGCCCCTACCTTAAAAACTGGCAGCCCTTTCTCATCTTTCTCTATGACAGCTTTGCCATCTTCAGTCTCAGAAGATCTTCCAGAAACATGTGCTGGTAGTCTGGATAAGGTTCCTGCACTGTCAAGGTTTGCAAATTGAGAATTTTCTGGTCGCAGGTGGAAAAACTCATGTCTCATTTTGTCAATCTCATCTTCCCATTCTCTGAAAGATAAAGAAAGAACTTTTAGTGTTGAAGTAACATAAACAGTGTTGAAGTAACATAAACAATGTTGAAATAACATAAACAGTGTTGAAATAACATAAACAGTGTTGGAGTAACATAAACAATGTTGAAGTAACATAAACAGTGTTGAAGTAACATAAACAGTGTTGAAATAACATAAACAGCATAGAAATAACATAAACAGTGTTGAAGTAACATAAACAGTGTTGAAATAACATAAACAGTGTTGAAATAACATAAACAGCATAGAAATAACATAAACAGTGTTGAAATAACATAAACAGCGTTGAAATAACATAAACAGTGTTGAAATAACATAAACAGTGTTGAAATAACATAAACAGCATAGAAATAACATAAACAGTGTTGAAATAACATAAACAGCATAGAAATAACATAAACAGTGTTGAAGTAACATAAACAGTGTTGAAGTAACATAAACAGTGTTGAAGTAACATAAACAGTGTTGAAATAACATAAACAGCATAGAAATAACATAAACAGTGTTGAAATAACATAAACAGCGTTGAAATAACATAAACAGCGTTGAAATAACATAAACAGTGTTGAAATAACATAAACAGCGTAGAAATAACATAAACAGTGTTGAAATAACATAAACAGTGTTGAAAGAAACCTTCTGTGAGGCACTAAGTGTTATACATGGTCTTGTCTTAGTGTACATATCCCATGTGTGTATTTGTACACAACATCTCAAAGTATATAAAATATATTTTAAATATTATAGTGTATTATACTGCAATCTATGGCAAGACGCAAATAAACAAAATTAAATTAAATTAAAACTATTAAGAAGCTATATCTTTCCAGTGGCAACATATGGCTGTCAGACATGGACAATGACATCTGTAATGGAAAATAAAATATCGGCACTTGAAATAAAATGTTATAGAAAGATGCTAAGAAAATCATGGACAGAAAGACAAACCAACACAGACGTCCGGAAGGACCTGAACATAGAAAAAGAATTGCCCCTCAAAACTAATTTAAAAATTCAAGCTAACATATTTTGGACATATAAAAAAAAAGACACAAAAATCTTAGATAGATTAATCATGGAGGAAAAGGTTCAAGGAAAGATAAGAAACAGACCAAAACTATAATGGATATAGGATATTGAGGTCCTTCTGAACTTGACACTGGAAGAGACTAGACTGAACAGACAATGTTCTGCAAAGGACAAGTGACATAGATAGATAATGTAACCAAGGACTATCTATAATCAAAGATACTTGCATATGTCAAGATGACATGAATGCTATCATTAGAAAGAAGTGCTGGTGCTGGATTCAGGGACATAGGGACATAGACAAGATTACCTTAAGGAGGGGGTTTTACCTAATTTTGAAGACCTTTTTGTGAAAAATCACTACAGGAGGTGTTTTTATCAACCTATGGTTAAGTTCCTAGTACTAAAAGTAATTTTCAGATTTGCTAAGGAAAGGGTTTGAACACCCCAAATTTTCCCCTTTATATACAGGTCTAGTTCGATCAGATATGTGCTGGGCATGGAGACAGCCCCATTACTAGAACTACCTTAAGATTAGCACCTGAGTGTAGGAGAGACCTGAAATAACATGAATGAGATCAGATGAACTGGAATTTTTTTTTCCAGTTAACCACAGGTGGAATACAATACAGAAAATAGTCAAGGATAGATGGGAGTCTGTGAGTATGTAGATAGCAATACCTACAGCAGTGGAAAACGTCAAGCATGCTTGACTGTAGTTAGCTTTCAGGTTGGAGTTCGGTGTTTAGTACAAAAACCAGTTACTGACCTACTGAATAAGTCTGACCTACTGAATAAGTCTGACCTACTGAATAAGTCTGACCTACTAGTGATATAGCTACAGATGTCCACCATTTAGTGGAAGTGATAAACACTGAACATATTAGTTACCACGCCAAAATCAGATGTGTCAGGCCATTGACACAAAATAGCAACACAGTACATTTCCTTTACCTGGGATACGGTATACGCTTGTGGAAATTTAGCAGGGATATTGTCCTGCTAGAAAAGAGATCCAGTGGGACTTTAAGAACACACTAAAACAATAATCAATGGCAGAAAGAAATGACATGCTTCTATTCTTTCCCCTAGTTTCAGAGATGTAATAAGCTAAATATTGATATCTTCTTCTTCTTGTATGCACTTTAACATGTGTACACACCGCAAGTCCAGTATTCTTGATACAAGTTGTTGTATTTGAAAGCTAGGGCTCCCATACAGTTTAACCTGTTTCCACACAGCAAGTCAGGTTTTCTTGATACAAGTTGCTGTATTTGAAAGCTAAGGCTCCCATACAGTTTAACATGTTTCCACACAGCAAGTCCAGTATTCTTGATACAAGTTACTGTATTTGAAAGCTAGGGCTCCCATACAGTTTAACATGTTTCCACACAGCAAGTCCAGTATTCTTGATACAAGTTACTGTATTTGAAAGCTAGGGCTCCCATACAGTTTAACCTGTTTCCACACAGCAAGTCAGGTTTTCTTGATACAAGTTGCTGTATTTGAAAGCTAAGGCTCCCATACAGTTTAACATGTTTCCACACAGCAAGTCCAGTATTCTTGATACAAGTTGCTGTATTTGAAAGCTAGGGCTCCCATACAGTTTAACATGTTTACACAGCGAGTCAGGTTTTTTTTATATAAGCTGCTGTATTTGAAAACTCCTCAAGGCCCCCATACAGTTTAACATGTTTACACAGCGAGTCAGGTTTTTTTTATATAAGCTGCTGTATTTGAAAACTCCTCAAGGCTCCCATACAGTTTAACATGTTTACACAGCAAGTCAGGTTTTCTTGATACAAGTTGCTGTATTTGAAAGTTAAGGCTCCCATACAATTTAACATGTTTCCACACAGCAAGTCAGGTTTTCTTGATACAAGTTGCTGTATTTGAAAGCTAGGGCTCCCATACAGTTTAACATATTTACTTTCTCAGTGCTCCCATACAGAAATTTTTTATATCCGTCTCTATGGACTATTGTTTCATCCGTAACTGATTTAGTGTAATGCAGTCTTGCAGAATATGTTCTGTGCTCTGTTCTGCCTGCCCACATGGACACAGAGGTCATGGAACAAGTCTTATTCTGTTTAAGTGTCTGTTTAATCTGTTCTGTGCTCTGTTCTGCCTGCCCACATGGACACAGAGGTGATGGAACAAGTCTTATTCTGTTTAAGTGTCTGTTTAATCTGTTCTGTGCTCTGTTCTGCCTGCCCACATGGACACAGAGGTGATGCAACAAGTCTTATTCTGTTTAAGTGTCTGTTTAATCTGTTCTGTGCTCTGTTCTGCCTGCCCACATGGACACAGAGGTGATGGAACAAGTCTTATTCTGTTTAAGTGTCTGTTTAATCTGTTCTGTGCTCTGTTCTGCCTGCCCACATGGACACAGAGGTGATGGAACAAGTCTTATTCTGTTTAAGTGTCTGTTTAATCTGTTCTGTGCTCTGTTCTGCCTGCCCACATGGACACAGAGGTGATGCAACAAGTCTTATTCTGTTTAAGTGTCTGTTTAATCTGTTCTGTGCTCTGTTCTGCCTGCCCACATGGACACAGAGGTGATGCAACAAGTCTTATTCTGTTTAAGTGTCTGTTTAATCTGTTGTATCCTGTCCTCATGCAGCCGATGATAACTTATTCAGCTCTGTCGAGATAGTGATAGTTGTCTTATGGGTAGTCAACTTTCCTAATCATTCTGATTAGGGTGCTTTTTTCCTGGTATGTGATTTCTCAGTCTTTTTTTTCCTGCGCTGCTCAATTTTTAGCTAATTTAATTTCCTAGTATGCCACAGTGGGATGATATCCACTGTAGTACTAACCATCTTTGGATGCTCACTTCTCATAAGGCTTCCTTCAGGTCTGGCAGTTTATTTCTATCAAGGTCTTGTAGGACAGACACTGCATCAGTAAGAAACACATGTTGACATTGGCTGCTTGAATTTTTAATTATTTCTGCAGCAATGTTTAGGAACTTTACTTCCGCAGAATAGTTGAAATAATGATATATTGTATAGTTTCACTTACATTTGGTTTATTATCATCAATACATCCATTTATTATTCATCACATATATTTATTGTATATGTAAAATTGCCAACAATAATGAAGAAGATCAAACAACTTCCTGAGTGAACTTCTTGTTGCAGATGATCAAGAAATAATAGCAACAACAGATATAAAATCAGATATAAATAGACTCCACACAACATGTAGGGACTTATACATGAAGATAAACAAAGAAAAAAACTGAGGTAATGTCAATCAAAAAACAGAAAGAAACACCACTATTTTAATCGATGATCAACAACTTAAACAGGTGAAATAATTCATTTATTTTTGGAAGCATCATATCACTGAATGGAAAAAACAAAGATATCCAACATAGATGCAACATAGCATATCGGATCTTGTGGGCAGATGTCTGCTATTTTCAAAAACAAATATGTGAACATGAACACCACAACTGCACTATATAAAACAATTATCATGCCATCACTATGCTATCAATATCAAATATGGACACTAACAGCAGAATCCAAAAGAAAACTTGTTACAACAGAAATTAACTGCCTACATATGTCAAATCCTGGGAGTAACAAAAGAGACAGAATCAGAAATGAAAACAATAGAAGACTAGCAAACACAATGCCAATTCTCGATTACATCAGAAGACAACAAATTAAGTGGTTTTTACATGCTTCCAGACTACCATGAGACAGTGCCCCTCAAAAAAGCATTACTATATAGACATGATGGATACAGAGCTAGGGGGAGACCTTGCAACCGATGGATTACAGAAATAAAAGAGTCAACAAAAACAAACATATATAAAGTACACAAAAAAACCATCTCCAGAGAACTCTTCTACCCCTGACGCTGCAAGGCATTCATTCATTCATTCATTTTCCTTTTGCGTTGAAGTTAGCGCATAGGGCAGAGGTCAGATCTCTCCAATTCTGTCTGTTCAAAGCTATTCTGTGCAGTTCTTGAATAGTATGAATATTGGTTGTTTTACTTTCTCTAAGTATTGTTCTTCTGAGTGTTTCTTTTAGTCTACCCCTTGCTCTTTTTCCTGTAGGTATCCATTCAAGAGATTGGTTGTGTATTCTGTTGGTGTCTGCGCGTAGGACATGCCCGATGTAGGACCAACAGTGTTTTCTGATAACATCTGTGATGAAATTTTGATGTGCCTCTTCTCTGATTGTATCATTCAATTTGAATTCACTCCAATGGGTGTTAGTTATCCTATGAAGACATTTGTTCTCGAAACTCAGTAATTTCTTTTCTGAAGATAAAGAGCTTTTCCGGCTCCCATATCCATATGATAGCACCGGAATAATGCAGGAATTAAATAAACGCATTTTCGTGCGTGTGCTGATTGACTTTAAGGCATAAAGGGGTATAAATCAAAAAGAAGAAAAATACTTCCATTTGATATCAAGAAATCATCTACTCATAATGTCATTAGCAGCACGGATATCAACAAGCAGACCATATTTGTATATTCATTGTATATTATCAAGCAGATAGATAAGAGGATAGGTGGTGGGGGGATTGTAGTTTTGTTTTCATATATACCGGTAATGTTTGTCATTCCCCCCTCCTTCTCGCTATGAAGATAAAATATATATATAGAAAAAAAAACACTTTAAAGTGAATTAAACCCCCCTCCTCCTCCCCAGCCCCAAAGTTTTCTCCACACAAAAAATATGCATCATTGCCACAAAAATTTAGTAACCATTTTTTAATGATCTACACTAAAAATATGTTAGGCACAAGTTGCTATTATTTCTTCGTTGTGACCTTTGCTCTAGTTTCAAGGTATTACCTAACATTTATTGTGTCATTTGGCAAGCTTACGGTTAAATATTGAGAGTATGGGTAGGATTAGAAATAATATTTCTAATGTGTACGCGCACCTCACTCTGTGTGTAGCGGGCAGAAATAATGATCAATTCAGTAAAAATTATAGGAAATTTTTTTTAATATGTAAATTGGAAAAGAAACAGATTATACATAATTCATCTGTGTCTAGATTTGAATTCAATGATTGTCGGCATGTGATGTTATGGCAGCCATTAATTTCATTGGTGTTACATGGTAATCCATGACATTGGCTAGTTAAAAATGTAAACAGTGTGCTATTTATAGCACAGTGAAGAATCAAAAGCACCTTTTACCAATATGTTCAAGTTAATAGTGGTGTCATAATAGTGGTGTCATAATAGTGGTGTCATAATCGTGGTGTCATAATCGTGGTGTCATAATAGTGGTATCATTTATTCTGCATGCATATAGGATTACAGAGGTGTTATTCATCAAGATTCCTGAGTTAGGATAATCTAATGCAAGTAGTCAACAAGCTAATATAATAGAAAGACATAGTCCCAAGTGTCACTACTGGGTATGTTACCCGTGTCTGGTCTGATCTTTGTCACTAGTCTCACTAAGTTACCAGTACCAAACATGATACTTTATCACGTCTCATATTACTAGTATCAAACATGATACTTTTTCACAAGTCTAACTATATTACCAGTACCAAACATGATACTTAGTCACAAGTCTCACTAAGTTACCAGTACCAAACATGATACTTTGTCACAAGTCTCACTAAGTTACCAGTACCAAACATGATACTTAGTCACAAGTCTCACTAAGTTACCAGTACCAAACATGATACTTTGTCACAAGTCTCACTAAGTTACCAGTACCAAACATGATACTTTGTCACAAGTCTCACTAAGTTACCAGTACCAAACATGATACTTTGTCACAAGTCTCACTAAGTTACCAGTACCAAACATGATACTTTGTCACAAGTCTCACTATATTACCAGTACCAAACATGATACTTTGTCACAAGTCTCACTAAGTTACCAGTACCATACATGATACTTTGTCACAAGTCTCACTATATTACCAGTACCAAACAAGATACGTTGTCACAAGTCTCACTATATTACCAGTACCAAACATGATACGTTGTCACAAGTCTCACTAAGTTACCAGTACCAAACATGATACTTAGTCACAAGTCTCACTATATTACCAGTACCAAACATGATACTTAGTCACAAGTCTCACTAAGTTACCAGTACCAAACATGATACTTAGTCACAAGTCTCACTAAGTTACCAATACCAAACATGATACGTTGTCACAAGTCTCACTAAGTTACCAGTACCAAACATGATACTTAGTCACAAGTCTCACTATATTACCAGTACCAAACATGATACTTAGTCACAAGTCTCACTATATTACCAGTACCAAACATGATACTTAGTCACAAGTCTCACTATATTACCAGTACCAAACATGATACTTAGTCACAAGTCTCACTAAGTTACCAATACCAAACATGATACTTAGTCACAAGTCTCACTAAGTTACCAATACCAAACATGATACGTTGTCACAAGTCTCACTAAGTTACCAGTACCAAACATGATACTTAGTCACAAGTCTCACTATATTACCAGTACCAAACATGATACTTAGTCACAAGTCTCACTATATTACCAGTACCAAACATGATACTTAGTCACAAGTCTCACTATATTACCAGTACCAAACATGATACTTAGTCACAAGTCTCACTATATTACCAGTACCAAACATGATACTTAGTCACAAGTCTCACTATATTACCAGTACCAAACATGATACTTAGTCACAAGTCTCACTAAGTTACCAGTACCAAACATGATACTTTGTCACAAGTCTCACTATATTACCAGTACCAAACATGATACTTTGTCACAAGTCTCACTAAGTTACCAGTACCAAACATGATACTTTGTCACAAGTCTCACTATATTACCAGTACCAAACATGATACTGTGTCACAAGTCTCACTATATTACCAGTACCAAACATGATACATTGTCACAAGTCTCACTATATTACCAGTACCAAACATGATACTTAGTCACAAGTCTCACTATATTACCAGTACCAAACATGATACTTTGTCACAAGTCTCACTAAGTTACCGGTACCAAACATGATACTTAGTCACAAGTCTCACTAAGTTACCAGTATCAAACATAATACTTTGTCCCAAGTCTCATTTTTTTACGAGTGACAAATCTGATACTTTGTCACAAGTCTCATTTTTTTACGAGTGACAAATCTGATACTTTGTCACAAGTCTCATTATGTTACCAGTGACAAATCTAATACTTTGTCACCAGTCTCACCATGTCAGACCTGATCTTTGTCAAAATATCACCAGAACAAGCTTGACACTTGTGAAATAAATGTTGCTATTGATGTTTTCAGAAGGAACAGCATACAAAAAGAAAACATCAGAAATATAATATGAATAACATAACGTATCCATCATAAATAACATATTAAGTGCTGTGAGAATACATTTATTGAGAACAAATTTTTCTTTTGCATTCAGCATTTTTTGGTCTTGCTAGATTTTTTTGCCAGTCGCTAGGATATAGCTCCCAGTCTTTTCCATGTCAGAGCAACTGTCCCAATTAGTTCTAACTACCATCATGTGCCTACAATTGGTGTTGTATTGCTAGTTCTTGTGGTAGAGTAAGTAGAGTCATTGCCGAGTACAGTGGAGATATGGAACAACTACATCCTGTAAAAAATGGAAGTCAAGGCCATTTCTGCTGCTCTCAAATAACTTTCTGGGACCGCATCTACTAAAGTAGTTACATGTATCAGACTCCCAGTCCATGCTATGAAAAATCCAAGATGGATGGAATTTGTATGAGTGTATGGCATCTACAGTTATATCTAATCTCCATGGTATTACATGGATCTGTTTTCCAGGACACATCAGTGTTTGGGGTAATGATAGAGTCAGCAGGCTTTATCTTATCCGCCCATAACAGGAGGGGTTGTTGATAATGAACAAAAGAGATGTGTTGAAAATGTGTTGAGCATCCACTGGATTCTGACACCATATTTGATGAAACATCTAGTCTGAAATTTTGGTAATTTGGTATTAAATGTGGAATGAGGTAGTAATTGATTCCACTAGATTGATGAAACCATGATTGATAAAACGTCTATTCTGAGGTAGAAATTGATTCTGCTGGATTGATGAAGCATCTGACTAGTATGAAATTTTGGTAATTTGGTTTTAAATGTGGTATAAGGTAGAAATTAACTCCTACGTAGCAAAATGTAAAGCATGGTCAGTCTGCTAACCATGGGAATCCCCAGTATTTATACCCCCACTGCTAGAAGAGATTGAGTACCTATAGGTCTGCCTATAGTGCAATGGGTCATGGTTGGTAACCATTTAACCTAGCCTAGACCAGTAGATCAGGATATAGAGCTCGATGAAAAACAAATGGACAACATCGAGGGTGTTACTGCCCAAATATGGGCACCCGGTCTTCTTTTACATCTAAAATTTAAAATTGTCCTTATACTTAAGTGACCAAGCCATCTTCGGTGGCGCTGATTAAGGACAGTGACCATGCTGGCAATACTTATATAACCCAGTAATTCCTGATAATTTACCGTATAACTCTTTAGGATTGCAATAATATGGTTCAAGCAGTGCCTACAAGATACATTCTTTATTTTCTCACATAAAGTCCATGATTCACTAGATATGTTATCTACATACATAATTAGACATTAATGTAGTAACAAACATGAAGGGGTACAGTACAAGTAGACGCCACCACATAGTTGAGATATTTCCCTTGTCTATGTAAATTTTATGTTCATTATTTAATAATTTAAATATTAATGTATTTTAGGGTTTGGGTTAGGGTTAAGGTTAGGATAATCCTAACCCCAATCCTAAATAAATAAATATTTCAATTATTAAATGATGAACATGAAACTTACAAACATAGACAAGGGAAATAATTAAATATGTGGTGGCATCTACTTGTATTGTACCCAAGAAAGAAATATGACAAGCACCAGACACCTGCGAAAAGGCTAAATTAAAGCCAAAATTAATGTATGAAAGTACCAAAAATAAAACTAAGTATTATCTAACATAACTTTTACTATGAATGCTGACTTGGCACCTCAAAAACAAACACAGCTACAAGAAAATTTTCTGAGCTATGTATATTCCACACCAAAATCAGTACAGACCAGAAGGTATTGATGCAATATGGTAAATATAATCAGTACAGACCAGTAGGTATTGGTGCAATATGGTAAATAGTAACATATAAAAAGAAAATGGTTTCTCCAGAGGTAACACACACTGGCGCAAGTAAGTAAATAATGTACGTTGAAAACTATTCTGACTTTGTTTTGGTTCCTAACAACCACACTGAACATGAGGTCCACCTCACACAAGTATGATCTCCACAATTCAATGAACAAGAAAATACCTTACAAGACCGCATCCTGACAATGGACAGATCACAGTAAATCATGATCTTTAGTCTCAGCACAGATCATTCTAGATTTGCACTCACATCATCACATACTTAAGGTTACTCCAACTGATCAATAACCATTCCAAAATGTTTCCAAGACTTCATTCTTTGACATTTGGTATCCAAAAAGTGATTTGGCATTAAAAAATGATCTCCAAGGAATTGAAAAAAGTTGAAAAAGTTTAGAGAATTGACTTTATTGTACTCCCTTTACTTTATATGTATCCCGCAAGGTGGCCTACCACCTACAAAGAGTACCACTCGTAGCACGTAACTCCGTAGCTTTAAACAATAATCCCCAAACATTTCTGAAAAATTCCACTTTGAAAACAAGATGTTGGCAGGATTCAAACCAGTGGCCTTTTGAGCACAAAGTGAACAGTTTAACCACTATGTCAGAGAGATCCTCTAAGATCCTTAAGGAGGCAACGTTCGAAAAGAAATTGTGAGGATCTTATGTACAGGCTTAAGTTGTGAGGTGTCTGTGAGGATCTTATATATATATATATATAGTCATTTCTCTGGTATTATCCTAATGTTTTCTTTCCATGTTCCAACTAGGTCCAGTCCTTGGTCTTTTACTTATTAATTATGCTCATTCCTTCTTTCCTGCTTATCAAAGTAGATCACTCAAACCTAGATTACCTGACTTATCAAAGTAGATCACTCAAACCTAGATTACCTGACTTATCAAAGAAGATCACTCAAACCTAGAATACCTGGTTTGTCAAAGTAGATCACTCAAAACCTATATTTCCTGGCTAGTCAAAGTAGATCACTCAAAACCTATATTTCCTAGCTAGTCAAAGTGGATCACTCAAAACCTATATTACCTGGCTAGTCAAAGTGGATCACTCAAAACCTATATTTCCTGGCTAGTCAAAGTGGATCACTCAAAACCTATATTTCCTGGCTAGTCAAAGTAGATCACTCAAAACCTATATTTCCTGGCTAGTCAAAGTGGATCACTCAAACCTAGATTACCTGACTTATCAAAGATGACTCAAACCTAGATTTTCTAAGTCATTTTTTTCCTTTCCAGATTATTCAATATTGCCCTCTAAGAGAATTGTGGGTAATCTATTGTGTGGATAGACCCAAATAGACCATTTGATCACTGGCTCTTCACATCCGATGCTTGACAAAGCACTTTACTTAATTCCAGATATATAAAAAGTATGGACAACATCAAAGAGACATTACACGAAAACCAAATAACATTATCTGATGCTGCCAGAAAAGCGAGAACAAGAACACTGTAGCTCCCTCGACACACGCAAAGAGTAAAAGAGGAAGGAGAGAAGAAGAAGATATAAAAAGTGACCTAACTACAGAAGCTGAGACTGATTGTGAATTGTTCTGTGGCAAAAACGGTCTCTAGTTTTTTTTTTACTTCCAATGCTTGTGGTGGTACTACATTATTTGGACCACATGATGATAATTTCAATATATAAATCTAGGATAAGAAGCAGCTGAAGCATGAGTACATTGCAATACATATCTCTTAGCTGTGAGTATTGGAAGGTATAAATATAAAGCCTTTATTTATGAACAAGTGAAAAGCCCCATGTTCCTGTGATACCAACCTCCCAGACTGAGTCCAGCTGGACATAGGGTCTCTGGGAAGAGAAACAAATGTTTTACATAAATTCTGTACATATATTGTTGGTATATTCAGTTTTAGCA
The DNA here is from genome assembly GCA_034231615.1 of Meghimatium bilineatum. NCBI lineage: Eukaryota > Metazoa > Mollusca > Gastropoda > Stylommatophora > Philomycidae > Meghimatium > Meghimatium bilineatum. The sequence goes on from CM067318.1 coordinate 10,001,113, forward strand.
AGATGGACAGGTGATGGCCCAACTTTTGTTTATGCTCTGTATTAGTAAGTTTAGAGATCGACAGCTATGACCCAACATGTTCCTACCCTGTATTACCAATTTTAGAGATGGACAGTTGATGACCCAACTTGTGTTTCTGCTCTATATTAGTAAGTTTAAAGATGGACAGTTATGATCAGTGTAGGATTTACCTATAAGCTAAACAAGCTATAGTTTAAGGCCCCCACTTTCTTGGGGCCCCAAAAAATCATATTTGGCACTGACATATAATATCTGGACTTATAAAGGGCCCCATATCTCAAATAGATTATCAAGTCTAAATCCGGCGCTGGTTATGACCCAACATGTTCCTACCCTGTATTACCAATTGTAGAGATGGACAGCTAATGACCCAACATGTTCCTACCGTGTATTACCAATTGTATAGATGGACAGCTAATGACCCAACATGTTCCTATCTTGTATTACCAATTGTAGAGATGGACAGCCAATGACCCAACATGTTCCTACCCTGTATTACCAATTGTAGAGATGGACAGCTAATGACCCAACATGTTCCTACCCTGTATTATCAATTGTAGAGATGGACAGCCAATGACCCAACATGTTCCTACCCTGTATTACCAATTGTATAGATGGACAGCTGATGACCCAACTTCTGTTTCTGCCCTGTATTAACTAGTTTAGATTTTACCAGAAACCTACTGACTAGTACAGTGGAGTCTTGTTATTGCACATACATTTATAACAAAATTCCTTTATTTAACAATATGAGTAGTACCTTTCAAAATACATCATTACTGGTATTTTCATTCTGTATTTGCATATAATTGTCTACAGTGAACTTCTGTTATGACAAATATTTCACCGTTTTGGAACAATGTGTTTTAATGGGAGTAAAACTGTCAAATACTGCATGTTTCCTGTTAAGGAGTTGCAGGGAGGGATTTTGTAGCTGTGTCAAAAACGGCCGCATAAATTATGCATGTATTCCTCTGTATGTAATCCATATTTATTACACCATTCTTCAAGCTTCCTATGGATTTCTGCACCAATAAATTGTAATTGGATAAAACTATATTAAATTTTGCATGTATTCCTATGCATGTAGGCCTATTCCATATTGATGACACCATTAATCAACCTTCCAATACATTTATGGTATTCATTTATTGAATAAGAAGATTGAAGAAGAAAGGGAGGCCAGAGGAAAGCATGGATTGATAATATTAAAGACTGGACATGTTTAAAATTCTCCACACTAAACAAAGAACTGATAACAGAGATGCATAGCAAAATTTTGTTGTTGATGCTTCCAGAGTTACACCTCTATGATCCTGAAGGGTTATGGGTTTGGTGATGATGTTTCATTTATTGGTGGCTGTGTTGATCAGTTAATTTTTTTTCACATTTTATTGATGTGTAAACTCGAATCCGGGTTGTCTGGTCAATACACTAAAATTTCAAGGGAGAATTGATGATGTTACTTATGTTAGTCTCTGTTAACAAGACACAGTTAGATACTTCATGTCATTTATGACTTCAAATGTCAGTGAAAATGGTGTACTTTACGGGTGAAAATATTTTAATTATAAAATATATACCATCTACGTCAATGGCTTTCAACATTTTTTGGCCTGTGACCTCACTTTTAGGACAATTTTCTTCTGTAGCTGACCTGGGACATTAAATAACTGGTCATTGGATTTCTTTGCAAGTCACCAAAGCATTTTAAGCTTCATCTAAATTGTGTTGTTTATTATTCAAATATAGTCTTCAGTTTATTATTCTCCTGAATGATTCTGTGACCTCAAGTTTCAAAATTGTTCCTGTGAATCCCTTAAAGTCTCCACTACCCCCCATTGAGAACCCACTGGTCTAAATAGCACACACAGTTACACATTTTTGATAATAATTAGAAACATACTATTTATACATCACATAACTACCTATACCCTCTATACATCAAATAACTATACTCTCTATACATCAAATAACTATACCCTCTATACATCAAATAACTATACCCTCTATACATCAAATAACTATACTCTCTATACATCAAATAACTATACCCTCTAGATAAAATACACAGTCCTATAGCACATCTAGAAGACATGTGCCAGTCCCATGGTTACACCACATATGACATCTAGAAGACATGTGCCAGTCCCATGGTTACACCACATATGACATCTAGAAGACAAGTTCCAATCCCATGGTTACACCACATATGACATCTAGAAGACATGTGCCAGTCCCATGGTTACACCACATATGACATCTAGAAGACAAGTTCCAATCCCATGGTTACACCACATATGACATCTAGAAGACATCTGCCAGCCCAATGGTTACACCACATATGACATCTAGAAGACAAGTTCCAATCCCATGGTTACACCACATATGACATCTAGAAGACATGTGCCAGTCCAATGGTTACACCACATATGACATCTAGAAGACATGTGCCAGCCCAATGGTTACACCACATATGACATCTAGAAGACAGATTCCATTCACATGTCCAATGCCTGTTTTCGTTCTTGTTTCCCATTAGTGTCTACCTACATATTTTGTGGTTAATTGATTGAAATATTATATGAATCAATAATCAATAATTTATTGAGATGTTCATTTTTTTAGGGTTATGGTTAGGGGTTTGGGTTACTTTTGTTTTACATAAATAATTATAACCCTAACCAAAATGTCATTTGCCTATTTCATGCTAAATTCCCTCTTTTAGGTAAGATAGGAGATTAACCTTTTTACAAAAAATCTAAAGGGAGGGGGTTTTACCCACTTTTTTGTGTGGCTAATTTCTTAGTACTAAAAGTAATGTTTACATAATTTGCTGGGAAGGTGAATGATGTTTGAACATGAGGGGTTTTAACAGTAAAAAGGGAATGGGGGTAAAGAAGTTTGTTTTTTCTAGCCACCTGTGCCCCTTCTGAACTATGGACAAGCTACGATGAATTATTGAAAAAGTCAGAAGGTAGAACACGAGATTTGAACCTTGTCCTTTCAGATAACATTAATTCACCAATTTTTTGGGGAGTTGGATTAGCAAGATTCGAATAACATGGTGGTTAGGTAAATAGGTATCAACTGAACAGCCCAGACTCAAATCTCATCTACTACTTACAAAGCTATGGACACAAGTCCGTCCAATCTAGTGACATTAGCTTGTATCTAACCACTATAAAATGTCAGGCCAAGTTCAGGTAATCCTTCCATAGCCAAATTAAAAATAAATATCAGCAAGTTTATAAAATTAAGTCTGAAAGTTATTGCACAAATCCTGACATCATTATCCGGTAGCTTCTTTTTTTTTTTTTTTTTTTTTTTTTTTGAATGGTATCTCGGTTACTCTTTGAAAGATAGTGATTTATGTGTTTAGTAGAAAATGAGCTATTTTCTCACCGACTCTGACTTAAATATATTTCTAAAACTCTGTATAAGAAGTATATGGATCATCATCACAATGTGTCATCTCCATAACGAAGGTTGGCTGCAATGGACATCCATCCAACATCCCCTGATGGATAGGTAACTATGATTAGAGTTAAAGAAGATTTGTTTAACTTGGTTATATCCCCTGATATGACTATTAACTAGGTTTTGTCCCTTGATATGTGAGTTTCGATGTGAAGAGGATAAGATTTTTTCCAAATAGAAATCACAAATTGCAATATGCTAGTATGCGTATTGTTCTGTTTAATATGTGTTGGTCTCTACTAGAACAGTACCATAAAAATAAATTATCATTTTCTTACCTTCTCCTTTTCTCCATATCTCTTTCCATATCCTCCCATATTCTTTTTTGTCTGTCCTCAAAGTTATAATTGTCTTTGTTGATGGGAATCCGTGTAGCCATTTTTTCCGTGACTGATAGTACTGATCACTCCACTCTTTGTAGGCCTATAAGTTATCTGCAGCTGAGCACACCTTAGAGGGTGGAATACAGTATACGGTATTGATAGTTTTTTGTTTAATCTAGAGAAGAAAGCGTATACAGTATTGATAGTTGCTTAGAGTCTGAAGATCGGAAACTTAATTATATGTTACTGGCAGTGCCGTTTCAATAGAAAAGGTATTAGTACATGCGTCAGTGATGTCTTGCAATGCTCTTCGGTTGTTGGTATATTGCGTAGCAGTTATCAGCGATTCCGTGACTTTCTTGATTGATAAAAACAGTTCTGAAAGAAAACGAAAGTAGATAAGTGTTTAATGTAATGTTAAACTTGAAATGTGCATTGAAATATGACATGAAATAACCTGAAAAAATAGCTCTCATCTAAACTAAAATAATGACATAATGATATATTCGATATTAATAATCTATTGTCTATCCATTGGTTGCCGTAGTTAGTCGTGTTCTGAATAAAATCTGAAATAAAGTATGGGTGAATTTATTTCTACACTCGCATACAACAGTAGATTCTCGTCTACACTCATATACAAGAGTAGATTCTCGTCTACACTCAAATACAACAGTAAATTCTCGTCTACACTCACATACAACAGTAAATTCTCGTCTACACTCATATACAAGAGTAGATTCTCGTCTATGCTCAAATACAACAGTAGATTCTCGTCTACACTGAAATACAAGAGTAGATTACCATCTACACTCAAATACAAGAGTAGATTACCATCTACACTCAAATACAAGAGTAGATTCTCGTCTATGCTCAAATACAAGAGTAGATTCTCGTCTACACTGAAATACAAGAGTAGATTACCATCTACACTCAAATACAAGAGTAGATTACCATCTACACTCACATACAAGAGTAGATTCTCGTCTATGCTCAAATACAAGAGTAGATTCTCGTCTATGCTCAAATACAAGAGTAGATTCTTGTCTACACTCAAATACAAGAGTAGATTCTTGTCTACACTCAAATACAAGAGTAGATTCTCGTCTACACTCAAATACAATAGTAGATTCTTGTCTACGCTCAAATACAAGAGTAGATTCTCGTCTATGCTCAAATACAAGAGTAGATTCTCGTCTATGCTCAAATACAAGAGTAGATTCTCGTCTATGCTCAAATACAAGAGTAGATTCTCGACTACACTGAAATACAAGAGTAGATTATCGCCTGTGCTCAAATACAAGAGTAGATTCTTGTCTACACTCAAATACAAAAGTAGATTCTTGTCTACACTCAAATACAAGAGTAGATTCTCGTCTATGCTCAAATACAAGAGTAGATTCTCGTCTACACTCAAATACAAGAGTAGATTCTTGTCTATGCTCAAATACAAGAGTAGATTCTCGTCTACACTCAAATACAACAGTAGATTCTTGTCTACACTCAAATACAAGAGTAGATTCTCGTCTATGCTCAAATACAAGAGTAGATTCTTGTCTATGCTCAAATACAAGAGTAGATTCTTGTCTACACTCAAATACAAGAGTAGATTCTCGTCCACACTCAAATACAAGAGTAGATTCTCGTCCACACTCACATACAAGAGTAGATTCTCGTCTACTCTGAAATACAAGAGTAGATTACCATCTACACTCAAATACAAGAGTAGATTCTCGTCTATGCTCAAATACAAGAGTAGATTCTTGTCTACACTCACATACAAGAGTAGATTCTCGTCTATGCTCAAATACAAGAGTAGATTCTCGTCTATGCTCAAATACAAGAGTAGATTCTCGTCTACACTCAAATACAAGAGTAGATTCTTGTCTACACTCAAATACAAGAGTAGATTCTTGTCTACACTCAAATACAAGAGTAGATTCTTGTCTACACTCACATACAAGAGTAGATTCTCGTCTACACTCAAATACAAGAGTAGATTTCCGTCTAAGCTTTCTCTCATGTTCTTTAGTTAGTGTCCATGTCTGACATTGATAACACAATGTTGGTATGAAGATAGAATTTATGATTTACCTTTTGGTTTCCATTGGAATAGATTTACGTTTCAAAATAAAATATAAAAGATAAAATATTCAGTATATAGTCTTGTCTACTATATACAGATTATGTAAGTCATCGCGTGATATATTTACGTACTGGTGGTCCTAGTAGCGTTCACTAATATATATATATATATATAAGGATTCTCAAAATGTTGCATAGGCCTATGTCTGAAAGGTGGAATTTTCTGTGTTTAAAAGAAAGCTCTGAAGAAACCCTCCTATTGCACATAAGAAATCATAGAAAGCTCTGAAGAAACCCTCCTATTGCACATAAGAAATCATAGAAAGCTCTGAAGAAAACCTCCTATTGCACATAAGAAATCATAGAAAGCTCTGAAGAAAACCTCCTATTGCACATAAGAAATCATAGAAAGCTCTGAAGAAAGCCTCCTATTGCACATAAGAAATCATAGAAAGCTCTTAAGAAACACTCCTATATTTAAAAAAAATCATAGCTTTATCGCTCCTTGTGCATTGGGATCTTGTACATTGGGATCTTACTTCCTAGCTGTGCTTCTTCTTCATGGTTCATTCTCAAACTCCCGCTGGATAGGTCTTGTAGCAGCACTATGATTCTATTATAATTCCAGTAGGATGTAATTCAAATAATGAAAATGCGTTATATCGTCGTTTTAGTTGCGCCAATGGCCTGACACACCCATCTTCGATGATGCTTCTTAGTTTTAAATGTCATATTCAGATATCCTAAAGGGGAAGGGATCTTCACAGAACAACCATCAAAGATGATATGACTATAGGACCTCAACAACATGCAAGAATTACACTCAGTAACATGCCATCGCTCGAATTGAGAGCTCTGGTATTTGCCCGATGCACCGTATTCGGCGCTGAAGGACTATATATAAAAAGTGGAAGAAAGGAAGTTTGAACCCCCACCCCTTATTTACAGGCTTCACTGTAAGCCTTCTTCCCTACAGGACGTGACCGAGATATTGTAACTGAAGCGAACATTATAGTACACGCAAGAGCTTAAATTGTGTTTACTTTTTGTTTACAATCTATCTTTACGCTGCGGTCCGTGTTTAATTTGCGGCGTCAGTGGTAGAGGAGTTCTCTGGAGATGGCCTTCTTATGTGCTGTGTGTAAGATTGTTCCCCTGGCCTCTTTGATTTCCGTGATCCATCTTTTAAATAGTCTGCCTCTGACTTTGTAGAATGCATGGAAAGTACACAGTGTTGTTATTCTTTGCTCCCCTTTTGGGTCCCAGTAACATATAAGTTGACTTTTTATTATATTCTTATTAGTTTCCAAATTGCTAAAATTTCTTTTAAAGCGCACGGCTTACATACGGAACCTCCGAGTGTATATTCCATTTGCTAAAGGATTAGACAATACTGCGTATCGACTTGCATGTTTCAATGAAACTGGAGCACAAAAATGTGGCGACATGTACCAGTACGTGACTTGGCATTCGATTACATGATTCCAAAGTGCTAGACGAGTATTTTTGTACATAAAAATATCTTGAGTATACTTAGACTTGTTTGCTTATTATGCCGTTGTCCTCGTTACTATGTGACGGAACTAAGTTTCAAGTTCTAATATTCACTTTACACAAATATTGGAACATCATCATCAAGTGCCATGCCGGCTGGTGTAGGCGGCCATGGCTCTCCACAGCTCTCTGTCCACAGTATTATGTATCAAAGTCGTTGTTTCCTTGCCGTGCCAGGTTGTCAAACTGTCTAATATTTTCTCACTTTGTCGCCCTCTGTCTCTGTTGCCTTCAATTTCGCCTGTTGTGACTATGTTCTCTAAACCTGCCTGTCTCATGAAGTGGCCAAAAAAGGAAGATTGCCTTTTTCTTATATTGTTGATTAAAGTCCATTTCACATTTGACTCTTTCAATACTTCTACATTAGTTTTTCTGGCAGTCCATGGTATTCTCAGCATTCTTATGTAGAACCACATCTCTGTTGCCTCTTCTTTTTCTTCAGCGTTCATTCTCAAACTCCCGTTGGATCTTTCTTGTAGCAGGACCATTGTCCTATTAGATTTCCAGCAGGATGTAGTCCAGAGAATGGAAAAGCATTGTGTCGCCGTTTTATTTGCGTCAATGGCCCGACACATCCGTCTTTGGAGGATCTGTTACCTCTAATTTCCCACTTTCCAGTTTGTTTATTGTCCACGACTTGCACCCATATGTTAGTATAGGGGTTATATAGCACTGCAGAACTCTCTCACCTCTAATGACAAGGTCATATTACACAATATATTTTTCATTTTTCTGAATGTTGTTTTTGCCTGTCCTATTCTGCATCTTATTTCTGTTGAACTTCTTCCATCTGCTATAATCATTGTACCTAGATATTTGAATTGGTGGACCTGTTTTAATACTATATAATTCACTTTGATCTTGCAAGGTGTGTTATTTTGTTTCTTTGAAATAACCATTACTTCTGTTTTCTTTATATTTAGGAAGAGGCCTTTCTCATTACTTTCTGTGACTACTACATTAATTAAAAATGTTGAAGGTCTTCCTCACTTTTTGCAATCAGAACAGTGTCGTCCGCATATCTCAAATTATTTATGTTATGTCCTCCCACTGATATTCCTGGGATATCTACTATTGCACGCAATATGTTTTAACTATTGGAACATACTATATCTTAAATATTAATGTGAACTTTTACCAGTAATTTGAGATGAACTTCTAGGTAATTGGTTTCCTTATTAAATATTAAACTCGGTTTCCTTGTTAAATATTAAACTCGGTTTCATTGTTAAATATTAAACTTCTGCTAACAAATAGATTAAATCTAAGAGTCGAACGGAAGAGTTAGTCTCATTCGAGCATTAGGTCCAAGACCATTTACTAAAATACAACACTGGATAAGATCAAATCTGGACAAGACCAACATTGGACAAAAGCAACACTGACCAAGATCAACACTTGTCAATATCACAACTGGACAAGACCAACACTATCGAATACCGATACTGGCCAACATTGATCAAGACCCGTACTTATCCAAGACTACACTGGACAAGATCAAAACTGGACACGACCAACACTTAAGAAAAGCATCACTAGCTAAAAATCAACACTAGTGAAAAGCAATACTGGCTAACACTAATCAAGACCAATACTGGACAAGACCAGCATGGTTATGTAAGAGTGGTTTATAGATTCATTTTAGTCCCCGAAGGGAGGCATTCCTGTGTGCCAGTATCCCAGGATTATCACGTCCTGCCAGGAGCACAGCACACACACCTCTGAGCTAACTATCCCATTATTCTGTCATATTTATTGACCCATTAGTAGTGATGGCACATATATCATTCCCTATCACATTGGAATCTTCCACAAAAGGACAAAGGTGCAATCTCAGCCAAAGCCAGCATCTATTCGTCGACAACTTCCACTGGATTTGTCTTGTAGTATGACAACTTCCACTGGACTTTTCTTACTAGTATGACAACGGTTGTTGTTAGATTTCCAACGGAGAATATTCAGAGAATAATTCGGAGATGCTTTGTGTCACCGTCATATCTGCACTAATGATCCAACACATATGACTTCGACAGTGTTTCTATATTATCTGTGATATTATATCTATTTTTCCGCCAAAGACGGATGTGTCCGGTCATTGGCGCAAATAAAACGGCGACACAACGCATTTCCATTCTCTGGACTACATCCTGCTGGAAATCTAGTAGGACTATGAACCTGCTAAAAGAGAGATCCAGTGGGAGTTTGAGAATGAACGCTAAAGAAGAAGAAGAATATATCTATATATGTTCCTTCGTGTATAACAAACAGAGGACTGTGGAGATGCATGATCGCCTACGCCGGAGGGCATGATACCAATGAATGAATGAATGTTCCTTCAGCGGCGGATAATGCGCATAGGATAGAAACCAGAGCTCTCCCGTCGAGCAATGTGATGCTACTGTGTGTAGTTCTTGTTGGGTGATGTGATGCTACTGTGTGTAGTTCTTGTTGGGTGACGTGATGTTACTGTGTGTAGTTCTTATATGTTGTCGAGTGATGTGATGCTACTGTGTGTAGTTCTTATATGTTGTCGAGTGATGTGATGCTACTGTGTGTAGTTCTTGTTGGGTGATGTGATGCTACTGTGTGTAGTTCTTGTTGGGTGATGTGATGCTACTGTGTGTAGTTCTTGTTGGGTGATGTGATGCTACTGTGTGTAGTTCTTGTTGGGTGATGTGATGCTACTGTGTGTAGTTCTTGTTGGGTGATGTGATGCTACTGTGTGTAGTTCTTGTTGGGTGATGTGATGCTACTGTGTGTAGTTCTTGTTGGGTGACGTGATGTTACTGTGTGTAGTTCTTGTTGGGTGATGTGATGCTACTGTGTGTAGTTCTTGTTGGGTGATGTGATGCTACTGTGTGTAGTTCTTGTTGGGTGATGTGATGTTACTGTGTGTAGTTCTTGTTGGGTGACGTGATGTTACTGTGTGTAGTTCTTGTTGGGTGATGTGATGCTACTGTGTGTAGTTCTTGTTGGGTGATGTGATGCTACTGTGTGTAGTTCTTGTTGGGTGATGTGATGTTACTGTGTGTAGTTCTTGTTGGGTGATGTGATGCTACTGTGTGTAGTTCTTGTTGGGTGACGTGATGTTACTGTGTGTAGTTCTTGTTGGGTGATGTGATGCTACTGTGTGTAGTTCTTGTTGGGTGATGTGATGCTACTGTGTGTAGTTCTTGTTGGGTGACGTGATGCTACTGTGTGTAGTTCTTGTTGGGTGATGTGATGCTACTGTGTGTAGTTCTTGTTGGGTGATGTGATGCTACTGTGTGTAGTTCTTGCATGTTGTTGGGTGATGTGATGCTACTGTGTGTAGTTCTTGTTGGGTGATGTGATGCTACTGTGTGTAGTTCTTGTTGGGTGATGTGATGTTACTGTGTGTAGTTCTTGTTGGGTGACGTGATGTTACTGTGTGTAGTTCTTGTTGGGTGATGTGATGCTACTGTGTGTAGTTCTTGTTGGGTGATGTGATGCTACTGTGTGTAGTTCTTGTTGGGTGACGTGATGCTACTGTGTGTAGTTCTTGTTGGGTGACGTGATGCTACTGTGTGTAGTTCTTGTTGGGTGATGTGATGCTACTGTGTGTAGTTCTTGTTGGGTGATGTGATGCTACTGTGTGTAGTTCTTGCATGTTGTTGGGACCCATAGACATATCCTCTTCAATGGTTATTCTGCGAAAAGTATCTCGTGGTCTTCCTCTTTTTTGTTCTATAGCCATCTGGTATGCAATGGCTTTTATGATGTCCATTTAGACAAATATATGCCGCCAATGTCCATTTTTGTTGTGCTTCCACCACCCTCACTACGATACTCTGGACCACCAGTGGATAACTTAGCTACGGTTGAAATCTATTACAACAGAGAAATCCGTTGTAATCTATACAACAGAGAAAACTGTTGTAATCTATGCAACAGAGAAATCCGTTGTAATATATGCAACAGATAAATATGTTGCAATCTATACAACAGGAAAAATCCATTACACAGGTCTGTATTAAAACGTATCATCCACCCACGAACACAATACAACTCAGTTACGGCGGAAGGGTGGGGGGGGAGTGGGAGTCCCTATATTACGTCAATACTGTTTTGGCAACTGTTTACACCATCCCTCCCCTTCGTTAGCAACTATTCAAGAATTCTGAGAAACTCGCCCACTGCTTAATTAGGACAAAATATAACACAACCCACCCCCCCCCCACCCCCAATTCGTAGAATAAGCACACACAAAATGGCCATAATTTTTCATATATTTTTGTTTTCTAATTCCAAAACTTTATTTGGTAGGCCATATATAAAAATCATTTTATTGACGTCAGTTTTGTCAAAATCTCTCTCCGCCCTTGTTAACAAATGTCAAAACTTTAACAGGCCCAATTTTTGGCGTAATTTATGTAGTCCCTACTAGGCTAGAGGTGCATTCTTTTAATTAAAATAACGTAAGATCGACAATATGTACTTACTGCGCAAAACTGAAATACAACAGTTAAATCCAGGAACATATTAATGAAGATTTGCTAAACACTTAAGATGCACATAATAACACACACAAATCGACGTTTCGACGAAAAAGCCTTTATCAAGACACAAATTTAAACAAAATTTAAACATACAACAGAAAACGGACAGTAAGAATTATATACGTTACATTTTAAAATAACGTTATTTAAAGTCTGAAAATAGACAGCTGACCCCATAGCGACCTCATCTTCAACGTTGTGAATGTCACTGTACTTTTAATTCGTGGCATGCGTTTTCTGACGTTGGCACGCCTTGTGGGTACAACATATGTAGTGTCATAAAGAGAAGATATATTTTAAAATGTCATTGGGAGCATTTCACCAATAGGTCAAAATAATTTAAAAATGAGATCATCAGTACATGACGTTTGAAGCATCCAGGCTGTTCCTGTAGACCACATATATGCAAGGGGGTATCAGCTTGGATACGATCATCTCAAGAGAAAGATGTGCATATGATGGCAACTTTGACTAGGAATCATTAAACCAGTCATTCTTGACTCTGTCCATGGATTAAATCAATCATGGTATGCCGATTTCTGAAACCTCCTCCCATCTTGGATTTCTGAAACCTCCTCCAATCTTGGATTTCTTGGATTTCTGAAACCTCCTCCAATCTTGGATTTCTTGGATTTCTGAAACCTCCTCCAATCTTGGATTACTGAAACCTCCTCCAATCTTGGATTTCTGAAACCTCCTCCAATCTTGGATTACTTGGATTTCTGAAACCTCCTCAAATCTTGGGTTTCTGAAACCTCCTCCAATCCTCCGGCTTGTTAATAACTGTCAAGAATTATTCAAAGGACCCCCCCCCCCTTTGCTTAATTATGTCAAAAAAACACGCATTATGGTTGCGTCTATAAGTCTCACCAATGTCCCACTAGACAAACCACACATGCAACAGAAAACCTTAGTAGATGACATGTCGTTATATTGAGGCTCTCTTATAGAAGTTTTGTAACATGTCATCTATACAATTATAGACCCCTTCTGAATAGAAGGCCCCTTCATAGGCATTGCACTAAGCTGAAAGATAAAGTCTCATTGGTATGATAAAAAAGCTCAAAAAACCACCCCACTGCACATAGGAAGTAAGAGCTAATCGCTCGCAATTCCTGAGGTTCTCAAACAAACAAAGAAACAAACATTTCAAAAATTTGAAATCTTTCCTCACCCCACCCCAAAAAATAAAGGCACGGAACATTGGGGGGGGGCAGAAAAATTCCGTTTAAAAATTTGATTTCTGCAGATTTTGTTGTAAATTCCAACAATTCTAGTGCTGCATGAGAAACTGTATTGTTGACGTCAACTTTTTCTCCCTTGTCAATAACTGTCAAACTTGTTCAGACCCCCTTCCCTAATTATTGATGTAATTTAAAGATATTCCCTTTGTCGTTCCATAATCAAATGAGTTAAACAATCTCCATTATTTTTTTGTTGTCCAATTCTCTGATCGTGTGTACATGCTTCAACATGTATCCCACTACACGCCTTATGCTTGAAGTAGCACGTGTGTACATGCTTCAACATGTATCCCACTACACGCCTTGTGCTTGAAGTAGCATGTATGTACATGCTTCAACATGTATCCCACTACACGCCTTGCTCTTGGAGTAATAGAACTCTATTACTCTCCACCCCTGATTACTTCTGCTCTGTGGTGGGGTGATACAAGTCACATATCGGATTGCCAAGACACCTTTTCTGTTCACTTTTCTATTTCCATGATATTGTGCCTCTTTATGTTTTCATTTATCTTCATGTGTCAACCCTACGGCCTTTAGGAAATGTCTCGTAACAGAACTAGTTTCTGTATGTCAGAAATGTTGCAACCACCATCCGATGGCAGTAATCATAACATTCTGCTAGAAATGTGTAAGGAGTTATTGGTTAGGTGTTGTTTTCGGCCTGAATATGTATAGAATTATCTGCAGAAACATTGCGCAAATTGTAGACACTCTTTTGACGTCTTGTTCTGTCCACAAGATTATTCTGATTGGCACATATATAATGTCTTTGGTGTCAGTTTTCTTCTAACATTCTGATCCGTACATCTACAGTGTGTATAGAGCATAGTTATTCAGCATTCTGATCCGTACATCTACAGTGTGTATAGAGCATAGTTATTCAGCATTCTGATCCGTACATTTACAGTGTGTATAGAGCCTTACGTCACTCTGTTGACCGTGCTGCCGATGTGTTGGCGTAAAGATGGAGATATTGCTTGTCTCTTTGCAGGTTCTCATTACATCTACAGCCTTCACATCCAATGACACGATCCCTAAAACGTTTTTGCCAGATACACAGCACGAGCCGCTCTATTTCTGTTTCTAGTATGCATTACGAGGAGTTACTTTTTAGGATCATGGTTATCTGCTAACCCTGGGTCGCACGAAAGAAATGCAAAACCCTTTGCACCCCTTATCTCTTTTTAAATATAATGCATTTCTTGTCAGATGCACGATTGTGGAGTGTAGAAAATTTACTGGACGTTTTGTTCGGGGTTTTATAATTTGTTTGTGTGACCTATCTTTCTATTGTTTCTCAATAAATACAACAATTGTTTGTAGTCAATAAAGAGATAACAACATAAATGCAATAATTGTTTGCAGTTAACAAAGAGATTACAACATAATACAACAATTGTCTGCAGTCAATTAAGGGATAACACGATAAATACAACAATTGTTTGCAGTCAACCAAGAGATAACAACAGAAAATGTGTTTCTTTAACCTGCCTGATAAGCTTCCGCTATGCACTGGAATTCACATCACCCCCCCCCCCCCCCTTCCTTGCGCCTGTATATACTTCACGATCCGTTCTGAGTATTGACCTTTAAAACCTAACCGAATGCCGAAGTTGGATAAGTCGGGCAACTGGCGCAAACAAAACTATGACACAGTGCATTTCCCTTCTGCATCCTGCTGGAAATTTTCTGAAATGTCTAAGGTAACAAAAGAATTGTCTAAACTTGTATAACTTAGGACAGCACACGAGTTGTTTTAACTTGCCTAAGGACAGCACAAAAGTTATCTGAACTTTGAACTTGCCTAAAGACAGCATAAAAGTTGTCTGAACTTGACTAAGGACAGCACAAAAATTATCTGAATTTGTCTAAGGATAGCACAATAGTTATCTGAAATAACTAATATGCAATCTCTCACGATTTGTAAATATAAATGTGTACATACCAGCATAACTGTATAGGAATCATTTATTATTTTATTGACACAAGCCTAACCATCTCAAACCAATTCAATGTTGTTTGATCAACGTGGCCATAGAAACGTAAGTCCAAATACACATTTCTACAAGCGAATATCAAGTAAGTTTTATTTAAACAAGACTCAACATTGTCTTCCGTTTGGAGCGTTTGTGTTGCAATATTTATGTCTTACCATCTCAATCCCTGGCTGGTGGGATAAAATTAGCCTAATTTTTCACTAGTCTAAATTTAGGAATGTGGAGATAATGGCACACCTAGTGGGAAAGGTATACATTTAAAAAAAATAATTCCAGTTATCCAGCCGCCCACATAACTGTGCAAGTTTAATATTAATAATTCTTCTTCTGCGTTCGTTCTCAAATTCCTGCAGATTAGCAGGATGTAGTCCGGAGGAAGAAATGCGTTGTGTCATGGTTTACAGCATTGCTGCGATATCTGCACCTTTCGGCCTGACACATCTGACTTCAGCAAGGCTTTGGGTGACTGACCCTATATGGGATGGGACAGCCAACTCCATCGCATAACCTCCTTAGTCGCCTTTTACGACATGCGTGGAAGGTAAACAGTGTTGCTATTCTTTGCTCCCCTTTCGGGCCCCGGCAACACACGGGCGATATTAATACTACTTGCAGTGATAATATTATGACTACTACTAATACTACTCTTACATTACTGCTGCTAATACTACTAATACTAATACTACTCTTACATTACTGCTGCTAATACTACTAATACTAATACTACTCTTACATTACTGCTGCTAATACTACTAATACTAATACTACTCTTACATTACTGCTGCTAATACTACTAATACTAATACTACTCTTACATTACTGCTGCTAATACTACTAATACTAATACTACTCTTACATTACTGCTGCTAATACTACTAATACTAATACTACTCTTACATTACTGATGCTTATACTACTAATACTAATACTACTCTTACATTACTGCTGCTAATACTACTAATACTAATACTACTCTTACATTACTGCTGCTAATACTACTAATACTAATACTACTCTTACATTACTGCTGCTAATACTACTAATACTACTCTTACATTACTGCTGCTAATACTACTAATACTAATACTACTCTTACATTACTGCTGCTAATACTACTAATACTACTCTTACATTACTGCTGCTAATACTACTAATACTACTCTTACATTACTGCTGCTAATACTACTAATACTACTCTTACATTACTGCTGCTGTTGCACGTCGAATTTGTGTTGTATTCTTGTCATTAAGATCTGCAGTAGTATTTTGTTGGTTTGACTAATTAGTGCTACTGTTCTATAGTTGGTGATGTGGGTGTTTCTCCTTCGCAAGCAAAGATGAGCAAGGCATGAAAAACATTAAATGCGATGGGTAAGGGGGGAAAAATTAAAATTGGTAATTAACTAATTTGTTTTGTGAGTTCGTAGATACCCGATGAGTCCGATTAGTGCACGGAAAGTTCTATTGCAGTTTATGCAGGAGTGCTGAAGGTTCGGGGTAGGAGAATTTTCGGAATTGTCCTTCCGCTTCTTGAGCTTGTGTATTGCCAGTAGTGTTCTTTCTTTTTCAAATTTCGTGATACCAGCAGTGATCTGGGTGTGCCAGGCTGAGCGATCAAGTGGTGTAGTCTCCCATGAGCTAGGATCGATATAGTTGGTACATAGCTGAAGGTCTCCTTTCTTTGGCAATGATATGTATACTGACTTTTTCCATTCTTCAGTATTTTGGACATCTAAAACGACATGATGGTATCGAAAGGCTGATTCTGGAAGGCAGAGTACCAGGCGAGAGAAGAAGAGGAAGACCAAGAAGACGATAGACCAGCGACATTGAAGAATGTATGAACATGTCTATGGTCAATGCAGGCCTGCTTGCCTGGGACAGAGAGGTGTCAGAGTATCCACGATGAAGATAACGTTCTGAAAAGAATATGTTACTTGATATATATATATATATATATATATATATACAGAAATCTGGTAGCCATGTGCACAGTTTGTATATACGAGAATGTTGATTGTTTATGACGATCAATGAGTCCAGTTTTACTAAACTCCAACCAGATCCAGTCGTTATAAAACAAGGAAGCTCGCATGACATGAACATATGTTCTGCAGGCTATTTATTCGAATTGGAACCAACGTCTCATTGTAAACCGTTAGTTACGCAAACTCTTTCACCATAGGTATATGTATCATTCATACAAGCCTATAGTTACCGTCTGCGGAGCACTGCTGTACATTACAAATATAAAACTATGGTACACTGCAAGTCTAAAGCAGGTTATTCGTGTATAGCGAGGAATTACCATTAATAACATCAACGATTAGGGAGGGACTGAAAAAGTTTCTGCTATTGAAAATGGGGTGGTAGGGGGTGAAAAAGTTGACGTCAACAATAGTATTTTTATACATTAATTAAATTGTTTGAATTTGAAACATTTATCTAAAATTGTTTTTAAAATATGTGGGGGGGGGGGTTGACATAATTAAGCTACGCGGGGAGGGGGGGGGGGTTCTGCGCAAAGTCTTGACAAGGGTGGGTAGTCAATATTTGCAATAAATTTTTGAAGTAATTTCTGTACTACCCTCATATCGGAAGTGGATAACCATTGTTAAGTTTGTGGGGTTGGAGAGGCCAAAAGAAACACTTCCAGGACTTGTTAAAGACCTGACTGAAAGCATGTAAGATACATATATATTTACAGATTAAGATACATGTAAAGAACTCCCATAAAATAGAGACGCGTGGATCTCTACAGCTAAAAAACTAAAAACATCCTGTGAAAGAGGAGAAATGCATCAATACTTGCGATGGACTAACAGAACTATACACTAACTATTGTGAAAAGAGAAGAAATGCATCAACACTTGTGATGGACTCATCATCATCAGGTGCCATGCCGGGTGGCGTAGGCAGTCATGGCTCTCCACAGCTCTCTGTCCACAGTATTATGTATCAAAGTCGTTGTTGTTTCTTTGCCGTGCCAGGTTGTCAAACTGTCTAATATTTTCTCACGTTGTCGCCCTCTGTCTCTGGTGCCTTCAATCTTGCCTGTTGTGATTATGTTCTCTAAACCTGCCTGCCTCATGAAGTGGCCAAAAAAAGAAGATTGCCTTTTTCTTATATTGTTGATTAAGGTCCGTTTCGCATTTAACTCTTTTAATACCTCTACATTAGTTTTTCTGGCAGTCCATGGTATTCTCAGCATTCTTCTGTAGAACCACATCTCTGTTGCCTCCAATCTCCCACTTTCCAGTTTGTTTATTGTCCAAGACTCGCACCCATATGTTAGTATAGGGGTTATATAGCACTGCAGAACTCTCTTTCTCACCTCTAATGCGATGGACTAACAGAACTATACACTAACTATTGTGAAAAGAGGAGAAATGCATCACTACTTGCGATGGACTAATAAAACTATACACAATAATACACTAAGCGTTTGTGTTTTGACACAAGGGTGGTTACTAACTCACTTCCGACAATGACAACCAACCGCTGATGGAATATGAAATGAGAAAGCCTCCGTAAGTGTCGCATATCTTGCAAATTGCAACTAGACTAATGGTAGACGTACTCGCTCACACTGGAACATCCTAGCACTCACATAATCCCGCTCACACCCTCACATTCATAAGTGAGTCAGTGGGCGCGGGGTCAGAAAAATTCTGACACATTGGCTATTCTGACACTAATGTCAATTTCCTAGAAGTCCAGAAGTCATTTACTGTCAGAACTGGGAGTTGTCATTTTCCCCACATGTCTGTCACTGGTACATAACCTATAAATGTCAGTCATGCATGCATAGTTTTTCTACTGTTTTATTTCCCTTTTCTTCGCTTTATTTTATTTGTTTAGTGTTGATTTTTATATGACTATTTTATGATTTGTCAATTAAATATTTACTGATACACAGGTGCATGAGAAAACACAGAGGCATAGGTCAATAAGACAAATGTGACAGAGGGGAGGGAGGGGTCGCCACGCCTATTAAAATAGAGCATGCAATTTTGTACTAAAAAAAACTTAGAAATAAAAGAGAGTTAACACACCCACACTTTCAGTGGGTTCCCATAAAAAATGAAATAAGAAGCCCCTCAAAAATGAAGTGGGTACTTCTATAAGGAAGCAACGCAAAATTGCTTCTCTTTACCAAATATGTATCTATCGCCCTGGTGGCATGCACGGAGAGAGATCGTAATTGTGTCTTTCCCCCTGGTGACAGGCACGGAGAGAGAGATCGCAGTGTGTCTTTCCCCCTGGTGACATGCACGGAGAGAGATCGTAATTGTGTCTTTCCCCCTGGTAACAGGCACGGAGAGAGATCGCAGTTGTGTCTTTCCCCCTGGTGACAGGCACGGAGAGAGATCGCAGTGTGTCTTTTCCCCCTGGTGACAGACACGGAGAGAGGCCGAAGTAACATATAGAAATACTACCATTGATTATATATTATATATATATATATATATATATATATATATATATATATATATATATATATGTAAAATATTGCCATCTCTTTATTATCCTTATGAATCCATTAACAGGGATTGTAATATTTATACTTACTTTTGTACAGCGATATTGTATTCCATATTTCTAAAGAAGTGGAAGTTTTTAATAATAACCCCTCCCCTCCCATATATCTACCAGCTTATATATATATATATATATATATATGTATATATATATATATGTGTGTGTGTGTGTGTGTGTGTGTGTGTGTGTGTAATACACAGAATACATATAATACAATATAATACATAAACAGGTGTGAGTCATACATAAACAGGTGTGAGTCATACATAAACAGGTGTGAGTCATACATAAACAGGAATGAGTCATACATAAACAAGTGTGAGTCATACATAAACAAGTGTGAGTCATACATAAAGAAGTGTGAGTCATACATAAACAAGTGTGAGTCATACATAAACAGGTGTGAGTCATACATAAACAGGTGTGAGTCATACATAAACAGGTGTGAGTCATACATAAACAGGAATGAGTCATACATAAACAAGTGTGAGTCATACATAAACAAGTGTGAGTCATACATAAACAAGTTTGAGTCATACATAAACAGGTGTGAGTCATACATAAACAGGTGTGAGTCATACATAAACAGGTGTGAGTCATACATAAACAGGTGTGAGTCATACATAAACAGGTGTGAGTCATACATAAACAGGTGTGAGTCATACATAAACAGGTGTGAGTCATACATAAACAGGTGTGAGTCATACATAAACAGGTGTGAGTCATACATAAACAGGTGTGAGTCATTGAACAACAACTCTGTTTACGTCATACTCTTTTTTCTCACCCGCAGAGAAACTTCTCACTCACAAAATTTCCTGCTAAAGGAAGGGTCTAATTAATTTCTCATGAAATAACGTCTGCAGATTCACTCCTTGGAATACAGGTGAATACAGGAATTTTGTTTGTTAATTTCTATACTACGAGCTTCCCTAGCCATCCATCCATCCATCCATCCATCCATCCATCTATCTATCTATCTATCTATATGCATCTATCCATCTATCTATCTATCTATCTATCTATCTATCTATCTATCTATATCCATCTATCCATCCATCCATTTATATATATATCTATACATCTATCCATCTATATATATTATATATCTATTCATCCATCCATCCATCTATATATCTATCTATATATCCATCCATATATCAATCAATCTATATATATATATATATCTATGTATCAATCTATCATTTTTATTTCACTTCCATCTTTTTAGTACATTTTTGACAACATTTTCCCCCCAGAAAATCGTTAAGCGGGAGTGGGATATATGCAGGCAACCAGTGTATTTTGGTTAGCCAACACACAGTAAGGAGGTAAGTGACTACACCCTGAGTGATAGAGAGAAGAATCGAACTTTTATGGACCGAATGTTTAATGCATAGTTACGATGATCCTGTGATAAACTAGCATTCACATTTTCTCAAAAACGTTATAACCAGTGTGACACGTTTTTTACCAGTAGAGGTAAAAACTTATTTAAAACAACCTCGAATGAACTCCTGTCAATGCTTATTTTCCAACCAACTGTTATCGTGAGATAACAAAACACCGTAGCATCTCCCTGTATCTAGGCATCTATGCAGGAACTCAGACACTGGCCAGATAAGCTCACCTGCCAGATTATAAAGCTAAAAATAAACTTGGATGTCTGCCAAGTTTGCCCTATCCTTATCTCCATCTATTTCTCGAATTCTCTCGACGCTAACCTTCCATTTATTTGCACAAGCCTTGCGCACAAAACGAAATGTCCTCCATATTTGAGACAAGTAAATATTCCACCATCCTTACAACGCACTAGTCTACGCGTTTCTACGTAATGTAAATACAAGATGAAAGCAGGTGTAGAAATATCTAGAATATCTACTCAGCGGTGGTTGCATCTAGTGACTTTACAAGGACTTCTAACTGCGCAAGAACATTCTAGAATATGGATGCATCTTCCACGTGATAGACATGTATTTTTGGATGCCATATATATATATATATATATAGATGGTCTATACATTTTAGTTGCCAGGAGACGTAGTTACTGAAAGACCATTAACATTTTATTGAATTTACTGCGTAATGTGTTTCACACTGAGGTAATTCTTAAGGCTGACGCGAATCGAACCAGGTCCGTTCTAGCGACACCGAATCGCTTTGCAACTCAAGTGAACAAGTTTTTTCGTACTTGACCAACCATATCCCCCAAAAAAGTTGTCACAACAGGAAAACATTCAACCTGTGTACTCAAGTCACTGAGAACTGATCAATCGAGACTATTACAACAACAACTAACATCCCGTACAAGTATTGAAGTGTCCTCAACAACACAAACATAGAACATCCATATGCATAATATAAAGACCTATAGGCCTGCTTATAAACATAAATAAGTAAATTCATGTAGGAAGCATCAGAATAAATGAAAATAATAATCTCGATTAGATACATTACGACACGATACCTGATTAATTAAGAATTATTTTCATTTAACCTCATGCTTCCTACTTGAATTTTCAAAAGGAAACTGGGCCTTGTGGGAAATAAGGGATTAACCCAGGAGGAGGAGGGGGGGGGTTCATACATGACCTCAACGGTACCTACTGGTTAATTGGACATCCAACCTTCTTAATGACTCATTTGATCATTTCCTTCTTTTCATTGGCTGTCACAAACAGTATAATCATAGTGACCAATGCAATTCAACGGAATAGTCAAATGAGTCAATACGAAGGTTGTTTACGAACATAAAAGGAAAGGGTGCTTACGAAAACGGGGCGACATTTTTGAGATATGCATGTCGTATAACATGGAGTTAACGACACAGAGGACCGCGTCTCCGTCTTTTTCCTGTTTTTTTTTCTGGCTGTACTTCTATGTCTATAGGTTCAGACCCAACTGCAAGTCAGCTGCAT
This sequence comes from Meghimatium bilineatum, assembly GCA_034231615.1. Classification (NCBI taxonomy): domain Eukaryota; kingdom Metazoa; phylum Mollusca; class Gastropoda; order Stylommatophora; family Philomycidae; genus Meghimatium; species Meghimatium bilineatum. Next base: position 10,023,797 of record CM067318.1, read on the forward strand.
GTTTGTTTTCGGATTTGTTTCTTATAGCCTTTGACACATCATCATCAAGGCAGCAGATAGTTTGTAATCAGAGCTGACCTTCTTCTAGAAGAGCTACCTTTAACATTATCGAGCCTCATCTGCCCGGAGCAGCACAATGACGAATTGTCTTGTTTGTGTCATTTTTTGAGTTTTTGACATTTATTTTCAGGAAGCCGCTAGAAATCATTTTCAGACAAGCTCTACGGTTCTCTTGACCACAGCTCATTTATGAAATCCATATCAGCGTTTGATTTCGACTGGAGAACTAGAACGAAGAGGAAGAAAACAGGGCACTCCGTTGTACCCGGGTTTGCACTATGTATTCTGCCCCTCTCCGCGACACTACACACCTCTTAACAAGAGTATCACTCATAACACGTAACTCTGTAGCTTCAAGAAATAATTATACACCGAAGACGGATATGTCTGTCTATTTGGCGCAAATAAAACTGCGATACAAATGAGATCAGGGTACAGAGCCAGAGGAAGATCACGGAAAAGATGGATAGAAAACGTCATTGGCATCCTGAACAAACACGGTCATAGCACAGCCGAGGCCACACATCTGGATTTATAACGCAAGCTCGTGCTTCAATCACCCCTACGCTTAACAGCAAGAGTGGATCACAAACCACCTGGGGAAAGACAATAGACAATTAAACATGTCCCAAACACGAGACAATTAAACATGTCCCAAACACGAGACAATTAAACATGTCCCAAACACGAGACAATTAAACATGTCCCAAACACGAGACAATTAAACATGTCCCAAACACGAGACAATTAAACATGTCCCAAACACGAGACAATTAAACATGTCCCAAACACGAGACAATTAAACATGTCCCAAACACGAGACAATTAAACATGTCCCAAACACGAGACAATTAAACATGTCCCAAACACGAGACAATTAAACATGTCCCAAACACGAGACAATTAAACATCAGCTTAATCTTGAGATTTCACACAGGACACGACAGATTAACATATCCTATGTTATTTCAATATACCAGCAGATGTTTATAGATCAAGTTACATGGGAAGATCTGGTATTAAATAGAGCTACCTGTACATTCCACACAAAAAAGGCGTAACGCCTAGTGAAAAGAAGAGAAATGCAACAAATCAACAGCGATAAGTAGCTAGAAAATCACGGGGCCCCCGGGAGGTGGTAGAATTAAAAAGACCCTCTAAAAAGGTCATTCCATGCCCGAACTGAAGGGTATTTATGGTCAAAATATGGATTATTAGCCATCTACGAATTCATAGTCAATATCAATTATAAAGAGTCTTCTTCTTCAGCGTTCGCTCTCAAATAACCACAACGAATATTTCGTGTGATTTTCGCCAGGGAGCGTGAAGTACGTTGTGCTGCAAGTTCCACAGTAAAACTGTGATTATTTGCACCCCGGTTGGCCACTTGTGGTCAGGACGTCCGAGGTCCAGCACATCAGTTTTCGTCATTCCTTTATTTCGGGTTTGGTCCCTATTATAAAGAGTGATTGTATATAATAGTGAGAACTGGTTTGAAATTACTGCTTACCTGTAATTCTTACCCTTGGCTATATTTATCAGTTTCTGTTTATTAATTTAAATATAAATATATTTAGGGTTAGGGTTGGTGTTAGTTATGTAAAAAATAAATAACCCTAAGATCTAGTCCTAAAAATGAATATTCAAATTAATTATTGATATAATAATTATATTAACTAACCATAAAATGCATAGGTAGGCACTAACTACAAACAAGAACCTAATAGTGCAAGCAGCACTTTCAAAATAGAAATGGCATTAATCTACATACTAAATATCTACGGTATGGCCAAAATTTGTGGGTGTATCTCTGATTTTGACTGCTGATATGGGATTGCAGAAATGTCAAAACCTATGATTTGAGAGGTTTCATGGTAAATTTATTCAGCTAAATCTTTCAGCAGAAAGTAACACAAATACTAAATCTGTGAAATTACTTCCATTTACCATGTCCTATTCCAAAGTGTTTTTTATCCAATACAAATGTTAAACTCCGTAAACTTGTAAACTGTTTATAATTCTTATGTTCCACATGATTAGGTTTATTATGTTCTCAAAGTGAAATACAATACCACACACATTTTTGTTTGCCTCTGTACTGAATGTTACTAAAAATTTAACGTTCGTCATTTTAAGAAATTCAAAATCTTCCTGTATAACCGTACTCAAGAAAATAAGGAAGAATACAAGACAGGACAAAACAAATATATACTGGAGACCTGTAGCAAGATAAATCAGTTGAACAAACAAGAAAGAAGTGATAGTACGCGCGTATATTCAAAGAGATGAGAACTCTAACATGCGATTTCAAGTCAGCATTAAAGTAGTGGGGTATGGCCGAGAGGTTCGGAAGTTGGTCTCACACCTGTGAGGTCCAGAGTTTGATCACTTGTAAGGACTAGGTTTATTTATGTCGGAGGGTAAATTAAAAAAACTCAATCTGTACATGACGTGGCGACAGCAAGAGCATGCGGTCTTTATCACACAACTACATAATCTCCGGGGAGATTGAGCTTCTGCAAAACAACAAAACTAACAATCATAAGAGTTTGCATATTCCCATTGGCAATGTATGGATGTGACTCCTGGACAATCACCAACAAAGTGAAAAATAAAATAGCACAATTTGAAACTAAATGTTCCAGAAAAATCCTCAGAATGCGATCGACCAAAAAGATCACCAATGTAGCCAACCTGAGAGAAATGAATGTAAAAGTAAACTGGCTAAACAGCATGGTTCTTTCCAGAAAACTACAATACTTTGGTAATATCAAACGTCATGACAGCCTAGAGAAGACCATAATGTAGGGGATGATGTCAGGAAAACGAACAAGAGTCAGACCAAGAAGAAGATGGACTCAAGATTTCAAAGACCACCTGAACATGACAGTAACAAAATCAGGGAGACTGACTGGATAGACAGAAGTTTCGAAAGACTGTTATGACAGCTACATTCTGTTCAGAACATGCTACCTGATAATGATGATGCTGATAACCGTATTTCTCAAATTTCTTCATGCCACGCAAAATTTCTACTGCTTCTGTACGAAACCTCTCTAAAACGTTTAGGTTTTGTCATTTTACATGTCATGCAAACATTTTTATTGAATGATACTGACCCCTGAAATTCAGCACCAGGGCCTTCTCACCCTCGTGCCATAGTTTTTTTTTAAATGCTTACTTTGAATTAACGTTTTTCAATGTAACATGCAATATGGATTTTGTACACAATCTTTGTTTTGTACACAAATCTATTTTGTACACAAATCTATTTTGTACACAATATTTGTTTTGTCTTTGCACAGATAGACATTCTTTTCTCCTTACAATAAATGCTCCTAAATTGTAATACTCAAGATAAATAACAAATATCAATAATATCCCTCAATATTATCCCTCAATAATATCAATAATATCCCTCAATTCTTCTTCTTCTTTCGTTCACTTGAAACATGTCTATATCTGCAATTCTGTCTCCATAATAAAACTCACTGTCTTTTGTAGTTCATACAGTGTCCCATAGAGTTTTGATTCCAGAATTGTTTCCTCTGGCCAATATGTCTGCCTCAGCGCTTCATGCTCAGAACACTCTTGAAGTATATGTTTGGCACTCTGTACTGCCTGTCCACATGGCTGTGTTGCCAATCTTGAACTTTGTATACATGTGACTTCGGAGTCGGTTGTGTCCTGTTCTGAGACGTAGAATTATAACTTATTCTGATCTGTTCATAATGTGATAATCATCTTGTGTTGGTGTTTGTGGCTTTCTTATTGACTTGACCATCTGTTTTTTTCTGATGGTAGGTGATTGGTATATCTGGTTGAGATTGTTATATCTGGTTGAGATTGGTATATCACAGTGAGAGGGTATCCACTGCATGGTTACCCTATACTGGTAAGATAATTCGCTAAGTAGTTTTTTCAAGTCTGTTAGTTTTCCAGACTGGAGAGCTTGAAGCACTGACCTTGCATCTGTCAGGAATACCACAGGCTGTAGGTCAGAGTTGGAGTTCAGCAGTTTTTTTAGCTGCCACACTAATTGCCTGGATTTCTGCATCATAATTATTGCAGAATTTTCCTGTCGGTGTTCTGATTGTATCTCTAGGCTAGTGTGGATATTCTATATATACACCTGCACCTCCATTTCTCACAGCATTCTGTGCTGACCCATCTGTGTATACTCTGACCCATATATCTTGTGGATATTCCTCATCCAGAAAACTGAGGGTGACTGTCCTCCGCTGCACACTGTTCAGTTCGTCCTCGCTTAGTATTCCTTTCACATGGGCCTGAATGTATATTGGCATTCCATGCCTTTCACATCCCTCAATAATATCAATAACATCCCTCAATAATATCAATAATATCCCTCAAAAACGTCAATAATGTCCCTCAGCACGCTGTAACATCCACAATCCCATTTTTCACTCCACGGGCACATCTCCTCATTTCACAATGTAAATCACCATAATTTGCTATTGTCATGATAAAATGAAACCAATAAACGCTTCTGAAAACTTTTTTTTTAAAACATTACACACAGACCAAGCTGAAAGTTTACTGAGCAGTGGTACTTCCAGTGCTGTTATACGCTAGTGAAACATGGACTGTGTGTATACGTCATGTGAGCAAACAAAAGTACTTTCACACTACTTGCCTCAAAAAGTTATGCACATAAGATGGCAAGACAAGATTCCGGATACCACTGTCCTTGAGAGATCAGGTATCCCTAGCATTGACGCTGTTCTGATGCAGGTAATTTGGTACGTATGACAGACCATTACCTGCCAACGATACTTCTCTATTGTGAGCTGGAGAAAGGTACACGATTTCAAGTTGGCTAAAAGAAGCGCTGCAAGGACTCGTTAAAGACCTCACTGAAAGCGTTTGAAATAGACCAAGACACATGGGAAGAACTTGCACAAAATAGATCTACATGTCACTCTACAGTAAAATAGGGCGCAATAGCTTGTGAAAAGAGGAGCAATGCGATAATTCAACAGCGGAGAGTAGCTAGAAAGTCACGGATATACCAAAATCCTTCTACAGTGATCATTCCATGCCCAAACTTTCCAATGACATTTGCAGCTCGAATATGGCATATGACAATCTACGAACTATTAGGCATGGGCATAATTCTAACTGAATTTTCAAAAGTGATTGTAACAAATAGTCATGAACAAACAAGGATGGACGAGCAACAGTCAAACGCATTAACTCTTAAAACTCTTTCCGGACCAATCACCACTATACTGGCTTTATAGCATGGGTCTACAGGACCTTTCGCCACTTTACTGGCTTTGATTTGATATTTGATTACTTCACAAGGCTAACTGGTATGTAACCTTGTGCATCAATCAAATATCATCAATGTACTTATATATTCATATTCTGTTTAACTGAATTTCAAAAGTGGGTGTAACAAATGGTCATCATCATCATGTGATGGATGAACAACAAGACACAACAAGCTCCACAAAACCTTTTACTTTATAACAAACAAGGTTTCTGTGACAGTGGGGTTAATTTGTTAGTCTCGCAATATCAACTCACCCTAACTTAGGTTTATAATCAGGGCCGGATTTAGACTTGATAGGGCCTTAAGCTATTTGAGTTATGAGGCCCTTTAACCATTAATAATGTATTGAGATTGTAAAAATTCTGGGGACCCCCCCCCCCCCAAAAAAATGGGGGCCCTAATCTATAGCTTGTTTAGCTTATAGGTAAATCCGGCACTTTTTATAGTTAAAGTGGTTGGCCGTTCGCAATGAATTGGTCGTACTACTAAAGACATAAGTGGGTTATAACATTTTTCCTTCTACACTGTCCCCTAAAACTTGACTAAACCGGGCTTTGGTAGTACATTGATTAACTGTACTATTTTGTGTTACATTCACATGTACAGATCAACCATATAACCGTTAGCATAACGTAATTCGCGTTCTGCAGTTCAAAATCGTACTCTTAAATGTTCTGGTTAAGTGATAGTTGAACGTCAATCAATCAAGTGCCATGCCGAATGAAGTGGGTGATCATGTTTCTCCACAACTCTCTTATGTTATTGATAAGTTAAGTTGGTGACATTTTCTCGCGCCACAGTGACAACCAATCCAAAACTTTCTCTCTTTGTCTTTCTCTGTTTCTCTCCCCCCCCCCTGATATTTCCGATGATTACTAAATGTTTCAAATTTTGTTTTTCTCTAATTGTATGCATTGAAATTCTGTACTGTTTGCTTCTATTTGTTTTCTATAATTTGTCGTTTTACTTCAAAGTGGAAGTGCAATAACATGGGCGAAAGACCTATTTTATAGGTAAGACCCCATCCAATACTGAAGACCCATCTACGTCCTGGCACACGCACAAACAGAGGACATACATACATACATACAGAAGATAGATTGGATGGATTGATGGATTTATAGATATATGGATAGATATAACATAAAATGGATGAATGGATCGATAGACAGACAAAGATAGATGGGGGGGGGGGGGAGTTCGTCGTATAGAAACCAACAAACAAAACTGGTGTATACACATCCCCAAGTAGTGAACCTACAGACGTTATTTCATGAGAAATTACTTAGACATTTCTCCAGCATCTCTGATGAATTCTACATTAGTTTTCTTGGCTGTTCATGGAATTTCCATCATTCTTTTCAGAAACCACATCTCACTTGCATTCAACTCACCTTGAGCTCTTTTCAATAACCTCCATGCTTCGCATCCATAAAGAACAACCGATTCAATATAACAGCATATCACTCGAATTCGCGTACGCATTGATACTACTCCATTCATACTACTCCATTGATACTACTCTATTGATACTACTACATTGATACTACTCTATTGATACTACTACGTTGATACTATTACATTGATACTACTCTATTGATACTACTACATTGATACTACTCTATTGATACTACTCTAATGATACTACTACATTGATACTACTCTATTGATACTACTCTATTGATACTACTACATTGATACTGCTCTGTTGATACTACTACATTGATACTACTCTATTGATACTACTACATTGATACTACTCTATTGATACTACTACATTGATACTACTCCATTGATACTACTCCATTGATACTACTCCGTTGATACTACTCTATTGATACTACTACATTGATACTACTACATTGATACTACTCCGTTGATACTACTACATTGATACTACTCCGTTGATACTACTCTATTGATACTACTACATTGATACTACTCCGTTGATACTACTACATTGCTTAGTGTTTCTCATTTTTTTATAAACTGAGATGGCTCGTGATATCCTGATATAAATACTCAACAATACAACGGCTATCATGATCTTAAGCACCAGTAGTATATGGATATAACTAACCAGTAGTATATGGATGAACTAACCAGTAGTATATGGATATAACTAACCAGTAGTATATGGATATAACTAACCAGTAGTATATGGATAAACTAACCAGTAGTATATGGATATAACTAACCAGTAGTATATGGATATAACTAACCAGTAGTATATGGATATAACTAACCTGTAGTATATGGAAATAACTAACCTGTAGCATATGAATAAACTAACCAGTAGCATATGGATAAATTAACCAGTAGTATATGGATAACTAACCAGTAGTGTATGGATAAACTAACCAGTATTATATAGATTAACTAACTAGTGCAATAGGAATACAATAATCCGTAGTAGACAGCGTGGTTCACTTGATTAGAAGAGCCAAAACAAGATAAATCTCACATGCTACCATATAACCATATGTCTACAACGCTACGAAGTTACTCACTTAACCACTGACTTGTGCTAACGGCAGAAAATATGTCTGTTTACCTAACACAGTAGAAGGTATTAACAACTTCATAACACAATATCTTATCATTTGGTCATCAAATAATGCTGTAAATCATTTGGTCATCAAATAATACTGTAAATCATTTGGTCATCAAATAATACTGTAAATCGCATCATATTAGAATACGATAGTTCTGTATGCAGATACTGTACAACACTAAATATTCTGATAGATTTACTCACGTCTGCAGAGGTCTAGGATGCTAAATCGATGAACTGTCTGGAACGTATCCTTCGGTTTAGTAATTATCGATGTTTTAGAATTCCTGGCGGCTGGGTCATGTGTAGAGTAACCGTAGATCTATCTACATCAATTCATACCGGTTAAACCAATTATATACTACGGTCCCGTCAACGCCTAAGTTCTGAATGAACTCACACACAGAACAGCGAAGAAAATTCGATGACTATAAATATACCCTACCTCGCGTCTTATGCTAGAAGGGATGACTCGTACGCAAGAACTTAACAGGTCGCACAACTTCGCTAACGCTCAAATCGATTCGCTACATACAGGGAATGCGGGAATGAATCAGCCCTCGGGTCAAACGAAATTTGAAGCCTGGGAATTAAAACCTGCAACTTGCTGTGATTGATAGAAAGTATTGCGGTTTGTTTAAATAATTTACACAAAAATGACGTCATCAAAAGTGTGATTCTAGTCTCGAAAATGTTAGCTAGTGTAAACACAACAGGAAATAATGAACATGTGGCCGTTCTGTGTTCGTCGTGAGAAAACCAAACTACGAGGAAAATACAGTGAGATGATGAGTCAGACAGTAGGAATGTTATACTGATGTCCTGTACATACAAGTATGAAGAAGGTGCAGAACATTAGTGGGAACTGGGAGGGGTGGGCTAAATATATACAGGCCAGTCCGTGCGGCTTTATTTAAAAGGGAGATAGATTGTTTAAAAAAATGTCCAACAGGACTAATAGCATTTTCATCAACTAACTATAATCGTATGTTTTTGTGGTGGTTCTACACCAATAGTGGTTTTTGTTGTGGATCTACCCCAATAGTGATTGTTGTGGTGGTTCTACCCCAACTGTGGTTTCTGTGTGGTGGATCTACACCAATAGTGGTGTTTATGGTGGATCTACATCACCAGTGGTTCTTGTGGTAGTTCTACACAATGGTGGTTCTACCGTAACGGTGGTATTTGTGGTGGGTCTACCACAATAATGGGTGTTTTTTTAGCAGTTTCCTTCATAATTTGTGTTCCGATATTGGGTCATTCAGATGTTATCTTTACCTAGGGATTGGAAGGATTGAATCCGACTCCTATATTTACCTATCACAACTTTACTTAGGGATAGGAAGGATTGAATCCGACTCCTATATTTACCTATCACAACTTTACCTAGAGACTGGGAGGATTGAATCCGACCCCTGTATTTACTTATCAGAACGGTAGGGACTGTGAGGATTGAATCCGACCCCTGTATTTACCCATCACAACTTCCCCCATATCTACGGTCCTGGCTAAATAATATTCCAGTAGTGTGAGGGAAAAAAACGGTAATAACAATGGGGTAAGGGGATTCAAGAGTTTTATATCATGCTTTACTCTCCCATCATTGCCATACCGTGTAGTCGTATGTGTGGCTTTACTCTCCCATCATTGCCATACCGTGTAGTCGTGTGTGACTTTACTCTCCTATCATTGTCATACCGTGTAGTCGTGTGTGTGTTTCTATGAATAGGGTAGTCGTTTTGCTAGTTAGGGACACAGTTGTCTCTAAATAGCAACAACTTTATTACCCTATTCCTGAATTTACCTTTCCGCCGAAGACGGATGTGTCGGGCCATTGGCGCAAATAAAACGGCGACACAACGCATTTCCATTCTCTGGACTGCATCCTGCTGGAGATCTAGTAGTACTGCTACAGGAGAGATCCAGCAGGAGTTTGAGAATGAACGCTGAAGAAGAATCTACCTGTTGGATTTCAGTTTTGCGCAGTAAGTACATATTATCGATGTGTGTTTCTATGTAAAGTTTCATGTTTTTCATTCTGCTGAAGATTTTCTAGTCGAAACGTCGTCTGTCTCTCTAGTTGCAGTATATTTTATTTCTAAATATTGGTAATGCTTTTACTTATTTTATCTCTATATTTGCCTATGTTTGTTTTCTTTTCAGAGTTCTCATTCATTCTTATTTATTATCAACGTTCCGTCTCCGCAACAAAGGTTGGCTGCAACATAGCTCCAATATCTCCTGCTTTTTGTGATACACTCTGCTGGAGTGTAACCTGTCCATCTCGTAATGTTACTCTCCCACTTGCATCTTTGCCTACCTCTTGCTCGCGTTCCCTCGGCTCCACCCTCAAGTAAGGTGTCATGTCTTTTAATATGTCCAAAATACTTTATTTGCTTCAATACTTTCTTTTTCCTGCGAAGTGTTGTTAGAGCCTTTTTGTTCGTTCTCTTCTAATTTTTTTCATTATATTTGTTTTTATTAGTGGTAATCCCCATCAAGGCCAGCACCTTGCAGTGGTGATGGGGCTTAGTTCAGCCATCAGGGGCTGGAAACTAAGACTGGTCGGGCAGTCCCATTCGAGCAGGACCATAGTCCTGCCCAAGTAAGCAGAGTGCTGAAGACGGAGGCATCCAGCCAAAAGGCGCACAGATAATCAGGATGCCACGCACAAAACACAATGGATGAGACAGAATTACATATATAGACATGTTTCAAGTGAACGAAAGAAGAAGAAGAAATTAGTGGTAATCAAATATTATTATAACTTGGTCCGAACCGACAAAGTTTGTATGTAACACCCGTGTCCGGGCTCGACCCATTCACTAAATGAGTGGGCATGTTGAAAGTCTTGACAAGGTCACACTTTTTGGGGATGTTGTTGATCAAGTACGGAAAACCTGTTTACTTGAGTTGCAAGGCGAATCGATACTGCTGGAACGGACCTGGTTCAATTCCCGTCAGCGTTTAGAAGAATGTTTTTTAACCAACAAAGAACTGGAGCTGTGAGTGATCATGTAATGGTGGATACATTCAAGTAGAGATCGTGGCACCTATGGGTGTCTGGAGTGCAATGGTGATGATCTGACAACTAACTAACTTTGCATCTTCAAAGAATGTGCATCCACTTTTGAACTGAAATTACACACAAATGTTTTTAATTTACTTAGACATTACTTTCCAAGAGATGAATGCCAAACATGGACAATGACAGCACAAGACAAACGTAAACTTGTGACAGCTGAAATGGCATGCTTACGCAGAATCCTAGGAATATTGCTAAGAGACAGAGTGAGGATTCAGGACATTAGACAAAGAACAGGCACCACACCAATCTTGGAATATATTAAGAGACAACAGATTAAATGGTTTGCACACATCAACAGACTACCACCAGACAGCATACAACAGTAAGCTATGTTACACAGATACAGTTGAAGGCAGAACTAGAAAATGATGGACCACCGAAATAAGAGGTGACAAATTCCACAAAATACTCAGCACACACAAGGACCATCTCCAGAAAACTCCTCTACCACTGACGCTGAAAGGCAACACAGGGTTTAGCGAATAGATAGATAGATTGCAGCATTTTGAAAGTTGCTGAGCCAGTGTTATCCATCAATCACATGATGATGATGATTGTTACATTCACTTTTAATATTCAATATGCCCTTGAGTGAGTTCAAAAGTCATATTTTGGCCATAAATGTCCTTGGACAGTTCGGGCATGGGATGACCACTCTAGATCGCTTTTGGTCTATGTGTTACTTTCTAGCTACTCTCTGATGTTGAGCTGCTGTATTTTTCCTCTTCACAAAATTCTGTGCCTTTTTTGACTGTAGAGCGCCATGTAGCTCTAATTTGTACAAGTTCTTCCCATGTATCTTTTTCTAGTTTAAAGGCTTTCGGCGAGTTCTTTGAGTCCTTGTAGCGCTTCTTTTGACTACCTTGAGAATGTATGCCCTTCTGCAACTCACCATAGAAAAATATCTTTGGCATGCGATAATCTGGCATATGTACCACATGACCTGTGTAACAAATCTGTGTCTGCATCAGAATAGTGTCAATGCTAGGGATACCAGATGTGTCAAGGATGGTAGTGTCCAGAATCTTGTCTTGACACCTGATGTTCAAAACTTTTCTGAGACAAATTGTGTGAAAATGTTTGAGCCTCCTGACATGTCATTTATACAGTACTTGCAGAACCAGTATTTTCAACATGGAAGCAGAAATTAATGCACGCATCTTGTCGACTTTTTAAAAAAATGTAAATAGCACTACTTGGTCACCTTTTCAAAACAGTGCATGCACAAAGTTACTGACATCTAGTTTAGCACACACATTAGCATGTGGTTTTCACATGCACTGGATTAATACTACCACACAGTGTTATGGAATCAATTATATCCTAAAGTTTAATGAACAGACATCATACAACATCTGCTGCAGATGACAGCCCATGGGCCTGGAGAGAAGTCACAATGGTTCATAAACCAGAAATCAATAAACAATCTAGCCCAATCATAAACCATGTGTCCATATTTCTAGTTTTAATATTCAAACCATGCATCCATACTGCTGCTTGACTGAAAGGGGTTTCTCTGCAAAATAAATTGTTGGAAACCCAAGATGATCTAAAACAAACCGCTCTACACAATGATCAACCTAAAACAAACAGCTCAATACAATGATCAATATTGGACTAGATGTTTAACACAGGATCACAGAAGAAGCAGCTATTTTTAATATTCAAATATACACTCTGTATAGTGAAGGTATGAAATGTATGGAATATGTTTAAAATGTATGAATGATGTCACATAAAAATTACATAAACATTATAGGTAAAAAAAAAAAAACATGATTATAATGCTTGCTCTGTGCAGCCGACATGGGGAGTAACTCTAGTAGAAACATCCATTATGTGCAGAAGAAACCGATTTTAAGACAGAAAATCAATCCAAAACAATGTTTGATCATAGACTCACAAATACTGACTCATATTTCATCAATGATTCTGCAAGTATCACGCTCTTGTCCTTTAGACTATTATTTTTCATCTAAATGTAATGTCACCATCTGCATGCATTTTCTTCTAAATGTAATGTAAATACTGCCAGCGTTTTAATAACTATAAAACAAATTTGTTCAATGTAGATATAAAAAGTGATGTCTCTATAGCAAGTGTTCTTGCCTTCCTCTGACCAGAGATTGATGCAATCCATGGTCATCGACTCTAGAGACCAGTGTTCCCTTTAATACTGTCTCTGTACTCATTACAAAATGCAGCATTCTGCTCTCAACATCTGAAACAGTCAGCAGGCAGAGTAGCATATCATGAGTAATTTACAGTACGCGGAACTGAGGCTGACCATACTTCCAGCTGAGAAAAGTTTTAGCAGAAACATCAACCTCTTCTCAATCTGCAGCAATCCTTTTTTAGAGTGACTGTTTTATCATTTCTGTTGTTTTTTCTAGACAAATCTCTTCTCTCTTGGGTTTTATCACATAATAAAACTCATAAAATGTCAGGGTTGTAGGGATGCCACATTGAGACATTTGACTCTGAATCTCCAAACATCTCTCTACCATCGTGATGAGTTTTGAAAATTCACACCCTGTCCAGCCATTCATATTATCCAGCCATGTCTTCTTGTCACCTCATCTTCTACCCTCCACCAAATCTTATCTTCAAGGGATGTCTCATTTCTTGCGGGTACCACCAGAGTTTATGTCTCATTCCTTGCGGGTACCACCAGAGTTTATGTCTCATTCCTTGCGGGTACCACCAGAGTTTATGTCTCATTCCTTGCGGGTACCACCAGAGTTTATGTCTCATTCCTTGCGGGCACCACCAGAGTTTATGTCTCATTCCTTGCGGGTACCACCAGAGTTTATGTCTCATTCCTTGCGGATACCACCAGAGTTTATGTCTCATTCCTTGGGGTACCACCAGAGTTTATGTCTCATTCCTTGCGGGTACCACCAGAGTTTATGAAGTTTCACGATTTTTAACAGTGGTTCCTGTTGACCTGCATAAAACAATTTTATCTTGCACAAAAACATTGGCCTTATGTTCTCGGTAAGATACCCAACACACATCTATAGCATTTGTTTTCAAGCACCTTAATGTCCATTTGATAAATAAGATATATTACATACCACTTATATCTACATTTCTAAAACCAACTAACCATTCCAAACTACATCTGTGTTTCATTTCATTCTACTCCACTGCTCTCCTCTATATAAATCTGCGTCTATCTCATTTCAGCTGTGAAAGTGTCAGCATCTGAGCAACTTTCATCATACAATTATCTTTCATGCAATATTCCATCTAACGCATGCAGGCGAATGGTCGTAAATGTCATTAGAAGATAATTAATATACCATCCGAGAACAAGTGAATAACACTTTTTTAGGCAGTAAAGATATTCACATGGAAATATTCACTGCTCAGACATCTTCAGCTATGCTCACATGAGAAGAAAATTAGAGGGAATATTGTTTCCATGGGCAGCACATGCCCAATCCAGCACTTACATATTTTTTTGGGTGATGATTGCAAGTTTTGGAATAAGTTTTATTAAATAATTGATATAGACATGTTTCAAGTGAATGAAAGAAGAAGATTAAATAATTCCCATACATTTATCACATTTATACGAAAATGTATATACAATGAAATCTGACTGTTTATCAATACAAAGAAGAAACTGGCCTTATTTAATTAAGACTGCAGCAACACAAAATAGCATCTCTGGGGCATATACATGTCAAATCTGAGTACATTTGCTCACCACAATACATGCAACCACAAAAAAAAGTATCATAAATCAATCACTCTCAACGATATTTTATGCTGGTCCCCCTTGGGTAAAAAAAATGTTCTGCTCTGCCCCCAACCCATTTTCTTTTCTTAAAAAGATGTCATCAACTTTCCTTAAGGTCCAGCAAATCTTTTCTGGGATTCACTGACATGTATAGTCCTAAATTGTATTCGATGAAACTGCCATCTTCTAACCCACTCGGATGGGTCAGTGCCCCCCCCACACCAAATTCCATTTTTTCCTTTGTCTCGTCTCTTCAACACAACTTCATAGATGTGCTAAGCAAAATCAATGTTCAAGAAGGCTGGCTTTTAAGCACCATATTACGAAGGAAGGTACGTTTTTTCGGCCACGTGAAGAGTTGTTGGATAGAAAGCAGTAGAGGTAAAGATTGTTTCGCCGGACAAGAGCTATTCAGGAATGCATGCACGTCGCTTAGGGGAGACGGAACCACTTGTCACAGACCGCTGGGATTTCATAAGATTCATAAGGAACTCTAGTCTACATACTGAAAAGAATATGTCACACGACACACACTCGTCTCTTCATCGCACAGGATTAGGAAGGGGGGGTTGTGGGAATGAAGCAAGTGAACGTATTCTGCTTTCACTCTCAAATGTCTGAGATGACGTTAGCAGAATGTAGTCTAGGGAACAGAATGTTTTGTGTCACAGTTTACAGCTTAGCTACAGTATCTGTGCCTTCTGGCCAGACACAGTGGACTTTAGCATTGCTTTTGTGCCTCTGACACTATATGGAATAGCCAATTCCACCACAAAACCTCCTTTGGCAGCTCTTACGACATGCATAGAAAGTAAACAGTGTTGTTATTATTTTTCTCTACTATCAGGCCCTGTGAATACACGGGTGGTTGAGAACCAATCTTCTTCTTCTTCTGCGTTCATTCTGAAACTCCTGCAGATTAGCAGGATGTAGTCCGGAGAACGGAATGCGTTGTGTCATGGTTTACAGCATTGCTGTGATATCTGCGCCT
The DNA here is from genome assembly GCA_034231615.1 of Meghimatium bilineatum. Lineage (NCBI taxonomy): Eukaryota > Metazoa > Mollusca > Gastropoda > Stylommatophora > Philomycidae > Meghimatium > Meghimatium bilineatum. Next base: position 10,039,537 of record CM067318.1, read on the forward strand.
TTCGGCATGACACATCCGACTTCAGCATGGCTGTGGGTCACTGACCCTATATGGGATGGGACAGCCAACTCCATTCCATAACCTCCTTAGTCGCCTTTTACGACATGCGTGGAAGGTAAACAGTGTTGCTATTCTTTGCTCCCCTTTCGGGCCCAGTTGAGAACCAATGAAATAGATACATTTTAAAAAGTACACTATTATAACAAAAATAATTGCAGCATCACTTGACATAAGTTGTAGTAGGTGCTAACCATCGATGTATTCTAACAAGCCTATGTGACACAAACAATGTATTCTAACATGGCCATGTGACACAAACAATGTATTCTAACAAGCCTATGTGACACAAACAATGTATTCTAACATGGCCATGTGACACAAACAATGATACATGGAATTATCTTAGTTAAACCTGAATAAAATACAAAATCCAAATACATAAACAGCAATAATCACAACTATACACTTGTCTATCTTTGTGCTTCTCAGCAAGGATGTTCACTAAATAAGCCACACTCAGATTTATCTAGACCACAAGCCACACTCAGATCTTATCAAGACCACAAGCCACACTCAGATCTTATCTAGACCACAAGCCACACTCAGATCTTATCAATGTGAGATCTCAAGGTACATCGCAAACATCAAGTCATTCAACCAGCACTACAGTTAATATCACGCGTACAGATCATGCTGAAGTTGGATATGCAAGGTTGAAAGGCACAGATATCACAGCAATGCTGTGAACCATGATACAACACACTCTATTATCTGGACCACGTCCTGTTAATCTGCAGGAGAAAGAACAAATGCAGAAGAAACTAGGGCAGTTTACCTGTCGATGATCTTACTACACATTTCTCTAACATGTGCCAACAAGCATGTCATACAAACCCACACGTACAATCTTGGTTATTTCATAGCTGGCATAAATATATCCCCATATAACCAGAATCTGATTGATTAAATGTATGTGTAGTGACAATATGTGCAAACATACATACATAGTTGGGTGAAGGCATTGTTTTTACTCAAATGTTAAGTGTTGCTGAATGGCTCATAAACATGGAGAATAATAAATTAACAACCATAAAACTACACTTACAAACGGAGGAGGTTTGATAGAACTATCAATAAGGAAATCATAGGAAGAACCCAATATACAAAAGTGGGGAGAATGCAACATAAACAAGTGGGGAAAACCTAACATATACAAGTGGGGAAAACCTAACATATACAAGTGGGGAAAACCTAACATATACAAGTGGGGAAAACTTAACATATACAAGTGGGGAAAACCTAACATATACAAGTGGGGAAAACCTAACATATACAAGTGGGGAAAACCTAACATATACAAGTGGGGAAAACCTAACATATACAAGTGGGGAAAACCTAACATATACAAATGGAGAGAAAGGTGGAAAAAATGACTATAGATGGATACATTAAGACCATGAGAATAAGTGATTATTGCTCTGGAACCCACAGGGAATGAGTATGGCAGGTAAACAAAAACGACTGAATATGAAAAAGGACATGCTTAGAAACAGAAAAAATTTCAAAGATTAACTAAGATGGGGAAAGTTTATTAAAGGCATGTGCCACTGGTAGCTGCTCAATGTCCAATGATAAAACTCCACATCAGAATTAAAAGTTGACAAGTTGTATCACAGCATTTGGAAATGTATCTTTAGATATAGTGTGATGTGACTTGTGTCAATGTACCATTTGTGGGGAGCAGAGGTAGAGCGATGTGACTTGTGTCAATGTACCATTTGTGGGGAGCAGAGGTAGAGCGATGTGTCAATGTACCATTTGTGGGGAGCAGAGGTAGAGCGATGTGTCAATGTACCATTTGTGGGGAGCAGAGGTAGAGCGATGTGTCAATGTACCATTTGTGGGGAGCAGAGGTAGAGCGATGTGTCAATGTACCATTTGTGGGGAGCAGAGGTAGAGCGATGTGTCAATGTACCATTTGTGGGGAGCAGAGGTAGAGCGATGTGTCAATGTACCATTTGTGGGGAGCAGAGGTAGAGCGATGTGTCAATGTACCATTTGTGGGGAGCAGAGGTAGAGCGATGTGTCAATGTACCATTTGTGGGGAGCAGAGGTAGAGCGATGTGACTTGTGTCAATGTACCATTTGTGGGGAGCAGAGGTAGAGCGATGTGACTTGTGCCAATGTACCATTTGTGGGGAGCAGAGGTAGAGCGATGTGTCAATGTACCATTTGTGGGGAGCAGAGGTAGAGCGATGTGTCAATGTACCATTTGTGGGGAGCAGAGGTAGAGCGATGTGTCAATGTACCATTTGTGGGGAGCAGAGGTAGAGCGATGTGACTTGTGTCAATGTACCATTTGTGGGGAGCAGAGGTAGATCGATGTAACTTGTGTCAATGTACCATTTGTGGGGAGCAGAGGTAGAGCGATGTAACTTGTGTCAATGTACCACTTGTGGGGAGCAGAGGTAGAGCGATGTGACAGTGTCAATGTACCATTTGTGGGGAGCAGAGGGAGAGCGATGTAACTTGTGTCAATGTACCATTTGTGGGGAGCAGAGGTAGAGCGATGTAACTTGTGTCAATGTACCATTTGTGGGGAGCAGAGGTAGAGCGATGTGACAGTGTCAATGTACCACTTGTGGGAAGCAGAGATAGAGTGATGTGTCAATGTACCACTTGTGGGTAACAGAGATAGTGTGATATGACTGTCAATATACCAAGCATGGTCAAGATCTAATACACCAAACATGAAATGTTACCATAAATCTCAAATTAAAGAGTATTTCATTATATCATTAAGAGCATATCTCTAGTACAATTAATAAGTTTCATAGAAAATCCCGCGGAGCATGTTCCAAGACTGTTCATAAACATCTTGTAGGCAGATCATCAATCTAGCTTGGCTCTCAGCTGTTTCTTGAAGAGAACAGGCAGAAGAGCTACAAGGGCAAATAATGCAAGGAGGCCAACATTTCCCCATGACCAGGCCTCACTTGTAGAAGTCAGTTTGTGAAGTGTGGTACCTGCCTGGATAAATACGAAGGATGGAGGCGCAACACCTGAAAATGGAGATTGGATGTCACAATTAATCATTTTTCCACCATCAAACCACTAAGACAACACAGATAACCATATAAAGGTGAGTAAGAGAATGCAGGTAAGTAAGAGAATGCAGGTAATATGATATAAGTTAGTAACAGAATACAGGTATGAGAATGCAAGTAACCGAATACAGGTAAATAATACAGGTATGAGAAGTAAGGTAACAAAATATAGGTGAATAAGACTACTAATAACAACACAGGTAAGAAGACAGAGATTGAAAGTTGAGCACTTATCATTCTCACACTCACTCCAATCTTTCAAATAAATTATTGTGAAGTTCTAAACATGAATTTGTAAGATTACAATCTCTAATTTACATGAGACATTGTGGCTACTCCATCCATATTTAAACCGTACCAATCACTTTTCTCAAGCCAACCATCTCCCTCTACATAAGTATTTCTCCTCAAGCCAACCATCTCCCTCTACATAAGTATTTCTCCTCAAGCCAACCATCTCCCTCTACATAAGTATTTCTCCTCAAGCCAACCATCTCCCTCTACATAAGTATTTCTCCTCAAGCCAACCATCTCCCTCTACATAAGTATTTCTCCTCAAGCCAACCATCTCCCTCTACATAAGTATTTCTCATAAAACCTGTTGCTGTCCAACATCAATGATAATCGAAACTGTAGTTATATTGTTCGTCCATCACAAGTGCTAGGAGGAATATGTGCTTAATATATGACAAATATTCTGAAAATATTACTCAAGTGTGGACAGAACATTCTAGTCCAGTACGGCAATCTATGGGCAGACAACAAATGGCCAGATTGTCAAAATGAACATTAATGAATTAATCTTACATAATCAATATAATAAAGATTTCATTCAAGCTGAAGATATTCAGAAGTGTGAATCATCCTCGCTCTGAAGATTGCTGCAAAGATTGGAAAGGCCCATAAGGAGAAACATAATGACCAAACTGAAGCTGTGAGCCTCTACACTCTGATGGATTTATTGAGACATGAATCGGAGCACCTATGGACTTGTCTGGTGTGCGCTGATGATAACCTTTACTCATATAATAATAAATATATTGTGTCTTATTCTTTTTCTTCTGCGTTTGTTCTCCAGAGAACGGAAAGCGTTGCGTCCGTGCTTATAGCTTTGCGAAATCTGTGCCTTTCAGCTCAACACTTCCCATTTCTGCATAACCTATTGGTCACTTTGACTCTCACTGTGATAGGACACTGTGATAGTATGGTCATACTTTTTCATATTATTTTGTGCTTTATAAACTGTAATAAGTATTAAATTGTGATGATGTCAATTAATATGTATTGTCAGACAGCTCAACCGAAACCCCCACCAATTAACAAATATACATACCTAGGGCAGTGCCTAAAAAGAATGTCCAGAGGGGGACACCTATAACAGGTGATGTGATATTGATGAACCAGTTGGGGAGGAATGGTGTGATTCTCAGGAAAAGCATATAGTTGAACAGATGCTCTCTATGGTTGTCAACCTGTACGGGGATATCACACAGACATGACAATATTAGATTTCTGGTGACGTGAAAACTACAATAAGAACATATATCTGTGTGATTTCTGGTGATGTGAAAACTACAATAAGAACATATATCTATGTGATTTCTGGTGATGTGAAAACTACAATAAGAACATATATCTATGTGATATGAAAACTACAATAAAAACATATATCTATGTGATTTCTGGTGATGTGAAAACTACAATAAGAACATATATCTATGTGATTTCTGGTGATGTGAAAACTACAATAAGAACATATGATCTGTTGATGTCACAACTACAATAGCAACATGTATCTGTTATACGAGGTTTCTTGTGATATGTGAGACCAGCTGGTACTTACATGTTTCTTCCATTCTGCTGCTCGTTGGGGGAAATATTTTTCAACTATTTTTCTACCCACCATGTACGACAGAAGGTAGCAGAAAGATGCTCCTAAAGCAGAACACTGCAACAGAAAAAGTCAACATCGGTCATGTTTATAGAAGGTTATTCATGCCACTGGTATTACTAATCCAACAAAGTATTATCAATCAAAACATTTTAGTTCTTTTAGTGGGAGCCACTGTAAAGCTAAGTCTTTCTCCCACTGATCAGCAAACCCGGGTTTCAAATCGTTATTTGTGGATTGAAATAAACATTACCCCTGTGGTTCGCTCAGCAACCGAGTAGTAGGTTTACAGAGTTCATGCTCTGGGGAGGTCGAGGAATGGTGCCATTGCTAGCGAGCAGGTGTAGCAAAAGATGCTATCAGGCGGTTTCTAATCAACTGACTAGGCAGCTGAGCACCTATGGGAAACCATGTGCTGTGACACTGGGTTCATAACTCCCATGACCTTCACCTCTGGTTTTTTCTTTCATTAATTCATCTGCCTTCATTCTCAAACTCCTACAAATTAACAGGATGTGGTCCAGAGAACAGAATATCATGGTTTACAGCTTTGCTGAAATATCTGCTTCTTTCAACCTGACACATCCACCTTCAACAATAGGATGAGACAGTCAACTCCACAGTCACCTCTTATGACATGCATGGAAACAATGTTGTTATTCTCTACTCTCCTCTTGGGCCTGCCAACACATGGGAGTCTCATTTATTTAATTTCAAACAATTCCTCAAGTTCAAAATGCTGCAAGTGTTAGTAACCATATTAATTGAGGTATAAATTGCATAGAACATCCTTATTCAACTATTCTTGCATAGAACATCCTTATTCAACTATTCTTGCATAGAACATCCTTATTCAACTATTCTTGCATAGAACATCCTTACATAATACATCAATATTAAAACTATTCCGGAAGTTTCCAGTGCCACTAATATATCCAATATTAGTACATATATAATATTATATATATATATATAGTACATCACCTATACAATGTGGATGATAGGCTTTCAAACCATCAGCAAGTTCAAATGATTTTATGAGACTAGTCCACTAACCACTTAGTCGACGGCTCAGGTTCCTCCATATGTACTCAGTCCCTCTCGGCTGAAAGTTCTCTGCCTAGAGTACCTCTAAGAACATATAACTCGGTAGCTTGCAATTTTTTTGTAGTTAGTTCTGAAACTGCAGCTAAATCTCTCTAATAGTAGCACAATGGTCCTATAACATATCTAGCAGGATGTAGTCAAGGGAACTGATATGTATCGTTTTATTTGTGCCAATGGTCTGACACATATAACTTCGGATTTTGCAACTAATACGTTCTGTGTTTTTACAACTTCTGCAACTAATATGTTGAGTGTTTTTACAACTTTACAACAACAAAATGAGATACTTGAGGAAAGCTATAAATGTCATCAGAACAGATCGACGGAGATGGTTGGTTGCTGATCCAGCGGTCCATGAGCTCAAGCCCTTTGACACAATGCCATTTTACTGGCATTATATTGCTGAGGAGTCTGTGGATTTTCAGCCCACCCCGGACCAGAGATTAACTATCGCACTACCAGGAAGGAAGGTTTCTACCTATGAACTGCTCCGAGCCACTGCAGCCAAGATATGGTTCACTGTGCTCATTTCCCCGCCACCAACTGACTACTGGTTATGCCAAACTTTTCTACTGCTCCAGGCATGCAACCAAATGTTCAAGTCAAAAGGATTGTCACGTCCTGAGTCACTGTGCCTCTATGATGGGCCTCAGCCATAAGAAAAACAGTGCTTGTCAGTTTCCTCCTCTCCAGTGCTGCGCAGTACATCTCTGGCTCCCTCCCAACCACAGAGGGTGCATACGTATATAAGAAAAATAATAAAGAAATAAAACACATTGCAACAATAAAGTAAAAGCATGAAAAGAATAAGTGTATAGATGACATGCCATGAAGATTAGATTCTATAAGAGGATAACCTCAATATAACTGTATATCATCTACTAAGGTTTTCTGCTGCATGGTTTGTCTAGTGGGCCATTGGTGAGATCCACAGACACACACCATGCGAAAATGAAGATATCAGGAAATAAATAAAGACCATCTCTAGTCAAGACTACATGGAGAGACAATAAACCAGGTGATTTGACCACCTCATGAGAAAGGAACACCACATCTGTTACCAGATTGTAGGCCAGCACTATTGAAATCGCTCACTATTCACCATGTAGCTACAACAACAGGTTTGACGTGTCGTGTGAACACAGCAACAGTGGACTGCCTGGGGCGTGTTCTGGCTCCACACTCGACTGACAGCCTGTTAGGCAGTCATAAAGCAGGTGATATTGTGCTGAGACTATCTCAAAAAGCATAACGGTCTTGTCAACCTAAACAAGTAAAGTCTGATATTTGGCGAATTTACGCGCACGAGGTACGATGGTTTATCGGCCCACCGGGTAATGTAGGCGAACGCCAGCAATGCGGTGTGGACCGCATCGGGCATGGTGAGACGCGTAGAAAACCATGGTCTTCCACTGCATCGTCCTTCACTTCCAGTCGTCTCGATTCGTCTTGCCACTGGTTTCAAATGAGGTCCGACAAGAGAGTGAGGGCGACGCTTTGCACAACTCTTCCTCACTTTAATCAAAATCCCCAGTGCAAGTCATTTTCACATTCACAAAAATTCACCCGAAGGGAAAAGCTTTTCCCACTGACTCTAGGAGTGTGAATAGATTCACATATCTAGGCAGTACGTTATCACAAAATGCCAACGTTGATGATGAAGTGTATACAAGGATCGCCAAAGCAAGCAGTACTTTCGGCAGATTGTACGCAAATGTTTGGCGTAGAAATGGCATTAACCTACAGACTAAGCTGAAAGTTTACAGAGCAGTGGTACTTCCAGTGCTGCTTTACGCTAGTGAAACATGGACTGTGTATAGATGTCATGTGAAAAAACTCAATCATTTTCATACAAATTGTCTCAGAAAAGTTATGAACATCAGATGGCAAGACAAGATTCCAGATACCACTGTCCTTGATAGAGCTGGTATCCCAAGCATTGACACGATCCTGATGCAGACACAGATTCGTTGGGCAGGTCATTTGGTGCATATGCCAGACCATCGTCTGCCAAAGATACTTCTCTATGGTGAGCTAGAGAAGGGTATACAATCTCAAGGTGGCCAAAGGAAGCGCTACAAGGACTCACTGAAAGCCTTTGAAATAGACCACGATACAAGGGAAGAACTTGCACAAAATAGATCTACATGGCGTTCTAAAATAAAAAAGAGCGCACCATCTTGCGAAAAGAAGAGAAATGCAGCAGCTCAACATTAGAGAGCAGCTAGAAAGTCACGGATAGACCAAGATCCATCTACAGTCATTATTCCATGTCCAAACTGTCCAAGGACATTTACAGCTCGAATAGGGCTCATAAGCCATCTACGAACTCATAATCAAGGACATAACTAAAATTGAATTTTCAAAAGTGGATGTAACAAATGGTCATCATCACTTGTGATGGACGAACAACAACAAGTAGGCCAGCAATATGAGAGAACTGGTTCTGGTACTTACAAGCTGATCATCATCCTCAAAGATATCCACTGTCAAGCATGCATGACCTTTCTGCCGCTGGTTTACCTACTAAAGACATACGCCCACACTCAAGTGATAAATTATTTCCAAATGTCTAAAAGAAGCATATCTGAACCAGACATATGTCAATTCCTAAAATAAAAACATAAAATATGTCTATAATATATGCATGTAGTTGTGTCTGTGGGTCTCACCAATGACCCACTAGACAAACCACCCATGCAACACAGAAAACCTTAGTAGATACATGCCATTATATTGAGGCTCTGTAATGGAAGCTTTGTAGCATGTCATCTATACAATTATAGACTCCTCTCCCTCCAATAACCTAAGCCAAAAGCTGAAGTCTTCTGGGTATGAAAAACGCTTAGAAAAACAGAAAAACCACCCAACTGCACATAGGAAGTAAGAGCTAATTGCTCAAGCAAACAAACAATATGTCTATAATATATACTTACCAAACAAACCAATGGCAAAGCTAATACAAATGGATACAGGAAACCAGAAATGATGCTCAAGAATATAGATCCTGGTATTGCAAATGTTTGTAAACTAATCTTCGTTAAGGTAAATACTTATCATTCACACTAAATGCATTCAACCTGTAGTATCATACGATAAATCATGAGTTCATAGGTTGTTTTCCCCATGGGCATGGCTGAGAGATGAGAACATTGGCCTCGACTTCCAGCAAGGACTTTTTTCTTGGGGGGGGGGGGGGGGGGGGGAAAGATAGTGTTACCTAAAAAAACTAGAATTTTTTTACGCCACTCTGTGCACGACGTGGATACAGCAAGGGGAGCAAAGAATAGCAATACTGTTTACTTCCAGGCATGTCGTAAAAGGCGACTAAGGAGGTTATGGGATGGGGTTGGCTGTCCCATTCCATATAGGGTCAGTGACCCAAAGCCATGCTGAAGTCGGATGTGTCAGGCCAAAAGGCGCAGATATCGCAGCAATGCTGTAAACCATGACACAACGTATTCCGTTCTCCATGCTACATCCTGCTAATCTGCAGGAGTTTGAGAATGAACGCAGAAGAAGGATACAGTAAGAGCATGCAACCTTTATCACACAAGCAACTCACAAACACCTAAATGCGAAAAATGTAGCATCAGCATATTTTTTTTCTCCCATGTCTTGCCGGCTGAAAGGAGAACAAAGTATATGGGTGCTGCTCAATAAGATCTCAGGGTGTATTACAACCCCCCCACCCCTCCAAAAGTATAATATGTAGAGCATTGCTATTTAACAGGTTCAACAATGTGTATGCAATGATTTCGATTTCATGCTGGGGAAAAAAAACTGGTTCTGGAACTTTTAAATTTTTCTAGAAGTCAATCTAACAAGTTTGAATGGTATTTCCATAGAAGTCCTGTCTGTCAATATAACAAGTTTGTTACCAATGTCAAACATGGCATTTGACAAAAACATTATTAGGGAAAAAGATCACAGTGTGTGAAATGAGATGTTTGAGGAAAGTTATAAATGTCACCAGAAGAGATCAACAGAGAAATGAAAATATCAGGAAATACATAAAAACATTATCTCAAGACAAGACTGAGAGACAGAAAACCAGGTAGTCCTTCGTGCATACAAGAGCAGATCATGCTACAGGAAAACACGAGGAACACCACTTTATAGATGAGTGGAGACCATCACTGAAACATTAAATAGACATGGGCTGATCATGTCCAATGTGACTCTAATGGCCAAAGACAGACACCACCAACTTCCTCAAAGCTTCCATGACGCTTTGGAAGTGACAATTCATACATAGTAAATACGCATGTCATGCCTCCAGACAGCTCGAGTCTCGGCAGACAACTTAAGTCTTGGCTGCGTTTTCCCAGATTTTGGGATCTATGGAGAAGACGTTCATGTAGCCGTGTACAAACCACTGAATCTGTTGTGCTCTAATGTAATATTGAACTGGGTTTGTGCTAGTTAATCTTCTGATGTTCTGTCTCTTATTGTTACACCGAGGATTCTTCGTAGACATGTCATGATAAGTTTTCTTTGATCTTTTACTGTCCAGTGTCCATGATTAGCATTGACAGAACAGTGATGGTATGATAATAGTTTTGCTTATAGATATAACAAATTTAACTGACTTCAAGTCCAAGCATAACGACAACATTTCAAAACACCATGATGCAAAATCTTAACAGGCACCAGATAATGAAAAGGATACAATATAAACACAACAAAATATCCCAGCAGCACTTGGTAAAAGTACTTGTCCTTGTATCGATTTAATAGTTTACCCAAGTTTTTAGCATCCTCGATATTGCGGGGAACTTTTATATATTGAAGTTCATTTCTGTCAAGAAAAATTGCAAATTGATGAGAAGTCATTGTGACAGAATAAATTGTGTGTGACATAAAGAATCTAGTTACACAAAATTAATGAAAACAGAGGTTTATTAATATTTTAGAAATTTGAAATCCACAAGTTTATCTCTAGTTTAGACACTAAATTAATCAGCTTGTAAGTGCCTTTGAAGAATATTTAACACAAAATGGACAAATTTTAAAACAAGTTTTAACACTGAGGAAAGAAATAAACTCATAATTATGTGGAATCAACCAAATGAGGAGTCAACCTTCCTCTACGTTAAAGTCTTTACAGACACCTGTGTAGGATCAACCTCTTTCTCTGTCATATTCTTTAAATCTTCCTATAGCATGTCATTTGAAAATGATGAACACTCCCATTTTTTTTCATTACGAATAGCATTGTCCAAGTCTCACAACCTAATGTTGCCTGCCACAGGGTAAATATAGCTTCTTAATAGTTGTAACTTTGCTTTCAGCCAAATAGTTTTCGCATGAAATATAATTACACCAGTCTATTAACACTTTATTGATAAAATTTGACGGTCATCAAATTTCCGTTACATATCGTTGGTGGCTAAAGTTGATGATCGCCGAAACCATCATGATACTGAAGAAATATTGCAATCTAGCGATAGTGTTACCTAAAATAGCTCATCCAGGAAAGTACATTATCCCAAAATGGATGCACCCTTGAAATACATTCTACTAACAACATTTACGAGTATTATGTAGAAAGTACAATTCTGGAAGGTGAGATTTTATTATAAATATAGAAAGAAAAGTAAACCCACACACAGCATTATAATTAGTAGGATTCTGCTCTTGAAATAATCCTGGGACTTTCAAACTCATTCAGAAAATGCAAACATTCATTACATCATCATCATGTGATAACTCTTTTCAGAACATGGTCTTCCTTATGAATTCTCTGAACACTTCGCAATTCTGTGCAAGTTGACCTGTCGCAGCTGGAGACATGTTAAAGCCATCTGATATACCACTGCACTATCTTCTTTATATGACCCAAAACTACAGCTTCCTTGTTAGGATATCGCTATGGAGCCAGCCCTCTTCCATGTTTACTGATCTTAACATTTAACATTAACTACAATACAGAAAATGTCAATACTCTCTCACTGAGGTCAATTAGGGGTGCAAAGGGAATGCATTGCTCTAGGCGGACCCAGGGTTAGCAGATAACCAAGATACCAAATGTACCTCCTCGCGGTGCACCCTGGAAACAGAAATACAGCAGCGCTAGCTGGTTCTGGCCAAATCTTTTGGGGATCGTATCCGAGAATATGGAGGTAGCAGATGGAAAGAGATTTGACTGCACAAGAGACAGACAATACACCACCAACATCACCACATATAGCGACACTGTCGACATACAGTGAAGCTAGTCAGTCCAGTCCGAACATTGGAGGAGCGGCAAATGTAAAATGCACGTAAAGGTAGATGCATGGCGAGAGACAAATAGATTTCATACTGAGTACAACGAAACAATGAAAAGGCAGAACAGCGCTAGAGGGCAGCGCAAACTGCTAATAGAAAGTGAAAAGTTTCTAGGAAAGAGGAAATACAAGCTCCGCCAGCTCGAGACAAGCTTCTAGTTACCTGTGCTCCTTACAGACAGAGACCCAATCATTGGCGTTCGGAAAAGCAAGAAGACCTAACCCAACTCTAATGTCGAACCTTCCTAAACCGGAAATACGCTCGTGAAGAGAAAGGGTTCCGTACCCGATGGGCGTAGACAAGAAAGGGACAACGATAGCAGTCCTGGCCCAACTCTACTGTCAAGTTTTCCTATACTGGAAATACACTTGCAGAGAGAAAGGGTTCAGTACCTGATGGGCCCAGGTGCTATTGGGACACGGTCGCTCAGCTCGAGAACGCCTTGCTCTCAAATGCGTGGTGTGAGACTCGAACTTGGACAAGGGGTACATGATGTCTGTTAATGACACCTCGGCTAAGAGGGCGAAAGAGCCAGGGTACAACTCTTCTGTTGAGTTCTTCCCCTTAGGAACCAGGCTCACGGATGAGAAACGGTTCAGTACCCGATGGGCACAGGCACAGTACGTCCAATTACACGAGGCAAGTTCATAGACAGTAGAACACCTCGTGCGAGACAGACAAGAGCAAAAATCGTCTGGACGAAGAGTCACCACATACACACATGTCTGGAGACCGATATGGAAGTTGTCACAGGCTAGCCCCCAGAATTGTCAAGGCATGCCGAAATCGAATGTGCTAGGCCTACAAGGCGCATAACGGTGGCACAGCGTAATCACGCTCCCAGCGGAAATCGCACGGATATCCGTGCTGGTTACAATGGAGCTAACGCAAAACAAACTAAGCTCAATTTTTTAACACTTTGCTGACCAATTTCAATGCTAGTCCAATTTCCGTTACAGAAACTTGCTGATCAAGTTCAACGCTAGTCGAATGTGCAATGATAGATCAGAAAAATGGGAGCACCCATTGCAATAATGTGCTAAAAATAGTGTTTCCGGGAAATTATGTTCTGTAAAAATGGCAGCATGTCGGGAATAACGATATAGACCTAGTAAATGAGTTTTTAATCAAGAAAAATCAGAGATTTCGAAGGAAATATTGTATGATATATAGAAATTAATGTAAATCTAGGCCTAGCATTATGATAAGTGTCATTTTGCACTTGAAATAAATTTATTTTATACGAATTTTTAAAGACGGTGATGTCAATGTATAAAATTTTGCGTGCACCCTCAGTAATGGCGGACAAGTACGCTCTGGATTGCTGGTGAGCAAAGTGTTAAGACGGTGATGACAGTGTCTAAAAAATGTGCTGCCGCCCTTAGTAATGGGAGATATGTGCACTCTGGGTTGCTGGTCAGTAAAGTGTTAATAGTTGTAACTGTTTTCTTGTCTCCTGTCATAGATTTTTCATATGAAAAGTAATTACACCAGACTAATAATAAGCCATAGCTAGCACATGATTGCCTGTCTGTAATAGATACTTACTCTTCAAGCCGTGGGAAGCTATAATAAACCACACCCAAAGCCAGTAAAGCACTCAGAAAAATTAGAGCAAGGATAAGTAAAGAATTTCTAGTGCTGACGGTTGTTTCCCCTTGAATTGAGTGTGAGAATCTCTCTCTGATTTGTGTGTATTCTGATGTTTTCCCCTTCAGTTCTGTGAAATCTGTCTCTGCTCCACCATAACTAACATCATCTGTGTCTGGAATGACAGAACATAACCTCATTAGGCCTTTGCTATAAGCAACAGAATATGCCACAAATAAAACATTCTTAAATTTTACCACAGATAGATTAAAACCATGTTATGTTTTCTGCTTCTGAATTACTACTATTTAAAGTATATTTTTTGGTTGGTTCTCAAACTCCCAGCGGATCTATGCTGATAATTGTGTGAGGGAGAAGTAAAAAGAAAATCGACTTAGATGAAAACACCTAATCTTTTTATCTGTAGCAAGTATTCCCATGTGTGCATACTAAGTGACTCTCTGAATATGATTCAGAAAGTCAAAACAAGTGATGTACGTAGGGAATGGGTGGAGTCATTAGAGAGCAAAAATGCGGGCATCACTACGAAAACTCACGCTTTTGTCCCCGGACACGCGGGGGTGGAGGAAAACGAACGAGCCAACAAATTAGCTAGCCTTGCCACCACAACAGATGGTCAGCATATGTACCAAGCAGACATACTCATTGCTCTTCGTGAATCCTCACGATCAGAGGATTTTGTGACTAATGAGCATGAGTCAATATCGAGAATGTGCAAATTGGTAGTGAGGATGGGCATGGCCCATAGAGAACCCCTGACAAAGATTTCAAAAAGAGAAGTGAACCAACATAGAACCGGAACCATCAGCCGTTATACCCTGAGAGATTTACTGAAGCGGAGATCTGAGCACCTATGAAAGTGTCCGGTGTGCGAAGAGGATAATCAAGATACTTAACACCTAATCTGTAGCAAACATAGATATGTCATATATTGTGCTCTGCGCATTCTCTGTTTAAGTCTTCACTGTGATCTTTGTTCTAGTTTCTAGGTATTACCTAACCTCTGCAGTGTTATTTGGCATGCGCATCGTTCCATTGAAGTGAGGTTATGGTTACAATTAGTATTTAGAATTAAGGCAAAATTTACCTTAGTGGCTCAAATTAGGGGGCCCTCTCAATGTGTAGCAAGCAGTAATAATGAGCGCGCAGTACAAATCATAAGAAAAGACAAATCTTGTCTGTGTCGCGAGATGAACACAGCATCTATCGATATGACTGGTGTTCCAGGAAAATCCGTCGTCTTCTTCTGCGTTCATTCTCAAACTCCATTGTAGCAGGACCATAGTCCTTAGCAGGATCTTGGTCCTACTAGATTTCCAGCAGGATGTAGTCCTGAGAATGGAATGCATTGTGTCGGTTTTATTTGCACCAATGGCCTGACACATCCGTCTTCGGTGGGAGGGAAATTCATGACATCAGCTAGTTAAAATTGTAAACAGTGTGCTATTTATAGCACAGTGAACACCTAAACTGTGCTCTTACCCCTGAAGAAGGAAAGTATGCAAAATCAGCCATAAGAGACTGCAATGACTCGCGAGTGAGTAGCTACTCGCTACTGTAACCTCAGTAGGGTAGGCCTACAGTTAAAATTAAAGTAGGCTTAGTTTTAAAGTTTAACTACTTTAACTGTAACTTTACTAGCCTAAAGTGTTGGCCTAGCTCATCAAAACGTTGTACACTAACTGTTGTCAATGTACACTACAGTGTATGTAGTCTTCAGTCAAAACACAGTAATTTACGGTAACACTTTCCAGACCAATTTCGACGATAGTCGAGTCTCCTTCACAGAACCTTGCGGACCAATTCCGACAATCGTCAAAGGAACTATGATAAATCAGTAAAACTATGGTAAAACTGTAATACCCATTATAATAATGTTACTAAAAATAGCATTTCTGGGAAACTATGTTGTGTAAAAATGGCGGCACTTGTGGAATATCGATATAGACATCGTAGATGAGTTTTTATCATGAAATATATGAGATTACAAAGGTAATATCGTATGATATATAGAAAATAATGTAAATCTAGGCCTAGCATTATGATAAGTAGCATTTTGCACTTGAAATAACTCTAGAGCTTTCAAATTCATTCAGAAAGTGCAAACAGTCGTTACAACACACAGAAAGTTTCAAGGCTCTCTCGTGCTAGATCAATTTTATACAAATTTTGGTGCAAGTAAAGTATAGTTCTTCACCGTGACCTGACCTTTGTTGTGTGATTTGGCAAGCTTACGGTTAAGTACTTAGAGTAAGGTTAGGATTAGAAATAATATTTCTAATGTGTGCGCACACCTCGCTCTGTGTGTAGCAGGCAGAAATACTGCTAGAGTTGAACTGTGTGATTATCGGGATGTGGCAGCCATTATTTTCATTGGTGTTACACAGGAATCCTTGACGTTGGATAGTTAAAATTGTGAACAGTGTGCCATTTATAGCACAGTGAAGAACTCACAGTGAAATTTGACCTAGTTTTGATGTATTTCCTATGATGATCCCGGCGGAATGATAATCTTGTACCATAGCTTTTGGTAAAGGGGGGTTAAAAGGATTAGAATTAGTTTATAGATATTTTTAGGAGGGGGGAGAAGGGTTAGAATCAGTGTTTAGAATTAATAATTAATTCTCTAAGAATTCTCATGTAAGGGTGAATCGATATGATTTATAGCACAACTGCATAAAATCGCTTGCCGGTCGGCGAGGTGTGACGTCACTGCACGCGCCAATGTGATTGGTTTTCTCGCGGAACTCCATGATGTCGTCTGCTTAAACATGAAAACAGTGTGCTATTTATAGCGCAGTGACCATAGATGAGAACAATTTACCCTAATCTTTACTTTTACCCGAATTTTTAAAGACGACGATGTTAATGTATACAATTTTTCATGCACCCTCGGTAATGGCAGATAAGTGTGCTGAAGTATGCTCTGGATTGCTGGTCAGCATAGTGTTAAACTCTTTTGAGTGACTGATCAAGAATTAAGACACTGTTAGCATTATTAGTAGTAGGCTCTAGCGTAAAATTATAAAAATGTGGTATGGTCCTGCACTGGTGTTATTTTTCTGATGTACACAGTGTTACTCAGTACATATGGCCTATCCTAGGAGGCATCTTATTTTGATTGTGTCAATTGTCAGTGTTACTGTTAGGCTGCCATTTACTATGATTGACTACTATGGTGTCATGTGATGTATTCCTTCCAGAACATTGTCTTCCCAATGAACTCTCTGAACCCCTCTGTCTTGCATTTTCTAGCGATGTATTCATGTTATCTGTAATGTCGTCAGTCCATCGTCTTTTTGGGCTGCCCTTTCTCCTCTTCCATCCATTATTTGTCTTTCTAAACAGTTGTGTCTCTTTATATGACCAAACAGGCATAGTTTTCTTTTTGTTATTGTGTTTAGTAACCAACACTCTGGAATATTCAATGTGTTTATAATATCTGAGTTTCTGATTTTACCCTTCCATGATATTCTAAGTATCTTCCTGTAGCATTTCAACTCGAAGGCGTTGATCCTCTTTGCCGCTTTTTTACTTAGAGTCCATGTTTCACAGCCATATGTTGCAACCGGAAAAATACAAGTTCGTAACATTAGCGCTTTCGTTTCTATTTTGTTGTTTTTCCACATGTTTTTCAGCCGTGTTATTTTGCAATATCATAAATATGCCATTGCCAATCTCTTCCTTATTTCTGCCATGCACTCTCCTGCACCGTTGATGTTTGCTCCTAAGTCTAAGTATTACTATTCAAATTTATCTACACATTCTGTATAACTAGTATAATAATTCATCATTTTATTGCCCTTAACTTACTCACTGAAGATGATGACTATACTTAATACTATTGTCACTATTGACTAGTATGTAACATGTTTCATAAATAAGTCAGGTATTTAGATTCTTTTACTAGGAGCTGAAAACTAGGAAGAAAGTCCTACATACCCAGTGGGCTACTCACTGCTTCCCAATCGAAAGCAAGTTTAATTTATCGTATTTAGTTAATAATAATAGCAGTGAATGGATGGAAACTTAGTAAGTAGGCTAAGTTGGATAGTTTGTTTGTTACGTAAAACTCCACACATGTACTACTCCACAAGGTGATCAGATAAACTTTTACTGACTTCAACTTAATTGGCAATGCTGCATAATGCCTAAATGAGACGTGGAACTTAAACTAACCTTTAGGATGGCTGGAGATACCTTGTTTTAAATAAGACATTGCAGTTCGCGATGACACTTGCGGTGTCTCTTCAGCCATCTTGATACATATGGTGCCAGATTTTTATCACGATATGTCAAATGTGCTGTCACCAGCCACGTTCACATCAACCCGCAATAATCAACATTTCAATACATGTAAACAGATAGACATTTAAAACAGATAAACGAAGAATTTCAGCCAATGTATCTACATTGGGCAACATTATCTCGTAAGCTGTAAACATTGACACTGAGGTAAACAACAGAATAGTGAAAGAAAGTAAAGGTAGGTCATCAATGGGGATCAGAATAACTCATGTACTAAGCCGCAGCAACTACTAAGTGGAGTGGTCAGTTCCCTTCCTTGTGTTTACCTTCCCTAACACATGCGTCGGGTACTTAGTTATAGATGGGTTAATGGGAGAACAGTATTGTCATGCAAGAAATAACGACCCGGATTTTTGTTTGTTCGGACGTGGTATCTAACTGCATTTGAAAAACTACGCAAAAATTAATGGGGGAAAACAACTACCACCACACTCATAGTTTGCCAGGGAGTAGTAATATTATCACTTCTTTATACCGAAGGTTGAGCAGAGGTTGTTATTTATTTTGTACCAGGGTTTGGTGGTGGAATATGCACTGGCAATTCTGACTCTTAGCCAGACTCAGATCGAAAGACTGGATAGAATCCAAAATGCAGCAATGCGTATCATACTTGGGTGTACAAGAGATACCTTGACAAGTCGCGACAAGAGCTATGCGGTACCAACATTACTACACAACAACAGATTACAGTATTGCTGTGCACTGGCGTACATTCAGATACATGCAAATAAGGAACACCCGTTGCATTCTGAAATATAGAAAATTAAAGGCACAGACTTAAAAGAGGGAAATGTGGATGAGACGTGCTGAGGATGTCATACAAAGCGTGTGCAGATTGCAAGATGTGGCAGCAGGTGCGGAATGGATAGGTCTACCCGCAGATTTCGAAACAAGCTTGAGAGTAGTAATATCACTTAGCAGGGAATGCAGAGAATGGTGTCCCACAGCTGTGGAGAAAGAAGTGCAGGCTTTAATCAGTGAGAATACCAAAGAGGGGGATGTGATTATATACACTGATGGATCTGTAATTAGGCATGTTCGCAGTGCTTGGGCCTTTACAGCTCAGTGCGCAGGTAAAACGATCAAGGAGGAAAGTGGTGCCTTTGCGGTCACTACGAGTAGTATGACCATGGAGACTATGGCGGTGACCAAGGCATTTGAGTGGCTACGCACACAGAAAGTAACGCAGGTCTGCATCTTGAGTGACTCTATGAGTAAGATTAAGAAGGTACAAGTGGGTCTCGTTCGCGAACAGTGGATTGAGGCCTTGAGAAATGTGAGCTTGAAAGCGGTTATATTTATTTTCGTGCCGGGACATGTGGGCGTTCGAGGCAATGAAAGAGCGGATCAACTGGCATCGTGTGCGATTGTGGCAAAGGGCGACGGGGCAATGGATCGCGCTGACGTTTTGAACTCCTTAAGAGATATAACACGCGAGAGTGAGACTAATGTGGATGATGATTCCTTTTCAATGGCTAGGATTAAAGATCAGGGATTGAGATGCGGTGTTGCTAGAGGTGAACATTTTGGAGGGCGCAGAAGAATGATGGTCAACCAGCATAGGACCGGTACTGTCAGCAGAAGTGTGATGGCGGATACACTCAAGGAGAGATCGGAGCAACTATGGATGTGTCCAGTTTGCAGTGATGATGATCCGACGACTAACTAACTAACCATCTATGATTAGACATGTTCGCAGTGCTTGGGATTTTACAGCCCAGTGCGCAGGCAAAACGATCAGGTAGGAGAGTCGGGCCTTTGCGGATACTAGTAGTAGCATGACCATGGAAACTATGGCGGTGACCATGGCCTTTAAGTGCGTATGCACACAGAAGGTAACGCAGGTCTGCATCTTGAGTGACTCTATGAGTATTATTAGGAACGTACAAGTGGGTCTCGTTCGTAAACAGTGGATTGAGGCTTTGAGAAAGGTGTGGCTGAAAGTGGTTTCATTTATTTTCCTGCCAGGGCATGTGTGTGTTCAAGGAATGAAAGAGCAGATCAACTTGCATCATGCACGATTGTGGCATGGATCAAGCGGACGTTTTGAACTCTTTAAGAGATATAACACGCGATATGTGACTAATGTGAATGATGATTCCTTTTCAATGACCAGAATTAAAGATCAGAGGATGTTGGAGGTCTGTTGCAGCCAATTTTCGTTGCGGAGACCGACCGCACACATGATGATGATCTTACAGAATTGAAACGCTTTCCTGGCACACGTTATTATTTACAATGACGTGTATGTAAGTTTGTGAGATTTTGCGAGATTGAATATGGTGTACACATGAAACTAAGGACGCTAAAAGCAAATTCGTATCACGACAAGTTACCGAAATATTTCTTGTTTTTAAATGTCTTTCGCTACTAATTTTACTGGTATGTCTAGGTTTTTCGCTTTTAAAAGCGATTTAAACAAAATGGTGATCGCGATCATGGTCAAGTTATGTCTCTGCATCGAAGGTTGGCAGCAATGGTAGTACTTCAGCATCTTTGTACTGATCTTACAGAGGGGGCTGTCCATAATTTAGATCAACGATATTTAGGACATTTTGGTTATTTCCTAGCACGCGGGTGACAGTAATTTAACTGTGTGAACTTTTACGAAATGTGCAGCGAAATATAAGTCAAGTATAAAACTGGTGGTGACGTCCGTTGATGGAGGATGTTTCTCTAATCAAGTCTGGGTCATTCCGTTGATCAGGTAGATCCAGGAATAGGGTAATAAAGTTTTGTTAATACTGAATAACACACATAATGACACACAAATCGACGTTTAGACCAAAAGGCCTTTATCAAGACAGACAATTGAAACACAATTAAGACATATAACAGAAAGCGAACAGTAATAACATCGACGGTCACATTGGTATGAGTAATATTCTTTGGGGAAGTTGGGGGGTGTAAGTGTTTCATTCTTTGGGGAAGTTAGGGGGGAATGTAAGTGTTTCATTCTTTTGGGAAGAGGGGGAAGTTGGGTAGTGTAAGTGTTTCATTCTTTTGGGAAGACGGAAGGGGGGGGGGGGAGTTGGGGAGTAAATGTTTCATTACGCAGGGGGCCAGTAGCTCTTTATAGGATTTTTTCAAATGGATCCTTTTCAGCGGGTAATCTTGTACACCACATACACTTGGCCAAATATGTTTTGAAGTGTTGTCTGGCTGTTCCGTGATGTTTTTTTTTTATTTCTCCATTTGGCGCTACCCCACAATCTCTCAATCGTTTGCGTGTGTACCCCTGTTTCTGGATCTACGAAATTGTATCTGTGGTTTACTCGATAACGCTCAGAGCCTGCTGCGTCAATATCTGCACTCTTGTAGCCTTTCCACAAGTCAGAGTATATCATAGATCCCACCTCCACATTAGCAACAATTTTTCAAGAGCGTTGTAGCATTTCTGTTTGGCACTGGCACCAAAAATACTTGGCCCATTTCACGGCACACCCCACCACAAATCCATTGTTGTTTTGTGACTCTTCCAACGTTGTACTTCCATTTAGAAAACAAGCTTTCATCAATTTATTCAATTTTGTACTCTCCTCCGATGCGACCGACCTATACTTTTAAAAGGGCTAACACACACACCTCGCGCAGAAAAGCATTCCATTCCACAACAGTGTTTTTTTTATTAATGTGCATCTCTCGGACACACCACTTTATTGAGCTGGTTTAAATAGCTCAATAATAAACAAAGTGGATCAATAAACCCATAACCCTTCAGGGTTGTAGGGGTACCACATTGGATGCCTCAGCACACAGAGTCCTTCAGCGAATTCTATCCTCAGCGATGCGGATGAGTGTGGAAATATCTTGCCCTGTCCATTCTTTGATATTGTCTGTCCATCAAAGCTAGTTCTAGTGAATGTTAAACAAAGCGGGTACCATTCACTAGAACTAGCTTTGTAATCTGCAAATATGTGCCACTCCGCCGAGTGGACGCCCAATAGTAGCTCAAACCAGTGGATCGACTTTCCAAAAGTTGCCCAAACAGTAACTAAATTAGTGTACATGAAATATTGTTTTACTAATTTGGCAGATCTCTTTTGAGACAACAGCTGAGTTGTAAAATATTATAGTAGATATAACTTATAAGATTGATCTAACAGTCAACAAAACTTCCATGCAGTCTTGCTTTACGTGACTGCGTTGCTCATTCTTAATTAAGTTCATTTGTGGAATGTTCGCTTAGTAAATGAAGAGATAGCGCAAAATGGCCCAATTCATTAATATTGTGAACATCACCCACATCTTTTGGTTTGCAACATTGATCCAAGATTTCTCAATATCACATCTTCAGTACTTAGCCAGGACAGCAGACTAAATTTATTCCACTGCAGTTTTCAAGTACCAAAATTGCGTTTTCCCAGTAGATCAGGGTGGTTGAGATTAGGAATTTATTGAATATATGAAGGTAGTCGTTTACGTAATTCGAAAAGCAACTGAAACATGTAGTCATGACATTTAATCTTAATGACTTTTGCACCAAGTGAAGTTTCTATCGAGTTTAGACTCAAACAGCATGAGTTCAAAGGAAATTCCACCGCATTCTGTGGGAGATTGTTGTCAATATTTTCAATAAGTTCAGAAATAGATTTTTATTACATAAATATTTCGTGGGTCCAGACCTGGTTGTTATAAAGGGGTTTAACTGTTTATTGTCTATCCCCAGGTGGATGATGATCAGAATATCCATACTTGCTGTTAAGAGTAGGGGTGGTGACTGGGAGCTATAGTTGTCTATCTAAGGCCGGATGTGTCATTTTGGGTGCGTTGAATCCGTATTTGTACAGGGTTATCTATCCATCTTTTTTCTATTTTTTCCTCTGGCCTTATATCTTATCTTTTTATATTATATGTTCTTGTCGGCAATTGGTTATGGTTCATTCTCATAAGTTGTCCAATCCATTTTATTTGTTTCTCAATGTATTCTGTGCATGGTCTTATACCGATTCTTCTCCTAATTTCATAATTTCTCATTTTGTCTAGTTTGGTCACTCTTGCAGCTTTTCATCTCACATGCTGTACGTTTTCTCTGCTGGGCTGCTGTTAGGCCCATGTCTGGCATTGATAGCAGAGTGTTAGCATAAAATTACTGTTTATCATTTGTCTCTTGACATCCATTTTTATCTTTGGGTTGAGCAGTAATGGTAATAGCTGGTATGTCACTATGTTCCCTTCTGGCATCTTGTTTCAATCTCTCTGCCTAATTTTCCCATTATCTGTAAATATTTAACTAGCACTTCACATAAATATATCAACAAAGACATACTGTCATTAGATATTATTTTATTGTTTTGTATGAATCTTGAATGATATGCACATTTGTCTACATTAATCAAGGATGAAGGACAGAGACATCAAATATAAACTGTATGTCAAGTGTAGATGATTCTTACGCAAACATCATCACTAGAACAAAAATATGAAAAATTGGTTAACTGTCATAGACTTTCTATGCACATTACAAACCCTTGTTACCGTATACTTTCTATGTACATCACAAACCCTGGTTACCATAGACTTTATATGCACATCACAAACCCTGGTTACCATAGACTTTATATGGACATCACAAACCCTGGTTACCATAGACTTTCTAAGCAAATCACAAACCCTGGTTATCATGGAGTCTCCATGCACATCACAGGCTTCTTCAGTCAACAAGAGAAGTCAAGCTATCCACATGTGATAAATGTGATACAGAAATAGAATAAAATAAATTATTCACTTTATTGCCAGAATGCTGGAATTTCTTCATAGACAATATTACAAACCCACAGGTGTGTAAACTAATTTTTTAATAAATCTGTATTTTTAACAATTTATTTCCGTTTTTAAATAAAAACTTTCATATTTATCACAAAAAATCCCCCAGACTAAATTGTTTTTAAAAAAATAAAATTTTGTTTTGTTTTGTTTTTGCCACTCAGTGTGAGATAAAAACATCCACATTAGTAATAATTACCAGGAAATTTAACACCAAGTGACTAAAAAAAAAAACTTTAAAAAAAATTGGGGTTGAGCCCAAAATCCATATTAATACAGAAAATCAGTACTAACTGACACCTATGCAAACCGGATATTTGTTTACAATGACATACAAACCTCCAGACTTTGATAGTTTAAATTTTGTGTCATTATGAAGAACATCTGCAAGGGGATTTGTGCATAATTGTGAACAAATCTCACTGACAAAGATGCAGATAATTATGTTCAAGAATTTTAGGTACAAGACTAGAGCACAGTCATAACACATTACAAATGTCAGGGCATATCTCTTCAGTAATGGAGGGGAGGTGGTGGGGGTGTAAATAAAAATATGGAGAAAAAAATTAAGATAATTTCTTGATTTTTGTAGTGTGATTATCGGTGACCTCATTTTTCTGGGGGAAGGAAAGATCTTGAGACTGTAAAAGTATATCTTTAATTTTGGCTAGCTTCCCAATACTGAAGTCCAGGTCCGAATTTCAACATGACTGTTGTGTGAACCTCCATAGCTGGGTACTAATCAACTTTTGTATCATTTAAAGATCTCACCCATGTGTTACCTGGACCAGAAAGGGGAGTAAAGAATAGCTACACTGTTTACTCTCTGTCACAGGTGACTAAGGAGGTTATGGGATGGAGTTGGCTGTTCCATCAATATAGGGCCAAAGTGACCCAGAAACCACGCTAAAGTCAGATGTGTCAGGCCAAAATATGCAGATATTGCAGCTAAACTATAAACCTAGACAAAATGCAGTCCACTCTCTGGACTACATCCTGCTAATCTGCAGGAATTTGAGAATGAACGCAGATGAAGTAATCACTTGATCAGTACCATAACCACTCAACCTCGTGCATGCTGTAACCACCCGATATCTTCAATGCTATACCTGATACCATCAATGTTATAACCACCTGATCATATGAATGCTATAACCACCTGACACCATCAATGTTATAACCACCTGATCCTATGAATGCTATAACCACCTGATACCATCAGTTATAACCACCTGATCCTATGAATGCTATAACCACCTGACACCATCAATGTTATAACCACCCGATCCTATGAATGCTATAACCACCTGATCCTATGAATGCTATAACCACCTGACACCATCAATGTTATAACCACCTGATCCTATGAATGCTATAACCACCTGACACCATCAATGTTATAACCACCTGATCCTATGAATGCTATAACCACCTGACACCATCAATGTTATAACCACCCGATCCTATGAATGCTATAACCACCTGACACCATCAATGTTATAACCACCCGATCCTATGAATGCTATAACTACCTGACACCATCAATGTTATAACCACCCAATCCTATGAATGCTATAACCATATGACACCATCAATGTTATAACCACCCAATCCTATGAATGCTATAACCATCTGACACCATCAATGTTATAACCATCCAGTCCTATGAATGCTATAACCACCTGACACCATCAATGTTATAACCATCCAATCCTATGAATGCTATAACCACCTGACACCATCAATGTTATAACCATCCAGTCCTATGAATGCTATAACCACCTGCACACAAATCTAACCATTTGATTACATCAATGCAACAACTATCTATCTGACACTATCAATGTTATCACATCCTATCCTATAAACCCACAACCCATCAGGGTTGTATGGGTACCATGTTGGGTGTTTCAGCACACAGAGTCCTCCAACGATTTCTATCTTCAACGATGCAGAAGATTGAGGAAATATCTTGTCTTATCTGTCCAGTCATTGATGTTGTCAATGTTATAACAATACTCTAATCACTTGAGTATGCCAGAACTCTATCAATTTGATGACATCAATGCTGAAAATGTCATATTTACAAATATATCTTATCACCCAGACATATCACAAGACAGAAAATACAAGCAAAGGAGAATGTGTTTTACATTTAACACTTTCACTGCCACAAACGACTTTTGTCAGCAAAACACAAAGATCCTTTCACTGCTGTAGTGACGTTTGCCATATTTGAATATGGCCTTTTCAAATAAATTTTATTAACTCTACACAAGTATTATTCAGTGTGAGACTTCCCGTTTATTGCAGATTTCGGTACTAAAATAGCAGTCCAACCTCCGTTGCGCCATGTGATTATTTCCTTTGCCTATGTTTATCATTTATTAATTTAATAATTATATTTAGGGTTAGGGTGAATTATGTAAAACATAACTAACCCCTAACCCTAAAAATTGAATATTTCAATTCATTATTGATTATTTATTGATATAATATTTAGATCAATCACAAAATACATAGGTAGGCACTACTGGGGAAAAAAAGAAGGAAAACAGGGGTTGGACTGCGATCATAGTACCCAAATTTCATTTCAAAATATGACAGCACATATTATAAGATCAATTTAATGCTGATATTTGGAGATTTAATCATTTTATTGCATTTTTAAAAAAAAAACTGCAAAATGGATGATGTTTACTCATGATATTATGGTCCAAAGTGACTCTGATTCTGACTTTTTTTTAAAGCAAGCAATAAGTAATAAAACCAACTCAGAATCTGAACCTATGATTCAAGTAATGATGGTCATAGATACAAGACAGCTATGCAGATCCAGGAGCAAATAATGGACATCTACCTCAAAAACAAGACAAATCATAAATAGCATAAATGGAAATAAAACCTTTTTGATAAGGCTTGAAATAAATGTTTTTAGAAAGTTTATTCTTGTTGGAACATCTGAAAGTTTCAAAGCATTATTGTTATTGATTGCTTTTTAAATGACTTCTGAAGATTACAACTCGCAAATCTCATTATAAAAAATTACATGCCAGTGAGAATGACTTGGTATAAAAAAGGTATGACAGCGAAAGTGTTTAACTAAATGATTCTCAGACATTGGAAACATTTAAAACTAAGATGGAGATCACCCTCACGTTAGGATCAAGTCTCTCTCTTCAGTATAGTCATAGATAATAAGTCATTCATATGGGCTGACCCGACTATTTATTTATCACTTCTTGTATATATTATGTTGGTAGCCAATGAAAAGCATATAAAAAGTCAGAGCGTCACTTTAATACTTTCTTGACCAATTTCAATGAGTCGAACTGCTGCTACAGAACCTTGCTGACCAAATTTGACGATCGTCGAAAGCGCTATGATATATCAGAAACCATTGCAATAATGTGACTAAAAATAGCGTTTACGAGAAATTATGTTGCGGCACTTGTGGAATACCGATATAGACATCATAGATTAGTTTTTATCATGAAATATCAGAGATTTCAAAGGTAATATCTTATGATATATAGAAAATAATGTAAATCTAGACCTAGCATTATGATAAGTAGCAATTTGCACTTGAAATAACTCTGGAGCTTTCAAATTCATTCAGAAAGTTCAAACAGTCGTTACAACACATAGAAATTTAAAGGCTTTCTTGCGCTAGATTGATTTTATACCGATTTTTAAAGATGGCGATGTCAATGTATAAAATTTTGCGTGCAACCCTCGGTAATGGTGGATAAGTACGCTCTGGATTGCTGGTGAGCAAGGTGTTAATCCTAAATCTACATACAGGGTTATCCTGAAGAGAAACTTGATTAGCTCTTAGTGTCCCAGGGACTAGGATATATAGGGGAAAATGACAAATAGATTGTCGCTTGGTCCACTACGAGTTAGTCCCCGATCTCATGTCCTGAAAATCTCTGATCAATGAGGATATTGAGGTGACCCCTGTCTGACCCTAAGTCAAGTGTCTAGTCCAATCAGTGATGGATCATAATCTAAAGTTTTGTGTATCAGCTGTACAAGTTTAAGAACTCTTTGTCAGTCGAGAACTCAATAAGATAATCTAAAGTCTCGTGTGTCAGCTGTACAAGTTTAAGAACTCTTTGTCAGTCTAGAACTCAATAAGATAATCTAAAGTTTTGTGTGTCAGCTGTACAAGTTTAAGAACTCTTTGTCAGTTGAGAAATCAATAAGATAATCTAAAGTCTCGTGTGTCAGCTGTACAAGTTTAAGAACTCTTTGTCAGCTGAGAAATCAATAAGAGTAGGATGTAAAATTTGGTAGCATATAATATTCAGGACATATCTCATCAACCCAGCATTTTTGACTGTAGTGATTTTCTGGGCAATATAAATATTGTCAGTAGTTTGCCATTTTTTAATCCAACTCGGATGCACAATTACATGCAGCCATGTAACCATGTACTTTGGTCATTATGGAGATTATGGTGGTGACCATGGCATTTGAGTGGGTAGGCACACAGAAGGTAACGCAGGTCTGCATCTTGAGAGACTATATGAGTATGATTAGGAAGGTACAAGTGGATCTTGTTCGCAAACAGTGCATTGAGACCTTGAGAAAGGTGAGGGTGAAAGTGGTTACTTTTATTTTCGTGCCAGGGCATGTGGTGTTCGAGGTAATGATAGAGCAGATCAAACTGGCATCATGCACGACTGTGGCACAAAGCAATGGATTGAGCTGACGTTTTGACCTCCTTAAACTCTTTGTCTCCATACGGTTTTCCGGCTATACCGAACACAATAGTAAATTCATATTAAAATGTAGATTTGAGCGGCTTTTCGGCATAGTGAGTCTCCAATATGTAGATATTAGCGGCTCAGTGGACATAGAGTTAAAAGATATAGCATACGAGAGTGAGACTAGTGTGGATGATGATTCCTTTTCAATGACCAGGATCAGAGTTTGAAATGCAGTGTCGCTAGACGTGAACATTTTGGAGTGTGCAGAAGAATTATGGTCAACCAGTATAGTAACAGTACAGTCAGCAGAAGTGTAATGGCGGATACACTCAGGTAGAGATCGGAGCAACTATGGATGTATCCAGTTTGCAGTGATGATGATCCAATGACTAACTAACTAGACAACACTCTGTACCTTGCTGCCACATAGCTAGCTGACATAGTTACTCTCGAGAAATTAAAAAAAGTGTTATGACTTTAAACAAATTCCATATAAATAAGATACAATCATAAAAAGATGACATTTGAGACTCCTCTTTCTACTGCTAGACATGACACTTGGAAGTTCACCTTCTCCTAAACATGACATCTGGGACTCCTCTTCCTGCTGCTGTGTATGACATCTAGGACAGGACGAAAACTGGCATGGTTTGGACATGTATTGTCGAAAATAGACAGGTGTCAGGACCCAGGCTACAGTGCATGAACTCACCCAGCTACACTTGAAACCACAAGACATAATTATATACATAGATGGCTTCGTTAACGGAAACACAAATAAAAGCGGTTGGGGTTTTTTTGCCCACAGAAACGGCGAGAAGTTGGTTGAGAAATCTTCAGCATATTCCACTGTCACATCAAGCATGAGGATGGAGACAGAGGGAGTTACAGCATACATCAACACACTCGGTAATACTCACAGATTCTCAAAGCATGATGCTTGAGATAGAAAAATTCATGCTGAGGAAGAATCATGGGACATATTGAACAACTCAATTGTCCAGAGCATTACATGGATATACTGCCCTGGTCATGCTGGGGTCAGAGGAATTGAGAGCTGCCTTATTGGCAGGCAATGTGGCGATAGACTGCACAATGCTGAGAAGAGATAAAGCAGACTTAATGAAGACAGTAATAAATTCATTTCATGGTGCAGATGTCAATGAGGCTGAGAATGTACACATACAGAGAATGTTAGAATGGTAGTATCTAGAGGTGAGGGAACAAAAAGTAAATTTTTTGGAAAGTCCAGAAGATCACACAATCAACACATGACCGGGACTTGTCTACATACACTGGGATGGCTGCTGGAATGGAGGGCGGATCACTTATAGGAATGCCCCGCATGCTGTGAAATCAGTTTCTAATCAAGAACCATGGCACAAAAGATTGTTTTCCAGACTAATCCTGCTAATCTGCGGGAGTTTGAGGATGAAGCAGAAGATTGCTTCCTAATCAAGAATCGTCATTATAACCTAATATCCCCTGTGTGTTGCCAGTACCTAAAGCTGGAGCAAAGAATAGCTAGATATTGACCTACCATATATATTGTAAGAAGTGATTAAGGAGGGTTGGGGGTGGATTTTGCTTTCTTACCCCATAAGTCAAAGTGATAAAAAAAATTATTTTATTTTCCTTATTAAAAAAGTTGGATGTGCCAGGCCAAAAGGTACATATATTGCTATCAACTAACATGACACAACACATTCCATTATCTGTATTATATCTCACTAACCAACAGGAGTTTGTGAACTAATGCACAACAGTTCAATTGTGAGAAAAGGGGCTTGACAAACCGTGATCCTGCCATTCATCTCACAAAACCTGACTTGACATGGACCTACACCTGTGACCCTGCCATTCATCTCACAAAACCTGACTTGACATGGACCTACACCTGTGACCCTGCCATTCATCTCACAAAACCTGACTTGACATGGACCTACACCTGTGACCCTGCCATTCATCTCACAAAAACTGACTTGACATGGACCTACACCTGTGACCCTGCCATTCATCTCACAAAAACTGACTTGACATGGACCTACACCTGTGACCCTGCCATTCATCTCACAAAAACCTGACTTGACATGGACCTACACCTGTGACCCTGCCATTCATCTCACAAAAACCTGACTTGACATGGACCTACACCTGTGACCCTGCCATTCATCTCACAAAAACTGACTTGACATGGACCTACACCTGTGACCCTGCCATTCATCTCACAAAACCTGACTTGACATGGACCTACACCTGTGACCCTGCCATTCATCTCACAAAAACTGACTTGACATGGACCTACACCTGTGACCCTGCCATTCATCTCACAAAAACTGACTTGACATGGACCTACACCTGTGACCCTGCCATTCATCTCACAAAAACCTGACTTGACATGGACCTACACCTGTGACCCTGCCATTCATCTCACAAAAACCTGACTTGACATGGACCTACACCTGTGACCCTGCCATTCATCTCACAAAAACTGACTTGACATGGACCTACACCTGTGACCCTGCCATTCATCTCACAAAAACCTGACTTGACATGGACCTACACCTGTGACCCTGCCATTCATCTCACAAAAACCTGACTTGACATGGACCTACACCTGTGACCCTGCCATTCATCTCACAAAACCTTACTTGACACGGACCTACACCTGTGACCCTGCCATTCATCTCACAAAAACTGACTTGACATGGACCTACACCTGTGACCCTGCCATTCATCTCACAAAACCTGACTTGACATGGACCTACACCTGTGACCCTGCCATTCATCTCACAAAAACCTGACTTGACATGGACTTACACCTGTGACCCTGCCATTCATCTCACAAAAAGCTGACTGATGATAGAACAAGGTTTAATACAACAAATTATGTAAACAAATATACTAATTTATTATAACACAAATCATTTGATAGTAACTTCAATGACAACAGATGTTAATATATATCCTCTAGATGTATTGATTAACAAATTTTAAAATACATCATTTTAAGGATTATTTTGTCAAAATACAATTTCATCTTACAGAATTCAAACCATGTATGTATCTAACAAAAAAAAATTCAATCAAAGTGCTGTCTCAAATAATACAGGAAAAGTTTGTTTGTACAGTTCAAACTAGATCTATCTATGTTCATGCATCAATATATGTATACATATAGTGCATAGGGGCAGAAACCAGTGCTCTCCAGCAGTTGGAGAGATGTGATGCTGTTATGTGTAATTCTTGCATGTTGTTGAGACTCATTATTATACCCTATGTGATGGTTGTGCTTCAAAGAGTTTCCCTTTCTACCTGGCACTCATTTAATGTTTGTAGTATCAGTCAAGTAGTAGGAGAAGCGGCAGACCAAGAAGACGATGGACTGACGACATTAAAGATAATATGAATACATCGCTTGAAAATGCAAGCCACATCGCCCAAGACAGAGAGAGGTTCAGAGAGTTCATTGGGAAGACAACGTTCTGGAAGGAATACGTCACATGACACAGTATCAGTCTATTTTCATTCATTCCAAGTACATGCCCAATATTAAGTCTATCATGTTTTTTTATAATCAAATCAGATAGCAGTAAATTATTTCAACCTGTACCATGCTGTTGGCGACCTAAGTCACAGGGTGCATATACCCGTTAATCACTATTGCCGCTGCACTACGTCCATTGCTATGACCAAGATTGAAATCACGTAACAATCATTTATTTATGCGCAGGAATGTGTGAAATCGAGGCTAATAATATGTTACTTCCTTCTTGTCGGCCTAGTTGTGAAGTAAACTGAAGCACATATTTGCTCTTTTAGGATTATTAGTCTGTTCTAGCCGCAACTAATCTCTAATTATGAATTATAAATTTTGAGAAATTTTCATGGATTCTGATGATGAAGAGTTCTTGAGATTTACATTTGTTTTTAAAGAAAATTATTATCAGAGAACTTACTAGAACTACGAACCAACAGTCCCTCTAATTTATTTCTCATCTGAACAGGTTCAAGATGTTAGAGCAGTATTCCATGTCAACAGGGCTGTAGGTACCAGTTATTACTAGCTAAAATTGCCAGAATGTTGCCGGGGGCCGAGAGGGTAGCAAAGAATAGCAATACTGTTACCTTCCATGCGTGTCATAAGAGGTGACTAAAGAGGCTATAGGATGAAGTTGGCTGTCCCATCCCATATATGGTCTAAGTGACCCAAATCCATGCTAAATTCAGATGTCAGGCAGAAAGGCGCAGATATTGCAGAAATGCTGTAAACCAGGACACAACATATTCCGTTCTTCAGACTAAATCCAGTTAATGTGCAGGAGTTTGCAAACAAAACAGAAGACTACCTAAAATAATAAAGGCATTTCGTTCATTCTTTATGTGTGCAAGGTGTTACATTTCATGAGCAATATCTTTTAATTATGTGAGTGGCTGCTCACATTAGAGGGAACATTGGCAGTAACTACATGAAGAACTGGGAAGTAATTCATTCATAAAATTATGAGTCAAATTCTAAGTAAGATGAGCCTATGTGTTGACACACCTACAAGCTGGTTAATTCTGTTACAAGTGTTATAGACAACTTTTAGAATATACACAACTGAAATACAACCTTTAGTATAACACATTGATAAATAATACGCAGGACTTCAAGGTACATGAACTTTTGTCACACCTTACCAAGATCAATTTCTGCATGTCAAACTGAAATATATTCATAATGGGAAGTAACTATATGTCACTTGATTTACAAAATCCTATACCAAGTGTCTCCCATGTACACCAACATTCATATATTGTAAATCTTACAAAAATGAAAAATGTATTTGTTCAAGGTTGATAATAATAATAATAAACCCATAACCTGTCATGGCCGTAGGGGTGTCACAATGAAACTTCTGGTGATGAAAGATCTCTACCATCCTAAGGAATTTGGAAACTATATAAGTTGATCTTAACACAGGTTGTGATCCTGCTTTTACAAATGGTAGTTAGTGTTGTCATGGCGACTACGGCCATTGCCAGTCGTTTCTTAATTTCATTTGTTGATTCACCATTGCCACTAATCTGGGCTCCCAGATAAGGAAACAGAAACCTCTTCCAATCTTCAACTGTTAAGCTTTATATTGGTTGGAACTAAGTGAGTACTTCTATTCACTAAAATTGTACTCTTATCTGCATTTATCTCCATACCAAGCTACTATCAACAAACTCACAAAGTTCTACAAAGTAAATCATTCTGAGTTGTTAATCCTCACAGACACATAAGGTAAATTCAGCCTCATTACAGAATAAATCTGGGCTCCCAGATAAGGAAACAGAAACCTCTTCCAATCTTCAACTGTTAAGCTTTATATTGGTTGGAACTAAGTGAGTACTTCTATTCACTAAAATTTTACTCTTATCTGCATT
Organism: Meghimatium bilineatum; assembly: GCA_034231615.1. Taxonomy (NCBI): domain Eukaryota; kingdom Metazoa; phylum Mollusca; class Gastropoda; order Stylommatophora; family Philomycidae; genus Meghimatium; species Meghimatium bilineatum. The sequence goes on from CM067318.1 coordinate 10,073,730, forward strand.
TATCTCCATACCAAGCTACTATCAACAAACTCACAAAGTTCTACAAAGTAAATCATTCTGAGTTGTTAATCCTCACAGACACATAAGGTAAATTCAGCCTCATTACAGAATAAAACATCCACATGCGAAACATCTCACAGATCAGCCTAGTAGTTCAACCATTATGCAACATTAACCTCTCAGTAGATGACACACAAACATTGTGAGGTTTTGCTCATGTGGAAGCCTCACAGCATTTCATCTGTACAATTAAGTTTCCCTCTGTGGAGCAACATTGAGATAATCCAACATTACACATCACTCTGGGAATTAGCTGAGCTCCAACCTTGACCATTGTCCTAATTGCCAATGTGTACATAGTGCCCTAGCTGCGAACAGGTTGCTCATAGGGTGTGGTGAAAAGCAACTCTGTCCCCAGCAAGTACCCACTTCTAGACACTGATCTCATCCCACTGAAACAGTGGAACATCTTATTGACTGCCCTTACGTTTCTAACAGAAGCAAGCAAACATGTTAGCCCTGCATAATTGGAGAGCCCCGTTGGATGGTGGGGATGCACATCTGACTGCTTTACCTATACCAGTGATCATGATCCAGAGCTGGGTGCCTATGTGTATCCAACAGGACGGGATGCTTGGCAAGGGAGATCTGAAGCCCATGACTCTATCTGCCTGTTATGGAAAGATAGAAAAGCCACAAAACCCCTAGAATTTACCACTCTCTGAGTAGGAGACATCTCAAAGCATTGTATACTGCTTATCCTTCTGGGTATAAAATATATCTCTGGAGATACCACCCCATTGCACATAGGAAGTAAGAGTTAATTGCTCGTAATTCCTGGGGATCAATATAACAACAGGACAAAAAATAGCCTTCGTTGCAGAGATAACCTTTGACACTAATCTTCCACAACTAAATCATTACATATAAGAAACTGAAGGAGATAAATGTCATTTGTTAAACAAATATAATGCACACGCAAAATATTTAATCACATTTTCCAGGCTGCATAAACGAAAATTATGTGTGCCGCATGGCTGAGAGGTTAGTGCTTTGGTTTCACACCAATGATGTCCAGGGTTTGATCTGCATTAAGGCCAAGGTTTTTTCTGTCGGAGTGTAAATTTTAAAAACTCAACATGACATGGTGGCAGCAATGACATGCAGTCTTTATCACACAAGCCACTCGAAACAAACCTGCATACAACTCCCTATTAGGGAAAAATGCAGTATTGTTTTTTAAAATAAAAAATTCTGTAAGCAAACATCATTTTCCAATTATTGTATCACAAACTCATGTATCAAATTTTTACACCTCTTTTACTGTACCACACACTCGCACATCATCAATTGTGCCACCCACACATGTTTACACATCTATGGTACCACATAAATATTCATGCATCTTGTATCGTATCAGACACACATAAATGTTCATACATTTATTGTAACATACAATTTTGGTCAGTTTATAAGCAATCACAATAAATATATATATGTATGAGTCACAGACATGGTTAACGGTGGCACAACGTAATCATGCTCCCGGCGGAAATCGCACGGATATCCGTGATGGTTGCAATGGAGCGAACGCAAAACAAACAAACAGACATGGTCAACTACACACAATTTTTGTGGAAGTCGACAGAAACTACATGAACAATACATCCAGTGTGCAGACAATTGAAGAGACTAACTGTGAAAATATGATCTTTGTGGGAAAATAAAGGCAACAGCACACAACATGGCACAATGAAACTCAAATACAATGAAGTCAGTCCTCTATGCATTTTGAGGATTTTTTTAGGCTGAAGGGATCTCTATAGTGGTTACGCTATTTGCCTTGTGTTCAAGAGGTTGCGAGTTCAATCCTGTGTTGTGGTTGCAAGTACGTTTTTTTAGATCCCCGGGAGTTATCACTTGAAGTTATGAAGTTACGTGCTGTGAGAGATACTCTCAGCAGGTGTATGCTACTTCGTTGATATGGATGGGGTACATATGGAGAAATGTGAATACAATGAAGTCAATTCCCTACAAGTTTTGAGCCTTTTGAGTTGAGACATTCATTTGTAGTAGTGATGAACTAGATGTTGTAAACATTGTTTTATCTGGTCATAGTGGAGTATAGACAGAGAACGGCCAAAGGTGGAAGCAGGGGGAGGGGCAGACAACATTAAGGAATGGACAAGACAAGATTTTTTCTCAATTCAAACTAGTAGATAAGGTTATGGCCAGTAAAAAGTTGTCAATAGTACGGTATCTGATTGGTTTAAATGATGTAATTTCTAAACAAGGATTATTGTAGATGTTGCTCCACCCGAAACTTTAATTGTATTTGTGAATTAATCTGACCTGCTAATTGTAGATGTGAATTAATCTGACCTGCTAATTGTAGATGTGAATTAATCTGACCTGCTAATTGTAGATATGAATTAGCCTGTCACTTTAATTGTAGATGTGAATTATCCCGATTCTTTGTAAAAGTGGATTAGCCGGAAACTATAATTGTAGATATGTATCAATTTGACTTTTTAACTGTAGATGTTGAACTGTCGCTCACATTAATCCAATTTCATTGTTCAAGTCATGATATAACACTTTTGATAACATCAAACCAGCACTGTCAATGTTCTAGAGTGAGATGTGTTCAGATTAAGTGTTCAAGGAGAAGGCTAGAAGAAACTGCTTCAAGGACTACTTTAAGACATCTCTCAAGCACTACAGCATTGACACAAGCTCTTGACCATCCATCCTGGCAGTCAGATCATCGCGGGTATTAAAAGTTTTGAACAGGGTTAAACATTACATGTGATTCAAAAGAGATAAATACAAAAGTAGAGATTAGACGGTTTACACTCATTTCAAGAACTACTACATTCCTGCTCACATTTCAATAGTTCTTTCATAGTCCTGGTTGGACTTATCAACAATCTGAGGACTCCCAAACAACCAATCAGAGCCTGGGTTAACTATCTGAGGACTCACATACAATCAAACCAAACTTGAGCCTTCTTAATGTCACGCTTATCTTCACTTATAAAGGAGGAACATCAGATGTGGATTAATCTGTCTCCTTAATTGTAGATGTGGATTATCCTGACACTTTATAAATATGGAATATTCTTTTTCTTCAATTTTAATTCTCAAACTCCCACTAGATTTCTCCTATGGCAGGACAATGGTCCTACTAGATTTTTAGTAGCATGTAGTCCATAGAATGGAAAAGCATTATGCCGCTGTTTTATTTTCGCCAATGGCCAGACAGAACTGTTTGTGGCGGGAAATATGAAATATGATTATAGAAGATTTCTCCCTTCTTGTTTAGTACATTCAGTGAAAAACAACATTGAAATAAAACAAAATATACAGGCATTAAAACATGTCTATTTGATTTTGAATTAATGCTCTGCTCTGTGTTGATTGGTCATTATGTACATCATTTTGACATGAACAAACAGAAGTAAGAAGTCAATCCTTCAAAGTTACAAGGCAGACTTCTTCGCTGCAAAAAAAAATTGCTAAATGTAAAAGCTGAAATAAAATTGACAAAATACCAATTTTATAATGAATTCTGATGTATTGGTAGCTGAAGATATCAGCAACAATCAAAAGTTTACATTTCACAGATTCTCACATGTGTCATTATTACTTTCACTTCCACATGTGGAGGGTTAGAGACAATAATAAAAAAAAATATTTTTTCCACATATATCTTTGACGTGTTATATATACTATAATGATTTCTGTTTATCTCAGTTTTAATCCAAGTTAAGCGTCATACATTGTAGCATCCAATCAAGCACACTGTCGAAATTCTAGACTGTATCTGATACATAAACAAATGAAGGCTGCGTTGTGTGGGCATATCAGACAACAAACTAAATCACATACTCTCCATACGTGTTCAGTTCTTGTACCATATCACAGCTGCATATCACTATTTTCATCTCTATAGTCACCAAGTACTACCAGGATCCAGACTGAGCAGGACAGCACATCAATTTCTTTGCTGAAGGATATGCCGTGACATGGCTCTTAGCGTATGTTCTTACAATATTATAATTGCCAGAATGCTATTTTAACCCACTTTGACTCACATTAACAACTTCTAGACACTCGTATACCAGATACGTGAATATATATTTGAAACATACAAGACACCATATGTCTACAGCTACACCCATGAGTCTGCTCCTCCACCATCTCGGCTAAGATGCATGCCTGGCTGCCCAGTAGCAACCATCATGGAATCGTTGTTTGGATCATTCTTTCTTTTGCTTCCCTTGTTGACCTGAGCATACAATGGTTCTGTGACAGCTTGTGGGTCACCACTGAAGGAGACGGACACTGGATCAGCCTGCAAAACAAACAAATGATGTCAAGTGCTCATACATACTTCTCAGTGTTTCTTACATTAATCATTAAATTTGTCCGAACAAATATCTGTTTTACACTTTACTGACCAATTTCGACTGTCGTCGAATTTCCATTTCCATTAAAAAACAATTGGTGATCAATTATGACGATTGTCAAAACCGATACGATACTTCTAAAACAGAACTGTTGTGATATGTTACTAAAAATAGCCTGCTGTTATTATGTTGTTCCAAAATAGTGGCACTCGAGATAAACAGTCTACAGACATCGTTCATGATTTTTAAAGAGTACATCAGAGTTTTCAAAGGTGAGATTTTATGATATATAGAAAGTAATGTAAATCTAGACTTAGCATTGTAACAAGTAGGATTTTGCACCTGAAATAACTGTGTCATGTGACGTATTCTTTCCAGAACGTAGTCTACCTTATGAATCTCCTGAAATCCCTGCGGTCTCTGGCTTGCAGTCCCGTTTCCTCCAGCAACATGTGCATGCATTCCTGAATATCTCCGGCCCAACGACGTCTTGGTCAGCCTCTGCTGCCTTCTATTAACCCCTCCAACAACACTCTTTCCATACCATCGTGTCTCTTCCAATAGCTGAAAAAACCTAACTTCCTTCTTAATCTGGTGTTTAAAAGCCAGCCTTCTTGAACGTTGATTTGTCTTCGCACATCTTGGTTGGTCTTTCTTGCTGTCCGTGGTATTCTCAGGACTCTTCTATAGCACATCATTATAGGCCTCTATTCTCTTGGCTGTAGTTTTATTTATTGTCCATGCTTCGCAACCATAGGTTGCCACTGCAACACGCATGAACGTAACAAACATACCTTAGTTCCTGTGTTTGCCATGTGCCAAAGTTTTTTCAGTTATTTTAATTTGGACATTGCTTTTGTGGTTCTACTCCTGATATTTATAACACCGCGGCTTTAAAATTAATTCAGAAAGTGCAAACATTCATTACGTCACATAGAAAGTTTCAATGCTCTTTCGCGTGATTTAGATTTTATAAATTTTTCTTAAAGATGGTGATGCCAATAAAAAAAAAGGCCTCGATAACTAGTGCCATGTAAGCATTTTCTTCTGATTTTTTTGTATACAGACAATAATATTAGAAGCATTTACCACCCAAGTGTTGCAGGGATATGAACAGGAAGCAAAGAACAGTGACACTGTTACTTGCCATACACATCTTAATTGGTGACTAAGAAGGTTCTGGGGGTAGAGTTGGCCATCCCGAAACTGGTCAAGTGACCCAGAAACCATGTCGAAATCGGAAGTGTCGGGACAAAAGGCGCAAATATCACAGCGCAGTTGTAAATCATGACGCAACACATTCCATTCTCCGGACTACATCTTGTTAATCTGCAGGAGTTTGACAACGAACGAATGGAGAAGAAATTCTTTGCTACCAGAGCCATTGAAGCATTTCTTCTCATTTTTCGTATACAGATAACAATATTAAAACCATATACTTTCTGATATGTTACACTCATGATTGCTTCTCTAGATTCCAAGAATATTACTAAATAGACTTACTGAGTGCCCTGCACATGCCAAAGACAGACGTGTCAGGCCATTGACACAAATAAAAAGGTGACACAACACACTTCCATTCTCTGGACTACACCCTGCTGGAAATCTAAGAAGGATCATTGTCCTGCTACAAGAGAGAACCTGCGGAGTTTAAGAATGAAGGCTGAAGAAGAAGAATACCCTGCATGACAAGACCTGTAAAAACAACTATTACCACCAAACCCGCCCATCACCAACACTCTCTATACAGACATAACACAGAGGAAGAAGGCATGCACCTACCTACCACAACCTCGCACAAGGAAGAAAAGTGAAAGCTCGCTACACTGGGGATGTGAGGAAGTAAATGCAAAATAGATTTTATATTTTGTGAGTTATCATGACCCAACAATAGACAATTATCCAGTTGTAAAATCTAATAACAAAACCAGGACAGTGGTACATGTCGTAGTCTCAGGACAGTTATGTGTGCTGAAACAGTGGTCAGGGTGGAGATGAGTCTTACCGGAGACAAGTTTGGGAACAAAGGCACACCTCCCACAGGTGGTTTTGTCCTGTGAGGCTGAGGCTCATCCAATGGAGCATAGCCTGGAGTAATATCATTGAGAAGGATGTCATCCATTTGCTGCAAAAGAACAACACATTGTCAGTTGCATTTATAAATACATTTCAAGTTCACAGTATTTTCAAAAACTGTTGGAAAACAATACAGTTATATTTGTAAGCTGTTTCATCTAAATTTTCTTTTGAAAATACATTACATCTATCTGTGTTCGTTCATAACCCAACTGTGCATAGAGCAGAAACCAAAGCTCTCCAGTTTGAGTGATGTATGCTAATTTACATACACTATAATAAAAATTCTCCCTCCAATCTTTAAAGGATACTAGTTTTACATGGAAACTTTGAAACTTCTCAATCCTTGCTCTACAATAAATCTGTTTTACATGGAAACTTCTCAATCCTTGCTCTACAATAAATCTGTTTTACATGGAAACTTTAAAACTTCTCAATCCTTGCTCTACAATAAATCTGTTTTACGCCTGCAAACTAACTAATTTGTCAACTTTCTTCTCCATAAAATGAGACAGTTACAAATCATATTGGAAGAATATATATTTGGTTCACTACAAGAATCAGTGGACAAATCACGTGACAACAGTCTGACTTTTTAACATGTAAACAGTCTGATATGTTATTGCACTGATTTTCCGCTACTCGGATATGGAAAAAAATTGTAGCTAAGGATACAGATCTAGCGATTTTCGTGCAATACACTGGACATCCACCCCTCACTCAGTGTGTAGTGTCCATATCGAGTGATTGGGGGGGCTTTCATCGCCAAACACGTAGAATGTTGGCTGAGTAGGAATATGTGTCTTTATCAGAATTTTGTTCCGTTTAATTATGTTAGCTTTTTGTTCAATAGAAACCTGACCACTCATACTCATAAATATATAGTACCATATATTTTTCACATATATTGTAAAATGATGCGTGCTTTCACCAGACCTGTTCTCTTTATACAGTGAAAACATATTGCGTGCAATAGTAGATATCTCAGGAATATCAGTGGGAGGACATAACATAAATAATTTGAGATATGCGGATGACACTTTTCTGATTGCAAAAAGTGAGGAAGACCTTCAACATTTTTAATTAATGTAGTAGTCACAGAAAGTAAAGAGAAAGGACTCTTCCTAAATATCAAGAAAACAGAAGTAATGGTTATTTCAAAGAAACAAAATAACACACCTTGCAAGATCAAAGTGAATTATATAGTAGTAAAACACAGATGGTCCACCATTTCAAATATTTAGGTACAATGATTACAACAGAAGGAAGAAGTTCAACAGAAATAAGATGCAGAATAGAACAGGCAAAAACAACATTCAGAAAAATGAAAAATATACTGTGTATATGACCTTGTCGTTAGAGGTGAGAAAGAGAGTTCTGCAGTGCTATATAACCCCTATACTAACATATGGCTGTGAGTCTTGGACAATAAACAAACTGGAAAGTGGGAAATTAGAGGCAACCGAGATGTGGTTCTACAGAATAATGCTGAGAATACCATGGACTGCCAGAAAAACTAATGTAGAGGTGTTGAAAGAGTCAAATGTGAAACAGACCGTAATCAATAATATAAGAAAAAGACAATCTTCTTTTTTTGACCACTTCATGAGACAGGCAAGTTTAGAGAACATAATAACAACAGGAAAAATTGAAGGCAACAGAGACAGAGGGCGACAACGTGAGAAAATATTAGACAGTTTGACAACCTGGCACAGCAAGGAAACAACGACTTTGATACATAATACTGTGGAGAGCCATGACCGCCTACGCCAGCCAGCATGGCACCTGATGATGATGATTGTAAAATATATTTAAAAAAGATAATAAATATATCTTTCCCATTTAGTATGTACTATGAATCTGTTTTAACTATATATTACAATTTCTCCATATATTTGAAACTGAACTTTTATTATGTTGATTACAGTTTACCCATGGAGTCACATAAAGTCAGTTCTTTACACAGACAATCAGATCAACAAGTGTGAGATCCATGGAGTTAATCAAATGCCTACAAATAAAGCACAATTTAACACAAAAATATAGAAATTAAGAGACTTACAGGTGTTCTGTTTTTTGGGTAGTTTCTGTGCCAATCTATAGACGGAATAGAAACACACAAAAAGTAATAACAAACAGAAGTTAACTTTGTATAATAACAAACAGAAGTTAACTTTGTATAATAACAATTAGCACTGTACTGAAATCCATCAACAAAACACAACATTTGGTTGCCATCTTCCTTTCATATCCTAAATGGCAACTTTCAAAGTGATAGTGGTCCCTCTTGATTAAACCCTAACCTTAGTTTTTCACAAACCCATTTAGGGGACATTCATAAAGTAGTGGTTAAACTGTTCGCCTTGTTCTTAAGATGTCACAGGTTCAAATCTGGCTTGTGACGTCTCGTTTACAAAGTGGATTTTTTTCAGATTCCTGGGGATTATCGCTTGAAGCTACGGAGTTATGTGCTATGAGTGAAACTAGTGGCAAGCTGTTTCATTATCCAACAGGGTTAATCTTGCACATGGTGATACTAATGAACGGAGTACATGGGAAAAACCTTAGTACAATGAAGTCAATTTTCTTCGCCTTTTGAGCCAATTTAGAACACATAAGAGAAAGAACAAATCAAATTGTGTGCCTTTATAGCAAAACTACAGTAAATATATTTTAAAAATAACGCACGCATGTGAGCACAATGACACAACAGACATTCAACATACATGGCTAATTCTGAGATGAACTGCTGCAAGGTTTTGTTCACACACATATCTACCTGGTCATTGTTTCATTCCCTGAGAGTGTATACTCATTTACTGTGACAGTAACATTTCCATCAGTATACTTTGGAGGTCGTTGTTCGACAATAGAAATAAAATAGAAACGAAAGTGCTAATGTTACAAGCTTTTATTGTTCCGGTTGCAATATACAGCTGTGAAACATGGACCCTTAGTAAAACAGTGGCAAAGAAGATCAATACCTTCGAGCTGAAATGCTACAGAAGGATACTTAGAATATCATGGAAGGATAAAATCAGAAACTCAGATATTATAAAAACATTGAATATTCCAGAGTGTTGGTTACTAAACACAATAACAAAAAGAAAACTACGCCTGTTTGGTCATATAAAGAGACACAACTGTTTAGAAAGACAAATAATGGAGGGAAGAGTACCTGGGAAGAGGAGAAAGGGCAGACCAAAAAGACGATGGACTGACAACATTAAAAATAACATGAATACATCGCTAGAAAATGCAAGCCACATCGCCCAAGACAGAGAGAGTTTCATTAAGTTCATTGGGAAGACAACATTCTGGAAGGAATACGTCACATGACATGTTCGACAATAACCTCCATTATTTTTTAATGATCACAGCTCTGAACCAAATTGGACTAACATCTATGGCCGATAGGAGAGTTCTTCACCATAAGTGGGAGATTTTTATTTTCACTCAGCAAAGTTTCTACTCTAGGAACCTTTCATGTGTCACTACTGTACTCTTTTTTTGATGGGTATCCTGGTCTTTTTATGAAGCCTTTGAGAGCTAGCTGCTCAATATTGTGATATATATATATATAATGCCATATCTCAGAAAGTCTGCTTTAGGTTAGTAGTGGAGTTGCTACAAACTGTGTCTTACCAGTATAGGGTAACCATGCAGTGGATACCCTCTCACTGTGGAATACCAGGAAATGAAAAAGCAGACCAACTGGCTAAGGAAGGTGCTGCCGAAGACAAACACGATGTACCAATCATCTACCATCAGAAAAAACAGATGATCAAGTCAATAAGAAAGCCACAAACACCAACACAAGATGACTATCACATTATGAACAGATCAGAACAAGTTATAATTCTACGTCTCAGAACAGGACACAACCGACTCCACAGTCACATGTATACAAAGTTCAAGATTGGCAACACGGCCATGTGTACATGTGGACAGGCAGCACAGAGTGCCAAACATATACTTCAAGAGTGTTCTGAGCATGAAACGCTGAGGCAGACATATTGGCCAGAGGAAACAACACTGGAATCAAAGCTCTATGGGACACTGTATGAACTACAAAAGACAGTGAGTTTTATTAAGGAGACAGAATTACAGATATAGACATGTTTCAAGTGAACAAAAGAAGAAGAAGCTACAAACTGGAAGGGAAAATAAACATGGCAGAGATGATTCCATCTTAGCTGTAAGGAAGAAGAAGAAGAAAAAGCTGTAAGGAACAGATATTGAGAAGATTTAATGACATGTTTGGGTCAAAGAGCATGGACCGCTGGATCAGCAACCAACCAACTAGTCACATGTTAATTTGCGTTTTGTTGGTCAGACATCTATTATCTGGATACCGTTGAAGTGGTGAAGTTTATAGTCCAAGTTTTCACAATTTTTCTACAAGCACAAATCAGATGGCAGTTTGGACTCATGAAAAAATAGGTGGCAAATCACCCTTGAGGTGGTACATGAAGACCTTTATTTCAACATACACTAAGTATATAAATGACCTACCAACACACCAAGTACACAGATGACCTATCAACATACACCAAGTACACAGATGACCTATCAACATACACCAAGTACACAGATGACCTATCAACATACACCAAGTACACAGATGACCTATCAACATACACCACGTACACAGATGACCTATCAACATACACCAAGTACACAGATGACCTATCAACATACACCAAGTACATAAATGACAATCACACACAGACCTGGTACGTAAATGTTTCTATGCACACACAAGTTGAGACCCTATTACAAGAAGGAAGATCACAGAGAGGTGATACCAAACAAAATGTCAAGATAATTCTCCTACCTGTGTCTTCTGCTGTCGTCCGATGATAATCACGATTGTCTGAGTAATTATTTTTTTGATTTGCCCGAGCTGGAGTCAATGTGTTATCATCATAGCCTTGACCAGACATGGGTCGACTGAGTGTGTTATATGGTGTTGTGTGATTGCTGGAGATAGGGGTTTGTGACAAGTCTCCTGACCGCGATGAGTCTTGCCTGGCAGTGTCAAGGAAGATATTTTACATTTATTTACATTATCATCATCATCTCAAAGAAAATTAAACACAAACATCTTCAAGTTCAAAATCTGGGTACGTTTTTTCCCCAAGACATTTCATAAAGTGTGGGTGTGTTACAAACCGATCTTCAGAAAAATATAGCTGAAGCGATCATATGTGTGGAATGATGTCATATTAAAATTTATTTTTAACACAAATTGATCTTAACACTTTGCTCACCAGCAATCCAGAGCGTACTTGTCCACCATTACCGAGGGTGCACTCAAAATTTTATACATTGACATCGCAGACTTTAAAAATTTGTATAAAATCGATCTAGCGCAAGAAAGCCGTAAAACTTTCTATGCGTTGTAACGACTGTTTGCACTTTCTGAATGAATTTGAAAGCTTCAGAGTTATTTCAAGTGCAAAATGCTACTTATCATAATAGGCCTAGATTTACATTAATTTCTATATATCATACAATATTTCTTTCGAAATCTCCGATATTTCTTGATAAAACTCACTACTAGGTCTATATCATTATTCCTGACATACCGCCATTTTTACAGAGAATAATTTCCCGGAAACACTATTTTTAGCACATTGCAATAGGTATTCCCCTTTTTCTGATCTATCATAGCGCATTCGACTATCCTCGAACTTGGTCAGCATGGTTCTGTAACGGCAATTCGACTAGCATCGAAATCGGTCAGCAAAGTGTTAAAACAAACATGTCACGGCACTTCCTTGATGAAAATGTTTGTTTATAATAAGTAGCAAAATTGCTGCTGATCTAACTGGTACAGGAATCATAAAATATATTCTTCTGTTTCACACAGATTCCACCGAACACCCACTGCAATGGAAACATGTCCAACACAAGTTCCCCATCGAAGTCCAAGCTACTTGATGAAGAGATGAGGCCCAGTATAGGGAACAGAGGCTGAAAACTATGACTGACCAGGCCTAAACCATACATCGAGCCTGACTAGAGTTGTGCCCAATCAAGCACAGGTGATACCAGGCCATGATGTGCAACAGCAACCATGGTATCATTCAACCCTATAAGAAATCTGCGAACAATACAAATATGTATGAACCAGCTATTATAAATCTACTGCCTTATGTAAGAACCATCTAGACTACACAATCTGCTGTCTTTATATTTGAACCAGCTGTTAAATCTTAATCTCAGAAATCTGGAGAGGTTTTATAGTCGGTGCAAGACACTGTCTAGAGAATGTTCGTGATAATTACATCCTATGTGAAATGGATGTTGAGTCATTCACTGCATCACTCCAATGGTTATATGAGACTCAAGTAACTAAGACAGTTCTTTTGTTCAAATGTTAGACCATGATTCCAAAGATTTAACATATGAGTGGATGACATCTATAGCCACATCGAACTTCCTGGGTATCATGTAATTACTAGGTATCACGTATATTCCTAGGCATATACTGTGCTCTGCATGCTGGCATTGTCAGTAATGAGAAGGCAGACAGGATTGTATTCAATGCATCTGTAATAAGTTGATAAATAAGGGAATGTGTTCCAGTTGCTTAGTCAAATTATAACTGTATGGTTAAGTAATACAATGTTACTTTGACTAAACTACTAATAAATAAGTCTTCTATCAAGTAACATAGTCTTTCTAGAACAGTCTTCTTTATGGAACTTCTGAACTTCTCAAGATTTGAGTGAGTTGACTTGCCACAATCAGGAGCATGTTTGCACAATCTGAGATGTCTTGTATCCATCGTTGCCTTGGGCAGCCATTACCCCTACTACTAGCAACCATACCTTCCATTATTAATTTTCCCATGCCGTTATGTCTCTTTATGTGGCTAAGACATCTCAGCTTTCTTATTATAATGTTGTTTAAGAGTCAACTCTCCTCAACATTTACTATTCTTATCAGTTCTGGAATTGTCTTTTCCACTGTCCATGGTATTCTAATAATCTTTCTGTAACAAATGTGTATTTTAAATCTAAGTAAATGCAAATGTATTGATGGGACCTAGAAGGGGAGCAAAGAATAGTAACCCTGTTTACCTTCTATGCATGTTGCCAAGCATTCCCAGATGGAATAACATTACCTCACCATTCCCAGATGGGATAACATTGCCCCATCATTCCCAGGTGGGAGGGATAACATTGCCCCATCATTCCCAGGTGGGAGGGATAACATTGCCCCATCATTCCCAGGTGGGAGGGATAACATTGCCCCATCATTCCCAGGTGGGATAACATTGCCCCATCATTCCCAGGTGGGATAACATTGCCCCATCATTCCCAGGTGGGATACCATTGCCCCATCATTCCCAGGTGGGATAACATTGCCCCATCATTCCCAGGTGGGATAACATTGCCCCATCATTCCCAGGTGGGATACCATTGCCCCATCATTCCCAGGTGGGATAACATTGCCCCATCATTCCCAGGTGGGATAACATTGCCCCATCATTCCCAGGTGGGATAACATTGCCCCATCATTCCCAGGTGGGATAACATTGCCCCATCATTCCCAGGTGGGATAACATTGCCCCATCATTCCCAGGTGGGATAACATTGCCCCATCATTCCCAGGTGGGATAACATTGCCCCATCATTCCCAGGTGGGATAACATTGCCCCATCATTCCCAGGTGGGATAACATTGCCCCATCATTCCCAGGTGGGATAACATTGCCCCATCATTCCCAGGTGGGATAACATTGCCCCATCATTCCCAGGTGGGATAACATTGCCCCATCATTCCCAGGTGGGATAACATTGCCCCATCATTCCCAGGTGGGATAACATTGCCCCATCATTCCCAGGTGGGATAACATTGCCCCATCATTCCCAGGTGGGACAATACTGTCCTACCATTCACAGACGAGATAACACTGCCCACCATTTCCAGATGGGATACACCACCCCATCATTTCCAGATGGGATACACCGCCCCACCATTTCCAGATGGGATACACCGCCCCACCATTTCCAGATGGGATACACCGCCCCACCATTTCCAGATGGGATACACCGCCCCACCATTTCCAGATGGGATACACCGCCCCACCATTTCCAGATGGGATACACTGCCCCACCATTTCCAGATGGGATACACCGCCCCATCATTTCCAGATGGGATACACCGCCCCACCATTTCCAGATGGGATACACCGCCCCATCATTTCCAGATGGGATACACCGCCCCACCATTTCCAGATGGGATAATACTGCCCCACCATTTCCAGATGGGATACACCGCCCCACCATTTCCAGATTGGATACACCGCCCCACCATTTCCAGATGGGATACACCGCCCCACCATTTCCAGATGGGATACACCACCCCATCATTTCCAGATGGGATACACCGCCCCACCATTTCCAGATTGGATACACCGCCCCACCATTTCCAGATGGGATACACCGCCCCACCATTTCCAGATTGGATACACCGCCCCACCATTTCTAGATGGGATACACCACCCCATCATTTCCAGATGGGATACACCACCCCATCATTTCCAGATGGGATACACCGCCCCACCATTTCCAGATGGGATACACCGCCCCACCATGTCCAGATTGGATACACCGCCCCACCATTTCCAGATGGGATACACCGCCCCACCATTTCCAGATTGGATACACCGCCCCACCATTTCTAGATGGGATACACCGCCCCACCATTTCCAGATGGGATACACTGCCCCACCATTTCCAGATGGGATACACCGCCCCATCATTTCCAGATGGGATACACTGCCCACCATTTCTAGATGGGATACACCGCCCCATCATTTCCAGATGGGATACACCGCCCCATCATTTCCAGATGGGATACACCGCCCCATCATTTCCAGATGGGATACACCACCCCATGATTTCTAGATGGGATACACCACCCCATCATTTCCAGATGGGATACACCGCCCCAACATTTCCAGATGGGATACACTGCCCCACCATTTCCAGATGGGATACACCGCCCCATCATTTCCAGATGGGATACACCGCCCCACCATTTCCAGATGGGATAATACTGCCCCATCATTTCCAGATGGGATACACCGCCCCACCATTTCCAGATGGGATAATACTGCCCCATCATTTCCAGATGGGATACACCGCCCCACCATTTCCAGATGGGATAATACTGCCCCATCATTCCCACATGAGATAACACTGCACCACTAATTATATATTTGTTATAGGTTTCACAAAGATTCTGCCGACACATCATGGCTGTGATTGATTGAATTTGGTATCACATATGGTCCTAGCAGAACTGGTTGGCAGAGAGAGGAACTTATACCACTAAACTACATGAACCATCAGCACGTATATTCTTCTATATCTGCTGGAGTGGAATACTGAGCACTAATGGGTCTGACCAGAGTACAATGATGCTAGTTCATAATAAATAACCAATCGCAGAAATAATGAGAAATTTGAAGCACTCTATACTTTACCTTGGTGTTGCCTTAGAAGTTATGAAGTCTGCTGGCCCAAAATTCAATTTTGCATATTCAGCATGTAAAGATTTGTATCCCCACAATGTTTTCAGTAGCTGAAATGTAAAATTTCTCATGTCATAAACATTCACTAAACAGTTTCTCATGTCATAAACATTCACTAAACAGTTTCTCATGTCATAAACATTGACAAAACAGTTTTCCCACTTGCAAATGTTCACTAAACAGTTTCTCATGTCACAAACATTCACTAAACAGTTTCTCATGTCACAAACATTCACTAAACAGTTTCTCACGTCACAAACATTCACTAAACAGTTTCTGCTATCACCAACAACATTCACAATAGTCTTTCTTATCTCATTTAAAGTTAAGCAAGTTTTCTCAAATAACATAATGTTCCCAAGATTATAACACAAAAGTATTAATTTATGAACTCATTCTTAACTTCAATCTAAAGTTAAGAATGTGTTCATAAATCAATACTTCACATATGGAAGTATACAAATGAACAAGATACTCATTTCTAAAAATAATTTATAAAATCTGAAAGACAATTTGACACAAGGATATTGTATATATCAAATGATATACTACTTCCAGAACTTTGCCTGCATTGTGGATACTCTGAATGCCCCTCTGTCCCGGGCAAGCAGGCCTGCATTGTGGATAATCTGAATGCCCCTGTCCCGGGCAAGCAGGCCTGCATTGACCAGAGACATGTTCATACATTCTTTGATGTTGCTGATCCACTATCTTCTTGGTCATGTGTATTGCAGTAATTAATATTACAGAAGTGTTTATGATGCAGCAATTGATTCACTAAAAGTTTTGTATGCAAGAGGATGCACGTCTCTATCATTAAAGCTAATAATTTTTTTTTAAATTGATAGTACGCCCTATTCAGGATGTAGCCATCAACCCAGTATTTATTGGGTTTAATGACTTTCTTGGCAGTATTTACTTTCCGTAATTTGTCACTGATTTCTGAAAGTCTCAATGCATAACTTCCTGTGGCAGAAAATGAACCTGGTACCTTGACCGTCACAATCTGTACCTCTCAGACACTGAGTAGGACTAGCCGCTAAAAAGACCATAAAAGCACCACCACATAGTGCATCCACAAAACAGGCACATTCAACTTTATGAACGCACTGGTCACAAATTTTGGGATGGAGCTAGGACCGTGGATTCGAAATCAGTTTGCCCATCTCATTTACAAGTGTTCTCAGTGCCTTGGATTGCTGCTTGAGTTACAGAATTATGTGATTTGAGTGATACTCTTGGCAGGTTGTTTTCTACTCTGTTGAGAAACTTCAGTACAATGAAGTCAATCCTCTAAGTTTTTGTTTAATCCTTTTAGTTTTAAGATAGTATTTCTGGAGAAATAACAATATCACTAACCGTTAAGGTGAACTTCAGTGTACGAGCTAGGTATCTCCCTTGTGATCTGTTGATATGCATAAGTCTTGGAATTCCATCTTCTTGGACTAGAGCTCTGTAAATATACTAAAACTTTAATATCTGCCTCTCAGGGCTCTGTAAATATACCAAAATGGTTTATATATATATATATATATATATATATATCAGGGCTCTGTAAACATACCAAAAAGGTTAATATGACTCTCATGGCTCTGTAAACATACCAAGAATGTTAATATACATTTCTCATGGCTCTGTAAACATACCAAGAATGTTAATATACATTTCTCATGGCTCTGTAAACATACCAAGAATGTTAATATACATTTCTCATGGCTCTGTAAACATACTAAGAATGTTATATCTGCATCTGTTGAGTTACAAACAAATGATTTAACTAACTAAACAGATTCTGGAAGCAAATGATAACCGATGAAACTAAAAGCCAGTAACTTTATAAACAGACTAGGGTAGCAAATGATAACTGATGAAACTATAAGCCAGTAAATTTATTTACTGCATGATTTTTTGTTAAGGGGGTGCAGGGAGACTGCAGTATTGAAGGCTGCTTAGCAGCTTGCAACCACATGGACTGTGTGGTTAAACGTGGCCCACATTGATACCACCAAATGGTTGCAGGTTTCATCAGCAAACATGATGGTGGATCATGTCTTCTATATACACACATAGACATTTTCTGAGTAAGACCATGTCTTTTACATACACACACAGACACTTTCTGAGTAACCATCATGCCTTCTACATACATACTGTGAGTCAGAGGCTTGTTGGGAGGAAATTATGGAAAAATATCACATTCCCCAAATGCAAATAGGAAGCAAGAGCTTCAACGCTCATCTTTGTTAATTCTCAAATTCTTACAGATTAGCAGGATGTAGCATGGAGAATGAAATGAATTTTGTCATGGCTTACAGCTTGGCTGTGATAGCTGTGCCTTTCAGCCTGACATATCTGACCAGAACGACTTTTGGGTTACTTTGATCCTCTATGGGATGGAACAGCCAACTTTACCCCCCGAACTTCCTTAGTTACCTCATTCCTGTATGGCAGGTAACAGTGTTGCTATTATTTTCTCCCCTTTTGAGCCTAAACATCTTCTATCTAGAAACCTGTAAACCATCAGGGTCATAGGGGTACAACATTGGATGCATCAACACACAAATTCCACCAGCGATTTCTATCTTCAACATGTGAGGAAAAATCTTCTCTTAGCCAGTCCTTGTTGTCCATCCATGCTTTCATTTGTCCTATGCTTCTTCCATCTTCGACAGTTTCCTATAGTTTATGACAAAGAATTATGTTGGCATACATGTCAAAACCATGTAAGTTTTATCCTGCCAGAATTCCAGGAACATAATTCCTGGAGAAATAATCAAACTGACAAACAAGAGTCTTAGCTGTCCAAACACAAGTCAATAATGGATTTCAATAGAGTCTTAGCTGACCAAACACATGTCAATAATGGATTTCAATAGAGTCTTAGCTGTCCAAACACATGTCAATAATGGATTTCAATAGAGTCTTAGCTGTCCAAACACATGTCAATAATGGATTTCAATAGAGTCTTTGCTGTCCAAACACATGTCAATAATGGATTTCAATAGAGTCTTAGCTGTCCAAACACATGTCAATAATGGATTTCAATAGAGTCTTAGCTGTCCAAACACGTCAATTATGGATTTTTACAAATTTCCCAGAAAGAAAAAAAAAATCACATTATTACTACCCAGCCTTGGATGAGAAAATTGTGAGACCTGTGGTTTTAACTATCGGATCATGTGATCCAACGTGTAACTAAATGTTACAATATGATATTTTTAGGATGTTTCAGATGTGCGTAGCTTCTCATCTCATGTGACATATTTTTTTTACAACCTGGTCTTTATGGATTCTCTGAACACTCCACGATTCTGGCAAGTTGACTTGCCACAGCTAGAGACATGTTTAAGCAATCTGATATATCACTGCACCATCGTCGTTGCGGGCACCCTCTTTCCCTGTTGCCGTTAACTCTGCCTTCAGCTATTAATCTTTCCATGCTGTTATGTCTCTTTACATGACCAAACAAAACACAGCTTTCTTGTTATGATGTTGTTAAGGAACCAGCCCTCTTCAACGTTTAATGGCATGGCTAAATATCGCAAATAAAATTGTAGCACAAAGTATTTCACGATCCTGGCAGAAATCACATGAATATTTGTGTTGGTAATTATCAGAGAGTGGACTCACAAGAAGAAGTAGCTGAAACCAGACATTCTTCAATGAAAGCTACAAATATTGTTTGGCTGTAAGCCATTATTCCATGACACCTTTCTGGAGATGACAAACATAAATTTAAGTGGTAACAGTGAATGTTTACTATTTCTACTTACAAGGCAAAGTCCTGGTTGTCTTTGACAACTTCATACAGAGTTGCAACCACAGCACAGATGGTGTCGTCTGGCAGACTGTTACGATCATCACGGGGCAGTCGACTCACAAGTTGTCTGATTGCATATTTTCCTGACAAGAAGTTTACAAGTACATATATTATCTACAATAAAACACTAATAATTTCTACATTATCTACAATAGAATACTTATAGATTTTGTATATTATTTACAATAGAATACTTATAGAATGTGTACATTATCTACAATAGAATACTTATAGAATGTGTACATTATCTACAATAGAATACTTATAGAATGTGTACATTATCTACAATAGAATACTTATAGAATGTGTACATTATCTACAATAGAATACTTATAGAATGTGTACATTATCTACAATAGAATACTTATAGAATGTGTACATTATCTACAATAGAATACTTATAGAATGTGTACATTATTTACAATAGAATACTTATAGAATGTGTACAAGATCTATCAACTAGCTGAATTATATAATGATGACATAATACCTTTAGCTGTGAGTAGGTAGCTTTTTGTTTGCTGCTCACAAATGATGATATAATACCTTTAGCTGTGAGTAGGTAGCTTGTTGTTTGCTGCTCACAAATGATGATATAATACCTTTAGCTGTGAGTAGGTACCTTGTTGTTTGCTGCTCACAAATGATGATATAATACCTTTAGCTGTGAGTAGGTAGCTTGTTTGCTGCTCACAAATGATGATATAATACCTTTAGCTTTGAGTAGGTAGCTTGTTGTTTGCTGCTCACAAATGATGATATAATACCTTTAGCTGTGAGTAGGTAGCTTGTTGTTTGTTGCTCACAAATGATGATATAATACCTTTAGCTGTGAGTAGGTAGCTTGTTGTTTGCTGCTCACAAATGATGACATAATACCTTTAGCTGTGAGTAGGTAGCTTGTTGTTTGCTGCTCACAAATGATGATATAATACCTTTAGCTTTGAGTAGGTAGCTTGTTGTTTGCTGCTCACAAATGATGATATAATACCTTTAGCTTTGAGTAGGTAGCTTGTTGTTTGCTGCTCACAAATGATGATATAATACCTTTAGCTGTGAGTAGGTAGCTTGTTGTTTGCTGCTCACAAATGATGATATAATACCTTTAGCTTTGAGTAGGTAGCTTGTTGTTTGCTGCTCACAAATGATGATATAATACCTTTAGCTTTGAGTAGGTAGCTTGTTGTTTGCTGCTCACAAATGATGATATAATACCTTTAGCTGTGAGTAGGTAGCTTGTTGTTTGCTGCTCATAAATGATGACATAATACCTTTAGCTGTGAGTAGGTAGCTTGTTGTTTGCTGCTCACAAATGATGACATAATACCTTTAGCTGTGAGTAGGTAGCTTGTTGTTTGCTGCTCACAAATGATGACATAATACCTTTAGCTGTGAGTAGGTAGCTTGTTGTTTGCTGCTCACAAATGATGACATAATACCTTTAGCTGTGAGTAGGTAGCTTGTTGTTTGCTGCTCACAAATGATGACATAATACCTTTAGCTGTGAGTAGGTAGCTTGTTGTTTGCTGCTCACAAATGATGACATAATACCTTTAGCTGTGAGTAGGTAGCTTGTTGTTTGCTGCTCACAAATGATGACATAATACCTTTAGCTGTGAGTAGGTAGCTTGTTGTTTGCTGCTCACAAATGATGACATAATACCTTTAGCTGTGAGTAGGTAGCTTGTTGTTTGCTGCTCACAAATGATGACATAATACCTTTAGCTGTGAGTAGGTAGCTTGTTGTTTGCTGCTCACAAATGATGACATAATACCTTTAGCTGTGAGTAGGTAGCTTGTTGTTTGCTGCTCACAAATGATGATAACCATGTATTACATTCACTTTTGAAATTCAGTTAGAGCCGTGTATTTCAAATAGGTAGTTATTGTCAGCCCAATAATGTTTCTAACAAAAGTCACTGGTTCTCCTGAGTTGGGTAACTAAGATTAAACCCAATCTCATATAAGATGTGTTTTCTTATATGCATGGTTCATGTTGGGGGTGCGTTATGGATGCATTTCTAGTTCCAGAAGTGAGGCATTCCAATGCTGCAGTATCTCAAGATCATCACGTCCTGCTAGGATAGGAGCATACACATTTGGACCAACTAGTTTCTTCTGGATCATTCTTCTTTGAGATGTGTTGACTGATCTGAAGTGATGGTACATCATTCCTCACCATCTAGGTGTCTTCTGTTATAAAAGGATAAAGATGCAATGTCCACTGCCCTGTATCTCTTCTTTATCCATGAGGACCATTTGATAGCAGACAAAATAAGAAATCTGGACAAGATATACAATTACATTTTTTTTACAGGTGTTAGGAACAACCTTACTTCACCTGTGTGTTGCTGGAGCCCGAAAGGGAAGCAAAGTATTGCAACACTGTTTATTTTCCATGCATGTCGCACGAAGCAGTTTTGTTGTGGAGTTGGCTGCAACATACTATATTTTCCATGCATGTCGCACGAAGCAGTTTTGTTGTGGAGTTGGCTGCCACATACTATATTTTCCATGCATGTCGCACGAAGCAGTTTTGTTGTGGAGTTGGCTGCCACATACTATATTTTCCATGCATGTCGCACAAAGCAGTTTTGTTGTGGAGTTGGCTGCCACATACTATATTTTCCATGCATGTCGCACGAAGCAGTTTTGTTGTGGAGTTGGCTGCCAAATACTATATTTTCCATGCATGTCACACGAAGCAGTTTTGTTGTGGAGTTGGCTGCCACATACTATATTTTCCATGCATGTCGCATGAAGCAGTTTTGTTGTGGAGTTGGCTGCCACATACTATATTTTCCATGCATGTCGCACGAAGCAGTTTTGTTGTGGAATTGGCTGCCACATACTATATTTTCCATGCATGTCGCACGAAGCAGTTTTGTTGTGGAGTTGGCTGCCACATACTATATTTTCCATGCATGTCGCATGAAGCAGTTTTGTTGTGGAGTTGGCTGCCACATACTATATTTTCCATGCATGTCGCATGAAGCAGTTTTGTTGTGGAGTTGGCTGCCACATACTATATTTTCCATGCATGTCGCATGAAGCAGTTTTGTTGTGGAGTTGGCTGCCACATACTATATTTTCCATGCACGTCGCACGAAGCAGTTTTGTTGTGGAGTTGGCTGCCACATACTATATTTTCCATGCATGTCGCATGAAGCAGTTTTGTTGTGGAGTTGGCTGCCACATACTATATTTTCCATGCATGTCGCATGAAGCAGTTTTGTTGTGGAGTTGGCTGCCACATACTATATAGGGTCAAAGGAACTCAGAAACCATGCTGATGTCTGAAGAGTGATCTATGTGGAGTTGATAGAAGACTACTGCTGAAGACAAATGTGTCGGGCCATTGGTGCAAATAAAACAGCGACACAACGCATTTCCATTCTTGGACTACATCCTGCTAGAAATCTAGTAGGACTATGGTCCTGCTACAAGAGAAATCCAGTGGGAGTTTGAGAATGAACGCTGAAGAAGAAGATAGAAGACTGATTGGAAGAATGATCTATGTGGAGTTAAGGAAGAATGATCTATATGGAGTTGATGAAAGAATGATCTACATGGACTACAGAAAGTGTATGATCTATGAATGAGTGTTTCTTACCAACTAACTCCTTGTTCTTCTCATCAATGGCAAGATTTCTGAGCGCGGTAGCTGTAGCACACACAACCCGGTCACTAGTTGCTGACAACATGTCCACAAGCAGAGGTAGACCTTTCTCCTTCCTGACCATGGCTCGGCTCTCAACAGCTGGCTGCAAAAACACAAGAACATAATTCAATCCATATTCATGTACAATCTTGAATGTGTCTCAGTCAATGTTATCTCCTGTATGTACAAAACATCATTTTATGTGCACAACGATGTTTCATCTCTCATGATCTCATCTGAATTTCTTGGCTGATTTCTTCTTTAACACTTTGTTCACCAGAAATCCAGAGTGTACTTGTCCGCCATTACCGAAGGTGCACGCCAAATTTTATACATTGACATCGCAGACTTTAAAAATTTGTATAAAATCGATCTAGCGCAAGAAAGTCTTGAAACTTTCTGTGTGTTGTAACGACTGTTTGCACTTTCTGAATGAATTTGAAAGCTTCAGAGTTATTTCAAGTGCAAAATGCTACTTATCATAATGCTAGGCCTAGATTTACATTAATTTCTATATATCATACAATATTTCTTTCGAAATCTCCTATATTTCTTTATAAAAACTCACTTACTAGGTCTATATCATTATTCCTGACATACTGCCATTTTTACAGAACATAATTTCCCGGAAACACTATTTTTAGTACATTATTGCAATGGGCATTCCCATTTTTCTGATCTATCATTGCGCATTCGACTAGCATCAAACTTGGTCAGTAAGGTTCTATAATGGAAATTCGACTAGCATCGAAATTTGTCAGCAATTTGTTAAAATAAGAGACTAAACTTTTTGATACAGAGTAGCACTAGCTTAACTGCAATGCCCTGTCTGAATGTTAGAACCATCATTTCTGACTGCACGTTGTCGGTGTCTAAAAGGAGAGCAAATAACAAAAATGCTGTACTATGAGATGCATGTTGTAAGTTAGTTTGTTCCTTTCGTGCCACAGGCGGCACATGGGGCAGATGTTTTGATTCTCCATGCGTTGCTGTCCTATGCCTGTACGTGTAGCTTTTGTATGGACTTCCAACCTATTATTTCTCCCTTTTTATGGTGCTTTTTAGGGTAATTTTCCTCTTTTTCTTTACCCCTCAGGTGTCTACATAAATGCTTGTTAGTTTAGTCTATTTTAATCTTAGTATGAGAACATGTCCCAGGTATTTCCATCTACATTTTCTTATAACATTTGAAACATATTCATATGTTGTAAGAGGTGACCAAAAACCATCTACAGTGGTCATCCCATGCCGGAACTATCCAAGGACATTTGCGATATGAATATGGTTTTTTAACAATCTACGAACTCATAGTCAAGGACTAACTCTAAATTTCAAAAATGGATGTAACAAATGGTCATCATGTGATGAACAAGAAGTGACAAATGATGAAGTTTTGAGAGTGGAGTTGATTGTCCCATCTCAAGATGACGTTTTGAGAGTGGAGTTGATTGTCCCATCTCAAGATGAAGTTTTGAGAGTGGAGTTGATTGTCCCATCTCAAGATGAAGTTTTGAGAGTGGAGTTGATTGTCCCATCTCAAGATGAAGTTTTGAGAGTGGAGTTGATTGTCCCATCTCAAGATGAATTTTTGAGAGTGGAGTTGATTGTCCCATCTCAAGATGAAGTTTTGAGAGTGGAGTTGATTGTCCCATCTCAAGATGAAGTTTTGAGAGTGGAGTTGATTGTCCCATCTCAAGATGAAGTTTTGAGAGTGGAGTTGATTGTCCCATCTCAAGATGAAGTTTTAAGAGTGGAGTTGATTGTCCCATCTCAAGATGAAGTTTTGAGAGTGGGGTTGATTGTCCCATTTCAAGATGAAGTTTTGAGAGTGGAGTTGATTGTCCCATCTCAAGATGACATTTTGAGAGTGGAGTTGATTGTCCCATCTCAAGATGAAGTTTTGAGAGTGGAGTTGATTGTCCCATCTCAAAGTGGGTTAAAGTGACACAAAAGCAGTGTTAAAGGAGCAGATAGTGCAACCAAGCCATAAACTATGACACATTAGATTCCCTTTTCCCAGAATGTATTCTGCTAATTTTATTTCAAACTTCTGATAACAAGTAGACTCGAAATCCACATCTGCTTGTCGGCGGGCAAATGACTTTACACTACTGTGGCTCCCAGAAGAACAATGAAGAGGACCAGTTTTGAATAAAGATATTCACTCACCTGCCAATCACATGCTGTCAGGTTTTGGATAGCCCCAGCAGCTGCCTCCATTGTAATAGGATTAATGCATCGCCGGAGCACAGTGGAATATAGTGTGTGGATCTCTGCACCCCAGAGAGGTCGATACTCGACAGAGGTGGGTGGAAGTTGAAGTGGAGCACTGAAAAAAAATTATTATATTATAAATTTTAAGTTACTACAAACAAAAATTACTGGCGAAAGAGAGATGAAGATTTATGTTGAAGATGCAGAAAGTGATAAATGAGGAAGGCCTGTCAACTAAGAAAGAGATAAAACATTTCCTAAAAAAAAATAAAAGTATTACAATAAATAATGTGTTCATCAGGGTAATTTTGTGTGTCATCAAATGTCAAGCAAAGCGAAACCACTATTTTCAGACTCTGAATGGACGCAACAGACACACATAATCACACATGAGAAATCACACATAATAGAAGCTTAAAATGTGTGAGAAAAATCTGTGCTACGAAGGGGGGAGGGGGGGGTTAATTATGTGGCCTAATATCAATGACTGCACAATACATCTTTCATGTAAGTCAACTCTAGAGAGGAAAGTAGTGAGAATATCTCCTAGTGAGATAACGCTATTTCCAAACCTGAGGGAATTCATAAATGATCTTTCTCAAACTCCTGCTAGTTTTCTGCATGTAGTCTGAAGAACAGAATGTGTTCTGTCACAGCCCATAGCTTAGCTACAATAATTGTGCTTCAGGAATCACATATGCAACTTCATGGCAACTTTTGAGACACTTTGACCTATGAAATGGAACAGATAAACTCCACCCCTAAACTTCTTTAGTTGCTCTTTTTGCTCTCATTTTATCTCATGAGTGCAGAATGATGACAAAGGATGCTCATGTTTTACAACTATTGATTGGTGGGGCCTTCTAGTGGGACCGCCTGCATCTGTCTCAATTAAACAATCAGGACAAACACAGTCATTATGTTGCTACTGCATACATGAGAAAGTTGATAAAGTGCCTAGACAACGTACTTGCTTGGCTGACCAGATCTGTTGTTCTGCATTGTCTTGGCCTTGTTTGACTTGTTCCCAAAACATCCAGCACTGCTTTCACTTGCTGTAAAGGACAAACAATAATATCTACATAATGAGAGGTTTCAACATCAACATGAGATGTAATCAGATTTTCATATCTATCTATCTTCTTCTTCTTTCGTTCACTTGAAACATGTCTATATCTGTAATTCTGTCTCCTTAATAAAACTCACTGTCTTTTGTAGTTCATACAGTGTCACATAGAGTTTTGATTCCAGTGTTGTTTCCTCTGGCCAATATGTCTGCCTCAGCGTTTCATGCTCAGAACACTCTTGAAGTATATGTTTGGCACTCTGTGCTGCCTGTCCACATGTACACATGGCCGTGTTGCCAATCTTGAACTTTGTATACATGTGACTTCGGAGTCGGTTGTGTCCCGTTCTGAGACGTAGAATTATAACTTGTTCTGGTCTGTTCATAATATGATAGTCATCTTGTGTTGGTGTTTGTGGCTTTCTTATTGACTTTATCATCTGTTTTTTCTGATGGTAGGTGATTGGTATATCTGGTTGGTCTTCGGCAGCACCTTCCTTAGCCAGTTGGTCTGCTTTTTCATTTCCTGGTATTCCACAGTGAGAGGGTATCCACTGCATGGTTACCCTATACTGGTAAGACAATTCGCTAAGTAGTTTTTTTCAAGTCTGTTAGTTTTCCAGACTGGAGAGCTTGAAGCACTGACCTTGCATCTGTCAGGAATACCACAGGCTGTAGGTCAGAGTTGGAGTTCAGCAGTTTTTTAGCTGCCACACTAATTGCCTGGATTTCAGCATCATAATTATTGCAGAATTTTCCTGTTGGGTGTTCTGATGGTATCTCTAGGCTTGTGTGGATATTCTATATATACACCTAAACCTCCATTCCTCACGACATTCTGTGCTGACCCATCTGTGTATACTCTGACCCATATTTCTTGTGGATATTCCTCATCCAGGAAACTGAGGGTTACTGTCCTTCGCTGCACACTGTTCAGTTCGTCCTTGCTTAGTATTCCTTTCACATGGGTCTGAATGTATATTGGCATTCCATGCCTTTCACTCCATGGGATTTGTTCTGTACAGGCCTTAAGGGCCTGTCAACTTCAGGTAGGTCTGTAAGTTGTCTGCGGAGTCGTTTAGCTTGATGGATAAAGCTGCTTCTTTTCAGTCGCCCCATTGCTAGATTTTGGAATCTTTCCTTTATTGGATGACTTGGCATACACTGAAACTTTTCTGCCTGAATTAGTACTTTTGTGTCTCTGCGTTCGCCAAGTGTTTGCATTCTTCCCATTTTCTGCATCTCTGCTATGGGTGTTGATTTCATTGCTCCCAACATTATTCTAAGTGCCTGGTTTTGCACTTTATCTAGATCTTGTAATGTGGTTTTTGATGCAGGACACCACGCAGCTGAACCATATTCCAGGTGTGGTCTTATGCCTTGCTGGTAAACTTTACTGAGTATATTCCCACTGGCTCCCCATGTGGTTCCACTTAGTTTTCTCAGGATAGCTAACTTCCTCCTGGCTTTTGTTGTTGCTTTGTTTATGTGCTGTTACCATGTCAGCTTATCATCAAAAGTAACTCCGAGGTATGTGGGTTGTTTGTCTTCTTTCAAGAGCTCTCCATCTATCTTGATATGACCAGCTTTTTGTTTTGGTGAGAGGGTAAAGAGTGTAGTGTTGCACTTATCTGTGTTAATGCTGATGCACCATCTATTTGCCCATAAGGTTAGAGCATCATTAGCTCTTTGTATTTGTTTAGTGGCCACTGTCGATATTGATTATTTGCAAAATCAGAAAACCTTGTATAGACAGAAGTATAAAAAAATAATAACGGTAATAATACTGTGGAATCCCGTTATTAAAAAAAGAACCAATGAGGAACCAGTGAAATATTGATAAAAAGAAAATAACAAATTTTAGCAATGGTAAAATGCAAGGGCCTTTCTTCCATTTAGCATATCCTGAACAGGATATAGCAAACATCACAGAATTTTTAAATTTCTGTCGATCTTCAGCCAGTCGTTTACGGTTTACAGCTTTGCTGTGATTTCTGTGCACCTTTTAGCCGGATACATCCGACTACAGAATGGCTTCTGGGTCACTTTAATCATATATGGGATGAGGTAGCCAACTCCAACCCATAACCTCCTTAGTCAACTCTTACGATGTGCATGGGATGTCCATCCCTCCAGGCCTAAGCAACAAACTGGCTGGAGAGCTTGCATCAACTCTGAAGAATAAACACAAATACTTGAGACATCACAAACCAGATCTTACTTTTGTTTGTCTTTCCTTTCCCTGGTTGTGCTTGTTGCTTTGGCAGGCTGCGTTTCTTAAAGAAGTCAGGATCAACAACTTCCTGTATCCTGTAGGACAAGTTTCGGAGGACACAGACAGTGTTTTCTACGACTTTATTATCAATATCATTACCAGATGTATCTTCAGCTGCGAGTTTGAGTATATATATCAAAGCACTGACCAAACCTTTACATTCTCTCAACCTTTTCCTGGCATCAAACCCTGCAGAGCTGACGTTTCTGTGGACAACAAGACCAGATTATTCACATTCCACAATATAATAATAATAAATAAGGTTCATAACCCGTCGGGGTCATAGGGGTGCCACGCAAAGACAGCATCACAAAAAGCCTCTCAAGCACTTCTTTTTTCAGCCACTTGGTGGATTGTAGAAAAGTCATACACGGACCATTTCTTGATGATGTCAATCCAGGATTTTCTGTGTCTCTTTCCCTCCACTGTTCCTTGCAGAATAGTTTTAGAAAGTGAGTCGTATCTTGTTGCATGTCCAAACCAAATATGTTTACTCAGCTTCTCCAATGCCAAAAGTGGTTCTTGATAAGCTGCAAGTTTGTTTATTTGCTGCCAAATGAATATATTTATCTTGTGTTCTACAGGGTAGCTTCAAAAAGTTTCAGGAGCAGTCGACTAGTGTTTGAATAAAAGAAGATATGGAGATTATATGTTTAGATGTTGGTCATGACCTTGATAAAAGAACATGGCAGATGTGATCATGTATATTCTTGAAGAAAGGAAACAGACGTTTGTGTTTTTGGAAATATAGGCTGATAGCCTCTGTCATCAAGAGGTGCAATCAGAATAAAACATCCAGAAAAATGGATAACAAACGGTTGAATTATGTTGTATGACAAAGTGCAGGCACATCGATCCTTACTGGTAAAGCAGTACCTAGTGCAATGTGATTGTCTTGGAACAGTCTCCATATTCTTCTGATGCACAAGCAGATTGTTTCCTTGTTCTCTCAACTGAAATTGGAACCGAAAGGACAGTGATTCAAGGATGCAGATGACGGTATCACCAATGTGACAAGTCAGCTGAGAGATGTGTCAAAGAAATGGTTCCACAAATGTTTCCAGCACCTGCATGCATGTTACACAAGTGTGCACTTGTTAAGGGGAACTACTTTAAAGAAAATATAATGTAGATAATTCTATTGTTTATCTTCTTCTTCTTCTGCGTTCGTTCTCAAACTCCTGCAGATTAGCAGGATGTAGTCAAGAGAGGGAATGTGTTGTGTCATGGTTTACAGCCTTTCTGCCTGACACATATAACTTCAGCACGGCTTTGGGTCACTGACCCTATATGGGATGGGACAGCCAACTCCATCCCATAACTTCGTTTAGTCGCCTCTTACGACATGCGTGGATGGTAAACAGTGTTGCTATTCTTTGCTCCTCTTTCGGGCCCCGGCAACACACTGGCATATTGTTTCTTATTCCTATATAATCTACTAATTCCAGAAACTTTTTGAGGCTACCTCACATATAACTAATTCTTAACATACGTCAACAAGCACTTGTATTCAAAAGCCAGAATCTTTCTTTTCGTATCTGCATTGAGTATCCAGTTTTCACATCTAGAAATATAAATTCTACAATATTTATTTATATTCAAGTCACATAAGATAGGAGCCAGTCTTCTTCTTCATTCTGGTCTTTCTGGACGGGTGCGTTGATTCATTTTTCTGTTCATTATATTCTTAAGACCTATCTATAGGATATAATTTCGAATGCCAATATTTTCTTTTGCATTGCAGATGTCATCGCCCACGTCTCACAATCATGTTGCCACTGGAAAAATACAGCTTCTTAACAGCTGTAAAATCTTTTTTTGTTTTCCTATTGCCATATATTTTTGTATGTATCCAAAAAACCTACCACTGCTATTAATTATTATTTTTATTAGACTTATAGTTGTTTTCGTCATATTTTTTTATGACTAGGTGTAGGTAAACCCACCACATAGAAAGTAATCCAAAAATAGTGGTAATCTTAGATGGATGATGGACTGACGCCATGCACTTACGTATCTTAGATGGCTGAGGGACTGACGTCAAGCACTTACATAAACTTCGATGGTTGATGGACTGGCGTGCTAAGCACTTACGTAAACTTAAATGGCTGATGGATTGACGAGCTAAGCACTTATGTATCTTAGATGGTCGATAGACTGACGAATTAAGAACTAGTCTCGTAGCTACTTTTTTAATCAGACTTCATGTACCAGAGAAAACTCACCTGAGTATACCAGTTGTGTTGCGACACATAGTTGTCCATGGCAACTGAGAAGATGAGCTTCCAAGAGCACTCCAGCCTGAGTACTTCAATATAACATTATTGACTAGCACAGTCAGACCATCTTCTATCACAGACTGTTTCAAGTCCTGCCAAATGGAAATTAAAATAGAAGTTATCCGTAACATAATGAAAAGAGCAATGAAGATCTGAATTTGTGAAATGTTGGATGAGGCAATGAAGATGTGAAATTGTTAAATCTTGGATGAGGCAATGAAGATCTGAAGTTGTGAAATCTTGGATGAGGCAATGAAGATGTGAAGTTGAGAAATCTTGGATGAGGCAATGACGATCTGAAGTTGTGAAATCTTGGATGAGGCAATGAAATTGTGAAATCTTGGATGAGGCAATGAAGATCTGAAGTTGTGAAATCTTGGATGAGGCAATGAAGATGTGAAGTTGTGGTATTGTGAAATGTTGGATGAGGCAATGAAGATCTGACGTTGTGAAATCTTGGATGAGGCAATGAAGATTTGAACCATTTGTAACCGATGTTCCCTCTAAGTTGTGTGGTGTGTGGGTAAGAAAGTGTAGGGCACAGAACTTAACACTCAGCACAAAAATTTCAGAACCACAGACCTTAAAAAAAAAAACAGTCACCAAGCACCACCTCAAAAGATATTTACTTGTGTGGTTTTGTGCCTGTCACAACTGCCATCTGATCATCACAAGTAGGACAATATTCTAGAGGAAACACAGCAGGTGACATGGCAACTTGGACAAGACATTCTGTATCTAGTGAAATTTTCAAATGGCACTCTAGTTGCACAAGGATTATACCGGACATTTGGAGTAGACACCCAGGCTTGCCAAAAGAACTACTCATAGCACATAACTCTGTAGCTTCAAGCATTAATCCTCTATCTATCTATGTGACATATCTTATACAGAACATTGTCCTCACTGCCACTATGTGAACCTCTCGGTTCGGCACAAGCTGTCTTTGGTATCCTGTGTCCATCAGGGTCTTGGTCTACCTCTTTGTTCTCTTTTCTGAAACTTTTTTCCTCCATGATTAATCTTTCTAAACCATTGTGTCTTTCTATATGTACAACATATGTTAGCTTGTGTTTTATTTTACTTTCTATATGTACAACATATGTTAGCTTGTGTTTTATTTTACTTTCTATATGTACAACATATGTTAGCTTGTGTTTTATTTTACTTTCTATATGTACAACATATGTTAGCTTGTGTTTTATTTTACTTTCTATATGTACAACATATGTTAGCTTGTGTTTTATTTTACTTTCTATATGTACAACATATGTTAGCTTGTGTTTTATTTTACTTTCTATATGTACAACATATGTTAGCTTGTGTTTTATTTTACTTTCTATATGTACAACATATGTTAGCTTGTGTTTTATTTTACTTTCTATATGTACAACATATGTTAGCTTGTGTTTTATTTTACTTTCTATATGTACAACATATGTTAGCTTGTGTTTTATTTTACTTTCTATATGTACAACATATGTTAGCTTGTGTTTTATTTTACTTTCTATATGTACAACATATGTTAGCTTGTGTTTTATTTTACTTTCTATATGTACAACATATGTTAGCTTGTGTTTTATTTTACTTTCTATATGTACAACATATGTTAGCTTGTGTTTTATTTTACTTTCTATATGTACAACATATGTTAGCTTGTGTTTTATTTTACTTTCTATATGTACAACATATGTTAGCTTGTGTTTTATTTTACTTTCTATATGTACAACATATGTTAGCTTGTGTTTTATTTTACTTTCTATATGTACAACATATGTTAGCTTGTGTTTTATTTTACTTTCTATATGTACAACATATGTTAGCTTGTGTTTTATTTTACTTTCTATATGTACAACATATGTTAGCTTGTGTTTTATTTTACTTTCTATATGTACAACATATGTTAGCTTGTGTTTTATTTTACTTTCTATATGTACAACATATGTTAGCTTGTGTTTTATTTTACTTTCTATATGTACAACATATGTTAGCTTGTGTTTTATTTTACTTTCTATATGTACAACATATGTTAGCTTGTGTTTTATTTTACTTTCTATATGTACAACATATGTTAGCTTGTGTTTTATTTTACTTTCTATATGTACAACATATGTTAGCTTGTGTTTTATTTTACTTTCTATATGTACAACATATGTTAGCTTGTGTTTTATTTTACTTTCTATATGTACAACATATGTTAGCTTGTGTTTTATTTTACTTTCTATATGTACAACATATGTTAGCTTGTGTTTTATTTTACTTTCTATATGTACAACATATGTTAGCTTGTGTTTTATTTTACTTTTAAGGGACCAGTCCTCTTCTATGATAATACTAAAGGATCTAACGAAAATTAACTTTGTAAACAAGACATTGAAGATCATTATTCGAACTACCTAGTACGATGAGTTGGGTTGGTAATACGAGCTCACTATCAACTCTGCTACCTCACTGACAACCTGTCATATACTCCAAACTATATTTGGAGCAGGCAATCAAACCCTAAATCATCCTTCAAAACTGCCCATTCTATCAGGAGTCCTGACAACAACTGGCTGTATAGATCCACACTAGAATGCAGCTATTCTGGAGCACACAAGATGACGTCCAACAG
This sequence comes from Meghimatium bilineatum, assembly GCA_034231615.1. Lineage (NCBI taxonomy): Eukaryota > Metazoa > Mollusca > Gastropoda > Stylommatophora > Philomycidae > Meghimatium > Meghimatium bilineatum. Next base: position 10,107,699 of record CM067318.1, read on the forward strand.
ATAGAAAGTTTTATTCACAAAATGAAAAATTAAGGTCTGAGGCAGGAAACCATGCAAATGTTAGGCCTTCCAAAATACAAGACTAGGAACAATGAGAATACAAGGCTAGAAACAATGTGAATACAGGACTAGAAACAATGGGAATACAGGACTAGGAACAATGGAAATACAGGACTAGAAACAATGTGAATACAGGACTAGAAACAATGTGAATACAAGACTAGAAACAATGGGAATACAGGACTAGAAACAATGGGAATATACGACTAGAAACAATGGGAATACACGACTAGAAACAATGGGAATACACGACTAAAGACAATGGGAATACAAGACTAGAAACAATGGGAATACACGACTAGAAACAATGAGAATACAAGACTAGAAACAATGGGAATACACGACTAGAAACAATGGGAATACATGACTAGAAACAATGAGAATACAAGACTAGAAACAATGGGAATACACGACTAAAAACAATGGGAATACACGACTAGAAACAATGGGAATACACGACTAGAAACAATGAGAATACAAGACTAGAAACAATGGGAATACACGACTAGAAACAATGGGAATACACGACTAGAAACAATGAGAATACAAGACTAGAAACAATGGGAATACACGACTAAAAACAATGGGAATACACGACTAGAAACAATGTGAATAAAAGACTAGAAACAATGTGAAGATACGAAATTTCAATATTGAAATGTCAATATTTCTTATGATCGATGTACCAACCTCACAAGAAGAAAGATTCCACAAGACTCCTGTAACACATTCCTTGACATCCTCCTGGTCTGTCTTGCGTAGCAAACGGATCAGCTCTGGTATTCCATTCTCATTTTTGATTGCTCTCTGAAAACACAATGATATAGCACACAACTACATTCACTCCAATTATACACCTAATAGTGATATGTTAAATATCACAATCTTCACCTTTACTTTGATCTGTTACCCATTCTCCCAATCTTCACCTTTACTTTGCCAGCTTTGATCTGGTACCCATTCTCCCAATCTTCACCTTTACTTTGCCAGCTTTGATCTGGTACCCATTCTCCCAATCTTCACCTTTACTTTGATCTGTTACCCATTCTCCCAATCTTCACCTTTACTTTGCCAGTTTTGATCTGTTACCCATTCTCCCAATCTTCACCTTTACTTTGATCTGTTACCCATTCTCCCAATCTTCACCTTTACTTTGCCAGCTTTGATCTGGTACCCATTCTCCCAATCTTCACCTTTACTTTGATCTGGTACCCATTCTCCCAATCTTCACCTTTACTTTGATCTGGTACCCATTCTCCCAATCTTCACCTTTACTTTGCCAGCTTTGATCTGTTACCCATTCTCCCAATCTTCACCTTTACTTTGCCAGCTTTGATCTGGTACCCATTCTCCCAATCTTCACCTTTACTTTGATCTGGTACCCATTCTCCCAATCTTCACCTTTACTTTGATCTGTTACCCATTCTCCCAATCTTCACCTTTACTTTGCCAGCTTTGATCTGGTACCCATTCTCCCAATCTTCACCTTTACTTTGATCTGGTACCCATTCTCCCAATCTTCACCTTTACTTTGCCAGCTTTGATCTGTTACCCATTCTCCCAATCTTCACCTTTACTTTGCCAGCTTTGATCTGGTACCCATTCTCCCAATCTTCACCTTTACTTTGATCTGGTACCCATTCTCCCAATCTTCACCTTTACTTTGATCTGTTACCCATTCTCCCAATCTTCACCTTTACTTTGATCTGTTACCCATTCTCCCAATCTTCACCTTTACTTTGATCTGTTACCCATTCTCCCAATCTTCACCTTTACTTTGATCTGTTACCCATTCTCCCAATCTTCACCTTTACTTTGATCTGGTACCCATTCTCCCAATCTTCACCTTTACTTTGATCTGTTACCCATTCTCCCAATCTTCACCTTTACTTTGCCAGTTTTGATCTGTTACCCATTCTCCCAATCTTCACCTTTACTTTGCCAGTTTTGATCTGTTACCCATTCTCCCAATCTTCACCTTTACTTTGCCAGTTTTGATCTGGTACCCATTCTCCCAATCTTCACCTTTACTTTGCCAGTTTTGATCTGTTACCCATTCTCCCAATCTTCACCTTTACTTTGCCAGCTTTGATCTGGTACCCATTCTCCCAATCTTCACCTTTACTTTGATCTGGTACCCATTCTCCCAATCTTCACCTTTACTTTGATCTGTTACCCATTCTCCCAATCTTCACCTTTACTTTGCCAGTTTTGATCTGTTACCCATTCTCCCAATCTTCACCTTTACTTTGATCTGTTACCCATTCTCCCAATCTTCACCTTTACTTTGATCTGTTACCCATTCTCCCAATCTTCACCTTTACTTTGATCTGGTACCCATTCTCCCAATCTTCACCTTTACTTTGATCTGTTACCCATTCTCCCAATCTTCACCTTTACTTTGCCAGCTTTGATCTGGTACCCATTCTCCCAATCTTCACCTTTACTTTGATCTGGTACCCATTCTCCCAATCTTCACCTTTACTTTGATCTGTTACCCATTCTCCCAATCTTCACCTTTACTTTGATCTGTTACCCATTCTCCCAATCTTCACCTTTACTTTGCCAGTTTTGATCTGTTACCCATTCTCCCAATCTTCACCTTTACTTTGCCAGTTTTGATGTGTTACCCATTCTCCCAATCTTCACCTTTACTTTGCCAGTTTTGATCTGTTACCCATTCTCCCAATCTTCACCTTTACTTTGCCAGTTTTGATCTGTTACCCATTCTCCCAATCTTCACCTTTACTTTGCCAGTGTTGATGTGTTACCCATTCTCCCAATCTTCACCTTTACTTTGATCTGTTACCCATTCTCCCAATCTTCACCTTTACTTTGATCTGTTACCCATTCTCCCAATCTTCACCTTTACTTTGCCAGTTTTGATGTGTTACCCATTCTCCCAATCTTCACCTTTACTTTGATCTGTTACCCATTCTCCCAATCTTCACCTTTACTTTGCCAGCTTTGATCTGGTACCCATTCTCCCAATCTTCACCTTTACTTTGATCTGGTACCCATTCTCCCAATCTTCACCTTTACTTTGATCTGTTACCCATTCTCCCAATCTTCACCTTTACTTTGATCTGTTACCCATTCTCCCAATCTTCACCTTTACTTTGATCTGTTACCCATTCTCCCAATCTTCACCTTTACTTTGCCAGTTTTGATCTGTTACCCATTCTCCCAATCTTCACCTTTACTTTGCCAGTTTTGATGTGTTACCCATTCTCCCAATCTTCACCTTTACTTTGATCTGTTACCCATTCTCCCAATCTTCACCTTTACTTTGCCAGTTTTGATGTGTTACCCATTCTCCCAATCTTCACCTTTACTTTGATCTGTTACCCATTCTCCCAATCTTCACCTTTACTTTGATCTGTTACCCATTCTCCCAATCTTCACCTTTACTTTGATCTGTTACCCATTCTCCCAATCTTCACCTTTACTTTGCCAGTTTTGATCTGTTACCCATTCTCCCAATCTTCACCTTTACTTTGCCAGTTTTGATGTGTTACCCATTCTCCCAATCTTCACCTTTACTTTGATCTGTTACCCATTCTCCCAATCTTCACCTTTACTTTGATCTGTTACCCATTCTCCCAATCTTCACCTTTACTTTGCCAGTTTTGATGTGTTACCCATTCTCCCAATCTTCACCTTTACTTTGCCAGTTTTGATCTGTTACCCATTCTCCCAATCTTCACCTTTACTTTGCCAGCTTTGATCTGTTACCCATTCTCCCAATCTTCACCTTTACTTTGCCAGTTTTGATCTGTTACCCATTCTCCCAATCTTCACCTTTACTTTGCCAGTTTTGATGTGTTACCCATTCTCCCAATCTTCACCTTTACTTTGATCTGGTACCCATTCTCCCCAAATTGAATTTTTTCTAATGATCATATTGAACGTCTCTGTATCTTGGAATTACTTGACCTTACTTTAGTATCCCATTCAGGGTGTAGCTATCAACCAAACATTTGTTGGCTGTAGTGATTCTCTGGGAAATATAAATACATTTAGCAGTTTTCCATTGCTTTCAGAACGGTCTGGTTGCGCAGTTACTTGCTACAGGATTTCTTCATCTTCTGTAGCATTCATTCTCAAACTCCCACTGGCTTTCTCTCGTAGCAGGACCATGGTCTTACTAGATTTCCAGCTGGATGTAGAACAAAGAATGGAAATATGTTATATCCCCGCTTTATTTGCACCTATGGCCAAACACATCTGTTTTTTTTGTAGAGCAACGGGATTTGAACCCAGTACCTTGGCCATCACTGATGCTCGCTGTACCTCGCCATATAGATCTTAAGATATCTATGCCACACAAAAACCAGATTCATATTTTTTTATTATTAGGAAGTCCTGATAAATTAAAGAAACAGCAGGTGACAGACAAGATTAAACTCAGCAGTTTGGTTGCGTTAGAATTTTTACTGAAAGTGTGAAGACAATTGATGTAAGATAACAGACCTGGATTGAATCTTCTTTACTACACCTGCCTTTATACTTTTGTACATCAGCTTCCATACTTTTGACTATACCAAACATTCTAACTTGAGTTTTCTAATATTTTCTACATTATGCATATTGGTACATGTTTCATACCAGCATCATAGTCAAAACTGAGGTCTATATTCTATTCAATATTCTGGCATACAAAGAAAATGTAACCATATCATTAAATCAACACCACTACTTGCTTAGAAGATAACAATCCTACTTTAATTCTATCAATAACTCAACCACCACACTTATCCACAAGATAACAACCCAACACAAACTCATCACTCACTCAACCACCACACATGGTCATAAAGTATCAATGACTCGCCACTTTGTGAACAGATTAGAACTGTCTTGTTACCTACCTTGTTCTCATTATTATTCTTTCCATAAGACAGGTTCTGCAAGGCACCACATGCATTTTTGTGGACATCGATCATTTCATGGCTCAGTAGTCGGATCAGTGGTGGAATACCTCCCAGACTCCTAAAAGAAAGAAAATACAGTGTCTACATAAATCCACCATAACACACACACTAGCCACAATGACATGAATGATACCCACGCTAACATGAATGACACCCACACTAACATGAATGACACTCACACTAACCACAATGACATGAATAACATCCACACTAACCACAATGACATCAATGACATCCACACTAACCACAATGACATCAATGACACCCACACTAACCACAATGACATGAATGACACCCACACTAACTACAATGACACCCACACTAACCACAATGACACCCCACTAACCAAAATGCCATGAATGACACCCACACTAACCACAATGACATGCAACATATCTACAGACCACAATGACATTAAAGTCATCCACACTGACTACATGAATCTGAATAATGTCTACACTGAGACAGACTACAAAGACATGAGTGGTGCCCACAATGACATGAATGAGGTTACAAGACCACTGTCACATGAAGTAATTTTAATGAATAAGTAAATATGTGTGTTACAAATATATACATGTGTATGTTACAAATACCTACATGTGTGTGTGATAAAAATATGTTACAAATGTGTGTGTTACAAATATGTGTTACAAATATGTGTGTTACAAATGTGTGTTACAAATACCTACATGTGTGTTACAAATATGTGTTACAAATACCTACGTGTGTGTGTGTGTGTGTATTACCAATATGTGTATTATAAATACCTACATGTGTATGTTACAAATACCAACATGTCTGTGTTACAAATACCTACGTGTGTGTGTGTTACCAATTGTGTATTATAAATACCTACATGTGTGTGTTACAAATACCTACATGTTATTTGTGCATTACAAATGTGTGTGTTACGAATACCTACATGTTATTTGTGTGTTACAAATGTGTGTGTTACAAATACCTACCCACTAACACATATTTATTTATTTACTATTGGGATTTATGTTACCCTGGCCCCCTTTGATTTTTGATAATTTTATCGGGTAACTTCAACATTCCCAGAGTAGTAGACTAGTGTTTGAATGAAAGATGATTATGTTTAGAAATTGACTTTCGTAACGACCTTGATGAAAGGATATAGCAGACGTGACCTTCACATATACTCTCAAAGAGAAGTTACAGATGTTTCTGTGTTATGCTAAGTGCACTGTCGGAGTTAAAAATGTCCTTGATTGAGCAACTTACAAATATCAAATTCTGTGTTTTGCTTGAAAAGTAACCCTCAGAGACACTAACATTGCTTAAATATCTTCTAAAACAAAAAAGTTATTGCGTTTTCATAACACTCACCATCAATAACACAAATTTTCCAAAAAGAATTCAGGACCAGGGGAGAAATTTCTCAATTTAATCAAGGGTCCTAAAGGTTAATAATGAATATGGTGATGCCACAATGAAGAAACCACAAGTATTTTTGTGGCACAAGTGTTTCCGTGAAGGCTTAGTGTCAACAATGACGCACAAAGTCGACGACCATCAACCTCGATCATTAAAGAAAAAATTGAGCTTGTTTGGAACGCTGTCTGTGCTGACAGAAGATTTGAGAAAAGAGCTTTAGAAGTTGGGACATCTGTTGGAAGTTGTTACAGTATTGTCTACAATGAACTGTATATGCACTGTGTTTGTCAATCTCCAGAATGAACTGTACATGCAACATGTTTGTCAACACAGTTCCCAAACTGTTATCTCCTGATCAGAAAGAATATTGACCCTGGCAGGTGACCTAATCACCATGGCTGATCAAGATAGCAATTTTTTAAAAGAAAAAAGTAATGTTGGAAGTGTTTGTTTAGTTACCAGATATTGTCTACCATGATTTAATTCCTGAAAACTGAATAATAAACAAGAAAATTTAGGAATTTATGTCAATACCCTCCATGTATAATCCACTAGTTCTATTGTTACTTACTTCTAAATAATCCACTTCTTCTTTCGTTCACTTGAAACATGTCTATATCTGTATATTTATAGATGCATTCCATTGTGTGTTGTGCGTGGCAACCTGATTATCTGTGTGCCTTTTGGATGGTTGCCTCCGTCTTCAGCACTCTGCTTACTTGGGCAGGACTATGGTCCTGCTCGAGTGGGACTGCCTGGCCAGTCTTAGTTTCCAGCCCCTGATGGCTGAACAGCCCCATCACCACTTCACGGTGCTGGTCTTGATGGGGGTTATAATCCACTAATTCTATTGTTACTGATTTCTATATAATCCACTAAACCTAGAACTTTTTGAAGTTATCTCGTATATCCACATGAAGTAAGGCTGCAAGAAAATGCTGACATCATGGAACAGAACCCCAAATTAACAATTGCAGTGAAAAGAACAAAAAACATAACTCTTGATTTACTTTGACATTGCTTGTATTAATAACACCTACATCTGAAGAAAAAAAGATAATTCAACCTCTTTGAAAGTTAATTCATTAATGATAATAACTGACCTTGTTTTAGCCTTGACAGCATCATCCATGTACGTGATATGTTGCAGGTGAGCAGCAGCACTTGCCTTGATGCTGTCGTCAAAGGAACCCAGGAAGTCTATCACCTCCTGTAAATCTGGGTACCGCAGGTGTGATGCTAGACAGATAGAATACATTCATATTGAAAATATCTCTAGTTTCAACTTCTTTATTTGAACATCTATATTTCTCATCATTACAGCATATTTTCCTGTGAAGGAGTGCAGGGAGGCTTTCTATGGGCTTTATATTAAATAAAGGCCACTTTGCCACAGCAGACACCGCAACATGTACAGGAAAGGCCACTTTTCCACAGCAGACACCGCAACATGTACAGGAAAGGCCACTTTGCCACAGCAGACACCGCAACATGTACAGGAAAGGCCACTTTGCCACAGCAACATGTACAGGAAAGGCCACTTTGCCACAGCAGACACCGCAACATGTACAGGAAAGATTTTGATTGTACCTCTGAAAGAAACAAAAATCCTGTCTCAATCATGGATTGAACCTGGAACCTCAAGGGTCTGAGAACAGTGTTCTAACCACATGGCCATGCGCTTCACTCATGTGAAAGATGTATGAATGCTCAATGAAATACAAGCCTTTCCTAGTAACCGTAATTGCTGGATAAATGTGGCAGAGGACTGTGGTGCATGGAGGTTGGTATTTTGCGCAAAGGTGCAGAAACTTGTTAAACACTTTTGAGGAACAGACTAGAACACAAGCGACATACACATAAAGCAAAGGCGGATTGCAAAACAGCAGTGACTGATTCATATCACACAAACTTGTAAAATAACCATCTAAAAGACTAAAAAAAGGCCATACATATTTCTTAGTCATTCACCTTCTTCTATGTTATTTGTCCAACTCCTGAAGATTACCAGGCACATTATTCGGAAAATGAAATGTGTTATGTCGTTTACAGCTTAGAAGTGATATATGTACACTTTTTGACCTGACACATCTAAATTCAGCAGATAGTGTGTAGGTACTTTGAATTATGGGATGGGACCAGCCTCAAAGGACCTCCTTAGTAAACATTTAAACCATGATTGACAGGTCACAGTATTGCTATTTTCCCCAATAGGGCCCGGCAACTTATGAGCATCTAAGGAGAAACTGTGTTTGTACACACAGTAAATAAGATAGCCTGCAATCAAAATTTACATAAGGACAAGATAACTAGTAACGTTGATCAATGTTTTAAACACCAAAGTTGACTATTGAAAGTCAGTGTGCAAAATATGCTGATTTTGAGATAATCACAAAGCATATCACTGCGTTAATATCTAAAATAAAATTCACATCCCTGTAAGTTCTGTTTGTCTCTGAATAAATCAGCTTTCTACAACATTTTTTGACTGGATATCAATAGTTCAAATCCTGGCAGGAAAAATCTTCCCAACTCAAATTGAATCTAAAGTTTCAAAGTTTGTGATAAATTTGGAATCTCTATGTCAAAGTATCACCAACAATTACTTTGGTTTCAGCATCTTTTATCTAGGTCTTTTATCATGGGAGCCGTGTTAGCGCAGTGGTTAGCGCACTGGCTTCGCATATGAGTGGTCCTGGGTTCATTCCCCAGTTGAGGCGGAAATGTTTTCAGATCGCAACGGCTCCCAGGTCGACCCAGCCTTAAATGGGTACCGGATTAATCCGGGAAGTAAAGACTGCGAGGGAGAGGAGATGGCTACCACCGTCATTTGCAGAGCTTGTGAAATGTGAGATCGCTAACATCTCACACCCCTACGGCATTAATAAATGCTATGGGTTACTTTACTTTTTTTTTACTATCTAGGTCAACTGGACTGGGTTACGATAAGTATATCTAGGTCAACTGGACTGGGTTATGATATATATCTATATATCTAGGGCACACAGATAACAGTGAGGATGGTTTTTCCAAATTTATCAACCTGCTATATTCCTGAAAACATCAAATAGCAATAAGTTTCTATAACAATAAGAAGAACACGATGGACTTGAATCTGACATGTACTTTAAATGAAGGAAAACATACTGCCACTACTAGTACTAAAATGGGTACCAGATGGCAAAAGAAAAAGATTAAGACCAAGAGAAATTCTTTGCAGAACAACCATCAAAGAGGGTGTTCTATGGGTCTCAACAACATACAACACACACAGAAACATCACATTTATTCGAACTGGAGAGCTCTGGATTCTGCCCAATGCACCGTCTTCAGTGTTGAAGAAATATATAAATAGATAGGTAGATTCATGCAGCATCTTCCAATGTATCTTGATATATTTCAAAGGCTTTCAGTGAAGTCTTTAACAAGTCCTTGTAGCTTTTCTTTTGACCACCTTGAGTACATTATGTCTTTCTGCAATTCACCATAGAGAAGTATCTATGGCAGGCAATGGTCTGTCATGTGTACCACATGACCTGTCCAAAGATTAAATGGTTCTGCGCATAACATTGAAAAGATGGACTGTGGTCACTTGGGTGTGGACACATCTCATAAAGTACCAAATGCATCGGAAGTGTCAATGCTAAGGATGCCAGTTCTATCAAAAAAGGTGGCATCTGAAATCTTGTCTTGCCACCTGATGTTCATAACTTTTCTCTGCCGAAGACAGATGTGTCGGGCCACTGGCGCAAATAAAACGGCGACAACACATTTCCATTCTCTGGACTTACAGCCTGCTGGATATCTAGTAGGACCATTGTATCTGTTACAAGAGTGAGCCAGCGGGAGTTTGAGAATCAAGATGAAGATAACTTTTTTAAGACAAGTTGTGTGAAAGTGATTGAACCTCCTCACATGTCATCTATATAAAAAATATAAAATCTGTTTCACAAGAGTATAACAGCATTGAAAGTACCACTGTTCTGTAAACTCCCAGTTTAATCTACAAGTTAATGCCAAACAAACACTAACAGTATGAGTAAAGTCCCCACAACGTTTTAACGCTGCTAAAATTGTTTTCGGGTGTTCACACATGCAAATGTGAGGAGATAAAGTAGAGGGTAATGTTGAAAAGAAAGGATGTAAAAGGAGACACTACTTACAATGACCTCTGCTGTCTACAGAGGGAGTGCGTCTGCCATCAGAAGGAGGGGCACCAAGATTGAGCTGTTCTAACTTCATGACCGTTTCATCATCAGGAAAGTATGAATTGTCTTGTACAAAGGGAATGTTTTTGTTTGCTGGGTAGTCTGAAGATTAAGAGAATATTTCATTATAATGACATTCTCAACATGCAGATGTGACATTCCGAGTATATGAATATTTGGTTCTTATAACATTCTCAACATGTAGATGTGACATTCTGAGTATATGAATATTTGGTTCTTATGACATTCTCAACATGTGACATTCTGAGTATATGAATATTTGGTTCTTATAACATTCTCAACATGTGACATTCTGAGTATATGAATATTTGGTTCTTATGACATTCTCAACATGTGACATTCTGAGTATATGAATATTTGGTTCTTATGACATTCTCAACATGTAGTTGTGACATTCTGAGTATATGAATATTTGGTTCTTATAACATTCTCAACATGTAGTTGTGATATTCTAAGCATGAGAACATTTGGTTCTTATGACATTCTCAACATGTAGTTGTGATATTCTAAGCATGAGAACATTTGGTTCTTATGACATTCTCAACATGTAGTTGTGATATTCTAAGCATGAGAACATTTGGTTCTTATGACATTCTCAACATGCAGTTCTGACATCCTGCGCATATGAACATTTGGTTCTTATGACATTCTCAACATGTAGTTGTGATATTCTAAGCATGAGAACATTTGGTTCTTATGACATTCTAAACCTGTGAGCAGTAATTACATTCTGAACGTGGGAACAATATTATCAGAACACATCAAGTAAAGCAACTCCATGGTAGGAGGTAGTGATAACAATACTATTTGGACACAGTAAGTCAGACAACTTCATGGTTGGAGGTAGTGATAACAATACTATCTGGACACAGTAAGTCAGACAACTTCATGGTTGGAGGTAGTGATAACATTATTATTGTGGACACAGTAAGTCAGGCAACTTCTTGGTTGGTGGTAGTGATAAGGTAGTGTCAGGCCAGAGGAGTAAACCCTTACAGAAAATCCAGAGGGAAAACAAAGGCAGTTTAAACTAATCAACAGTCCCAAGAAGGGGTTAGTGCAAATGGGAAGGCACTTTCTCCATAAAAGCCTTCCGTGGGAAAGCCATAATGCATGAAACATGACTTTTGTGTTTCTTACACTAGTTTGTTTCCTGACATCGTTCAAAGACAAAAGGCCATCATCATCATTCAGCAGGCCTCCATTGATTAAAGTTTGCAGCTTGACAACAAATAACTCACAATAACATATTCTACTGAAGTTGTAGGTCTTTCCATGAGTTCTTTTTCATTTGGGATTTTATCATAGAAACTTATCCCTTCACTTATCTTAGATACTTATCACTTCACATATTTTATCATATAAACTTATCACTTCACTTTTGATCACTTCACTTATCGTGAAACTTAAGCAAATGTAAAGTCATGAACACTTTACCAGGTGGATATCGCCTTGGAGCTTGGTTGTAGCTGCCAATCATATCTCGGTCATCATATGGGACAGGATCTGGGCCTGAGGAAGCCAGAACAATTATATTTGGCACTTAAATATGAATCTAACAAACCTTAAATGTGCATTACATAAGATTAGTACCTGTCAGGTATAATGATTAACATGTGATGCTACCTGGGAACTTTTGTGTATAAGAAAGATGAGATTAGACAACAAATGGGTGTTGGAATAAGTGCTGATGGTTCTAGCACCTTAACTCAAGTAGATTACATGTATGTCATGTGACATATTCTGTCCAGAACGTAGTCTTAAAACGGAGATTACAGGTAACCTGAGATATTTCATTACCTGGGACACCCTGATACTTGAGATAAAAGCTACCTAAGATTTACATACGACCTCTGGTATTTTATACATAAGTAACTTATAAGATAGAATACACACAGCCGTAGAGATTTTATGTGAGCTGAGATGATGGTGATACGTAACAGCCGTAGAGATTTTATGTGAGCTGAGATGATGGTGATACGTAACAGCCGTAGAGATTTTATGTTAGCTGAGATGATGGTGATACGTAACAGCCGTAGAGATTTTTTGTGAGCTGAGATGATGGTGATACGTAACAGCCGTAGAGATTTTATGTTAGCTGAGATGATGGTGATACGTAACAGCCGTAGAGATGTGAGCTGAGATGATGGTGATACGTAAGTGGTTACAGTCTGGACTGTGGAGAGGATTGCCACATTATCAGATTTATATAATTTTACCAGTTAGTTTCTTTTGAGCCAAAGATGGCACATAGGGTGGTAGTCACTTATTTATATGTTGAGCCCTTCTTGCAAGTTGTAGTTTTTGTCTATTGCTTATGCATAGTATAGATCTTTCTCTATTGATTTTTCTGTGTAGAGTTTCTTTTGCCATCTGTCTTCCACATGAAGATTTCTTTAGGAAGTCTTGTTTTCATCCATTCTAAGTACATGACTGATGTAAGTTCAGTGTTTTCATCTTATAAAACTTGACACAAATTCTTGGACTGTTTCTTCACTCACCGAATTACTTGTTTTAAGATCTGTTCAATTTTATGTTCAATATTATTCCTAGGCACTTGTTTTCAAATGTGATTAATTTAGTGTTTATTGCTGCTACTACATAAACTGTATTCAAGCGATAATAAATAGAACTGCATGGAAACTATGATCTGACATTCACAAATTGAAAACAGGATTATGAAGTTTTTGTAAATCATGTTTCCTGTGTTTCCAGCAATTTGCATAACTCCATTACCCTGAGTTTCCAATGTTCACTTGTCAATATCACCTGCAGTCACAAAGTGGAAGAATTTCTAAGAAATGGCTCATGTATAACATGCTATGGATATGCATTTATAGGGAAAATACATCACAACCTTTTAATGAAAGATGTCAATAACAGGAAGTTCTGGAGGAAACACTTGACATCCTCTGATGGAAGATGCTAACAACAAGAAATTCTGGAGAAAACACGTTACAAACTTTGATGTACGATGTCAAAAACAGAAAATTCTGGAGTAGACATGTGACAGCCTTTCGTGGAAGATGTTAAGAACAGGAAACTGAAGAAGATACATGATAGTTTGTTTAAAAAGTTTCAAGAACATCATTCACAGAACATCATTCACAGAACATCATTCACAGAACATCATTCACAGAACATCATTCACAGAACATCATTCACAGAACATAGGAGCAAATGTTTATAGGTTAGTGTGGCACTGAAGAAGATGCTATGCTAGACAGACACTCTTACTTATATTAAAACAATTTATACAACAGACATCATGCCCTGTCTGTGAGGACATACACACATCACCTGCTATTAAGACAATTTTACAACAGACATGCCCTTGTGGTGAGGACACACACAGCCTATTAGGACAATTTTACAACAGACATGCCCTGGCGGAGAGGACAAACACAAGCTATTAGAACGATTTTACAATGATATCATGCCCAGGCTGTTAATACACAGAAAGATTACATAGGATTGTTATTGTTCATCCTTTGCAAGTGATGTTAATCATTTGTTACATCCACTTTCAAAATCAGTATGAGATATGTCCTACTTGGTCAAATTCAGTATGAGATATGTCCTACTTGGTCAAATTCAGTATGAGATATGTCCTACTTGGTCAAATTCAGTATGAGATGTCCTACTTGGTCAAATTCAGTATGAGATATGTCCTGCTTGGTCAAATTCAGTATGAGATATGAATAGGAAGCTTACAACATCATGTCCAGACAACTAGGACACAATGTTGTCCAGTATTAGTACACTGCTACAACAGCACATTTCTACAAACGATGACTAACCTTCATGCTTAAGAAAGTACACCAATAGGTTTAAGGGAGCACATCTCAATTATGACTGTTATCATTGATCACAGAAATCAAAGAAGCTACAGTAACAAGCTTACAAACAGCACACAGGGAAGGCCATCTCCAGAGAATTCTTCCACCCTTGACGCCGCAAGGCAAACAAGGACCACAGAGTATAGATAGATAGACAGAGATCATTGATAAGAACTTCAGTTCACTCAACTAATCCCCAGCCACCCTTGTGTTGCCAGTGGCTCCGAATGTGATTCCAATAATACCAACACTTTTAAATACCATGCATGTTACAATAGATGATTAAGGAGGTTTTCAAGGTGGAATTGGCTATCTCATCCTATAGAATATCAAAGTGACCCAGTCACAAGCGCAGAAGTCGGATATGTCTGAAAGAATATTGCAGATATCACAGCCAAGCTGTAAACTATGACACAACACATTCTATTATCTGAACTGCATCCTGCTAATCTGCATGAGTTTTGAGGACGAATGCAAAGGAAAACACAAGACTCTTTTATACAGGTAGCAATCAATGTAAATGTATAGTTCCATTTCGCATTCTATACTAACAGGAACTATATTCTTTTTTTATACAAATGTTATTGATGAGCTAACAGGTAAACTTCTGTATCGGCTTGTGGTTAAAGTTATCTAGAATACATTATATTTAAAATATTCATATACCGGTAATTTGCTTTAAATGATGAATGAAGATGATCCAATCACACAAAAGCGTAAAAAAAACAAGAGTGAAAAGCTAGATGGCAAAGCTACAAGACATCCATGGCAATAAGCTGGAGTATCCCAAGTTCCTGCACTTGATGCTCTCCTAATAACACGTCCTAAATACAGACATTTTCACAAAAATATTTGCTCTTATAGCGTGCTCTTTCACTTCAGTGGGAGCAAAAATTACAGATTGTCGTGGTCGAGGTCCTTATTTTTTTAAATTTCATGGACAAACTTATCAAACTTCTCATATACAACCTCCATACAACAATATTCCATAATTCGCTCAGTTGTATGTTGTGGACAGTACTCAAGCAACAGATGTTTGACAAGCACACGCAGCAAATGCTGGATGTGAAAGAGAAATTCTTGATAAAATAGATCAATTTTTTCATCGATACAATAGACTAGCAGTCAATGTTTTTTCTCATTGATATTATTTGCTATATTATTAACTACATTAGTAATCAGTGACAACAACACTTTAGCATAGGTGTTATCATTTTCTTTCACATATCTCGTTAGTGATACCAACAACACAAAGTACTTTTGATTATAATGTGGTTTGTCACACAATCTCGGCATTCCTGAGAAATCTGGCAATCTGAATGTATTCAGTGCTTATGACAATGTCATCAGACAGGCTACAGTGCTCAAGACAATGCTGTCTGACTGGTTACAGTGCTCATGGCAATGCTATCAGACTGGCTACAGTGCTCATGGCAATGCTATCAGACTGGCTACAGTGCTCATGGCAATGCTATCAGACTGGCTACAGTGCTCATGGCAATGCTGTCAGACTGGCTACAGTGCTCATGACAATCCTGTCAGACTGGCTACAGTGCTAATAACAATGTCTTTGGACTGGCTACAGTGCTTATGACAATGCTTTCGGACTGGTTACAGTGCTCATAACTATTCTATAAGACTGGCTACAGTGCTCATGATGATGCTGTAAGACTGGCTACAATGCTCTCAGACTGGCTAAATGTTAAGTATTAGTTTGTAAGGTTGAGTGAGGGTGGCACGACTACAACAATTAAGTACAAGGTGCAGATGAATTAAAGAATATTAAATACTATTTTATTGCAATCTGGTGCTACTTCTGACCTACACCAGAGATTTAGCTACCCCCCTCCCCCAATCAGTTCTATCAGTACATGCTTTCAGACATGATTCTATTTCTTTAACCCCTTAGTTGTTGAGGTATTCTTAAAGATATGATGAAATGCCACTGCCATTTTGTGCAGATCCTCCTCTTCTTCGCTTCCCAGGGAAAAAATCCATTGGGAAACTTATAATAAAGCATTCAGACGAATTGTTTCCCTGGGAAACTAAGAAGAAGAAGATCTCAGCAAAATGGTGGCAAACCCCTCATCGTATCCTTAAGGATACCTCCGCAGTTAAGGGATTAAGTGTCCCCACCCCCTCTGGCATTATTTTATCAGCTTGTCATCAAGCATCATTATTTTCCAAGGACCCTTATGATGAGTCCCATACTATGGTTTTATATGTACCACCCCCCCCCAATCAGCAGACACTCTTTTATTAATACTCCTACATCAAACATCCTGGTTCTATCAGAACATCCCATCAGCCATGGTGTTACCTCCACCCAAAATAAACATCATGCTTTTCTAAGGTTTCCAGAACTGACAATTTTCACAGAGGAATATCATATTTAAAAAAAAAAATAATAAAATATGATCTTTCAATATCAGGCTGTGTCCATGACCAACTACTTTATTCATTGCTCAGATTCTGAATTAAATAAAAGATTTCACGGGTCTATTGCATATGTTAGTCTATGACCAACTACTTCATTCATTGCTAAGATTTTGAATTAAACAAAAGATTGCACGGGTCTATTGCACAACACATACATTGACAGCGTTGTTAGCATGGCACTATTTATGGTGCAGTATATTTCAATCCATCCACCATGCCAAGCTTGACAACACAGAGAAGAAGAAACATTACCGTAAAAGTCAGAAGAGTAAATATCACTACCTCCAGATGGTGACGGTCCTCGGAAGTAGGGATCATCTCTCAGTCTCATTTGGCCTGCATCAAAACTGTGCTGTTCTCTAAAGGGGTCATCTGCAAATGGGTCTGTTCTCACTGGAGGTAACCCTTCAAACCGTCGTTTTGAATCGTCCATAATGTTATCTCCCACATGATCATCGCGAAAAGAGTCATTTGCGCGGGAAGATGGTCGATTTTGATAACTTTCTCTGGAATAGTTGGCATTTCCTGGCTGGTCAAAACTGTGACGTTCTCTAGGAGCATCAGAGTATCTGTCGGGTGAAGGAGGACCCTGGTAGGAGTCGTGATGCAGGTCATGGAAGGAATTGTTAGGATGTGGCTGATGTGAGGGAGTCTGCTGGAATGAGTCATTGTAGGGATCTTCCCATTGGCCCCTATTTTGAGTGTCTGGATAATCTTCCGGTTGCTGGTGAGGGTAGTGTGGATCGTTATTGTAATGTCTGTCTTGGTCATCTGGATACTGCATATAATTATCTGGATGGCCCAGACTCTGATTGTAAGTGTCTTCTGGATAATGAACTCCGCCATTGTATCTGGGCGGGTTGTCATGGTACCGTGTGTCAACATGGTCAGTGTATGGATCATTGTAGTTTCCACTGTGGTGGGGATCTACTGGGCCCTGAAAACTTCCTCTGCTACCAGCATAAGAACCTTCTCTGCAAGAATGACAGATTTTTGGCATATTAATCAAGTGGAAACATAAATAGCTTGATATCATGCAATCAATCAATCAAGTGCACAAATAAATAGCTCTATATGATGTTCTATACAATACCTTTATTATATATGACCCGTTACCAGAATTAATTCTTAACCACTGAAGTTGAATGTGTTAGGTCACTGGTGTAAATAAAACAGCCTCAAAGCATATTTTCTTGTTTCTCGGGACTACATCCTAATATCTATAAGGACCATTTGTCCTGCTATAAGAGAGATTTGGTGGGAATTTGAGAAAGAATGAAAAGAAAAATGTGTAACATTCCACTGACACTTGTAAAATTCGTAACATTTCACTGACGCTTGTAAAAATTAATTGCATACTTGCATTCTTTTTGTAAAATGCAGACTGGACAGAGAAATAGAAACAAGGTGTCAGAAAGCAAACACATTGACACAGAAAGGAATACCAACTTTCACCATTACTTTCCACCCAAAGATAAAGATGCAAAAAAAAGACAATATCTACAATTTTTATACCAACACTCATTTTCTTGGAGCAATTTTTATACCAACAATCGTTTCCTTGGAGCAATATTTATACCAACACTTGTTTTCTTGGAGCAATTTTTATACCAACACTTGTTTTCTTGGAGCAATTTTTATACCAACACTTGTTTTCTTTGAGCACTTTTTATACCAACACTTGTTTTCTTGGAGCAATTTTTATACCAACACTCTTTTTCTTGGAGCAATTTTTATACCAACACTTGTTTTCTTGGAGCAATTTTTATACCAACACTTGTTTTCTTGGAGCACTTTTTATACCAACACTCTTTTTCTTAGAGAAATGTTTATACCAACACTCGTTTTCGTGGAGTAGAAAACTTTAAAAACTAGCATACCAAAGTCTGATCTATCAGAGTATTCTGTGCTAATAAAATGCATCTCCTTTCACCAATGTTATATATAATTTGAAGTAAAACAGTGAAAACTCTAGTGAATTACTAAAAGTGCACCAAAGAAAGTGGATGTTTCAACCAGCAAGTCTATATCAAGAAGAACACAAGTACAAAACATACATTACTGCCTATGAACATGTCACAATAAAAAATATACCAATGACAGAAGGCCATAAATGATGGATCATTTTTCCAATCATTTTAAAGGATTTCTCAATAATTTTCTTCTGGAATTTGTCCGTTTCTATTCCGACTAGAACTATCAGCCATCATGTAATGGTGGATACAATTAAGTCGAGATCGGAGCACTATGGACATGTCCAGAGTGCAATGATGATCCGATGACAAACAACTGCAATGTGTACATAGGCAGCTTGTCATTTACTCATCATGAATGAATCTTAGTAAGCATCTTCTGATAAAAGTATTCATGTGTGTTTTTGTGTGCACTAGTTATAAAACTGATTTACTTTGTGTTTTCACAACACACAAAGTTTTACTGCAGTCCCTACATTATCAATTGTTCTGTGACCAGAAGTTACACTAGAAGTACCGTGGTCAGCACTATGCCGGGCACTATTACATTCCTTTTTTTATTCTATCTATTTCTTGAGGCTGGGTCAAACCTGTTATTTGTCAACAAAAATTCTTCGCTACTTAAAACTGATCTTCAATAACATAAAACCAGTGAAACTACCCCTGATAAAACTGATCTTCAATAACATAAAACCAGTGAAACTACCCCTGATAAAACTGATCTTCAATAACATAAAACCAGTGAAACTACCCCTGATAAAACTGATTTTCATTAACATAAAACCAGTGAAACTACCCCTAATAAAACTGATCTTCAATAACATAAAACCAGTGAAACTACCCCTGATAAAACTGATCTTCAATAACATAAAACCAGTGAAACTACCCCTGATAAAACAAGATCTACAATAACATAAAACCAGTGAAACTACCCCTGATAAAACTGATCTTCAATAACATAAAACCAGTGAAACTACCCCTGATAAAACTGATCTTCAATAACATAAAACCAGTGAAACTACCCCTGATAAAACTGATCTTCAATAACATAAAACCAGTGAAACTACCCCTGATTAAACTGATCTTCAATAACATAAAACCAGTGAAACTACCCCTGATAAAACAAGATCTACAATAACATAAAACCAAAGAAACTACCCCTGATAAAACTGATCTTCAATAACATAAAACCAGTGAAACCACCCTTGATAAAACTGATCTTCAATAACATAAAACCAGTGAAACCACCCCTGATAAAATGGCTATGAAACTGTTTCATTTCTGGATCTCCATCCTCAATAAAAAATATAGCTGGATTTCTTCTTATTCTGCGTTAATTCTGCTCATAGCAGGATGTTGTCAGGAGAACATAATGCATTGTGTCATGGTTTACAGCTTTGATATCTGGGCCTGATACATACGACTTCAACACGGCTTCTGGATCAGGATAACATAATGCTTTCACATCAGGTTGTTTCCTGACACCGTAGTTTTATCTCAGCCTTTACTTCCTATGTGAGACAGGTAACCCAATCATAAGGCATCATCTTTCAGCAATTTTGTTGTTGTGACTTCCCATGAAAACCCACTCCCGCATAGAACTGTCCTTAGTTGCCTTTTCTAACATGTATGACAGATCACAGTATTCATATTCATGAATCTAATAATGTACCTAAGTAAGACACTAATACATAGACATGGTTTCATCTATTTTATCCCAGTAAAACATAAACATGGTTTTATCTATTTTATATCAGTAAAACAAACATGGTTTCATCTATTTTATCCCAGTAAAACACTATTACATAGACTTTCAGCCTTTTCTTTTAAACAAAGAAGGCCTTTAGGTCCTTGTGTATGAATATGCATGTTCTGTGTTTGTGTTCCTGGGGATACTTTAATACTTGTACAGGATGTTCGTTAATCTTGTAAAAGTCCTTGTTTCGATTGGTCTGTTCTCAGTGACTTGAGTACACAGGCTGAAAGTCTTGACCTCGCCACATATTTTTTGGGGGATGTGGTTGGTCAAGTACGGAAAACCTGTTTACTTGTGTTGCAAAGCGATTCTGTGCTGCTAGAACAGACCTGGTTCAATTCCCGTCAGCTGTAAGAATTATTTTCATTTATCCTCATGCTTCCTACTTGAATTTATTTGTATTACATAGACATGGTTTTATCTGTTTTATCCCAGTAATACATAGACATGGTTTTATCTGTTTTATCCTAGTAAGACACTAATACATAGACATGGTTTTATCTGTTTTATCCTAGTAAGACATTAATACATAGACATGGTTTTATCTGTTTTATCCTAGTAAGACACTAATACATAGACATGGTTTTATCTGTTTTATCCTAGTAAGAAACTAATACATAGACATGGTTTTATCTGTTTTATCCTAGTAAGACACTAATACATAGACATGGTTTTATCTGTTTTATCCCAGTAATACATAGACATGGTTTTATCTGTTTTATCCCAGTAATACATAGACATGGTTTTATCTGTTTTATCCCAGTAATACATAGACATGGTTTTATCTGTTTTATCCCAGTAATACATAGACATGGTTTTATCTGTTTTATCCCAGTAATACATAGACATGGTTTTATCCCAGTAATACATAGACATGGTTTTATCTGTTTTATCCCAGTAATACATAGACATGGTTTTATCTGTTTTATCCCAGTAATACATAGACATGGTTTTATCTGTTTTATCCCAGTAATACATAGACATGGTTTTATCTGTTTTATCCCAGTAATACATAGACATGGTTTTATCTGTTTTATCCCAGTAATACATAGACATGGTTTTATCTGTTTTATCCCAGTAATACATAGACATGGTTTTATCTGTTTTATCCCAGTAATACATAGACATGGTTTTATCCCAGTAATACATAGACATGGTTTTATCTGTTTTATCCCAGTAATACATAGACATGGTTTTATCTGTTTTATCCCAGTAATACATAGACATGGTTTTATCTGTTTTATCCCAGTAATACATAGACATGGTTTTATCTGTTTTATCCCAGTAAGACACTAATACATAGACATGGTTTGATCTATTTTATCCCAGTAAGACACTAATACATAGACATGGTTTCATCTATTTTATCAATCATGCAGTGAAACGTTCATAAGCTGTGACATCTTTTACTCGCCATGTACTATTCTTAATTCTTGATAAGCACCTTCTGGTCAAAACATCAATTTTGTGTGTTTACTGATGTGTTGTTAATGATTTCTACAATTTCATTGTCCTGTAATTTCATTTTCACCTCCATATAGACACTATACTAAAGTAGTGTGTTACCACAGCACATGTCATATCATGTACAGAAATCCAATGATGAAACCTGCGAATTGTCTGCTTTTATACACATCATAAAGTGATTTTTTTAAAAGGTGTAGATAATTGACTTCACTGTACTAGGGTTTCCCCATTTTTACTTCTTCACTATCATCATGTCCATATGTTGTGGAGACACAAAAAGGGAGCAAAGAATAGCGACACTGCTTCCTGCCACACATGTCATAACAGATGATAAGGAAGTTTTGGGGGTGGAGTTGGCGGTTCCAACTCGGATGAGATCAAAGAGACTCAGTAAACCTACTACAAAATGATATCTCAGGCAAAAAGGTGCAGATATCGCAGATAAGCTGTAAAACATGACACAGTGCATTCTGTTCTCTGAACACATCCTGCTAACCTGCACAATTTTGAGAACGAACGCAGAAGAAAACATGAAACTTTGGAATAAAATCAAATTTTTTATACATATTCTTATGTTCTGGACAAATTCTAACACTGCATATCATTGGCTATATGAGTAAAATGGAGACTACCATACACAATCTCCCATATGCAAGCATACGAGCAGGATATATTACAAAAACTTTATGTGATTATATGGGGAAAAAGCAGGAAATTATATCATTTGTAATATTCTTTATGCTCTAAAGTAGGATATGTTACGTTATATATGCGGGTGAATAAACAAGCAGGGAGATATCTCACTATTCCATTTTCTACATATGCTCATACGAGCAGGACACATAACAATATTGTACTGTATGTGTTGTATCTAAAAACATCATGAAACTATCTTGTATCCAATATCTACAAAGCAAACTGATAGATTCTTCATTAGGAACAAGCGTCACATTACTGGGGGCATTCCCATATATGCTCTTCTGCCGTTCCGTCAGCCATCTAAAAGTGTATACGCTCAGTGTCCCTTTCAGTTGCTGATTACGCATTCTTCTGATCTTTCCAGAGAAGGAGTACTTTCTCCCATCGCCTCTAGTCACTCCCATTTCTACCATTCTTTGAATATGTACATTGTCTCATTCGACTTCCCCCTTGTCTTCTCGTAAATTATCCATGACTGCTCTAAGCAAACTGACATTTATCCAACAATGATGAAATAAAACATTATGTCTATCTATGTTCTAGTATTATGATATCTGCTGGTTGCAAGTACTGCCAACCCAGCCGAATTCTCTTGTCAGTTAATATAATAAATAATACTAGCATCTAACTGGTTGGTATTAATAATAGGTGCGACTGCAGTAAAACTGTTCACGAGTAAGTATTAACAGAAAAAAACACAATAAGTTTTACATCTCACAAACATAAAACTAAAACACATGATAAAATTGGGAGCCATAGTTCCATAGTAATGTTATGTTATTTGCCTTCTGACCAGCTGAGTTGGGTTTTGAACCCGCTCCTCATTCGTCGCTTTAAATTAAAATTACTCCTGTGGTGGGAACTCCAACCACTAGGTAGCAGAGTACCAGAGCTCAAGTTATGGGGAGGTTGAGGAATGTTACCATCACTACTGTGCAAGTGTGGTATGTGATGCTAGTCAGGCATTTTCTGTTCAACCACCGACTAGGCTGCTGAGCACTTATGGGAAACCATGTGTTATGATGCTGGTTTATAACTCATATTACCTTTACCTTACACACAAAAATATACCAGTAGTTTTTTTACAAAACAGACCCATTTGATCTCAATACAGTTCATTCCTATACCTAGATATACTGTTTTATCATTTGATTTGCTTCCAATCGAAGTTGGTTTGTTTCTTTGTCTCATTCCTCCAGTTTTTCATATCTGCCCAACTCATTCTTCTGCTATTTATTCCAAAGTGAATTGCACACTTCTGAACTAGAGAAACTTGTTGAACTAGTCTGTGAGATTAATAATCTTAATGCTTGACACATGATCTGTAAGCCACTCAGATACAGAACTAGCTACCAGAAATGAAGCATACAGGGTTTGATTACGGGCATATGTACGCATGCATGCACATATATAGAATGCTAATCACTCTGTACACAAACAGAAAGTGATTGCAATGTAGAATGGAAGTCACTTTTCTTATCTCAAAGGCAGCGTTAAACAAATCCGTACTGAATGTATTTATATTGCCTTGAAACTCACTACAGTCAAAATATGCTGGGTTGGTGGCTACGTCCTGAATAGGATGTTACCATTTAAAAAAAAAAATTTGGATGATATATGAATATAGCAAATATAGCACACACAGTAAATAGTGGAGTATATGTGAACACGCATGAAATAGTCGATGTTGTGTAACACACAAACCACACACCCCATATAGTGGGGGTTATATAACACACAAACCACACACCATACAGTAGGGAAAGAAAACACACAAACCACACATATGTAAGAAAATATAACAAAAATCACACACCAAATAGTGAGGTTATGTGGCACACAAACTACACGCCAAATACCAGGGTTATTGTCAGGGCCCCAGATGAGAGCTAAGAATAAAGCACTGTTTCCATGCATATCCTAAGAACTGACTAAAGAGGTAATGGGGTGGAATTGGCTGTCCGATCACAGAATGTCAAAGTGACCCAGAATTCATGCTGAAGTCAGATGCGTTACAGGCCAAAAGGTGCAGATATCACAGGAAATCTGTAAATCACGGCACATTCTCTGGACTACATTCTGCTTCTCTACAGGATGTTGAGAATGGATGCAGAAGTCAGGTTACATAACACACAAAACCACACACTGAATAGCGTAATCATGTACCACACAAACAACACACCAAATAGTGGGGTTATATAACACACAAAACCACACACTGAATAGCATAATCATGTACCACACAAACAACACACCAAATAGTGGGGTTATATAACACACAAAACCACACACCCAATATTCCCTCTAAAGTGTGCTGGTGATTGGCAATGGATGTAATTATAAGGTACCGCCTACAAAATGTACCACCCACAAACATAAAGAAAGAGCAAATTACCTTTTTTAAGAGATAGAAAACACACAGAAATCTTCACTGTTTAGACATCTTCAGATTTGCTCACGTGAAAAGAAAATTAGAGGGAACATTGCACACAGGAATACAGTAAAATATGAAAAGGTTAGTAACTAGCAGTGCTTGTTTGAGGTTGTGGTCATCTTAGTTTCAATGGAGAACAATGTTACGAAGAGATTTGAAACTATTGTAGACTCTTTCTTTACTACTTGATCACTTTTGAATTAGACTGTATTCTTGACATAGATTTTGTTGTCATTCAGTCTGGTATTCTTATTGGGCATTTTGTTAAGTCTGATATTCATATAGGGCATTTTGTTTAGTCTGGTACTCCTATTGGGCATTTTGTTCAGTCTATCATTCAAACATGGCATTTTGTTCAGAGTTATTTCTACAGTGCATTTTCTTTAGTCAGGTATTCTTACTGAACATTTTCTTTAGTCTGGTATTCTTACTGAACATTTTATTTAGTCAGGTATTCTTACTGAACATTTTATTTAGTCAGGTATTCTTACTGAACATTTTATTTAGTCAGGTATTCTTACTGAACATTTTCTTTAGTCAGGTATTCTTACTGAACATTTTCTTTAGTCAGGTATTCTTACTGAACATTTTCTTTAGTCTGGTATTCTTACTGAACATTTTCTTTAGTCAGGTATTCTTACTGAACATTTTCTTTAGTCAGGTATTCTTACTGAACATTTTCTTTAGTCTGGTATTCTTACTGAACATTTTATTTAGTCAGGTATTCTTACTGAACATTTTCTTTAGTCTGGTATTCTTACTGAACATTTTCTTTAGTCTGGTATTCTTACTGAACATTTTATTTAGTCAGGTATTCTTACTGAACATTTTATTTAGTCAGGTATTCTTACTGAACATTTTATTTAGTCAGGTATTCTTACTGAACATTTTCTTTAGTCAGGTATTCTTACTGAACATTTTCTTTAGTCAGGTATTCTTACTGAACATTTTCTTTAGTCAGGTATTCTTACTGAACATTTTCTTTAGTCAGGTATTCTTACTGAACATTTTCTTTAGTCTGGTATTCTTATGAGATAATTTTAGTTCACCTGGTACTTTGTGAGAAATTTTTTTCTAGTCTGCATTCTTACATGACATTTTCTTTAGTCTGGTATTTTTACATTTTGTTCAGTCTGATATTCTTATGTCTTGTTCATTCTGGTATTTTTACAAGACATTTTGTTCAGTCAGATATTCTTATCTGACATATTGTTCAGTCTGGTATTCTTACATACATTTTGTTTACTCTGATATATACTTACAGGACATTTTTGTTTAGTCTGCTACTATATGGAATATTCTGTTCAACCTGACAATGTATTTTATTTTGTTGCAACTTTTATAACATTATCAGAAAATGTTTTCCCTAACAAATAAGGATAGGTTGTCTTTATAAGTGTTTATTCTTTCTTTTGGAAAAAGATTTTTTGTATTTTTTAGTATTTTTTAGGGGTTTACTTTTCACTGGAAAAAAGCTAAGATTACCACAACCACCTATCTGCATAATTTCTATCTACCTTTGCCCATAGCCAGCATGCATATCTCCATCAGCGTAAGGATGAGCAGAGTGTGGGACCAGGAAGTCATCTGAGTGAGGGTCACCCGGGATAATTTTATCCCTTTCATCATACAATTCTTCATCATAGTCACCCCCACTTTCTGAATATGGGGGGAGGTTGTGATAGGGTGACTCACGCTCGTAATGACCCCTGTCCCCACCTACGATGCCTGGCGGGGTGTAATCTGGGGGGGATAAAGACCTGGGTGGTAGAGGCGATGTCCGCATCTGCTGCAGACTCTCAGGAGGGTACATATTGCTGCTGCTACCATATGGTCCACCATTTGGTATTTCTGAATAGTTCTTCACCTGGACAAAGAGAGAAGATATACCAGGACTGGAGCACTCTGTCAAATTTATGATGCACAAATTATACATGACAAGATTAATATTTTACCATCAACATCAATAAAACTATTTCAGCATGCTACAATTTCATCCTACTGTAGCAAATCTGCTCCTGCTGTAGCAAATCTGATCCTACTGTAGCAAATCTGATCCCACTGATCCTGTTACATCAATCTGATCCTATTACATCAATCTGATCTTGTTACATCAATCTGATCTTGTTACATCAATCTGATCTTATCTTAGTAATTTGACCCTATTACAGCAGATCTGATTCTATCACACAATCTGACTCTACCACAGAAAATCTTATACTATCATCAGAGTAATCTGATCATACCACAGCAAATGATACTATCATCAGAGTAATCTGATCATACCACAGCAAATGATACTATCACCACAGCAATCTAATGCTGCCACAGTAATCTGATGCTTCTACCATCAATAACATACAAGTTCTATTAACACAATCTCACTATTCTTAGTTAGTCATCGGATCATCATCACTGCAAGTTTGACACATCCATAGTTACTCCTATCTCTCCCCGAGTGTATCCGACATTACACTTCTGCTGACAGTACTGGTCCTCTGCTGGTTGACCATCATTCTTCTGCACACTCCAAAATGTTCACTTTTAACAACACCACATTTCAAATCCTGGACATTGAAAAGGAATCATCATCCACACTAGTCTCACTCTTGCATGCTATATCTCTTATGGAGTCCAAAACATCAGCTAGATTCATTACCCCACCACCCTGTGCCACAATTGTGCATGACAACAGTTGATCTGCTGTTTCATTGCCTCGAACATGTCCCAGCACGAAAATAAATGTGGCTACTATCAAACTCACCTTTCTCAGGGCCTCATCCACTGTATCAATATTTTATCACTATTCTTATCAGCAATCAATAAATAGCTAGCTATAGCTAGAATTACTATGAATAGTTGTAATTATTCCTAATCACTGACAAACTGTCAACGCCATTAATGTCATCAACTATGATTCTACTACAAGGTGTATCATTTCATGATCACACTGACCATCACTTACACTGACCACACACACCAAACCCATCCAGGACAAACTAATATACACCAACCATAGCAACAAGCAAATATATCACAGTGATCCTACCAGCACACAATAGCAGATTACATGGATATACTGCCCTAGTCATGCTGGGATCAGAGGAAATGAGAGCACAGACTTATTGTCAGGCAATGCTTCATAGACAGCACAATGCTGAGAAGAGATAAAGCAGACTTGATCAAGGCAGTAATAAATGTATTTCAAGATGAAGATGACGTTAATGAGGCTGAGAACATACACATACGGAGAATATTAGAAATGGGAGTATCTAGAGGGGAGGGAAGAAAAAGTAATTTTTGGAAGGCCCCAAAGATCACATAATCAACACCTGACAGAGACTCTGAGTCTACATACACTGGGATGGCTGCTAGAACAGAGGGCGGAGCACTTATGGGAATGCCTCACATGCTGTGAAGTCAGTTTCTAATCAAGAAGCAGATGACAACATCGTACCAACAAAACACACAGACAACAATATCATCAACTGCCTGCACAAAGACCACTCAAATACTCAAAAAAATTCACTAAAGCACACCAACAATATCCAGAATACCCACGCTGAACACAACAATAACAACACATATTTACTGACAACAACACTTACATATACCACATCATCAAGACCACGAAAGACCACAATAACACCAATAACACTAGCACCAATCACACACTTATTGTAACAGAGTAAGAACCACAATCACACTGACCACACGACCTAGACCAAGGACATTTGCCATATAACTAACACAAAGAAATGGCTTCAGCAATGTTTAGACCAATCACACTGACCACAACAACATCTAGATCAAATACAGACCAAAACAACATCCATAGCAAACATTGACCATAGCAACACCAGGACCACACACTGAAAACAGAAACACCCAGATCAAGAACACTGACCAAAACACCACACTGATCAAATACAGACCACAACATTCAGACCAAACATTCACCACAAACACACCCCGACGAAGCACACAGATCTCAAACAGTGACCAACAGTAACACCTAGGTCGAGCACACTGACTAAATCAACTAGACCAAAAACTGACCAACGTCTAGACCACAACAACTAGACAAAACTCACTGACTATATCAACAACTAGATCACACACACTGACTATAACAACAACTGGAAAAAACAATCTGACTACATCAACAACTAGAACAATCACACTAAAGACATCAAAAACTAGAACAATCACACTAAAGACATCAAAAACTAGAACAATCACACTAAAAACATCAACAACTAGAACAATCACACTAAAAACATCAAAAACTCAAACAAACTCACTGACTACATCAACAACTAGAACAATCACACTAAAGACATCAAAAACTCAAACAAACTCACTGACTACATCAACAACTAGAACAATCACACTAAAGACATCAAAAACTAGAACAATCACACTAAAGACATCAAAAACTCAAACAAACTCACTGACTACATCAACAACTAGATCACACACACTGAATACAACTAGACAAAACTCACTTGACTACAACCATAACTAGATCAAACACATGTAGAGCTTGTATCGGTACTTAATTACCTGTGTCTATCACTGTGTATTGAACGCTCACTGTATCAGTACTTACCGGCCTGTGTCTATCACTGTGTATTGAATGTTCACTGCGCTGATCAAAGGAAGTGTTGTTGGCATAGTTTCCATCGTATACAACACCACTCCCACCTCCGCCGCTGTAGTAAGGGTCATGGGATCCAAACCTGTGACCAGGGTAAGGATCTTCTTGTATATAGTCCATGTTTCCGTTGTCTCTAGAGAACCAATAAAAGGTAAAATGAGAACTCTAAAGAACACACGACAATGCCTCAGAATGTTGTACATAGTTGTGATCCCATCTCAGAATAGGAGATGTTACTACAACTATACCACATGAGGAAGGTCTGTGGGTCTTACCAGTAGCCTACCAAATCTACGACCAATGCAACAACAGTATACTTTTAGTGTGATGTTTGTTTTGCGTTCGCTTCATTGTAACCAGCATGGATATATATCCGTGCAATTTCCGCCGGGAGCGTGTTTACGTTGTGCTACCGTTATGCACCTTGTAGTCCTAGCACATCCAATTTCGGCATGCCCTGACAATTTGGGTGGGCTACCCTAGCCTGTGACAGCCTATCTATCTGTCGCCAGGCACGCGTGTGTGTGGTGACTCTTCGCCCAGACAATTTTTTTAGTATGATAAGATTATATACAAGATTATATACAAGATTATATACAAGATTATATATAGTGGGTCTCTGTGTCATATTGGTTAAGCTGTTCAATTTCTGCTCAAGAGGTCATGGGTACGAATCCCGTTTGGGACGTCTTATTTATAAAATTGATTTTTTGGGACATCCCTGGGGATTATTACACAAAGCTACAGAGTTATGTGTTATGGGTGATACTCTCAGCAGGCAGCATGTCTCTTCATTGAGAGGGACGGAGTATATATGGTGTAACTGGAGTACAATAAAATCAATTCTCTACGCATTTTCAAACTTTTTCATGACTTTATAGTTAGCCTTTTCTTCCAGTGAAAAATCTCTCCAACATTGATCATTACTTAGTGATATTTCCTGTTGCATGACTTGTTTTAGTATATCACTTTTGTCTTGTATCAAATAATCCTCACGAGTATTGAAGGATGCAGAGCAGCAAACATTGCACCTTTGTCCTTCTGTGGCAGACTCCTAGTTGGTGGGGGAATGCCAGATTTACTATTACTTCAGGGGGCAACAAATATGACAAGAGTGATGACATAGTTTGCCTAGAAGCATATACTCAGCTCCTGGCAAGACTTGTGCTCATCTCCAAGACTTGACGATCCTGGGTTACTGTGGACCATCAAGATACGTACTATCAGGAGCAACCTTCTTATAGTCCATGCCTTGTGATGTTGGTTATCATGTCTTTCAAAAGCCTTCTGTTTTGTATACTGTCAATCATTTCTGATACTAATGTTCTCAAATGCCATAAAGTATATTCTCTCTTGATCTTCCTCTACCCCTATTGCTTTTCAACTTTTCTGTAGTGAAAGATGTATTCCATCTTTCCTCATTTCATAATGTGTCCAAAAAATGTGAACTTTTTCTTTCTAATGCGTGTGAGCAACTTCTCTCTTTTTGAATTAACTTATTTCATCATCATAAAGTGTCATCTACACGACGAAGGCTGGCTGCAACAAAACTAAGTGTATTCTGTAGAATATTCAATAAAACATGAGTGTATTCTGTAGAATATTCAATAAAACTTGAGTGTATTCTGTATAATATTCAATAAAACATGAGTGTATTCTGTAGAATATTCAATAAAACATGAGTGTGTTCTGTAGAATATTCAATAAAACATGAGTGTGTTCTGTAGAATATTCAATAAAACATCAGTGTGTTCTGTAGAATATTCAATAAAACATGAGTGTATTCTGTAGAATATTCAATAAAACAAGTAGAAAAAAAAACGAAATCTGTAATATTTGGCAGGCATGGCACAATTATAATAATAAAACCCATAACCTGTCAGGGTAGTAGGGGTGTCACAATGAGACATTTAGTGCAGAACGATCTCCGCACATATCTAACCTCTTCCATCCTGATGAGTTTGGAAACCACACACCCTGTCCAGTCCTTGATATTATCCTGCCTATTCTTCTTTCCACCTCATATTCTTCTACCCTCCACCGTATCTTGAAGAGAATCTTTTTTTTCCATTGAGGAATGTCCCATCACATGCCTGATAGTATAATAGTTGACTCAATCACGAACACAATACAACAAGGAACAAATCACGAACACAATACAACAAGGAACAAATCACCACACAATACAACAAGGAACAAATCACGAACACAATACAACAAGGAACAAATCACCACACAATACAACAAGGAACAAATCACGAACACAATACAACAAGGAACAAATCACCACACAATACAACAAGGAACAAATCACCACACAATACAACAAGGAACAAATCACCACACAATACAACAAGGAACAAATCACCACACAATACAACAAGGAACAAATCACCATACAATACAACAAGGAACAAATCACGAACACAATACAACAAGGAACAAATCACCACACAATACAACAAGGAACAAATCACCACACAATACAACAAGGAACAAATCACCACACAATACAACAAGGAACAAATCACCACACAATACAACAAGGAACAAATCACCACACAATACAACAAGGAACAAATCACCACACAATACAACAAGGAACAAATCACCACACAATACAACAAGGAACAAATCACCACACAATACAACAAGGAACAAATCACCACACAATACAACAAGGAACAAATCACCACACAATACAACAAGGAACAAATCACCACACAATACAACAAGGAACAAATCACCACACAATACAACAAGGAACAAATCACCACACAATACAACAAGGAACAAATCACCACACAATACAACAAGGAACAAATCACCACACAATACAACAAGGAACAAATCACCACACAATACAACAAGGAACAAATCACCACACAATACAACAAGGAACAAAGATTAGGACAATGAAAAATGTGGAGTTTCTGAAAGATTGAACACTAGTCTCACAATTGTTAGATCTTTCAGATGTACAGTTAAAAATTATAATTTGCTACCAAAATAATCCTGGACACTTAACAACAAAAGCAGTTGAACAGGTCTGTCTTGCCAATCTTCAGCTTTCAGAACATGTGGCTTCTCAGTCTGTTGTGGCCAGTTCGTAGTCTGAAAATGATGGTTTGTTCCTTGCATGACATTTGATGGAAGGGGTAATTTGATTCTGCAGTTGCATCTGTCTTAAATGTATGGAGAAACTACAGCACACACCGCAATAATACTTACCGGATATAGCCCGAGTTGAGGGTTCCTCTATCCTCAAGGTCACGTCTGAAACAATAAATAAATCAACCATCACAAGTCTGTCTACTTTTTAGTTGTATGTTAGAACTGTGACTTTCTTTACAACTGACAGGATTGCTACCCTCCATTTATGTCACTGCGTAAGGCTAACAAACTTTTTTTCTGTTCATTTTATTGGCCGGTAACATAAAGTATTATTAAATACCCAATTAAAATCAAGAGAAAAGCCAGATTGACCTTTTGCAATGATGATGTACTCAGGTGAGACCGTTGAAAAATATGGCTTATTGGATAATGGGAAACAGCATATATATTGATTCATTTAACATCTCCCGTTATTTTCATTTGTCAGTATTTTTATACTTTTGTGTCGACAGCCAATGGAAATCATGGCTAAGGTCACATGAATCATTCTAGAATGATGTTTCCCATTAGCTAATAGGTCTTATATTGTCACGACTCAGGACTGTTATAACAAAGGTTGCGGTTAGAACTACCATAATTCTACTTCAGTCAATAGTGATCTATGACAAATTCAGCATCTGAGCACAAGCACTGTAGTGGTGGTAGAGATACAACATAAAGTGCGTGTATGTGTGTGTGTGATGAGAGAGAGAGAACCGAATACACTAACTTTTTATGACCAATTACATTATTGCTTACTTGCTAGCATTTTCTTTTAAACTATTAACTGGTAACAAACTATTACCAATAACAAACCGTTTCAAACAAACTATTATCAATAACAAACCATTTAAAACAAGCAATTACCAATAACAAACCATTTCAAACAATTACCAATAACAAACCATTTCAAACAAACTATTACCAATAACAAACCATTTAATACAATTACCAATAACAAACCATTTAAAACAAATTATTACCAATAACAAACCATTTCAAACAAACTATTACCAATAACAAACCATTTAATACAATTACCAATAACAAACCATTTAATACAATTACCAATAACAAACCATTTAAAACAAATTATTACCAATAACAAACCATTTCAAACAAACTATTACCAATAACAAACCATTTAAAACAAACTATTAGCAACTACAAACCATGTAAAACAAAATGTTACTAACTACAAACCATTTCAAACAATTACCAACAACAAACTATTTAAATCAAATTATGACCAACTACAAACCGTTTACAATAAACAATTACCAACAACAACAATGGCGCTGTCAACATTAAAACAGCGAAAGAAAAAACTATGGCAGGGTACTAAAATAAGAAACCTGCTGTGTTTCCTGTGGCGACATATGGATGTAAAGCACGGACAGTAAATAAACCAGTGGCCAAGATAAAAACATCATTTGAATTAAAGTGGTATAGAAGAATTCTGAGAATAACATGGACAGCAAGAGAAACAAACCAGAAGGTGCTAAGAACAATTAACGTCCAGGAAGGCTGCTTTTTTAAAGCTAGTTTTTTTTTCGCTCACATTAAGAGATACGACGGCAATGGAGAGAGTGTTGCTGGAAGGAATGATAGAAGGCAACAGGGGCAAAGGCCGTCCAAGACGCCGTTGGACAAAATACATTCAAGAATTCCTACGCATGTCACTAAAAGAGGCTGGACAACTTTCTCAAGACCGCGGAGAATTCAAGATATCCATAGGGAAGACTGCGTTCTGGAAAGAATGTGTCACCTGATGATGATGATTATTACCAACAACATACTATTAACTAGCGATTACCATCAAACCAAATAATGACCAACCAGTTACAGCACAGTATAGAAAATAATCAAGGACAGAGGCTGGTGATCTATGTTCGTTGGTACACTACGCTGCAGGGGTTAATAAGCTAAAACGAGTATTACCAACAAACCATGAACTGTAAAATCTATTAATAACAATCATTAATAATAAGAAACTATTCACAAGTTTGTCGGCTCGGTGGTACGGTGGATAGTGAATTCACCTCGCAAATCCAACTTGGTCAAATTTAGTTCGTTGTTCATCAGCCGAATTGTCCATAATGTACTGGACATGAAGATCGTCTTTCGCGTATTTATGGACGATTAGAAGGTAGTCCAATGTGAAATTTCAACTAGACTATGGGGTCATTGTCCAGCTCTGAGGCGACCTCGGTGCCGGGTTCAAATCTTGGCGCAGGTAATTATGCATCCAGACAGTTCAGAAAACAATGACAAACTTCAAAACACATTTATATTGCCTAGAAAATCGATACAGCTAAGAAATGATGGGTTAATAGCTACAGTCTGAATAGGATATGCTACTTTAAAAAAAAAAAAGTTCTCAAGTTGGTTAAATTGCCACGATACATATTCCCTATGTTTCACACATGAATGTCTGTCCGAGTAGGTTTTATAGAGAACTTGCCTTGATCATTTGCGCTAGTTATCTATCGGCGCTGTTAATTAGTTTCAAGAGAAAAGCAACGCCAATACTTTTGGAAACAAGCAGAACTGCAGGAAATGTCATACGTTGGTTTAGTACACCATCGATCTGAACACCGTACCATCTCCCAGCCGGATTATCTGTAGTGATTTACTCTCTTAGCCTGATGCATTCACCCAGTGGATGAATAAGTAAAACATAAGACAAAAGTGAGAAATTGAGACAAGACAATTGTACTGGGGATACAATTGAATGTATTAGTGACACCTAACAATCCATCAATAGTTAAATATCAACGGCCTATAAACGATTAATGGTGTTATGTATTGTTCAGTATGCTTCGGTATATTTTTTTTATTAACATCAACGAAACATTAACACAAACTATTAACAAACATGGCATTAACAGAGTAAACTAATAGCACTAATAAACATGTAACAATAGCATTAACAAATATGTAGCAATAACATTAACAAACGTGTAGCAATAACATTAACAAACGTGTAGCAATAACATTAACAAACGTGTAGCAATAACATTAACATACATGTAGCAATAACATTAACAAACATGTAGCAATAACATTAACATACATGTAGCAATAATATTAACAAACATGTAGCAATAACATTAACAAACACGTAGCAATAAATTAACAAACACGTAAAAATAGCATTGACGCACATGTAACAATAGCATTAACACACATATAACAATATCATTAACAGACATGTAACAATAGCACTAACAGACATGTAACAATAACACTAACAGACATGTAACAATAACACTAACAGACATGTAACAATAACACTAACAGACATGTAACAATAACACTAACAGACATGTAACAATAATACTAACAGACATGTAACAATAACACTAACAGACATGTAACAATAGCACTAACACACATGTAACAATAGCACTAACAGACATGTAACAATAGCATTAACAGACATGTAACAATAGCACTAACAGACATGTAACAATAGCACTAACAGACATGTAACAATAACACTAACAGACATGTAACAATAACACTAACAGACATGTAACAATAACACTAACAGACATGTAACAATAACACTAACAGACATGTAACAATAACACTAACAGACATGTAACAATAACACTAACAGACATGTAACAATAACACTAACAGACATGTAACAATAACATCGACAAACATGCCAAACTATTATATTAAAGATACGTCGTTAACAATATTAATTCATTAGTAATAAGCATATAAGACAAACTCGTCAACCATGGCAATCCGAAACTGTAGAACCCCCCCCTCCCCCATATAACAGCAACCAGTCCACCCAACAAGAAAGACCAACCCGATAACCACCCAACCACATCATCAATAAAACGTTACGCTAACTTTTCATTCTTCAGAACAACAGATCATGGGTCACACCTGAACATTGAGGGGGGATGTGTTCTTAAAAGAAGAAACTTCTAGCTCAGCCCCCTTCTAGAATATATGACATGTGTGCAGATCTCACACATCATCACTTATCGTAGATGGTCCGACTTTTTTAGTGGTAGGCAAAACAAAGTTTACGCCAAGTGCCTAGTGATCAGTCACATTAAGTCTAGATGAGTGGCGTTGTTTGAGATCAGCCGTGGCTCTCTACCGTACATGGCTCCAAGCTGAATTAATTTGGACCTCGTTCGTTACGTTTTTTGATTATTGTTGAATTTTTAATTGATCGCTATTTACTTCTACTTCAGTGCTCATTCTCATACTCCCGCTGGATCTCCTTTGTAGCAGGACCATGGTCCTACTAGATTTCCAGCAGGATGTAGTCCAGAGAACGAAAATGCACTGTGTCCCCGTTTTATTTGCGCCAATGGCCCGACACATCCGTCTTCGGCGGATCGCTATTTACATGCTTGGAGTTACATGCCAGATATAGCCAAGACCAACCAATAGATTCACGCAAATCGGAGACTAGTTCATGTTTACGTTTTAGGGGACATGTCTCTTAAACTGCCGATGGTCGCTGATCAGAAAATAGATACTATATTCTGGATCACGGAGAAGCCTAATGATAAGTCGCATAAGTCGAGATGAGTGCCGCTATTTGAGACCAGCAAATAGATTCTATACTCTAGAGAATAGCTTGTCTGTCGTGACTCGTTAAAACAAGCATGTGTGCAGCGCCACTGCTTTAGACCACTGTGACGATTTCCATGCTGTGTTTGTTAAATGAAGGATCACCGCCTCTTAACGAGGTACATATGACCCTTTCAACCTATGATCCTAGTCTATGTTGGTTATAGCGGGCCTATCGCTATTCTTTTCACTGACCATTTATTTATATTGTTTCGTCGGCCAATGAAAAGCACAGTAAATGTCGGATTGGCGTATAGCACTGGCGTAAAATGGGCCAGCACTTCGGCCTATAATAACAAATGTCACGCCTCTGCCCCCTCACACAAAAAGGCACTTATACCACCAGCGCGAGGAATATCACGTAATGAGCTGAGAAATTTGCTGACAAGGGGAGGGATTCCATCAATATTTAAACTTCACAGAAATCTCTAAGGATATTACACCGAGACACGTTTTTTTAAGAGGAAGGTGCTATTTCTGACATTTTCCTCCGTTTTTGTGAGGAGAGCGCTCGCGTGTGCGTGTGTGGTATCCATCAGAAATACGTCTGTTGTAACGTTAAGGCAACACTGATGTTCT
Organism: Meghimatium bilineatum; assembly: GCA_034231615.1. Lineage (NCBI taxonomy): Eukaryota > Metazoa > Mollusca > Gastropoda > Stylommatophora > Philomycidae > Meghimatium > Meghimatium bilineatum. The sequence goes on from CM067318.1 coordinate 10,145,933, forward strand.
GCCTTAGAGGATTCATAAATAATACATTGATTCTGATAGCATGAAAGCACATGTCGTCGCGGCTGATTCCGATGAAAAAATTGCTACTACAGAGGACAACCGGAATAAAGGGTGCCCAGTATTGTTCAGGTTTACTAATCGTGTGGACAAGTGTCTAGCCCCTATCAAAGTCGAACGATCAATCCTAAGTTCACTATTTAAAGTCGTACACACACAAAATCATAAATAAATAAGTAAATCAATCAATAAGTCATCATCATGTGCCATGCCGGCTGACGATGGCGGTCATGGCTCTCCACAGCTCTCGATCTCCAGTATTATGTATCAAGATCGTTGTTGTTTCCCTGCCGTGCCATGTTGTCAAACTAATAATTTCTAATGTTGTCACCCTCTGTTCCTGTTGCCACTATGTTCTCTAAATCTCCCTCTCTCAAGAAGTGACCCAAAAAAAATGAAGATTGTCTCTTTCTTATATTATTGATCAAGGTCCGTTTCGCATTTGACTCTTTCAACACCTCTACATTTCTTTGTCAGTCCATGGTATTCTCAGCATTCTTCTGTAGAACCACATCTCTGTTGCCTCTAATTTCCCACTTTCCAGTTTGTTTATTGTCGAAGACTCGCATCCATATGTTAGTATAGGGGTTATATAGCACCGCAGAACTCTCTTTTCCACCTCTAATGACAAGGTCATATTACACAATATATTTTTAATTTTTCTGAATATTGTTTTTGCCTGTCCTATTCTGCTTCTTATTTCTGTTTAACTTCTTCCATCTGCTGTAATCATTGTACCTAAATATTTGAATTGGTGGACCTGTTTTAATACTATATCATTCACTTTGATATTGCAGGCCATGGCATTCTCAGCATTCTTCTGTAGAACCACATCTCTACTGCCTCTAATTTCCCACTTTTTGTTTAATGTCCAAGAATCACATCCATATGCTAGTAAATGAAATCAATAAGTAAATCAATCCATATTAAATCAATCAATAAGGAAATCAATAAATGACATCAGGAGCTGTCCATAAATTACGGCAACAAAAATTAGACTGATTTCCCCCCCCCCCCCTCTTTTCATCCAAACAACTATCAATAATTCAAGAACCCACGCCTGCTTAATTATTTCAACAAAGTTTACCCCACCCAGATTATCAGACTATAGGGTATGAATATGAAATGAAATAAAGAAATAAAGAATGATATGAAATAAAGAGTAACAGTACACGCGACAGTTACAACCTTACGGTCTTTTTCAAGAAAATACATGACAAACAGTGAACAAACGGGAAAATAATTGCACTATCACAAAAACAATAAGACGGTAGATATTTAACAATAGAGACATTCTAGATAGCACACTTGTTCCAAATTCAAACAATTTAATCTTTCATACTTTTCGCTTGATACCCCTTTGTGCATTGCAGCGTCAGGAGTAGAAGAGTTCTACGGAGATTGATATTTATACAATATTTATATAAAATGTAAAATTTTTATTTTAAAAAATTAATTGGTGTATAAAACAGTATTGTTGACTTAAACTTTTGTAACCTCTCTCCATTCTGAACAATTCGTAAACTTCTTTCAGACAATTGTTACCCCCCCCCCCCCCCCCAACAGTTTGTCAATCAATAACTCCAGGTTGCAGAAAATACTTTATTTTACGAATCCATATAAAATATAAGACATCAAAAGAGAATAAGATCGAACACCCTTGAACATCCTCGCCGGCGTCAATGCTTGTCCTTTGCTTACGGTCTGACACATACGACATCAGCATGGCTTCTGGATCATTTTGATACTATGAAATGAGGCAATCAACAACACGTACAAGAACTCATTGGTCGCCTAACACGACATACATGACAGGTTAACTGTCCATGTTCTGTGCTCTCTGTCGGTTCCTCACAACACACGGGTGAATGATTTGATTCCCAAACCTAGTTTTTGTATTGAAATAAACAATAATGTAGATCAGTATTTCTTAACGTGAGTCACGGAGAAATGTTATGAAATTGGGTGAAAGGAGCGCACACATGCCCAGGGGGCCAAACCCAGACCCATAGATAAGTGAGGGTTCGGGGTATTAAAATCGAAACATTACTTTTAGTAATAGTAACGTGGCTAAAAGGTGAACAAAAAGGCGACCCCCACCCCAGCGATTTCTCACAGAATGGTCATCACATTTTTCATCAATAGGTAGATCCCACACAAGACAACGTTTTGATGACTATTTTTTAGGTAAACCCTCTCCTCCATTACGAATCTAGAATCTACGGCCCTGTCCAAACCGTTGGACATCATCATGCTGGAAATCTAGTAGGACTATTGTTCTGCTACAGGAGAGATCCAGTGGAAGTTTGAGAATGAACGTAAAAGAAGAAACGATAAACACGACTTATAGCGATAAAGCTTAAAAATCATCGGTGACTTTAAAAAAAAAAGACAATTGCCCGTTTTAGACACGGGGGGAAGGGGTGTTCCGCTACGGAAGAATATTTGTTCCAAATGGGTGTCATAGTCCACAAAAGGGTTAAGAAGTACTGATGTAGATAATGATGATTCGTTATTATTTGGTTATTGAATTGAAATCATAGAGCTGCTATACGCTCGCTGATAGGTGCGCGATGTCAACCAGAAAAAAAAGATATGTACGCTGGTAGTAAACACGCCAATCGACCTTACAGGCGAAATTGGATCCACCGAATAATGAACATTTGCGAATCAATTGATTCATTCTTCATTATCCCGTGTTTCCAATGTCTGCTCATAGATTTTGCTACAATTTACCTATTATCGATTATTCGACCATACAAATGCAGTCATATTGGTCGATTTTCCTTTAACTACACCAGAGATATCATTTGTTGCGTAATGATTCAACAAGCGATCGTTAAGCAACTGACTGCTCTCCTCTAAGTTGTAAAACATCTTTGCTTATAGCTACACAATATTTTCAATTATTGACATATTACGACTTTTCCCCCTAAATTTTGGGCACGAACAGTCACCAAAGTGTAGCAAACATAATGAATAGTTAAAATAGTGTAACAAACACAATGAACAGTCACCACAATGTTACACACATAATGAAGTTACCGCAGTGTAACAAACATTACGAACATTCACCAGTGTAACAAACATCATTACGTCACCACAGTGAACAAACATCATTAAGTCACTACAGTGTTACAAACATCAGTGTAAAAAATATTACAGTCACCAGTGTAACAAACATTACAGTCACCACAGTGTAACAGACATCATGAAAAGTCACCACAGTGTAACAGACATCATCAACAGTCACCACAGTGTAAAAAACACTCCATGAAGTCACCACAGTGTAATAAACATTACGAACAGTCACCACAGTGTAACAAACACTATAAAGACACCACAAACACCATGAAGACACAACAAACACCATAAAGACACCACAAACACCATGAAGACACCACAGAGTAACAAACATAATGGAATCAAGATAACGTGGGTCATATATATGATTATTGTGTTAGGCTGCAAAAGAGGTTTCGCCACGAAGAACAAAAAACCGAGGGGTGCGGTTGTTAAAACGAACCTTTTAAAACCATTTAGTTTTACTGATATATTTTGGCAAAAACAAAAACAAAACTATAATTGGGGGAGGGGGGCAGAGTTTCCAAGTATATTATATATTCCAGAAAAAATTGGAAGCGCGTTTAAACAACAAAAACCTGTCACCATTGCTACAGATTTATGAGAGTACATGATGGTGAATGATTAAGAATACACTTGACATTTCCATCCTCCCACGTGTGGTTGAGCCGGCTTAACCAAAACAGTCACGGGGTGAGTTCCGGCGCAAATGTGTTGAGTCAATGTATGTATGTCAATGTGCTACAGGTGCGAACCTTAAACTTCGTCTAAAACAAAGAAGTAGTACGCAGAAGCAAACACATACTGGTAACAATATTCCATCGAACGTGTGCGCCCGCGTACATCATTATATGCCATCTCTTACGAAAAGTAGCGTTCGCGCACATAAAGTACGAACAATGAACTCATTTTGTAATCATTTGTTTAATGGCAGGAACCGTCACGTGGAAATATTCACCGCTCAGACATCCTCATGTTTGCTCACAGAAGAAGAAAATTAGAGGGAATGTTGGCTGGTAAATTTCTTACCTGACCGATATGTCCCTTAGCCAACACGCACGCATGATCTCATGTCGTTTTTATTGCACCTCAGAACTACGACCAAAAATAAACATTAGGTCACTCTGGCATAATGGAAATACTGGACAATTGGCAAGGGGGAGTTGATAATTCAAACAATTAAAAATGACATTTCATATCACATTTCTGAAAATAAAGAAGTACTATCATTTCAGACACACTGGAAGCATACACACTGAGCCGAATGAGAACCTACCACGGAAAATAAAGAACAGAGGCTGCCCATAAATTAGGCCACAAGTTTGACACCCTCCTTCTGTCCTTCCCTGTCAAGAATTCAGAGCGTCTCCCATTCTCCCAAAAAAAAAAAAACAACAACAACCCCAAAGCAAGTAAAGTTACCCATAGCATTTATTAATGCCATAGGGGTGTGAGATGTTAGCGATCTCACATTTCAGAGGCTCTGCAAATGAGGGCGGTAGCCATCTCCTCTTCCTCACAGTCTTTACTTCCCGGATTCATCCAGTACCCATTTAAGGCTGAGTCGGCCCGGAAGCCGTTGCGATCTGAAAAACATTTCCACCTTAACTGGGGAATAAACCCAGCACCACTCATATGCGAAGCCAGTGAGTTAACCACTGTGCTACACGACTCCACAGCAAGGCTGACAAACGAAAACACGGAAGAAAAAAAAATTATCATGTTTACTTTCTGTTGAGATGTCTTACTGTAGGTCACTGCTCTACAGAGAAAATAGAAACACGACTTTTAATACTACAAACTTGGTCAAAATGTGGACAAAAAGTAAACCCCCATCCCAGCGACTTTTCACAGAATGGCCCTCAAATTTTTCATCAAAAGATAGATCCGAATTTTTCTTTAGGTAAACCCAATCGTAGGTCGAATCTACGGCCCTGGCCAAATCGTTGGACTCCTAGGCAGATCGTCTTCAGTGCTTCATGGGTGATCTGAAACGAATATTTATTGGAAATGATATGAGCAGAAGGACAACGGTGAAGTGGATTTCCCTACAATTAACTAAGCCATTTCAATTCCCAGTCCAGCCGGAACATTTTATAAGTCACCAACGGCTCCCTAGGTAACCAACCAGCCCTAAGAAAATTGGTACCAGATCTTCCGAGAAATTAAAGACGACAGTTTGATAATGACCACATCATCATATTACACCGTTGGTCAATAGAAAATACAAAACCTAAAATCGTATACAAATACAGCATGCCCGGACACTAGTAAACACCGGTGTTATGTAAATATGACATGAGCGCATATTTTTTTTATTATTTCCGTGTATTTCGTTGGTCGGCCATGGATGGGTTTTTTAATTGGTTTTTTTTTTGGGGGGGGGGGAGGGGGGCATGTGACTCCAAGTATATAAATAGTGACCAGTGAAAACACGGCAATAATTCAAAAATTAACAAGTGAAGGCATATTTACTCTGTACATTGGTTTTTACTTCCGACGGTCTCCCGTCAAGCGAGAATAGAAGAAAACTTAACATACATGTGTCCCGCAACAGGTAATCGACACTCATTCAAGTAACAAAACCATCGTTCTTTCTTCCCCCCCCCCCCCCCCCCCAAAGCAGTGAACATTGCGCAATGACGTCTCGCGAATACCAATGTGTTCCTACGCCAGATAATACCCACAAGAACCAAGTTACCTGCAACCATGCGACTCCCAATCCTTACAACTTTTTGTTGCCTATAGTTTCTTAAAACCCGTGGGAAAATTACGGTAGAGCTTTCAATGTCCAACAAACAACACATTGAAAGGTGTGGCAATACATACCGAGGTTTGTACACTGGAGACATGCGCCTGGTATGTATTCCTTACCGCCAACATTCTGTAAGCAGGTATACACACACATAACGGAGAATTGTTGCGTTGCTTGTAAAGTGGACCATAGGGCGAGTCCACTGTCGAATTATACACTCTTATAGACTGTTAAGAATTACTAAGAGAAATAAAGATAAGTAAATAAAATATTTTGGACACATTAAAAGACATGACATCTATTGAAGACCTTACTTGAGGGTAAAGTCAAAGGGAAGCGAGCAAGAGGTAGGCAGAGATACAAGTGGGAGAGTAACAGCACAAGATGGCCAGGTTAGTCTATCAGAGTGCACCACCAAGACAAGAGACAGTGGATGTTGGATATCTGTTGCAGCCAACCTACTTTGCGGAGACGGCACTTGATGATGATGTAGACCGATCGGTTTTGCTCTTTAAAAGTGACGCTATTTGATTTTTCCCATGATTTTCATTGGCCACTGTGTCGACAGCCAATGAAAATCACGGTGCGGCAAATAACGTCATTTTATAATTCCACAGGACTATATTTGACGAAGGACTTTCCTAGCGAGTTCACGACGACTATTATAATCATCATCATGTGGATACAGTTAGTTACACCAACAGTTCCAGACATCGCCACATAAATCAATTAGTCACAGACAAAGATTAGTGTTAACTAATACTAGAAAATACTGGATACAGAAAATATTGGATACAGCATGGATTTTTTAAACAACAAAAGTCTATGTTCAAGCACCAAAATACAACAGAAATTCAATACGAAAATACAATCTTTGGGCAACAGAATATAATAATAAACCAACAGCCATAACATCTGAAAATTAAAAATAATAAAACAAGTAAATATACACAACTAAAACGGTTTCAATCCATTACAATAAATATATTATTAATAATAATACATTTATAAACAGATGGCTGCAAATGCTGGAAGGTAACAAAAACATTGGAGAAGAAATTAAATTTGTTTGAAAATAAATGTCTTATACCGCCCGTGTGTTGCAGGGGCCCGAAAAGGGAGCAAAGAATAGCAACACTATTTACCTTCCACACATGTCGTAAAAGGCGACTAAGGAAGTTATGGGATGGAGTTAGCTGTCCCATCCCAAATAGGGTCAGTGTCCCAAAGCCGTGTTGAAGTCGGATGTATAAGGCCGAAAGGCGCAGATATCGCAGCAATACTATAAACCATGAAACAACGCATTCCGTTCTCCGGACTACAACCTGCTAATCAGCAGGAGTTTGAGAACGAGCGCAGAAGAAGAAGAATGTCATAACAACTTAGACATTGGCTGAGAATCATTGAAATCATACAAGCGAAAAAGAGAACGGACCATATAATGTTTCTACAACAATGAGAATGAAACGATGGACTTATATCGGGCATTTACTGCGAACGAATATGGGATAAATATTGTCACTAGATGCATTAAAATGGATACCAGGTGGCAAGAGAAAGAGTAATATCTAGAAGAACTTTTCCCAGAACAACCACGAAAGAGTATGTGCCTCAACACGGGAGAACAAGTAAGGTAGAAGACAAAAGTAAGAAATTGAGACAAGACATAGAATGTTTTCATAGGTGGTAGGTTGTCAGCCAACTTTCCTTAGTCGCCTCCTACGCTATATCTGGAAAGAAGACAGTGACTCTATTCTTTGCACTTGAACTAACAGTCTAGGCTCACCTGGTCACACAGGAAAACAAGCAGTAGCATCAAGCGATATATCCGAAGAGTATTTGGGGAAAAAAATAATAGTAGCACTTATAAAGACATCGCAGCACAATGTAGTCCACTCAACTTTGTGAACACAGACAAAAAGATTGACCACTTCGGCAAGAAATCCCTCTAAATCAGATGGTAACATAAAGATATAAACCATCAACACTTTAGAGAACCGCAACATTTTGACAAGACACATGGATTGTTGCAGATGCACTAAAACAGACGTCTGATGTCCATACGATATTCCATCTGTTCAAATTGGAAACAAGCGATGTCATAGCTGAGGCTTTGAATTATATATGGGGTTTCTGGCAGTAGTCTGGGGTGCTGGAATTATTTTGGCTAAATGTATCTTCACCTGGGCTTTCTTTAGGAAATCCTCAGAATTCAGCCACAAGACCGATAAGCCAAGCATCCCGAAAATAAATTGGTGAATGGTCTTTCTTTTAAGATATAGTAGCTTTTCTTACGATGGTTACTGACTTTATATTATACAGTCTATGATTTGTGTTTTTTTTACGGGGCGATCAGGGGTTATCTCTAAAATGTCAGTGGCAACAGTGATGCTACCCTCGCTGTTGGCGTACACATTCAAAATCGGATGTTGAAACTATTGCGTGAGTAATCTGTCGCTAATGCTTTCAGCTGTAGGGCACGAACAATTATTTTGATGCCAATCTTGCATAGAAGTGAAAGAAGCAAAACCGGCGGGGGGGGGGGGGGATATTTCCTAAGGATGACACTAGGATCTATTACCGGTGATCACACTGAAAATTTACACCACTAAGCAGATAGGTATTTAAGTATGAGTCTAGCAGATTGCAGCATCAAGGCAAGAGAAAGAGTTTTTGGAGGTACGTTGCAGCCAACCTTCATTGCGAAGACGGCACTTAATGATGATTAAAGTATGAATCAATCAGGGGGAGGTGGGGTGAAATATTAGTGCGTAGAAAAATCAATCGCGCCGATGAGGTTCAATGATATTGACAATCTTGATCATGAAATTGATGATATTGGTAAAGATTATATTGATTAACCGATTGACTGCTGATCCAAACAATGCTGGTTTATGGGTTAATGCCATTTGACCCAACACCATTGTGAGGATACATACATTTGTTTTGTTCCAGTGATACGAAGTGGTACAGAAAGCGTCTGTGGCGGTCAAGGTACCGAGTTCGATCCCCGCCACAGGCAATTGTGCATCCGGACAGTTCAAAAAGCAATGGCAAACTACTGAACGTATTTATATTACCTAGAAAATCACCACAGCCAACTAATGCTGGGTTGATAGCTACGTCCTGAATAGAATATGCTACCAATATTTTTTGGTTCCATATATGGTATTACATGTATCTGCTTTTCAAGGGAAAAGAATTATTCTAATAGCCACCTCTGGACATTTAAAAAGGTGAGTATCTGATGATGATGGGGCGATTACCATGCTACCATCCTGTTAATTTGGAGGAACAAAAGAAAATCGCACGAGTGAACGGTTCTACGTCAGTTAAAGATCAATATGTGAGAGATTTCAGCCAAGGAACTCCCTGCGTCGAACTCACAACACAGAAAAGGCAGTGCAACCATGACACGATAGAGAAGATCTATGCTTTTAAAATGAATGATAGTCTGGTCGAAGTATAAATAACAGCCACTGCGTTAAGTGTTAAAACGCTGCCAGTTTCACTTAACGTCCAGCTAGTTTCAGTGGTCCCCAATCTTCTTTGGGTACACCCCACCTAAAAAATACCTAAATTCCTGACTCCCCCCTCCCAACCTTTGTAAAATATAATTCATATTTTTTAAAAGTGAACTCATATCCACGAGCATGTCGCAATCGGATGTGCTGGACCTACAAAGCGCATAACGGTGGCACAACGTAACTACGTTTCCGACAGAAGTCATCATTATCAGGTGCCATGCCGGCTGGTGTAGGCAGTGATGGCTCTCTACAGCTCTCTACCCACAGTATTATGTATCATAGTCGTTGTTGTTTCCCTGCCGTGCCAGATTGTCAAACTGTCTAATATTTTCTCACGTTGTCTCCCTCTGTCTCTGGTGCCTTCAATCTTGCCTGTTGTGACTATGTTCTCTAAACCTGCCAGTCTCATAAAGTAGCACAAAAAAAAGAAGATTGCCTTTTTCTTATATTGTTGATTAAGTTCCGTTTAAATTATTATGTAGAGAATGCAAAACAAACAAATATCCACGAGGGTGAGAGCTAAAATGTCATTACCTTGGTATAAACATGCTTCCACAGAACATGGCATCCGTGAAAGAGAAAAAATAAAAGAATGAAAGGACAGTTAAAGAACTGAGTAAGAAATCAGCACGGAATAATAATTATAATAATAATGAAGTTATATGAACAATCGACAAATAAAGTTTCCAAAAAAATGTAGTAGATAAGCAAATAATGAATAAAAATAAAATAATTTTAATGGAACTATCTCTGTGATCATTTTACTTACTGTACAATTCAATATGTGAAATGAAGTGTCTGAGAAAAGCTGCAATGGTTACCAAACTAGATAAAATAAGAAATGAAGAAATTAGGAAAAGATTTGGTATAATATCATGTATCGAACATATTGAGAGACATGGTTCGGTCACCTTAAGCGAATGAAGCCAAACCATATACCAATAAGAGCATATAATACAAAAATAACCGGACGCAAAGCCAAAGGTAGACCAAGAAAACGGTGGATAGAAAACATCAAGATAACCTTGAACACACATGGACTAAATGCAACCTCGGCGACACATCTGGCCTTGAAACGACAGCTTAAGCTCCCACCCCTACGCTTAACGGCAAGTGTGAATGCGATCAACAATCATTCACCTGGGGAAAGACAATAGACAATTAAAAAACGGAATATAGCAGGAATCTAAATGAAATTATTATACTTGTATCTATAAACCCATAACCTTTCAGGGTCGTAGGGAAACCATAGTAGATGCACCAATACACAACAAAAGTCCTTCAACGATTTATATCTTCAATGATGGGGACGAGTGAGGGACAAATCTTGACCTGTCCATGAATTTCTTTTGTCTCATCTACTTCTTCCATCTTCGACTGTTCATGTATTAACCGTTTTCTCAAGCAATACATGTTCAAACCATGCAAGTTTTCATCGTTTCACTTTTGAAAGCAATGATTCTTGTGAACATGAATAAATCGCCATTTTATTTCAATTACACATTTGTAGTATGTATAAGTGGAGGAGAACGGTACCCTAGTTGATAGTGAGCTTGCTTTCTATCACTCGGTTACAGCGTGCTAGGTTCGAAATCACGTCCGGACAAAAAAAATCCCAGTTGTGTGATTTCTCGCTTGACACGACCACTCCTCCAGTCGACTCAACTGTAAATGAGTACTTGACGAATGAGTTAAGGAGGTAAAGACAGCAAGGAAGTGAACTGGCCACCCCACCTAATAGTTGCTGTGGAGAGTTAATAGTACATGAAGAGTTATCTTCATCCCCAACAGCAGGTTGCTGCCATGTGACATACCTTTACCTTTTAGTATTTATACGAGATGCATGTATAGGAGATTCGTATAATTCGCATGTATCATTTGTATTCGAATGCCTATAATTGCCGTTCCATATCCGCAGTGAGTGTCCTACTCTCGCAACCTAGCACAATAGAAAGTGTCAGTAAGTTATGAAGTTTGATTTTTAAACTTATGTTGTTTTACCAAATTAAGTTTAGTTTGACATGGCAGCTAAAGCCAACACATTATTGTGCTTCCTTACTCTGTGATCCTCTAGTTAACTCCTATGCTCTCACCACTCCTTTTCTAATAGAGGTGCCACAACCACATCCATTATCGCCAGTTCACTACCGTGTATATTCTAATTCAAATTTTTAAAATGTATATAAAATGTTTCCAAAATATAATTGCTTTCGAAATGAGATATTACAGAAGAATTATACCATGGACAGGTAAAAAGACAAATCAAGAAGTGATAAGATCAATAAACGTCGAAGAGACATAACAGCATGAAGATGTTAATAACTGAGTTAACGGCAACAGGGCACCCAAGACGACGATGGTGCAGTGATATATTATATTGCTTTAACATGTCTCTAGCTGCGGCAGGTCAGCTCGCACAGAATCGCGGAGTGTTCAGAGAATCAATAAGGAAGACTACATTCTGAAAAGATTATGTCACATGATGATAATATACTCTTTACGAGGCCACAAAAATCATAAGAAACATGACTTTCCAACAATGTTTAATGCTTAACTCAATGTTAAGTATGTTCTCGAATTGCGTCCCCACCCTTTCCAATTGTGGCCACATTGGGGGAACCGCCAACCTGAAAGGGACCAAACAAAAATAGGACTATGTCGATAATAGCAGTCCCCGTTCTAAACTTGACCTGCCCAGAGAAAGGTCAACATACGAATATATGAAAGTACAAATACATGCATATACACTTAGCAATACATTAGAAAATAGGGTCGAGTCACTGTTTCGACTCAAAATGGCGCAGATGATTGATTTCATTGTACTTGAGTTCCTCAGATGTACTCCGTACTCGTTAGCCAAGCGGCATCTGCTGGGAGTATCACTCGTAGCACGTAACTCCTTCACTTCAAGTGATAATCCCAATGAGTCTGAAAATTCACTTATAAACAATACCTCACGACCCACAATCTAACACACGACCCCTGTAACACAATGCCACGGGATATTCCATGACTCTGAATCACTCAAGCGTACACAGAAATGTGCATCAAGTAGTATATCATTATCATCAAGTGACATCTTCGCAAAGAAGGTTGGCTCCAACAGAACTCCAACATCCCGTCTCGTCTTGGCGCACTCAGCTAGACTGAAACCTGTACATCTCGTGATGGTACTCTCCCACTTGTATCTCTGTCTACCTCTTACTCGCCTCTCCTCGACTTTAATCTCAAGTAAGGTCTTCAACAAGGTGTCATGTCTTTTAATATGTCAAAAATATTTGATCTGCTTGATCTTTATTTCCTTTAATAATTCTGTCTGTATTATTAACAACACTTGTTGTTAGAACCTCTGTGTTTGTTTTCACTTGTTGTTAGAACCTCTGTGTTTGTTTTCACTTGTTGTTAGAACCTCTGTGTTTGTTTTCACTTGTTGTTAGAACCTCTGTGTTTGTTTTCACTTGTTGTTAGAACCTCTGTGTTTGTTTTCACTTGTTGTTAAAACCTCTGTGTTTGTTTTCACTTGTTGTTAGAACCTCTGTGTTTGTTTTCTTTTTTCCCCATGATGTTCTTCCTATTCTTATACACACACACACATCTCAAAGGCATACATTCTAAATATATAGGGTGTATCCGCTGTGCACTGAAGGCACACATACCCTCACTAAATACTCTCAACAAGTCACATTAAGGATTGTCACCACCAATGTTAACGACTGCACGGTCACTTTGTAAACACCTTGTATATACATGAAGCAAATACCTTAAAAACTGGACTACAACATCAAATGAAGGAGATGCTGGTGTATTGCCGGGCTCAAAAGGGAAGCAAAGAATATCAACACTGTTTACTTTTCATGTCGTAAGGAGGTTATGGGGTGAAGTTGGCTGACTCATCTCATAGAGTGGAAGTGACCCACAAATCATGTTGAAGTCCGACGTGTCAGACCGAAAGGCGCCGAAATCGCAGCAAAGCTATAAACCGTGATACAAAAAAAAACAGTCCGGACTACATCCTGCGAACCTGCAAGAGTTTGAGAAAGATCGCTGAAGAATAAATGAAGGGGAAAAACGGAGGAAATATGTACTTTTCAGAGACACTCGAGGGTCATCCCGAGAACTCTTCTACCCCTGACGCTGAAAGGCAATAAAGGGTTTATCGAATAGATTGACAGAAAAACTCACAAGCATCAGTTGCATAACCCGATACAATAAACATACGGAAATAATCGAGATAAGAGAGAGAGAGAGAGAGAGAGTAAAAATGATACCAGCAGCTAAAAGATAAAGAGTAAGGGAGGCGGTAGATCTCCTCCCACCGTAACATACCTGGTATGTATATCAACAGATTGATCGAAAGGAGGTAACCACATCTGTGGATCATTGTTAAACCAATAAGCTATTATTTACAAGAGCTCTTTACGTCCAACAGGTTTTTATCTGTTACACAATGTAAGGTTTTTCACAACCAAAATATTTTTTACTGAATTCTTCAAGTGTATTATGTTCAGATAAATACATGTTTGTTTTTTTTTATAAAAAAAGGGATATTAATAGTTGTGTGGTCCTGGTACCCAATTCTCTATAGTGTGTATGTTGGAAGGAAAGTAGTTAAATTTTGTACAGACATTTAATAAATAAACTGAAGCGGTATCAATATTTTATTTTAGTAACCTAACTAAAGTGAGACTAAGTTAGAAAATACACCCTGTAAAATTGCTCAAAATATTCTTATTTGCACACTTTTTTGGGCACAAATTGTTTGTATATATTTTGTTTGTATAAATTTAAATACACGCGGGCCCAGAGATTACATGCACACCAGAGTGCACAGGCCCGCGCTCCATAGCTGGTCGAGCATCAGGGTCAGCGAAACACAGCTGGCCAAGACCCTCAGTACACTTCCACGCAGTGGGCCTGGAAACAGGAGTGCAGCAACCCTGCTGTAGCCTGGCCAAGTAAAAAAGTAAAGTAATCCATAGCATTTATTAATGCCGTAGGGGTGTGAGAAGTTAGCGATCTCACATTTCACAGGCTCTGCAAATGAGGGCGGTAGCCATTTCCTCTCCCTCGCAGTCTTTACTTCCCGGATTAATCCGGTACCCATTTAAGGCTGGTTCGACCTGGGAGCCGTTGCGATCTGAAAACATTTCCGCCTCAACTGGGGAATGAACCCAGGACCACTCATATGCGAAAACAGTGCGCTAACCACTGCGCTAATGCGGCTCCCAAGTACTAGGACTAGTACCAAGTACCTGGCCAAGTACTAGGGATCGAAGATACGGGAATGCCAACCCGGCCTAAAAAATGCTGGCTGAATACGGATGTCATGTCGAAAGGCGCAGATAACGCAGCTTGCTGTAAAACATGACACAACGCAGATCACCCTCATAGTCCTTCTCAGGACGGTCAGCGGAATGCTTTCAGAGGGTCCGCCGAAGCGCGTACGACGAAGAAGAAGAAATACACGCAGGATATCACACAAATTATGTACCATCTTAACAGTTGCAATAATCCATTGAAACACATTTAGCTGTAAAATGAAACAATGGTTAAAATGTGATAAAAATGACGAACATATAATTCGAATTGGTTTGTTGTAGCAAAAAAAATAATAATAATAAAAGAATGCACCGTGTAGTATAGGATTAAGTTTCATCTGCAGCACAAAAGTCCTAGTCACGTAACGGTCACCCCCACATACCTTTTTCCCGGGTCACGTTCAGAACACAACCCAAATTGTTGAAAATGTATTGTGGCCATAAATATTTCTTAATATACACAATGTACCTCACGAATTCAATTCGTTTCCTACACACAAATTATTGGCATAGCGCAGCTCTTAGATGCGGTGTGAGCCTTTCACAGCAATAATTCATTCCCATTGTTAATCGCGTCTTTTTGTTATTACCTCGATGGAGTACTCTTGATTGACACATCCATTTAGTGTGTCCATCGTGACATATGCAAATGTTACCTTGTATTTTCTGTTTTGATCAATGTATTAGTTTTACTGCAGTCCAGTTTGATGATACCCCATCTTCTGTGTTTGTCACGACACGATCTGCGCGCGCTAGATTCGGCGAGTGTTTACCCATGTCTTTTCACACATTTGCTCACACAGAAACTCTTTAGTCTTCATTACCATCACTATAAGACATATTTTTGTCCAGGACTTGGTCTTCCTTATGGTCTTCTCTGAGCACTCCGCGATTCTGGGCGAGTTGATCTGTCGCTGCTGGAGACACGTTTAAACAATGTGATATATCACTGCACCATCGTCGTATTGTGCGCTCTCTTCCTTTTTTGTCGTTAATCTTCCTTCAGCTATTAATCTTTCCATGCTGCTATGTCTCTTTAGTCGTAGAGAATAACAATACACCATTTAGTACTATCATCACTTCTTTATGCATGTGAAACAAGGACAATATGTGATAGACACGCGAGAAGAGTCAAGGTTTCCACTTAAATTTGTCTCCGTAAGATGCACCCATTCATTGGTAGGATTCTTCTTCTTCTATTTTCATTCTCAAACTCCTGCCGATTAGCAGGATGTAGTCCGGAGAAAGGAATGCGTTGTGTCATGGTTTACATCATTGCTGCGATATCTGCGCCTTTCGGCCTGGCACATCCGACTTCAGCATTGCTTTGGGTCACTGACCCTATATGGGATAAGACAGCCAACTCCATCCCATAACCTCCTTAGTCGCCTTTTACGACATGCATGGAAGGTAAACAGTGTGCTATTCTTTGCTCCATTCGGGCCCCGGCAACACACGGGCGATTCGTTGGATAAAATCCAGGATACTGAAGTGCTTATGAAATCTAAATCTATAAGCACACAAAATGCTGATGATTGGTTGGTTTGGTTTCTACCCCTAGATTTTGCGAGGCATTTGCTCTTCGTATGTACAGTGGGGCTCACAATGCTGATGAAAATACAGACACGATGATCAGGTCACCTGGTCCGGATGGCAGATCTCTGTTTGGGAGAAAAAAAACCACTGAAGTGTAATCCATGTATAGCTCATTCTTTTATAACAAATTTCCCTATATAACAACCATTTTCATAATCTCTAATCATAATTATTCTTTGTACTGTATATAACGAATTTCTGTTATTACATACATATTTCCGTTATAAATATAACGGACCCGTTATAATGAGATTTGACTGTATGGAGAATTCCATAATGGTTTCAGCAAGGACATAAAATGACAAAAGGGGGACAGAAGAAGCGGTTTACAGATACAGGACAATCCTACCGTATTCACTCAACGTAGACATGTATTAACGTACAGCTTGTCACAAGACTGGTATCACAGACACTGGACTGGCGCGAGAACATCAGACACATTTTTTCATGAATAAAAACAACACTAGAAAAAAGACGCGAGCTGCTAAATATCTCACCAGTGTTGCCAGGATTTAGCTATTTTATGGTCAAATTTCCCACATGTTGCAACTTTAAGTGTCACTAGCAATGAAATTTATGTTTGGTCTACTTTTTTCCTATTATTGGTCAACTTCAAAACGTATTAACTTTGGTTATTTTCACCATATTTTGTCCGAAATTTTACTAATTTAAATAAAAAATCAATTTCAACAATATGGCACTTGTTCAGACTCAGACAATGTTCAGATATTGCCTTCCAATAAGATGGCATAAGATGAGGTACCAATACACGTATCAAGATAGACGAATTCAAAAGTTAAATAAACATTTTCACTAAAGATTTATTTGTGTAGTAAATGTTGCAATATATATATATATATATATATATATATATATATATATATATATATATATATATATATATATATATATATATATATATATATATATATATATATAAAGTAAATGTTGCAATATATGTATGAAGTAAATGTTACAATATAAAATGAAGTAAATGCTGCAATAAATGAATTCCAAATATGGGTGGAAAGTAGGACAATGGAAACGCTGTAACAGATGACTAGGTGGTTCAGTGTCACTAAGACTTACACTAGCAATGCATATATGTGACCAATATGTCATACCACTTGTCGTGTGTTCGAAATCAGGCCGCGACTTGAAATGTACACGAGATCTGGTTCATATCACGTTAACATTTTTCGGAGGTCCGTTAGTATTACTGTTTGAGCTACTGAGCTACGTGCTGTGGGAGATGTATTAAAGATGCAATATAGATGTGCTCTAGGTAGAATGCATATGGGGAAACATGAGTACAGTGTTCAGTGAAGTTCATCTATGATTTTCAAGCCCTTTGAACCAGTAGTCGTTAGGATTGTGTCATATTAGAAATCCCAAACTGTTATATTACAACAATACAATACCAGAGCAGGTAGTACAAAAATATGAACCACAAGTCGCTAACACGCCAATATGAATTCCGAATCTCTAACAGCAACAGAAACCTCAAAAACAACAAACACAGTTCGTGAAAGTAACAATACGCAAGACGGGTACGTTAAACCATTGTTGTTCAACTGTGAACCTGAAATGGTTAAACCATATTGTTTCGACACTGGAAATCTGAAATCGTTATTAAAATACCGGTAGTTTCACGCTACGTATCTGAAATTGTTAAACCAGTTTCACACTCGGGGCAGTAGATATGGTCTCTTCAAGGTGGAGGAGGGGGGGGGGTTTCCTAAAAATAGGTAATTCACTTGTTTTCGTATGTCAGGTTGAAAAACTTGACCTTTTTCTGCAACAGTCGCAAGGGTGGCCTTTTTGCCAAGTTCTAAAAGCAATGTTACAATTTGCTAATAGGATAAGTGGTATGAATACCCCAACCTCCCCCTTCCCCTATTTACGGGCTGTTCACGCTAGGAATCGTTAAATCAGTTTCATGGTACAGAACTGGAATTGCTAAACCAGTTTCACGTTACTAATCAGGAAACATTAAACCAGTTTCACGTTACTATTCAGGAATATTAAACCAGTTTCACGTTACCAATCAGGAATCACTAAACCACTTTCACGTTACTAATCAGGAATCACTAAACCACTTTCACGTTACTAATCAGGAATCACTAAACCAGTTTCACGTTACTAATCAGGAATCACTAAACCACTTTCACGTTACTAATCAGGAATCACTAAACCACTTTCACGTTACCAATCAGGAATCACTAAACCACTTTCACGTTACCAATCAGGAATCACTAAACCAGTTTCACGTTACTAATCAGGAATCACTAAACCACTTTCACGTTACCAATCAGGAATCACTAAACCAGTTTC